>CM053582.1:385361043-385419061 GCA_028627135.1 Pseudochirops cupreus | reverse complement strand
AGACTGGGGGAGGGGGGACACACTGGGATGGCTGTTTTGGGGCGGTGGGTGGGGGAAAGATGGGGAGAAAATATGTAACTCAAAATCTTGTGGAAATGAAGGATGCAAACTATAATAAAATTTTTAAAAAAATAAAATAGTTCAAATTTAAAAATATTTAAATTTAAAATATTTCTTAATAGCTCACTATTTTCTAGGTGCTACATGAAACAAATAAACAATGGGGCATAATGGACTGAGTACTGGCCTTGAAGTTAAGATGACCCATATTCCAGTCCTGTGTCTGACAATTAAGGTCGGGGATAGAGGATTGTGGGAGGATTGTCATGAGGATCAAACGAGATAGCATATGTAAAGGGTTTTGCAAATCTTAAAGTCCTTTTTAAATGCTGGTCATTAGCTACTGTTATAACTATATGGAAAAGTCACTTATCCTCAAAGTCTCTAGGACTTATCTACTAAGTCAGCTGGTGGATGCCCACTTCAACATTTCTGATGAATCTCAGATCCTTTAAGTATCTATGTACTAGGATGTGACTCATTGTCCTGTAGGAATTACCAGCTTACACATACACACTGAGCACGAGTTTCAGAAACATTCTCACTCCAAGTTTTTGCATATCTATAGTCCACCAAAAGTCAACTAGCTCTTCTTTATTGACTTACCTGAACGTGAAAATTAGCCAAAGTGAATTTTTTTTTAATTGGTTGTTCAGCATGGAAAGATAACCCAATGGGCAAGTGTCTGGTTTATGGGAAATAAAACAGAATCTAGGTCATTCTGAAAATGTAGACAAATCTAAAAGTCACACTCAAAGATGCTGAATTTCCTTTAAAATCTCCAATTTTCCTTCTGACTAAGTGAAATGGGGGCAGTGATGGTGCAGTGGATAGAGTACCAGCCATGGAGTTAGAAGGACTTGCGTTCAAATCTGATCTTAGACATGTATTAACTGTGTGACTCTTGGTAAGTCACTTAACACTGATTGCCTCCAAAAAAAAAAGAAAAGAAAGAACAAAAAAGAGAAGAAATGACTAAGAGAAATATTTCTTAGGAAGAAAATAGATAACATCCATGTAAACATCTAAGGCAACTAATTTTAATTCCTTTCATTCTTCCCCCTAAACTTCAGTTTAACAGATTAGCAACAGTTACTATTTTGTCTTCTACAGCCAAACTAAAACTGAGTATCATTTCATAAATAGTTATAGTGATTGGGGGAAGGGGGAATTGCAGATAATTACGCATGGAAATAGTGACTAAGGGCTGAATTCATTCAAAATAGTACAGCCTGCTAAGAAAACGCATTGTGGTGGCAAGCTGGCAGCCAAGAATTAAACACAGCCACCCAGGCAGCAATGCCACCTCAGCCAGGGGTTGTGCCCGATTTCATGGAATGAGCTTGGCTATGACAGGTCAGGACCGCGCTGAAGCAGCGGCTCTCTCAAGCAGCACTCAAACCAGTACCCTCATTTCAAAAGGTGATAAAACACGCTTCAAGAGGAAAAGTTAAGATCTTTGACACTTTTTTTCACTAATTTAATACTTTTTTTTTTCAAAATTATAATCCCAAATCTCTCTGTATTAGGACAAAAGAACTGAGGGTGAAATATAATCAAGCCCCTACTCTACTTTCTACACACACAGACAAGCCTGGGGAAAAACTCCTGAGACAAGTCTTGTTCCATACCTATGTGACATTGAGTAAATTAACCTCATAGAAGCCTCAGTTTCCTGATCTGTTCAAAACAAAGGCAATAATGACCTGCCTCTACGTGCCTCATAAAGCAATTTCAAAGATCAAATGAAGCAACCTAAATAAAACACTTTGTAGCTATCAAAGCAATATATAATGTACTATAGCCTGGCATGACTTCAGGTAGGCTCAGGGGATAATCCAGGAACAAGATGGATGCATTGTAGAAGCACAACTTTGCATTGTAAAGATTTCTTTTGTTCCTTTTACAGTGTATTCAAGAGTTCAATACATTCTCATTCCATTCCATTCATATCTCTACCTTAGTCACATTCCCACGTCATTGGGTTCCTCCTACTCATCAGACCTAAATCTATATTTTCCTGTCATGACATCCATTTACTCTAAAAGACGAGCTCCCACACAATATAAAGCAAAAGACCACAACCTTACTTATACTCACCTCCAGATCAGAAGATGAGCGACTATAAGTTTGTACATTTGTGCCCACGAATCCCTAGGTATCTAAAAGTACTGTTGTTGTTCTTCTTGTGGTTGGTCCTTCTTTCTCAAAGAGAAGCAATGATATCATGAGGGTGATATCTTGACTTGTGAGTGAACTGGGTTTGAGTGAGGCAGGGCCACGCAGACTTGCTCTTTCCTCCAGAGTCATCACAGCCCAGTGGCAAGACAAGGGTCAAGATGACTGGTGATGGCTCAGAATGCAATGGATGAACTTGGCCTTTCTAAATTAAGGTCTTTCCCAGGTCTCAGTTTGTCTGAGGCCATACCCATTCAGTGACTAAGGGCTAGGTAAGAATCGAGACAGAAGATGGTCTAATTTAAAAATATTTACTTACAAGTAAACAGGTAATCAAACGAGGAATATTTGATAAGGAAGATCAAGGAGGAGAAACAGCCAGGAAAACATCACCCTACAGTACAAAGAAGTTTTAAAAACAGCTACAGATAAGGTATGTAGAGCAAATGCAGATTCTAAAACTAAGGTAGATATTTAATGGAAAGAGTAAGAAGATTTCACATAAAATGCCTTTTTTTGTTGTTGCAGTTTTTGGCATTTCTGAGGTCTTACACACAGGCTCTCTCACATATCACACTGTAAGAGGCTTAAGAAAAAATGACAGGGAAAAACTGCCTACTGAAAATAGACTGGAACCATTTCCCATTAGCATTATACTGTCTGCATGAAACCAAGTACCCCTACCAGCCCAAGTTTAGGTGCCAGACTTCAATTTTCCAGGGTTAATGAATGGCACTTCTCACTAAACTTGTCACCTACAAGAAGGCTGCCTAGCCATTTCTACCAACTACATGTTGGACCATTTAGCTGTTTAATTTGGTGCACACACTCATGGGTGACCACAGGCACTAGACCTCTGACTGAGGCAAAATCTTATCACTGCTGTTACTGCCCAGCTGTTAGCATGAACAGGACATGCCATGTATTCACACTATGTTTCTGTAATCTCATACCAAGTATGTCCTGACTGCCTCTTAAACAAATGCCTTCCTTTAAACTCACTCTTTTGCTTTCCCAATAAGTTGTCCTTTACAGGCCATTGTCATCCAGAGTTACATGGCTGTCCTGTTGGACCTAAAGAGGAACAGTCCTTGAGCATGGAAGCCATGCCCTATTCTCCACAGAATCTTGTTTTTTGACTCTTTGTCCTATCAATTGACCCATGAGTCCTACAGGTAAAAGTTGCCTCAGAAATAAGTATATTGTGGCCATTCATTCATTCATTAATAGGTATTTATTAACTGCCCATTAGACACAAAGAGTAGCTAGTGGAGACAGGTAGGTAGTGCAGTAGATAGAGCACTGGATTTGGAATCAGGAAGATCAAATCCAGCTCAAATCTAGCCTTAGACCATTTACTAGTTGTGTGACCCTGGGCAAGTCACCTAACCTGTATTTGCCTCAGTTCCTCATCTGTAAAATGGGGACACTCTGGAGAAGAAAATGGCAAATCATTTCAGTATCCTTACCAAGAAAATCCCATAGACGAAAGTCCATGGGGTCAGTTACTTAGAGTCACAGACAATTTAACAATAACAACCCACAAGGAGCAGATAATGGTCTGGACTACAAACACCACTTGAATATTGGTTTAGATGTCTGGATATTTCACTTTTTAATGTATTATGTCAAAATAAAGCTAAACACCACCTCCTCCTCTGCTTGCCTTTTATGGAGAAAAGTGTTCATTTCATCCTCCGCATATGTGGATGTGTCAGCATAAGAAAACAAAACCACTTGGGAACCCTTGGTTTGTTGTTGTGAAAACAAATGCTTTGGGGGGACTTAGTCATCATTAAATTTTATGGAAATACTTTCCGTTTGCCCCTTCCCTTTCCCTTTTCTTTATTACTCTTTGAGCAATTAGGTTTTTAGCCTTTATTACTGTTGCAATGGAAGATTCTCTAATAGAGGAAAACACATGGCCCAAATCCTGCTAAGCCTAGTGGGTTTCATCTGGGTAAAACATCCAAAACTTACATTATTTGTCCTGGTAAAATAATAAATGCTATAAATTAGAAATGGCCACTGAGGCTTCAGAGTTTCCATCCAACAATGGAAATGCATAGAAAACCCACAATGACTTCTATAAAACCATTGTTTCTTAGGTAACCCATTTTTTTTGGTCAGTGTTTTTTTGTTTTGTTTTGTTTTGTTTTAAGCTTTGGCAGGAATTAAATTTTTCTAAGACAGAAGTCCCCTCATGAACCATAATAAATTAAAACATTAAAATCATTGCCACCTGATTGTGACAGCTGGAAACAGGCAGACCTTTGAAATATAATTTATTTTATTCTAAAAATGATTTTCCTATCATTTCCTCTCTTTCACGCAAAAGGAACAGCTCAGGAACCAGGAGAACAAAGGCGCCCCAGCTCCCACTACAAATTGGCTTAGAGAAAGGCAGTAATTACCTCTCTTAGTTTTTTTTGGTGACAACTTGCCTCTTGGCACCGTGGAACAACAGTGTAGGAAAAGAAAAGAGGCCTACATAAGGTCTGAAAAGAAAGCCATTTCCCTCTCCAAGAAGTGTTCTGCTGTAAAATATACTTGAAAAAGTACATTTGTGCCTGAGGATTGTACTGATGTAGAAGAGAAAGAAAATTCCCAAGCTCGTGCTATATTGAGGCATTGTCCAACATCAGATTTGAACTATTAAAGTACAGTGCATATCACTGTTTTCTTTTTTTCTTTACTGAAACTAAAATGAGAGCCTCATGGCCCCCAAAATCTGTACCAATAATAATCATACAAATGGTGTACCAAAAATCAACTCCCTAAAACCCATTCCTCTGGCTTAGCATCTGAATTTTTAATCCGCTAGTTCTAATTATGAGCACAAATAAATGTCATTTCTAACAGACATAAAAGGTTTATCTGTAAGATTTCAGAATTAAAAATTACAATTCTTTAGTTATTCACCAAGGTTAAATGTGATATAGATCAGGTTCGTGTATTAGTTGCATCAGAATAAATATTTTTAATGCAGCTAAATGGTGCTCAAGTCAAGTCAAAATAACAAAGTTATTAGATGTCTACTAAGCATAAGGTACTGTTAAGTGATAAAACAATCCCTGTCCGCATAGACTTATATTCCACTAAGGCATACAGTGTTTATACAAATGGATACTGAGTACAAGGTAATTTGAGGAATGAGAGAGCATTCAGAGCTGAGGGAGATCACAAGTGGCTTTAGGAGTAGGTGTACTTGAGCTAAACCTTAGGAAGATAAGGATTCAGAGGGAGCATGATGGCCTTATTCTAGCCTGGGTAAGTTCCCTCCATAATATGTGCTTCAATAGTGTCCTCTAGTAGAAAAGGTAGTGAAAGATCAAGCTCATTTCTGGGTTTAGAGATGAAGTTATATTATGAATTACAACATTTTTACTTCCTTTTACAGTGAATCCCCTAGTCTACTGTTTTCTGATAAAGGTTTTTCTTGATGAGTTATGTGTCAGAGGGAAAGGGAGATAACCTTGTAAAAGAAAGTGAGGTTAGCGCTAAGGCAATTCATTCTGAAAACAGAAGCATTAAAACGTAAAAAGCCAGTCTTGGTTCATGTATTCCATACTGTTGGCATTCTTAGTTACTTTTGTAAGTAAAGAGTATATTCCACTTTGAAGTTGCTGTTCTCCCTGGTTTCAACTCCACTGAACAAGAGGTACATCTGGCCCATGCTGCATGCCTCCTCCCCTACCCTCTCTTTCCTCCTTTTGTGTGTTGTCTCCTACTTTAGACTGTAAGCTCCTTGAGGGCAGGAACTGACTTTCTTTTTATTAATTGTATCCCCAGTATTTAGCACAGTGTCTAGCATGCTTATGAGATTAGATATTTAAATTTTCGTCTAAAATACAGATGTAAAAAATGAAGACATTTTATAGTGCCTTTTTTGGTGTGTTGTATTTAATGGGTAGATTTCTTAAAACTCTGATGCCAACTGTCACTAATCAATGGAATATCCAATCTACTTATTGGAAAACATAGAAGTAGTGACCACAGGGTCAGCAATTCTGCCATTCAAGAGGCCTTTGTCCACATCGTGATGAATGAATGAATGAATGAATGAATGAATGAATGAATAAGCACTTATTAAGCACCGTCCATATAAATAGAAAAAAATAGGCCCCACTCTCAAGGCACTCATATTCACATGTTATGTTCACATGTTAATCATAGTGTGAAATCTCTGTTTGGAACTGAGGGAATCCCCAGATTGTTGTTTAGTGCTAAGAAATATGTATGCTGTTCTATATTCCAAAGCATTTGCAAAGAAAATTGGTAATTTGTTAATTCCACAAAGTTCTATTCCAAAGTTTCATTGTGTCACCAAGGAGGTGACCCTGGGTTTTGAAGGTTATGCCAGAGGAGCATAAAGTCCAGTATGAATTGCAAGGCTCATCGTCAACAGTTTAGCTGCCAATGAGTTAAAGAAAAATTTGAAAGCCTCTGATTTTGAAAGATATCCCCCTTTAGAATTTCCATAGGGACAGCAGTGGAAAAGGGGGCTAAGGGTGCTGAGAGACACAGAGACAGAGATATAGTGACAGACAGAGACAGAGACAGAGTGACAAAGAGAGAAGCAAAGACAGAGGGAGGGAGGGAAAGGGAGAGAGAGAGAGACAGAGAGAGAACATTCTAATAGGGGTAGACAAAATATAAAGGAGAGCTAGAAAGTCGGGGAGGGGAGGGCTACAATGTTTCTGGTGAGGAGGAAGAGCAATAACACAGCCTTGAGACTATACGTCAACATTAACTATATTCTAAATATGTGATTTTTTTTGATTTTTTTTTTGGAGGGGAAGTTGGGGTTAAGTGACTTGCCCAAGGTCACACAGCTAGTAAGTGTTAAGTGTCTGAGGCTGCATTTGAACTCAAGTTCTCCTGACTCCAGGGCCAGTGCTCTATTCATTCACTGTGTCACCTAGCCGCTAAATATGTGATCTTTATCCAATGAAAGACAAATTGACATATTATTGAACAAACTGAACCACATCAATATTCATCTTCTTGTGATAGAAAAAACTCAGAAGACATAAAGGAAATTGGGACAGGAGTTTCACCTTTCTCCAGTTCCAGGTAGAGCTGAGGGCAAGAGTTACCCTCTAGTTTTTGGCCAATGAAGTCAATTCTATTTCCAACCAATGAGATCACTCGTCTGAAATCTTCTGTAAACTGACCGCTTCTAACAGCCACAACTCTGACAAAGCAACTTTTCAGTCTCCCTCAATGAATCATCTCATATTCCTCTTTTAGGTTTTTCTCTCGGTTTCCTATACCTGGTTTCTATACCTTCAATGATTCAATGAGGGCCTCTTGATCTCCTGCCAAATAGATGATCTTTCTTAATCATAATCTCCAAATCTCTGTCTCCAAATGTTTACATGATTTCTCTCTTCTTTTTGAGTTTTACTTTCTTTTATAATAATATTATATACAAATGAGCTGGGCTACTCATAGTACTTGAGGCTTTAAAGCAGTGGTTCTCAACCTTCCTAATGCCACGACCCTTTAATACTCGTATGTGGGCGTATCTGCACGTGGGCAGACCTGCCTGGAGATGGATATAAGAGCTGTGTCTCAGTTCCTAAGACCATTGGAAATATGTGTTTTCCCATGGTCTTAGGCGACCCCTGTGACCCTGTGAAAGGGTCATTTGACCCCAAAAGGGGTCGTGACCCCCCAGGTTGAGAACCACTGCTTTAAAGGCTTCAAAACAATGTTTTATTGCTTTGGTGCCCTTGAAACCATGTTTTTATACATTAACATTTCTTTAATTGTTAATAAATAAAAGACATTTTTCAACTCATTAAAACATTAAACAGTTCCCAAAACAATCATGACATCATTCTTTGTTCACAAAGAAATCTGAATGTTCATATTTATACCACTGATCATTTTCTGTCGAGGATTGTCCAAATCTGTCTGAAAGTCATGTTTTTTCATCCATCTAAACATATACACACACATATATATATATTTGTACACACACATACACACACACACACACACATGCATATATACAACATATTGTCAGCCTTTATTTTGGAGCGGTGGCATTTAGGGCTAAGTTGCTTGCCCAAAGTCAAATAGCTAGTAAGTATCTGAGGCTGCATTTGAACTCAGGCCCTCCTGACTGCAGAGCCGATGCTCTATTCGCTGTGCCACCTAGCTGCCCCAGCAGCATTTCTTTCAAAAAATTTGTTTTTTATTCTTCTCAGGCATCAAAACATTTATCTATGCCAGTGGCGATATCTTACATACTTTGACAATGATTATAAATCTTTCCCTTTACACAAAAACACTTCTGCCCTTTTCATCGTTAAGCTGCTCCATATGAAAAGAGACTTAAAGGGACATATATATCTTGTGATAAATGAAACCAGAAGACATACGTGTTGAATGGCACGTGTGTGTCTCTTCTGGTTTCACTTATCATAAGAATATCAATATCAATCAATATCAGTATTGATGTGGTTCAGTTCTTCCCGTACATCAATTCACTGTTTGTTGGATAAAGGTCTCATATGCAAAGTACCCAGGGTTAAGCTAATACTTATAGTCAGTCTAAAAATAATCTGAGACAGGCCCTACAAAGAGGCAAGGGATTTGGACTCAGCAATGAATAAGAGAATGAAAGTGGGCTGGATTGCATTTGGGAAATTGTGCCGTGCTTTTAACAATCCCAAACTGTTCACTGTACAAAGATCGATTTTTTTTTAAACACAAAATATTCTATTAGAAATGCTGTATGGTTACAAATTTGGAACACCACAATCTCAGAAGAATCATAGCAGCAAGTTACCCAAGGGCAATGTAGATACACAAAGTGGGCATAAGTAGGCTACCTAATGTTCCCAATGATGATACACACACAAGAATTGGTATAAGATTTTGTTTTGTTTGTCCTGAACTATGATTTAATCCCTGTTGGCAATTCCTGGTGTGGAAACTCCTCCCTTCAATGCAGACCCAACTGCAACTCACCTCTAACAATCTTAGAAAAGTGCCTGAGGATGCTGAAAAGTTAAGTTACTTGCACATGGCCACACAGCTAGGATGCATCAAAGGCAGAATTTAAACCTAGAATTTCCAGACTCAAAGGTGAACCTCCCTTTATCTGCTCTACCATATTATTTCAGCTATAAGAGATAAATCATAAAGGAAATGTATGATCTTCAGGCATACTGGAGTGCAATCACAATGAAATCCCTGAGGTTCACTCATCATATCCTGATGGAGTTAAAATTTAGTTGGATGAGTGAACGAGACTTGCCCTTAGCTACTCTTCTCCTATGGAAGATAGTCTCCAGATTCTCCTCTTCTAAGCAAAGGCTTCCAAGGCTATGTAAAAGTTTCGATAGCTTCATATTGTTGAGAAAGGTCATCCTCTTATTCCTCTCTGTTCCTTGGAAAATACCATCGTCATTGTTTTTGCAACTAATTTCTTCATGCCTTTCCTCACTCCTCCTATCTTTGAGAGACCAACTCAGGTGTCTCAGAGCTTCCAGGACCATTCCAGCCTAATACTAATAACTCTATTCTCCACTCTCATACCACTTATCTATTGACACCAATTTTGTCTTGTTTTGTCAGTCAGTATGGATGTCACATCTCCTCATCGAGATTTTACCTTCCTCAAGGGGAAAGAATGTTTTATATTTATTTAACCTCTGTCACAGGGCTAAACAACCAATCAATATTTATGAAACCTCAGCAAATTGAGAAGTACTAGCTACAGGGCTGGCCTTGGAGTCAGGAAATGTTGGGTTCAAATCTTGCCTCTAACACGTGTTAGTTGTATGACCACAGGTAAGTCACTTACCTTCTCAGCACCCTGAGGGCAACTTTCTGAGACAATATGCTACAGATGGACTGTATCTGCATCGCTGGAAGGAATCGCCATACATATTTAAATGTACATTTAACTAACAAAGTCTGTGCTATTCATTAAAATGTCCCAAACCACAATTTCAGTTGGGAAAACAAGTTCTGAGATTTTCTGCTTTGTGACCTGGGTCCCTCTACCTAACAACCTCTTCCCCTCCCCTTTTCAGAAAGCAATACTACCTCTCATGTTTCTTCCCCTCAGGAACAGCTTCCTAAAAAAATTTTTTTTTAAATAGGGGTCCAACAGAGACGTAGGATGATCTAATTCAGTGAGAACTCCAATGACTGGAGGAGAGATGTCTGCACAGCTCTGCCTCACTGAAATCCAAATCCAAGTCAAGACACCCCCATGATGTCATTGGTTTTCTTCGAGAATGAAGAACAAGTACCTCTAGACATACAGAAAGAAAGATTTTAGTGTATTCTTTTTAAACACATCAAAGAGAAAATGGGCCCAGATATTAAAATCTGGCTTTTTCATTCAATTCTTAACTTTAAAAAAAAAAACAACCTTGCTTTATTTTAGTTAGGGTTCACAAATGGTTAAACACCCTGTGTCAAGCTGGAAAAGTTAACTGTCTTTGAAGATGAGACCACATCTGCTTGGTCTATACCCTGAATACATAACTGATTTATAAAGACCATGAAAAACTCTGATAACAACATACATAGATACCCTTAACAGCCATGTTAGCATGTGTTCCTGCAATACATGCATAGGATTACACAACCACAGAAAATAAATGTCCATGTCAACAGATGTATTTCTTGGAAGAATTCTAGGGAAATCAAGTTTCTTCAACTGTCTGCCAGCTGCCAAATGTCGCAATACCACTTTAAATGCAATGCAACTTTTAGGACATACTTCTGCTGCTATCTTTCTATTTAGACTACATACAGCAAGTGGGGCACAAAAAGCTACAGCATCATTCAGTGGAAACAGCTTATTGCTTGTAGCCTTTTGGAAAGAAGAAACTACACAGCTTAGAAAGCCACTCACTGCACTCTTGTCCTCTAAGAGCACTCCGAGAACGAGACTTTCACATGTGGGATTCATTCTGGGAGCTTTTAACAATAGCCACCTATAATTAAAAATTATGCAAAGTCACTGTCAGAAACACGGCCCTATAAAAATGGTTTCCATATAAAGAGAGAATGAGCCTTCATTTAGTCAAATCCCTCAGAAAAAAATACCAAGTCATTTTTTTGAATATGGGGGTTTGTCACCAGAGCTTGGGT
This sequence comes from Pseudochirops cupreus, assembly GCA_028627135.1. Classification (NCBI taxonomy): domain Eukaryota; kingdom Metazoa; phylum Chordata; class Mammalia; order Diprotodontia; family Pseudocheiridae; genus Pseudochirops; species Pseudochirops cupreus. The sequence continues at coordinate 385,407,697 of CM053582.1, read as the reverse complement.
GAAGCAGGCAGGGGGGAGGGGGCAGTAACATGAGCAAGAGTACATTAGTCCTAAATTTCACTCAGACATGCCTATGTGGAAAGGTAATGTTTTTCATGTTCTTTTTATAGGCTAAATGTATCCAAAATATACAGTTTCATTATTATATGCAAGTCATTTCCATTCATTTAACAAACTGGTTATTCTGTTCCTGGATTTTGCAGTATGAAGTATTCATCAACTGCTTTATATCCACTTATTAAAACATGATGCATATATTAAAACTTAAACCATTACTACATGAAAACATCATTTTTATAGCCAGAAAGAGAAACCAAGGAAACCAGAAGTTGAGATTTCCCCAAAGCCACGCAAAACATCCTCTGTAACTTTATTCATGCTCCTTCCCATTCCTGTCATGGACTTCCTTCCCCTTTCTTCACCTGCCGGATTCTCCTTTTACACCCCAACTCAAATATCACCTCTTCCCTGGTTTCTGTTACACCCCTAGTCAGTAACAACCTCCCACATCAGTCTTCACAAAGCATTTTGTTTGGCTTCTCTCTATTCCACTTGCCATATATTACCATGTATTTTGATTATTTTGTGCTTGTGGCCTGTCCTCTTCCACCACCACCCTCCATTTATATTCTAGCAGCATCCTTTGAAGAAGATTAAATGGACTATAAGCTCCATGTAGGCAGGGGGCTATATCTTATCTAAATTTTGTATCTGTCATAATGCCTAGCACAGTGCTCAGCACACAGTAGGCACTTAATGAATGTTTATTAGAGGAACAAATCTGAGACAGAGTTGGATTTAGAAGCTAACTTTTTTGATTCCCTGCTTCATTGTCTTAAACATTCTATACTTCATTGACTTCCCTTAACCACTTAGTTCTTTTTACTATATTATGTTTCGTGAAATACTTACTAGTTCTTTCCACTCAACAGATATTCTGATCTATTTATGTATTATTTCCTGTCCATTATACTTTAATTGTATATTCCAAGTCACGTACTTTCCCCTTCTTATTCTTTTTTCTTCAAAGTTATTTCAAACAATTTTTCCATGATGATATATATCTACATCCCCCCCGGCATTATATCCAACAGGCTCTCCTTTTTTTTCTGGCAAAAATCCCAATATTGCATTCACAGTTTAGGCTTAAGTAGGAATTTAAATACAAACAACAAATGAATCAAGATTTTGAAGAATATGTATGCGTGGTTCTCCCCTGCCAGCACATGATGAAGAGCTCCAGATGGAGCAATGAGGGAATATCACTATTCTTGTTAATACCATTTTATGCTTTGACAAGGAAAAATTTATACTCTGAAAAGTTTAGTTCACCTAAACCCTGACTTACAGATGTCAATCCAGTTCCATATGTTGTCTATGAAACACCATCAAGAGTCTCTTCTAAAGATTACTTGGGTGGCTTAAACTCTATCAGATGCTTAAGGAAGAAGAAGGTATTTATAAATTCAGATTGTGTCTAGGTGATTCCATTGTCTAGATGACAAAACATATTTTTTTAAAAATCAAGATTTTCCAGCTACCCTAAAGGTTGGCATCATGGAGGCAAGCTATTAGTATATGTGACTGTTTCAGGTTTCTTCCAAGTCCTTGTATAATAATAGTAGTAGTAGTAGTAATAGTAGTAGTAGTAGTAGTAGTAGTATTGTACAAGCAATAGTCAGACATCAAATTGGGAAGGTAACTTCCTAATTCTTTAACACGAAAGGATACTTATTACCTTTAAAATTCAAAAGAGAAGTAACTAAAATCAAATTTGTCCACTAAAAGTCTCAGTTATCCTAACCAATGAAGTATATATAGCCTCCATAGCATTAACCAAACTTACAATACAACAAAACAGACCACAAACGTACAATTCGTTAATCCACCCATCTCTGTATCGACTAATATAGCACACACAAAGTATGTAACTGAGTGGAAATCAATCAATTTAGATGGCTAATACATAAAATCTAGGCCAAAAAAAAAATCCCATTCCCTCCAATAACCCCCCATGCCATAATTCCTTTTCCCTCAATAGCAAGTTATTTATGCCAGAATGATGAAACTACTGAAAACCTACCGCTCTCTAATTAATTTTTCTTCTGAAGACATAGCCAAGTCATATAGGCATATGGTATTACCATGTTGTATGTACACATATAATGTATGACAAATACTTCGCGAGGGCCTAGTGGTACCTTTGAAATGTCTGAAATCAATAAATTAGCACAGCATTCCCAAATCTTAAATCACACTCCCAAGTAACAACACCAGCTCTCCTCTGTCTTTAATTATCCTCAAATCTCCCCAATACGGAAAAGAAACTACTCAGTCCCACTGTTGATCCCTGACCCATCTAGCCAAACTTCCCATATGGAATAAGCTACATCTACTGCCTCATTCCTAAAACCCCAGTCAGAATTCTGGCCACTCTCCTTTGAAACTACTCTCTTCTACGCTCTTTGTAAATCTCAAAGTGCTATAGAAATGAGCACTGTAATTATTTCCTCAAATTACCTCTTGCTACAGAACGAGAGACTGGGATAGAGAAGAACTGCAATGGCCAATAGTCAGCATATGAAGGTACTAAAGTCCTGGGCAAGGGCTTGATTACAGGTGTATGGGTGTGGGGCGTGGGGGTTTGCCATGGTGTAGAAGGTGACACAGGCAGAATTCAGGAAATTAGGTGAGAGAGCAAAGACAAAATCTGGCCTACTTAAAAACTTTGCCCAGTTTTCCCTGTCCACTTCACATCACTCCTGGAATCCAAGGCAGTTGTCATTTAATTCATTAGGTTCTGGTTCCCCAAACTAGCCATGGGGAGACTAAAGATTAGGAGGGGAAGGGAGAGAGAAAGGGGAAGAGGAGGTCACTGATTTCCAAAGGCACACCAGAGGCATGTAATGCCATGTACAAGCCTTCACAAAAGCAGCTTGGTGGAAGCCTTGGCTGGAGTAAAATCTGTAGCCATAGAGTGTAAAAAGCTAAATGCTTTACACAAGAATCGAAACTATGCCTAATTAGCTAATTACTTTAACTTGCTGGGCTAACCATTCATCTGTGTATACCTACAAGAATAAATGAACTGAATGGGAAGTCTTTTAGCTCTGAATCCAGGCAATTTCTAAGATCTCTTTTTACATTCTCTTCTTTCTCAACACAAAAGCTTATATTCAAGCAGCATCCTTTTAAGAAGTTTAAAGACCCAACAGGGCATGATTCTATTTATACTCTTCATTCTTCCATTAGGCCAGTTGAAAAGAGCTCTAATTGTGCACATCTTATAAATAAGTAAAGGTGATAATTTGATTCAATACACTAAATGCAAAATGATTGACTGGTGGCTAATGAAGGGGCATATTGGTGGCATCAGACAGTGAGTCAACAAGCATTTTTATTAAGCTCTTGCTATATGCCAGGTACCCTGCTAAGTGCTAGGGAAAGAAAGGAAAAAGATAGTCCCTCTTGCCAAGGAATTCACAGTTTAATGGGGAAGAAGACATGCAAACAATTATGGACAAACAAAGATACAGACAGGATAAAATGGAGATAATCAACAGAGGAAAAGCACTGGCATTAAGAGGGATTGGGAAAGGCTTCCTATAGAAGACAAGCTTTTAGTTCAATTTGAAGGGAAGGAAGGAGAGAGGGAACAAACATTTATTAAGTGCTCACTACATGTGGTGAACTGTGCTGAGTGCTTTACAGATATTGTCTCATTTGATTACCAAAACAATTCTATGAGGGAAGTACTATTCTGACTCCCATTTTACAGATAAGTAAATAAGGTGAACAGAGGTTAAGTGGCTTATCCAGAGGCACAAAGTTAGCACACGTCTGAGGCTGGATTTGAATTCGGGTCTTCCTAACTCCAGGCCCAGTGCTCTGAGCCACTTGAAGGAAGTTATAGAATCCAGGACCTGAAAATGAGGAGGCAAAGAATTCCAGCCATGGGAAAGAGACAGTGAAAATGCCTGGAATAGTGGAAATACATCAATCTTGAACTCTTGGGTAGCCCAGGCATATCATAGATGCCCACACTGAAGGTCTCTGAGCTGGCTGCAGTCACCCTGGCAGGACTGGTGTTCTCAAAGAAGGGCTACTACCACATCTTTATAACTCAAAACTCCCCCTTTCAAGGTCCTAAGGTTCAGCCTAGTGTGGGAGAAATACACTTCTACTACTTGCCTCTGTAGTTTCTGAGTCCCCTCTGGTATGCTTGCTATTTACATAAAATCAGTGGCTATGACCCCATCAACTCTTAAACAAAAAACATTTACTAAACAATAGGGCTTTTTCCTTGTGATTTTACAAGAATAATAATAATATTTATTCAAAAGAAGGCAAAAGCAGAGATAATAAAAATATGGTTCACTTCATAAGCCTGGGTCATACTCTCCCATCAAAGCATAAAGGGTCCATGGAGAAGAGTGAACACAGACTTATAGATATATAGCCAAGGGGTATATGAGTTCAGAAACCCATGTGCCCAGGGCAACTCACAAATCTGAATTGTAAACCTCGATGTCCTCAGTTCCTTCAGGAACAATCTATACCATACAAAACCACTTCTCTTCTACTTTTTCAAGCAAATGAAGAAATAGTGAGCTCTTAACTCACAGCCTTTAAAAGAGTGCTGAAAAAAGTGTTACACTCTTTCAGTGACAAACAGTTGCTTTAAGCAAAGTTTACCTTGTTTCTAAGATCTACAAATAGGGGATTTTGCTTTATCTAATCAGCTCCAAGTTTCTTCTTACAGCAAAGAAGATGTAAAGCCTCTCTCCCCAACCTATTTTTCTTCTCAAACTAGAGGTGAAAAGAAGACAACTCTGACACACCTGAGAGGCTTCCCCTCTCTCAAGCTATAGATGGAAACAGATAGCAAGATGTCCGTCCCAATGGCCCTTCACCAAGCAACAGAATTCAACTCTCTCCGCTAGTGAGCTTTCAGAAGATGCTCTAGCATTTTTCCAGCCAATCAGCAAAGTATTACCTCTCTTCCAAATCAGCAGACTAGTGTCAAAGTAGCTGAAGAAATCAGCTGTCTCAGCTAGAAGCCTTCTCTGTTTTTATCCCCAGTTTCTTGTGACTCTTCTTATGCTCAGTTGATGTTCCTGTTTATTCTATCTTCTCGAAGTATTTTCTCTGGCTTCATATAGCTTCCATAAATCAAGTCAGTGCTTCCTGGTTGTCAAAGATTCATTTTTATTTAATGTGGTAAAACTCAAAAAATTCTACCTTTCTATCAAGTATGAACTCAATATCTCTCCATGATCTTCTCTATAGTCCCCAGTTATTTGATTCATAATTTCTCAGCTATAAACTTCAAAGCGCTAAAAATAGTCACATGTAAGTGACCCTATGGACTACAATACCGTAGCCATGTTATCTCAGTAATGGCTCCGTCTTTAAGTATATCTTCTAAGTATATTTGTTTGAGAGCCAGTTCTTTATCTGGTTCTCAGAAACCAGATAGCACCCCTCAACATTTTGTATTTCTTCACAAGTGCATTTTTTTTTGTTTCCTTACACTAATCTTATTTCTTGTCCCCTTTCAGCAATGAAACTTCACATACAAAAGAATCAGTACCTTCCATCTGTCATAAATAGAACAAGAAGAAAGAAGGAAAATGCAGCTAAATGGGAGTACTCCTTGAAGAATCAAAGAAAGGAACTGGAAGAATGGGTTTTATCATACACCTAGAGGCTTCAGGAAGTATCAGGGAATGTTTGGTCAGCACACATTGCAATGATAAATATTGCAAAAAGACAATCTTGAGGACGATGGCAATTTATACACTAACATCAGTGGCTGAGAATAATTTGGTAGAGAAATTTTAAGAACTTAATCAGACTTTCCAAATCAAATCAACATAAACTAACACTCAGTGGCTTCAAAACAAAGTTGGAAAAAGGTAAAAAATGGAGAGAAAAAATGGGGGGAAAGGGTTCAGGAAAAAGAAATAAGAGAAGCCAGAGAATTGTAACATTATACAGAAGTCTTTAATCTAAATATCCTGGATACTTTCCTAAATAAGGAAAGAACTAGTAGGCACTGGACATGATGAACAGCAAATAACAACATAAAGAATAAAACTCTTAATTTTAAAAGACAGGAAGAGACTTGTTATTAGCGTAAGAATAATCCTGGGAGTTGGCAATATGTCCTTATACAGTCAGACTGACTCGTCAACTTAAAGTTGCTAAGATCATAATTTGTCATTTACAAAAGGAATAATATTGAGAAAAATATATGGTGTGCAATTAAAATTATTTAATCTTAATTTAAGTTACTGAAATTGAAAAAATGGTAAATGGACAACAGAAAGGACATCAATATTGACTATATTAATTTTATTCACAAGTTTAACCCATGAAAATTAATTTTACAACAAGAATATGTAAAGAGCCCAGAAAATGACTTCAAAAACAATGAACTTACATACCACATGGAAAGAGATGGCTTGCCAGAGACAACACTAAGTTAGAATATAAACTCATCTATAAAATCTTAGTAGGAAGGGTGATACACGATTATGAAGAGTATCAGGTAATAAAACCAAAAGAAGCAGTGGTCTCAATCGAAAAAAATAACAAAAAGAAACCTCAAAAATTGACTTGAATCAACTTAGCAAAGCTCATAAAGTAATCATGTAGCCAAAATAATTGCCCCACCCAAGGCAGACTTCTGTCCCCAACATATTTCTATATAAAGAATACAAAGTCTTTACCTCTTTCACATTGGGGTCCTGTGAAGCCATATGTACAAGCACAGCGATTGGGTGCTACACATCTACCTCCATTAAGGCAACCACTTTCACAGACAGCTGTAACGCAAAGAGAAAAAAAAGAAAAGAAAAACAATGAACATTAGATGCCATCAAAATGTCATTCTTAACTACTGAAAGAGCAAAATAATAAAAGTGTACAACCAATCACCTTGATAGATACATTTTTTAAACATTTATTTTGTAGTCTGAGTAAGTAGCTTAATTGATAATGCTGTATACAAGGAGAGTTGACATGCAATGGGTCTCTTCCTCCCTGGCAATGCTTTCAAGTATGAATTGAAAACAAGGTATAAAATAGTTCTCTTTTTATAACAGGTGTGTTTTTGAAAGTTGCATGGAAACAAATTTTGTAGATTGAATAATTTTCTAATTGATATATGCTCATTCCAGAGGTTTTTACAGAAAGAACAGAGGTTCTTATGGAAAAGAAATGTGTCCCATTCCGTTAGATATAGTATTTGAGAAGACATTCCAAATACCCCAATGGATGTGCATTCTCATCAATTTGGATGTCTGCTCTGATGATGCAGATCAAAACCCATCTGAGCCCACCCATCCTGTGGCAACTCTTCTCCAGGTCATCCCAAGGAATCTATTGAACATGGAAGGGAATGAGTTATCAAAGGTTATGCCAGAATATGAATTCTGGCAAGCTGCCATGTTGGAAAGACTTTGAGTATAATTATGGGAACTGTTCACTAATCAACATAGGTAAGTAAGTACAGAAAAGCTCATCCTCACTAGGAGGAGAGGATTTTTTTCCCCTTGGCTATGGCTACATAACTAAATTAACACAGTACCTTTTCTAATAAAACATTAGCATTCATTAAATAAAACTGATTACAAGGATTTGTAATTTCATCAATGTGGCCATCAACGCAGAGTAAAATCCCTCCATAATTTAATGGTTAACAGTTGCTATAAATAAAAAAAAAAAATCAACCCATCTTCAGCCAGCCTTTCCCAATGGAGCTAGACTGATCCTCAGACAAAATTCTGTGTTATTCTGTGAGGCATTATTCAAAAACACAGAAGTACACACTACCAAAAAGTGTGCTGATTTTTAGTGAGAAGAAAGAAGCTTCAACTTTTTTGAATTTCACCAAAACAAACAAACAAAACGATTTGCTTTGAACAATAACTCTTCCCTCAGTAAAGTTTTCTATATCTGCATTTTCCATTTACTGCCCTCTTTCTCAAATATCTTTATCATAAAGAGCATTGTAAGGATTTAATAAGTGCTTTCTCACTCATTCATTCCACCAAATCAAACATTCATTGCCTACTATATGCCAAACTGCGCTGGGCACTACAAATGCAAAAGTAAGGTAAGCCTCTCAAAGACCTTACACTCTACTGGCTTAGGGAAGGGCAAAAGTAAAGGCGAATTCTATATACAAGACATCCCAAAAGTCTTAGTGTAGTTTTAAGCTTTAGTAGCTTAACTTTAATTAATTATTACAATTAGATTAAATTAAAAATTAAACTTTGTTGCTTAAAATTTCATGAAGACATTTGGAACACCCTGATTTAGCTTATTCAAAGACTTTCTGTGTGACTGTGAAAATGACACCATTTCCATGGACCTCAGTTTTCTTCTCTGAAATATAGGAGTTGAACTAAATGATCTTTAAGATTCCTCCTAGTTCCTAAGTATAAGACTTTTGCTTTCTATGAGTCTGCCAAAACTGCAAACCAGGGTACTTATGGCTGCTCATTTCAGCAATAAGCAAGAAAATGTTTGTAACTGTGCCTGCTGGTGGGATGTTCCTTCCCTCATCTGAGACAGAGATCCAAATTGCCTGCAAGTTCATCTACCTCCTTAGCAAGCAGAACAGCCAGAACAAAGATCAAAGTCATACAAGACTAAAGTTAAAACACCATGTAAGAGAGTTTGGAGAAGCTAGATCCTTGGAAAGAAGGGTGTACTTGAAGAACAACAAAACCAGAGAAGAGGCTACTCAAAAGAAAATTGCCACCACTGAGGCACATGTTGCAGCACCTAAAGCATAAGATGACTCAGAGATGTAATTAATTTAAATGCACTTAAAGGAATGTATAATACCAAAGCATACTAAATGAATTCAAAATAACGGATGATGAACCCAAAAGATGAAGTCAGAAATGCTATTTTATCACAGAAGTTAGTCAGATAAATACATTTGAATATAACTGTAACTGTAACTATAACTTTGAATGGATCTGTAACTGTCTAACAATTTAATGTTGACTGAATTATAACAATGAAGCTAGAAAACAGTTCATAGATACATAAAGCTTAAGAACTGGCAAGGACCTTGCAGATCATCTAATCTAACAATCCATTTTACAGATGAAGAAACTGAGGCCCAATGAAGTTAAAAGTAATTCCCTCCTGGCTTCCTTCCAGTTCCAGTTAAGATTCCACCTTCTATAAGAAACCTTTCCAAGACACTTAACCCTTACAAGCCATGTGACCTTGGGCAAGTCACTTAATCCTAACTGCCCTGCCCTCCCCTCCCCAAAAAGGAAAAAAAAGAAAGAAACCTTTTCCAATCTCTCTTAATGCTACTTCTTTCCCTCTCTGATTATCTCCAATTTATCCTGTATGTAACTCATTTGAACATAGCTATTTACATGTTCTAGAACATGAGCTCCCTGAGAGCAGGGACTCCCTTTTGCCCTTCTTTGCCTCCCCAGTGATGACCACAGTGTCTGACACCTAGTAGTAGCACTCAATAAATGTCTATTCACAAGCTTACTGACTTTCTCAAGGTTATGAAGAAAGTCAGTAGCCAAGTTAAATTAGAATCCTATTTTTTTTTGCCAGACCTCAAGGGTTTTTTTTCTTTTTGAAAACACTTCCCAAACCACCAGAACTCATCTTATTGACACCCAAAATTAATTTTATTAACCATACATATCCAAATACTACTTAGAAACTAGATTCCTTTGGAAATTGAGAGGATGCTCATCAATTGGGGAATGGTTGAACAAGTTGTAGTATATGAATATAATGGAATACTATTGTTCCATAAGAAATAGTGAGCAGGTGGACTTCAGAAAAACCTGGAAAGTCTTGCATGAACTGATGCTGAGTGAAGTAAGCAGAACCAGGAGAACAATGTACACAGTGACAGCAACATTGTGTGAGGGCCCACTTTGTTATTAGATTTAGCTCTTCTGAGCAATGCAATGATCTAAGACAATTCTAAAAGATCCGTGATGGAAAATGCTATCCAAAAATGCTATCCACCTCCAGAGAAAGAATGCAGATGGAAGTATACTATTTTCTTTTTGTTGTTGTTTTTTTGGTTTTTTTCCCCTTTCTCATGGTTTTTCCCTTTTCTGATTCTTCTTTCATAACCTGATTAATGTGGAAATGTATTTAATATTATCATATATTTATAACCTACATCATAATGCATGCTGGCTTGGGGAGTGGGGAGTGGAGAGAGGGAGAAAAATGTAGAACTCAAAATCTTACAAAAGCAAATGTTGAAAACAAAAATTAATTAATTATTTTTTTAAAAAAGGAATGAGATTCTTACAATATGAGTTTAATTACACAAATGTAAAGTTACTTACGTTGTCCACAATGTGTTCCTGTATATCCTTTCTGGCACAAACAGTGATCATCACTACAGCTACCTCCATTCATACACCGGATGTTGCAGTGTTGTACTTAAAAAAAAAAAAGCAGTAATTTTTCACGATGTAATTAAGCATTCTGGGTAGCTCACTAAAGATGTTCAATAAGTTACTCTCAAGAAGGAAAGAGTATCTGTCAGTATTCCCATGTTTGTTACATTCAGGAGAAGATTAAAGATGATAAACACAGTTTAGGATGATTCCACCAATAAGTTATAGCTTTCACATTTCTAACAGATTTTTAATTTTTGTTAAATAACTAAGATCCATTCTTATCTGCTGAGAATAATTTTCTAAAGAGGACACTAAATACCCAGGGACTAACGAATAAAGTCTAAGTATCTACGTTTAGTCACAGGAAGGTCTAAGTAGTTTCTCTGATACTCACTAAGTGATGTCCCTGCTTAAGGAAGGCTAACTGGCCACTTAGATGTTATTCCTAAAGCACAAATCATACACAGTAACAAAAAAGTACATCTTGAGCAGCCGGGAGGGCTAGGGCTATATTTTTTATAATGCTTGACTAGTTAAGTGGGTCACGGACCACTGTGATCTCTGTAGAATTACAACAACAAATGACCTGAAAGGCATTGGACATCTACAAGGTAGGAATGAGTAAATATGCGGTAACATGTCATTAGTGATACTTACGTGAGAGAACTGGCAGAAAGGATGTAGTCTACTAAGTAACAATAATAATAGCTACATTTATATAGCTCTTACTATGAATGATGCTTCACACTAAGCGCTTTACAATTATGATCTCATTTGGTCCTCATACCAGCCCTGGAAGGTAAGTGTTATCATTATTTCTCCCCATTTGACAAACGAGGAAACTGAGGCTGAGGGAAGTTATGACTTGCCATAGCTATTAAGTGTGTAAGGCTGAGCTTGAACTCACGTCTTTCTGTCTGCAAGTTCAGCACTTTAGCACCACCTAGCTGCCCTATGTTTTCTCCTTAGAAACTAAACACTACTTAGAATAGGATCAAAAAGAGAGGCAGGTCAGACATGTAGCAAGTCTGAGAAACAACAGATGGATGGCCAAAGTGCACTGATAGCCATGAAACGATCCAGGGGAAGGTTTCCAGGGTATTATGCAGCAGATCTTCCAGGCAGCATTTATATATTAAAAACAACCAAAACCAAAATGCAATGCAGAGATGACAATCCCACAGAATGAAAAAGTATAAATAAATTGTGACTTTCAATAATGGTGGAAGCACTCATACTAACAAGATGACAGACCCATAAAAAAAATTCATGCAAAAATCAGTTAGAAGGTTTAGATTCAAACAGATACTTGATTTTAAAAAAAACTCCATAATAATACTTTTCCAGGGCTATGTTGGTGATACAATAGAAGGAGTCAGCTTGGGAGTCAAAAGACCAGGGTTCAAATCCTGACTTTGCTACTTAGTACGTTGTGACCTATCTGGGCTTTGGTTTCCTTAACTGTAAAATAATACTGCCTCTGAAGTAGCTCCCAACTCTTAAAATGTACACTCCATTGATGCTAAGTACTAGTTAATAAAGTACCTTTTAAAGAAAAAAAAAGCAAAGAATTTGGGGTTTTCTGCCTATTCACCAAGTTGCAGGTTATTCAAAGAGATAAGGGAACAAATTGGCATAAAAAAACCCTCAAAAGATTTATAGCAAGAAGGGAGAATTCTATCCCCACTCTGTAGGGACACAAACTTAACTTCAATGTGTCCACTCAAATCTCACATCTGACCAGGTGCAAAGGGGCCTGGTATACTGCCAGGCCTTCTCTCCGAAAGAGAAAAATTCCTAAGCACACACTTATTTTTCAATACCACTGTAAAGTAGCTCTCAGAGTGCCAAATCTGATGCTCTTTTTTCGTTCCTTATGCTTCTTGACCTCTTGGCAGCATGTCACATTGAGCACTTTCTCCTCCAGAATATTCCCTCTGGGGATTTCTGACACTAATTCTTCTGGTATCCTTTCTACCAGTCTAACCTCTTCTTCTTTGTCTCTATGACTAGATATCATCCATATCCCACCCACCTACAAATGGAGGTGTTCTCCGAAGCTCTCCCCGGTCTCCCTTTTCTTCTCTCTATATTCCGTCTTCATGATGTCTTTAGGTCCCTTGAATTTAATTATCATCTCTATGCAGATGGACTCACATATCTATATATCCAGCCCCAGATTCTCTCCTGAGTTCCATTCCCATATCACCTACTAGACATTTCTAACTAGGTGTTCCAGAGACATCTCAAACCTAACAGGTCCAAAATAGAACTCATTATCTTTTTTTCTCCCAACTCACCCCTCTTCTCAATTTCTCTCTTTTGCTTGCTGTTTGAGTGATCGATTGACCTAGAAGTGGAGTGGTTGTGGTCAAGAAAAAGCTATAAGCTTTAAGAGAAAATAAATAGTTCACTGACTCCTCAAAGAAATGCATATTCCCTAGCATGAAAACATTTGAGCAAATAACACAGAACTCAAGAAATGATGTGTCATCTTAAACTCTGAAGATTATTTAGTTGGTTTTAAAATAATCTGCCTATTGTTGTATTTTAATTCTCTTGACTAATGCTACTTGAGGTTGAAGTGAAAGATTGTGCTGAAAGACACAGTCTAAGAAGTTTTGAGTTGCAATCTGAGTGTGGACATGATTCTAAGTCATAATAGGAGCTACTGAATCATTTTGTACCTCAGTTTCTCCATGTATAAAGTAAATTATCAAGTCCTTTTTTTTATTACACTGTTGTGGAACTCAAACCCCCTGGGAAAGTGATTTAAACATATTATTAAAGTTAGGTTGCTAAGATTATATTAAATTTCCTCAGCCTAAAATACCTTTTAACTATGAAAATGTATACAAGTATACAAGAAAAATGATTTGGTGAAAAAGGTTGGACACTATTCTAAGTAGGTCAGGAAAAGGTGTATAGTTACTTTAAATTTGTAGTTAAACTTAGCTTCATACAATCTTAGAAAAACAGAGGGGATTAGGAAAAGCATAGGAAATGATGTCATCTGTCAAGCAGCATAGGAACTTAAAACCACAAACTGATTTCAATTAAAGTAAGTCATGCCAAGAGCTAATTTCCATTCCCACATGAGCACCAAAGCCATTTAACTACTTTGAGATAAAAAGGCTAACAGTAGTTAAATAGTGATTTTTACATTATTTGTTCAAGTTGAAGACAGAATAGATTCATTCTCCTTTTCTTGAGAATAAGTTACCTTTAAATGTAATTCTAGCTCACCAGCAAAGTTTCCGTGATATTTTTTACTTTTTTGTAGAGAAAATACTGCTTCATCCTCTTAAAAAAATAAAACTACTCTCTAAGTCTTATGTGACATGAAGAAACTATTATTCCAGTGATCCATACAAATCAATGAACTCTGTCCCCTGCCACTATACAGCAAGCTGACCAATACAGTATAGGATCTTAGTTACCCACTTTGTTACACATACAATTGTAACTGGAGGTTTTGGACTGGCTTCAAGACTTGGAACTCTGGAAAGCCAACATTTCAATTTCAGTGTTTTCTCTTGCTTAACAAAGAGTGAGGTCTCTGGCTTTTCATGAGGAAGCAAAGCAGCTATACCAGACAATGTAGAAAGTGGGCAACCAGGTTTCTAGCAGAAGTAGGAAACAGTTAAAAAGAATACATGTATGATTTGATTTCATTTTGGACACACTCCTGCAATTGATCCACACCCTAAATTTACACTGATTTGAACAAGAGTTCCAGATGCAAAGCAATTACAGAAACAGTCCCTAAGTCTGTCGAAACAGCTGACCTAAAATTAATACCCTAAAACATGGACTGAGTTTGGATTCATATATAAGGATTCTATTTACTTCATTGGAACCTCCACATACTCCAAGTCAGAATACATCCCCAAACTCGACTCACATTAAGGTTTTGCCAGAAACTGAAAATGCCAGAAAATTCAAAGTTAGCAATCAAAACTTCAGTATGTACAGACAGTCTCCAACTTATAAATGTGTTGTGTTCCAAAAGTTCATTTTTAAGTCAGTTGTTTGGAACCTGAAACGCCTTAGGGGGTGGGGAACTGGGTGAGAAACAAGCAGGGTCTGTGGCAATAAGGAGAAAGGAAAGAATGGATACTGTTAGGTGGGGGAACATCAGGAGGGAGGCTGCTTTATTACTAGTAATGGATGTCTTAAGTGGCCAATTCTAAGACTGCTATTGTTTGGTTGTTTCAGCCACATCCAACTCTTTGATGACCCCATTTGGGGTTTTCTTGGCAAAAATATTGGGGTGGTTTGCCATTTCCTTCTCCAGCTCATTTTATAGATGAGGAAAACTGAGGCAAACAAGGTTAAGTGACTTACCTAGGGTCACACAGCTACTAAATGTCTGAGGCCTGATTTGAACTCACAAAAATAAGTCTTCCTGATTCCAGGCCTGGCTCTCTATTCCCTGTACCACTGGCTGCCCTAATCCATAAGAAACCAAGTCCAAATAAGGTGGCTTCGGGAAAGTAATCTAAAAGTGGCAAGTAATCTAAAGGGGCTTTAAAGTAATGTCACCCATACAGAATACAGCTAGCAATTTGCTGTAACCAAAATGCATTCAGGAAGCCTGAAATCAATGTCACAAGGAAAAAAACAAAACAAAACAATACCTCAATAAGAAAAAAAAATTTTCTTTAGGAACAATTCTTGATTAACCTAAAGCTATTAAGTTTAAGGAGGAGAGAGACTGGGGCTGGACCTATGATTTCACTCCTGAGTGAAGAAACTCACTCTACCAATATGCAAGTCAGTGGTTGTTGTTGTTACCTACTCTACAACTGAGTCTTAGAGAGTTGCAAGAGAACTGAGAGTGACTTGCCCAAGGACACACAGCCAGAATGTGTCAGAGACATAACTTAAATTTGGGTCCCCTAGTCTTCGAGGCCAGATCTCCATTCATTCCATCATGTTCCTACTCTGAATAAAAGGCTTAAGGAGAATAAAGTTTAAAAGGAGTGGACCAACTAAGGGAAGAACAGAAATGCAAGGGTACTATTTGTGAATCTGTAGTTCAAGTAAAGGCTTTCTTTGGGCTGTATCAAACCTGGAATAATTCTAAGGACCCGAGACCTGCCATTAGCTTGGCAGGCACAGAGCTGGCTAAAAGAACATTAGGAGCAATTTGCAAATAAGCATGTGTGTTCCTGGCATGTTGAGTTTAATGTAAGCCCTAGGAAAACCACAGACAGACAAATTAAACAGCTAGACTAAGTTACTACATGGCTCCACTGAACACCTGAGACAACAGTTCTCCAGGGGCAGAAGTCACTACAGGATAAAAACCATTTTCATTTGGACAAGACACTTGGGGGATCAAATGAAAGGAGACAAGTTCCAGTTAGGATGAATCCATATAAATGTTTTGTGCTGTCCAAAGCATCCTAAAAAGAAAAAAAATAAGTGGAGAGGGTCCAGAGAAATGGACAATTTAAATGACCTCAAGAAGGAAAAGACTTATTTATTCATGAGGATAGAATTTTAAAATGTGGACTCCCCAGCCTGCCTTCATCCAACGCTGAGAAGGGGTTATACTCCCCATTCCTTCCTGCCAATCTAAACCCTGCAGGCTCAGATCAAAACTGACCTTTTCTCTAAAGCTTTTCCTGATTAACCCCAGCCCACAAGGAACTCCCTAAACTCCAGATTCCCTCTAAAATTTTCACCATGCTATCTTCCACTTACAAGTATAGAATTACTCTCCATTTGCCTCAAGGGTAGGAACCACATCTTCTACTCCTATTTAAATCTCCATGGTTCCTGGCACAGTGCTAGGAATGGAGAAGTACTCAAAGGTCTCATTGATTTAAATCCAATCAAACTGAAAGTGATAAAAGTTTATAAAATGGTGGGACATGAGGACAGGGTGAAAAGAGGCTTGGCAAAGCCCAGAATATTAAAAGATATTTCTTGAAACCCAGAAAAAGTATTTAATACTAATAAAAGGAAGCATGATTTTATATAACTTGTTGTGGGACAGTTTGCCACCTCTAGGTGGCAAAGGCTGAAAATACAAATAAATTCAGGGAGAGTTTGAATAAATTCATGACTTTCAGAACCTCCCAAATGAATCTTTCCCTAATTATCTTCCATGCACCAAGAACACTGACTCGTTCTCTGTTCTTATTAATAATCTAAAGTCTTTGTCATTATGAAGCTTTCATTGTGTATCATTTTTTTTAAATCAGGCATCTACATAAGCTTGCCAGTCTTCCCTGATTCACTGGGATTTACTGGGATCTCTTCCTAATGTGAAGCCTCATTGAGATAAGAGGACACTGTTATTATCAGCTAAGAGGTGGCTCCTATCTAAGGGCCTCAAAAGATCCCTCTCTGAACATCTATCTGAATTTCTTCCTTTCCCAAGCATCTCAACTTCTCAGAGGCCTCAAAGCTGCCTAGAATTGGATCTGTTCTACAATGATTCTTAAAACCATATTAACTGACCTCCTTGACTCTTGGGTTCTGCTGCCCTAGATACTTTGAGGGATAACGTGATTTCACTAGTGCTAGTATTCCTTTCCTGTAGACAGACTATACGGGATCCACTAAGACCTATATAGGTCTTAGTCATATTTTTCCATAAACCATCTACAAAAATTATACATAGCATTGCAATAATCTTCTTATTCTCTTCAATCTTGGGGAATACCTGAGTACCACCCAGGCTAATTATCTTTTTTGTCTCATTTTGTGTCATGTAACTGATTCTTCTTTTCATATAAGGCCTTGATGGCTTATACAATATTATTTTTTTAAAGTTTTCTTCAAATATTTTTGTTTTTATATCACATCCATTTCCAGATATATTACTAATTCTTCCACACCCCTAAAAGGAACCTTCTTTGTAACAAAGAAATTAGTTAAGTAAAACCAACCAATGGAGGAATCAAGGCTGATATTCATATCTCTCATATCCTACCCTTTCTTTGTACTCACAAAGCTACCATCTTAGCTCAGGCATCCATCACCTCTCACCTACATTATTGCAACAGTCTCTTAATTGGCCTCCCAGCCTCAAGTCTCTCACCAGTCCATCTTATACACTGCTGCCAAAGTAATTTTCCTTAAGCACAGATCTGACCATGTGACTCCCCTCCTCAACCAACTCCAGTGGCTTCCTGTTGCATTGAGAATAAAATCTAAATCTGTTTAGTTTTTAAAGCCCTGTAGATCCTAACCCCAACTTATATTTTCAGTTTCTTGTATATTATTTTCCCTCCCACACTCTGCAACTAAGCCAATCTGACCTTCTCTTTCTTCCTCATTCATGATACTACATCCCCTGTCTCCATGTGTCTGTTGCCATATATCTCCATGCATTTGTTTCCCATATCTTATGCTGTGTGTGTATGTGTGTATATATATATATATATATATATATATATATATATATGTATGTATGTATATATATGTTCTTGTTGTCTCCCCCTAATTCTTTGTACCTATGTCCCCAATACCTAGCACAATGCCTGACATATAGTAGGAGTTTTAACAAATAATTACTGATTGGTTGATTTCATGCTACTTGCACAGAATATTTGTGACATGCTACAGCCTGCTTGTGCCCACCACTCACCTTTTGAGCTTTCTGTAAATTTTCATGTCTTTGATATAGTTTTGTTTTATTATTCCTTATCATATGGCATAATGAGGAAAATATTAAGTGTTAAAAGGAGACTGGCTTTTACAGCAGGTAAAGATCTGTTCATCTGAGAGTATATTATTCATAAATACTGTACACAGTATGGTTTATCCTCCAGATGGGATTCTATGTCAATTTATAATTAGTTTTAACTAGTCTCTAAGTTGTTCTATGTTAAGATGTCTAAGTGGCACAGTACATAGAGTAGTGGACTTGGAATCAGAAAGATTCCAAATCCTACCTACAGACATTATCTGTAAGACCCTGGGCAAGTCACTTAAGCTAGAGTTTCCTCAACTGTAAAATGGGGATTGCAAGGGCACCAATTCACAGATTTGTTGTGAGGATCAAATGAGATAACACATTTACAAATGTTAGCAATTATTATTATTTAATTAATCTCAATTACAGTGAAGTTCTAACCATAAGAAATTATGTCTAACTATGCTGAAGTTCCCTCATCAATACAAGAGGTCTCCACAGATTTATGTCACCGCCTATTTCTAGAAACCAGAATGTAAAAAGAATCATACTTTCCTGTAGGAATAATGCTATAAATAAGGACTGGGTTTCTCACTAACACCTCAACATCAATGAAATTACAGCCATAGTCAATTAAATATCAAAAAGAAAAGAAATTAGTTTCGTGACATATAAAAAGTAAAATATATGTAAAATATATGTAGAAATAACATGTACAATAACTTAAAATCCTCCAAGTCCTATAAAAATGAATATAGGTATATAGTTGATTACATTTTTATATACTGATGACCATTATACAACCCATTAATATACGTATATGAATTATAAATGCGACCTTCTAAAACTAACATTCCAGCCACATTGACAGTGCATTTAATAATACTTAGTGAACAATTTTGTTATCTTCTGAGCACTCAGAGGGACTCTGAGCATACTGTGGATATTGCAAGTCTTTTTTTTAAAAAAGATGTCTAGGGAAGCTTGAACTGATGCCTTACACATACTAAATACCCAATACATATTTGTTGAATGAATGAATGCCTTCTTTTTCTCTTAATAAATCTCCTTATATCAGAGACGTTCAAAATCATTCCACTGATATTCAAGCTCATGTTAGGATCTTTCTTTATTAAAAAAAAATTGTTTTGATAAAAACTAAGAAGAATTGAAATTCGAGGCCATTTGAATGGCAACAGAGAGGTACATGAATAAGCTGCAACATATCACTAGAGAATCAGATGGGACACACAGTATAAAGGGATATCATCAGAGAGGTATATAACTGAAAAAAATGACCTCATAATGAAGCAAGAGGTCCACATTTATCCACATCTTCCCACAAAGGTATCTATGCAGAGTCAGGAGGTCTAGAGCAATGATTAGAAAACTATGTACTATCTATTTTTATATGGCCTTTAAATTAAAAATGGTCTTTACATTTTAAAATGAAGTTTTATTGAGGCAGCTAGGTGGTGTAGCGAATAGAGCACCAACCCTGGAGTCAGGAGGACCTCAGTTCAAATCCAGCCTCAGACACTTAACACTTACTAGCCATGTGACCTTGGTCAAGTCACTTAACCCTAATTGCCCTGCCTTCCCTCCTCCAAAAAAAATGAAGTTTTCTTATGATTAGAAATGTAAAAGCCATTTTTAGCTTGAGGACGTAATGAACTCAGGGGGGGCAGGAGGTTGCAGGGGCAGAATTTGGCTTTCTGTTTATAGTTTGCCAAACCCTTACTTCACTCTAGAGTAAGGACCTTCTATACCAAGTGGACTCCTGTGGAAGATTTAAGAGAAGACATATGGATAAAGAGTCACATAAGAAGGTATGGATAAATCCTCTGAGATGACATAGCCCCATCAGTGAGATCACACACTCATCAGGGAATCTAATGTATTTGAGGGACTCACTCTAGACTTCAGTTGTGATAGATTGGGGTGGGGGGGAATAATCTATCTTCTTTTCCTAGCTTCTCTTTCTAAGCAAAGTAACATCAAGGGTTATTTTAAATATGTAAAAAAGTCACTAAAGGGAAGCTCATGGGGTGAGAATATTAGAGAAAATGGGCAATTACAGTGCTTGCCTTGTTGCTAGCAGTAGGAAAGAACTAATTATGGACTGATTGTATAACTGTAAACTTCCTGTCTTTTCCCAGCACCAGCTAGAAAGTTGTCTTCTTCTCCCTGAGTCACTTGTCTATCTCCCTGCTTTGGGAAATCGAGAAAGAGAAAGCAAAGAGAAAAGTATACATGATGATGGCGTTCATTTGGAACCAAAAAATGAGTGGAGGGACAGCAGCAAGAAGCTGTATCGTCTAGTACTTCCCTGCAAATTACCCTCAAAATTACTTGAATTATTCCCTGTTTTATATTCCTACTATGAATTGGAATCTTTATTGTCTCTAAATACATTTTTATTATCTTTAAATAATTTGATCCTGAACCTCAACCTCCCAGTAGGGGCTGCCTTACACACTCATGCCAAAAGTGCAGGCAGGGCAGATAAAAAAGCAGCTCCAAGTGTATAGGAAAACAGAAAAACTGACTGTTCGAATGAGAGAAAAAATAAAGCAAGTAGATGAAAAGCCAAAAGCTAATATGGAAGCTAAGCCACATGAAGGAATTATTGTATCATTTTATATTATATCCTATCATGTGCAAAAAAACTTACTTGATCTTGAGCCACAGGAAGGAGCTATCTGTCCACTTGGGCAAGTACACATGTTTGGCCTTGAACAAAATCCATCTCCACAGGAATGCCGACAAATTGCTACAAATAAAGACAATGGTCCATTAGTAAATTAATTGAAAGCAATGAAGATACGACTGAGTATAATGAAAAACAACCACCAGCTAATATTTAGTAGACCTGAGTGCTTGGCCAGCCCTACCACTTTCTAGTTGTATGTATGACCTTGAGCAAGCCCCAACCCTTCTGAGCCTCAATTTCCTCAAGACTTTTGGATGAGATAATTTGTAAGGTTCTCTACAGCATTCATACCACAGCTTCTCCCCTGAGCTCCTTTAGCAATGCTGGAGATTCTTGGAATCAATTGTAACAAAGATTGAGCCTATGGGTATGCAGGAGTACTAAGGAAACTGTTCACCTTGTAGAAATGAACGAATTTTTTTGAGCTCCCAACACACCTTTTAGTCTATTACTGTTTCTGTGACATAAACCATGTGCTTGTGCCTTAAATGAGTAAATTCACCTTCAAAATGAACAATACTAAGCAAGACTAATTCCATCATTGTGTTACAGTGTATCTGCTATAGGAATGATTCTTTTCATAAAACCCCAAAGCAGTTGGGTAGGAAGCAGCTCTGGGAAGATGAGGCTCAAATAACATTCTCAATGGAAAATACATAAAAAAATCAAGAGGTACACAGTGGATGTTAGAGTTATGGTTGCATAATTATAATATGATAATTATGACAAATGATTACAGACATGCCTAAAATACTTAAACACACTAAAATAATACTATGCATAGTGTTACACAAGGGGCCTATATCAATCAACATGACAGAAACTATATTGGTTTTAATTGATCAAATAAATTTTTTTTTATTTTTTATTAATTCATTTATTTACTTTCAGTTTCTAACATTCAGTTCCACAATTCCTTGAGTTAAAAAAAAATCATTTTCTTGATAATCAAGAACTCTGAGAAATATGTAATTCTCTCAGGGCACTAGGAAAAGATTTATTAAGATATTTTTAAATTTGTGAATCAATGTTTTGCTCTAAATATTTAATCATAATGGTAACATGAGAGGTTTGAACTAGACCATGGATTCTTAACCTTTTTTAGATCATGAACCCTTTTGAAAGCCTGGTGAAGCCTACTAACCTTATCTTAGAGAAATGTTTTTAAATAATTAAAGGAAATGCTTAATGCTAGTGAGAGTTTAGTGAAGACAAAGATTTATTTTTTTTCCTATTAAAGTTCACAGATCCCCTGAAATCTATACATGGGATCCCTTAGGGCTTTGTGGACCTTAGGTTAAGAAATCCTGAATTAGATGAAGTCTTAGGTTCCTTCCAACTCTAAAATTCCATGATTCATAACTATATATAGTTTATAGCTATATAGTTATATAGGTTTCTCATTTAAAATGCTATTTTAAAAAAGGAATTATAGCCAAGTTGGAACTATTCCATGGCTCCTCAATCAGAGAAGTCATTAGTCCTATTGGCATTATCCCTCATTCTTCCCACTATATTTGCCTGATTACTGCTTTACTTTCACTACATTAATGTGACTCCCTTCCCCTAAGCTATGTGAGCAAACACAGTTATACAATAAGGGAATTAGATAGGTGAGTAACCAGAAAAGAAAAATTCAAGGACGACCTAAGAGAAGTAATAATGGTATTGTAATAATGGTATTTTCCTCTTGAAAAATGCCTACAATCAATTTTTACAGGCATGCAAAGCATATGCAACTATTATGCAAATATAGCCAGGGATCTTCTTATTTCCTTTATACCCCTCAGAAAATTCTAAAAGTAAAGACAAAATTAAGTTATACCCTAGAGCAGATATAAATCCGAGAGAGAGAGAGAGAGAGAGAGAGAGAGAGAGAGAGAGTGTGTGTGAAGAGAGAGAGGAAGAGTAACAGAGAGAAGTAGCGAGGGAGGGTGAAAGAGAGGGAGAAGGAGAGGAAGGTAAGGAGTGAAAGAGAGAGAGAAGGAAAGGAAGGGAGAAAGGGAAAGAGAGGGAGAAGGAGAGGAAGGGAGGGAGGGAAAAAGAAGGAGAAGGAGAGGGAAAGAGAGGGAGAAGGAAAGGCGAGAGACACAGAGAGAGATGGGCTCCTTTCTCTGGCAGTCTAGTGAAGCCTATAGACCTCTTCTCAGAATAAAGTTTTTAAATGCACAAAATAAAATACATAGGACTACAAAAGAAACCAAATACATTGGAATACTGTTATCATTATATTTTTTAAAATAAGTTAATGGATTCCAGGTTAAGAACCCCTCCTGGAAGCTGGAAAGTTTTAATACATTTCCTAAATTGGAGTCAAAGTCTACTTATAGTAGGCTTTGCCATCAATACATTGATGCCATATAGTCGACTTGTACCAAATACTAGAAACAATGCATACCAAAACAAGAACACCTGGAAAACTTGAATGAAAATTTTGATCTGAACTTACGGACAATGCACTGATTTCCACCAGGTAAGGTTTTCCATCCAGGGCAACAGTAAGCATTGTAACGTGATCCACACACATTTGGTCTAAAACGAAAAAACACATAAATTTCATACTTTCATTGGGGGGGAAAAGAGATTAACAAACCAAATGAGAAAATCATTTTGCTATAGGATACAGGAAACAAATTTGGAGAAATAGGTCCTGTTTTGGTAGTTTGGGATATTTCAATGATCCCTCTGGGAGTACTCTTGCAGTGGTGATTAATATAAACTATGCATACAATCTGTCAATAAAATGAAAATAAGTGAAGCAATATGAAGTATGTGAAATTATATCAGCATGTGAAGAACTCAGACAGTAGATCCATATGAACCTAATTTAAGAAATAAACCACCTCTATCTATAGGGAAGGAAACCTACTGCACTGAGGATTTCAAATGTCTATTCCTTGAGGTCTGGTTTTTTTTCCTGTGGCCCAGCCTACCTCTAAACTGTTACAACATTCTTACTTTTACCAGAAATACAGGAATGCAAACTATGACATTACTCAGTAAAATGAAAGCCAAAACATGTAAATATTTCTTTAGCAAAGGTTTAGAAAGGCAGTTGTTACAGGCTTTCAGGGAAAACAACAGAAATATGAAGTCAATATGGCTTAGGGATGTTTTTGCAAACTAACAATTCAGTCAGGTTTCTTGGGGACACAATTCCAGCTCACAGCCTAGGAGGAAGAAATTCAAACGCTCTCTTTTCAAAAGTTTATGGAAACAAATGATTAAAGTATAGCTCTATCTAAATTGGAAAAATTAAAGTTTTTTTTTAAAAAGTGTGTGTGTGTGTGTGTGTGTGTGTCCAGATACAGATAAAGATCAATACACACAATGGGAAACATCCATTTTATTTTGCAACATCCTGAGGTCCCAAATATTGACTTTGCTTGCAAAAGTTCAAGAGATGATTTAGACGGTCAAATTTTTTACAATTATTCCCAGGCTGGTTGGTGGAAACACTTATTTATAAAAATTCTAGATGAGAGAGGATAAGCATTTTTAACTAGCTTCAGAGATAACCACTTTTGGTAAAGAAGCACCCACACAAATTTTTTTTAAAGGTTCTTTACTACAACAAACATTTGACAATATCATTGCAGGTTATGTATATAAATTCACATACCCTTCTCTGAATCACATTCCATTATACTGAGTGAATAACTCTCCTTAGTCACACAAGTTAGTCACACTAAGGACTTAAATCTACCCACTTAAAACTTCTGCCAGGTCAAATATTAAACAGAATGGTAAATCCTTCATGGACACAGATACAATGACTTGAACTTCTTTGTTTTACTCTCCCGCACTTAATACAATAAATAACTGGTTGACACATTTGAAAGAGAGGATACAATAGACAACCAGCAAGTATTCAGCCTCCATAGAGGTCCTCCCTATCTACAGAGCCAATCCAGGTCAAAACAAAATTCCACAGCAGTAGGATGCTAGGGAATCGGGGAAATTCACAGGGCTCAACCCCAAATCCAATTCAAAACCATATACACATTCAAAAAGTTACCTACAGGAGATCAGCTGGTGATGCCTAAAGGGTTGACTGCCGCAAATAATTTGGCTAGAATGGATCTATCTAATCTGCAGAAAGTAAACAGAGTCTGTTTATCCCTTTGTCTTTGAGTTCCTAGTACATCACACAGTGCCTGATACATAGAAGAGGATTAACAATTGTTGTTGAGTGATGGACTGAATTTGATCTGCAATATGCTCTCATTTGATAGTCCATAAACATTTATTCCTGATCTTTATTATTGCCTATTGACTTGTAGGTACTTAATAAATTTTATTGATTGATTGATTCCAGTTAACCTGAAATAAGCTGTGTGGTTCAGGAGCTAATTTCCTTCCACCAACACAGATCAATTTTATAAGATAAATCTTAAGTTATAGCCAGAAACACAAAGAGGTGACAGAATCAAAAAGTATAAGAGGCTGTGTTTAAACCCAGAATTCTATCCACTACATCCCACCACCTTTCCTGTGGTACAGAGTTGTGGGGATTTTTAATCTCCTACAAAATCTACTATCCTAGTATCCTGTTATAGTACATTTGAATCTTTAAGGCTGGCTGTTGTTTTTTGTTTTTTTTTTAAGGTGACTATGGGCAGATAGGTTGCATAGTGGATAGAGTGCTGGGCCTGGAGGCAAGAACCTGAGTTCAAATCTGGCCTCAGACACTTAGTTAGCTGTGTGACCCTGAGTAAGTCACTTATCCTTGTTTGCCTTAG
This sequence comes from Pseudochirops cupreus, assembly GCA_028627135.1. Classification (NCBI taxonomy): domain Eukaryota; kingdom Metazoa; phylum Chordata; class Mammalia; order Diprotodontia; family Pseudocheiridae; genus Pseudochirops; species Pseudochirops cupreus. The sequence continues at coordinate 385,382,170 of CM053582.1, read as the reverse complement.
TTCTCTCATCTGGAAAATGACCTGGAGAAGGAAATGGAAAACCGCCCCAATATCTTTGCCAAGAAAACCCCAAATGATGTTACATGACTGATAAACAATGGAAAAAGCATCAAGTTCTTCTTTAGTCACTGTCACATCAAAGTCTAAATTTACCTTATCTTCCTCTCCCTAGTGAGTTCAAAATAAGTTTATTTTAAACAAAGATTAAAGCAATAGGAAAAGTCAGACTTGAATTAATAATTTCTAACATGTACAATAAGTTAAATGAAACAAGCTAACTTCAGAATATGCATATGTTATCTACTGATGCTGTCTATTTATTTCTAAATTCTCTAAGGCAGTGGTTCTCAACCTTCCTAATGCCGGGAGCCTTTAATACTTGTATGTGGGCAGACCCACCTGGAGACCGATAGAGGAGCCATGTCGTGGTTCCTAAGACCATCGGAAATATGTGCTTTCCAATGGTCTTAGGCGACCCCTGTGACCCCCAAAGGGGTCACGACCCACAGGTTGAGAACCACTGCTCTAAGCTGTTGAGTCATAACCTTTTTGTTGCTTCTAAATGTGTTGAGGTTTTAATTTATGTCAATACATTTTCTTTCTGGGTATTCAATTGTAGTTGTTTCAGCTACATATTCTAGTAACTTTAACAATTTTTTTTTTAACATTGTTGCTCTTGGGTCCTTATCAGTCCCAAGCCCTGATTCCATATTTCATCCCATGTCAGATAATAGAAAGATGCAAGATTTCCCTTCTGCAGTTAGGTCTTCAAAAATTCAGTGTAATGGGACTTACTGAAACAAGCTGGGTGGCATTGGTAGTACTTATACAGAAAAATAATTGTAAATTATCAAAAATAAACTGATTGCTTTTTTATTGGAAATACTAAAACTCAGAAAATGCTGGCAGAAGTACTAGCTTTTTTTCTTTATGAAAGACCACATTCTACAGCCAGAGCACAAAGCACATCTTACATTTACAAACAGGAAATACATACCTGCTTGGCCAAAACAGTCTTCATCATCATGACTGCGTATACTATAAATGCATACATGTGTACAGAGTGTCCCAAAAGTCTTTATGCAGTTGTAAGCCTTAATAGCTTTTCTATTCCAGGTACAGAGAAGGTGATTATTAATTAATGATACAGGATCTATAAAACTTAATAGCTCAAAATTGAACTAAGCCTTTTGGGTTACCCTGTATAATACTTTAAAATTTTCAAAGTGCTTTACATATATTATCTCATTGGAATCTCACAACCATCCTGGAAAATGAGTATTAAAGTTATCATGTAGTTTTACAGACAATGATGCTGAAACTCAGAGTAGTTAAGTGACTTATTCATGGCCACAAAGGTAGGAATCATCAATCTGAGATCTATTCCCAAGTCTTTCTATGATTCTATCAACTATGCCATGTAAATTCACATCTCGTTCTCTTCCTTTCTCTCCTTAGCCACTTAAACTAAAGAGTACACTAATTCAAGGAGCTCCAATTAGTAGCAACTTGTTAAAATTAAAAAGCTCAAAAGCTCAAACTTAAGAAAAAAGATGTTTTCAAGGAGGCATAACCTTGAGACATCACCTCATCTAAGATTGTTTTCTACACGATGGCAATAGTGAAAAATGATCATGTTAGGTCACAGAATGCTTAAACCTGAACCAATAGAAGTTCTAATTATATATTCACCTGAACCATTAGATTAACTATGGGGGGGAAAGGTGAGGATAGAAAATGTGTTTCTACTCCATCTCACCACTTTAACTTGTAAAAAAATAACTAAAATGATCATCTATAATTTCTTTTACCAATTACTTATAATACTGTGCTTTGCAACAACCCCAAAGCTAATCATCCAGGGAGATGGGTCAACCTCAGCAGGCTTGGGGTTTGGATCGAGTTCACACACAGCACTCAAAGATGGGACTGACTGCCTAAAATGTATCTGAATTGACCAAACAGCTGGGGTCTACAAAATCAGAATGAAGCTCTGTGAAAATGGAACATTTTATAATACATGCTGCTTATAGCCCAAGATAATGAAGTTTAGGGACTAGGGCACTTCAAGATATGAATTTCATCATTAGAATAGCAGTACCTTGGGACTGAAATCAAATGTTACTAAATGTGGTGAGCAAGGACCTATGCTCAACTTTAAAGAAAGAACTTAGATCTTTATTTTTTTTTTTATGGCTGCAAAATTCTACCTAATTATATGATATATGCAAAACAGAAGAATCCACCCACATATTCAACCCAGGGCTTGATAAATATACTTACTCATGAAGTAAGCCAAAGTCACTCCAGACTCAAATATCTTTAAAACCTAAGTGAGGGCTAGCATAATAATATAGTGGACAGACAGCTTCAGAATCAGGAAGATCTGAGTGGAGGTCCAGCCTCTGATACATACTGCTAGCTGAGTGACCATTGACCTACTTACCTGTGATCTCTTCAATAATTTCACCAGCAGCCTTGCTCTGGGAGTTAGAAACTATGTTGTGGACTTTTTAACCCTCGTCTTCCAAACTTTTGCACTGAAGCCCTACTGAACCAATAGTTGTCTAACTCACGAGGCTCACTATTTCAGGCATGTCAAGACATCTTATACTTCAATGTCTATTTCCCCACCATCTTCTAATCAGTCTACCCAAATTGCAGCCTTGTACACATGTACCTCCCTACCACGTAAACATCCATCCAGAACCATGGTCAAATTTATTCTACCATTCTTCCTGAATGGGGAATCAGTCTACTTCCCTATGGTCCCCATCTTTTTCAATTATGAGAACATTGGTTTAATGGTAAAAAGATCTTGGGGACCCACATTATAATGACCATAAACATGTATCTATTAAATGGAAAAATAATGACAAAAAGCTACTATTAATTCAGTAATACTTAAGTGAATTTATATTTAGTCATAATAGCAAAAAATCATATTTCATTTTTTAAAAGTTAGAAGAACATTTTTTCCTACAGAATACAAATTAAGCATCAATAATATAAAACCAATGACACCAAATGCATTATTCATGCTGCATATTTTGTCAGAGCTAAATTAAGACCAAAATGACAGTGCTCAGAGCACAAATGGACTCACTGACTCCTTAGAGTAATTCCCCAAGCCCATCAGGAATCCAAGGCCCAAAGGTTATGAACCACTGAGCTACCCACATGAAAGCTGCATTATCTAAACCGTGAAAAGTCCATTTAGTTTTTATAACTCTCTGTTAAATTCCTTCCCAAAATTCTTAATGCCTCTTCATGGTGTGGAGATTACTCTAGGTTACTGAAGCGCAGAACAATACATCAAAGGTCAGGCAGAGCCTATGAAGCTGGGAAGGCTTAAAGCACTGGTCCTCTGTCATCAACTGATCAACACGCCAACCACTCCTCCACAGCTAGATAAAATCATAGCTAGATAAAAATCAGAAAGCTTAAGTGCCAAGTTATGTGATATGACAAATCTTGGAGCAAAACAATCCTCAAAGGCTGTTCCATAACTCATAGGAGAACTGTGAGATACATCAGTAGAGGGAGTATTCATACCAACAAATCAAGTACCACTGATGTGTTCTGTCAAATTAACCCTCCATACACCATCAGATCTGGGATCTTCCTGGGTATATTCCCTCCACTGGTACTGATCACAACCCATTTGTGCCTTCTCATCTTGTGCTCCAATGTCCTGTCCTCTCACAATTCCTCCAATGGCTATCCTCTCAAAATTCTGGGGGCCATCCTCTAGATCTCCTGACAATGAGACATGTTTTATACCAACGATGCATGTTTTGTGGATAGGTTGCCCCTCACTCCAACCCACCTTTTCCAGTTATACACCTTTCTGATAACATCCTTGGAGACAGTGTGGTATAGTTAAAAAAAAAAAACAACAAAGAAGAAGAACTAGATTGGGATTCAAATCTCAGTTCTTCCACTTACTAACCATGTGACTTTCAACAATTTACTTAACCCTCTAAGGCCTCAGTTTTGTTTTCCTCATCTGTAAAATGAGGGAGTTGGATTAGATGACTTCCAATGTCCCTCCCAGCACTGAATCTATAATCTATGATCCTTTTTATGCTGCTTATCCAATATCATTCTTCATTGGTAATTGCTACAACCTACTTACACTCACCATACAACTCACCATTGTACTATGGGTGGCCCTCAATCTGAATTCTTCAAAGAGAATGGTATCCCATGCCTTTAAGCCACACAACATCACCAGGAGAGAGAAAGTGGTCAGGAAAGAGAGAAAGAAAGGAAAACAAGGGAAAAGGTCCAATAAGTCTAACAATATTTCCATAAACACAACTTTCACTCTCATGGAACTAAAGACTTGACTTTGCTTATTTCTTCACATTAAAATATATGAAGACAGAATTTAAGCTACATTTCCAAAGAAACTACAAGTAAATCTGACCCTTCCTAACCTGCATCTAACATGTATTAATTCCCATCCTACATTCTTCACTTCGGCCAAACTGGTCTTCTTGTGGCCCTTCACATGATATATGATATATAATAAATGTTTTTTCATCTGTTCATTCATTTTCTACACCCCATTTGCATAGTTATATATTTATTCTAAATATAATTAGGTGCATATATTACACATGTGTATACATGTACTTATAGGTAAATACATGAATGTGTGTGTCTATATACATGTATATATGTGACAGAAGGGCAAAATTCAACATGCATCTCCCTCAACGGCATGTAAGAACCTTGAGAGCAGAGTGTTTCATTTTCTGTATTCATAGCACCAATGCTTAGTTCATAGTAGACACTTCCTAACTACTAACTGAACTGATTGATTCTTTCAGGTCCCTCATGAACTTCTTTACCTCTGCCTCTAAGAATCCTTAAATTTCTTTCAAAGTCATCTCAAATACTACCTCTTATATCAGGTCTTGGTTTATCCCCCTAGTTACTAGTTCCACTAAAAAATACTATGTACTTCATTTGCACGTACTCGTAAGTTTACAGGCTATCCTCCCCTCCACCCAACAGAAAGTAAGTTCCTTGATGGCAAAGACTTTTATTTTTGTCTTTATAACACTGGTATATATGGCAGTACCCAGTATACATAAGGTAATTAATAAATGTCTATTGACTCTCCTCTGAGCTCTAGCTCTGCATCTCCTACTGTGTCCCAGGATAACCCACCAACACTTTAAAACACACATTAAAAATGAAACTTAGTTTCCCTTCCAAATCTGTCCTTGTTCCAAACTTTCTATCCCTAATGATGTGATCATCATCACTCACAGTCACTCAAGATTGAAATATCGCCTTCATCTTTAATTTTCTTCTCTTTCTTTTCTCAAGCCCATCTTCAATGTACTAAGCTCTCCTGATTTTAAAAAACAAAAAAAACTTCATTGGCTCCCTATGACATCTATAGTAAAAGGTCACATTCTCAGTCCGGCATGTAAAGCCCTTGCCATATAGTTCTAACCCATCTGCCTGGCCTCGTTTCACTTCTATATTCTTGACTTCTATGTAGTTTCTAGACAAATTGGTTGTTCTCAACCTTGTCTAGTATCTCTCCCACCTCTAAGCTTTCATTCCCTATATTTAAAGGGAAACAATCATTTGAAGGAAAGCCATTCCCTATATTTGAAAGGAATATGCTATTCATCTCCATCTATTGTCACTGTCTTACTTTAAAGGGACTATTCAGGGACTATTGCCTCAGGGAAGCCTTCCCTCACCCAAACAGTTGAACGAGATTATTCTTTCCTCATATTTTCCTATAGTACTTTGACTTGTCTTTTGCAATCCTATCTTATTAAATATACTTGGATCACACTTATTTTTGCATGTCTATAATACTTTATTAGACTTTAAGTTTGTTGAGGGCACAAAATGTCGATTTTTAACTTAGTGTCCCCAATGTCTCGCACCTATGAACATATTTAATATTTATTGAATTTTCCCTTCTGTCATCTGAGAGAATCTATGTGATACTGCCACAGGAAAGCACGGTGCTGAGAAAGGAAGCAATTTCCAATCTTAGATTGACAACACTCTGTAACTGTTGCAAATTATCTCAAAAAATACTGTGACATTTGCTTTGGCTGAGAACTTCCCTCATTTAATTTCATGAAGACATACAGTGCAGATTTACAAAAATCTGAGAAAATCAAAGCAGTAATTAAAAATGCAAAAGAGGTAAATTGGGGTCAGTAAGAGACAACACTAAGTAGAAATGGCAATGGAAAAACTAGGGAGTTGAGAGGGAAGAGTGGCCAGATGCCCTTTAACCTTCAGGCTACCTACTGAACAACAACTGAGAGATGACCAAGTTGATGGGCAACCAGCAGGGGTAGCAGCACTGGGGACAAGTTAGAGGTTCGAGGATTAGCCAAGAAGAGGTGATAACTGAGTCTCATAACTGGTGGTCCAGCATCCACCATTATGAATGGAAATAATTTCAGTGAAACATCCTGAAAAAAAATAAAAAATAAAAAAGCTCTCCCTAAACAGATTCTGATCTATGGAACTGAAATTTTTAAAAACCTCACATTTCTCTAATGTCTAATAATTTAAAAAGCTTTTTTCTTCTATTATTTTATTTGATCCCCTCAACAACCCTTTGAATGGGAAGCACACATATTTTACAGAAGAATAAATAAGGATTAAGCCATTTGTCCGGAGACATCTAATTAACAGGTGGCAAAATAAAGATTTAAACCTAGGTGATGACTGACCTGAAGTCTACTACATTATCCCACCTGAGCTCAATATACAAGTCACCACTAACATTTATTTCTTCTTCTCTTTTGTTCCATCCATCCCTGGGCCAAGCTAGAATCTCCCTTGTAAAATATTATTCCCATCTTTCCCTTATTACCTATCAGATAAAAGACAAGAGGTGGTGAAGTCACAATGCTCAGTGCTACTAAGAAATCTCAAAGCAAGATCTTAGCTCGTAGGAGAGAATGACCTTTAAAGTTACTAGTAATTCCATGAAAGAAAAAGAGAAGCCTTTTGGGAAAAACTTGGGCTCTGGGTAACCAGGGACACAGACAGAACAATCATGACCCTGGCTCCACATCTCCAGAACAGGAAAGCAGACAGTTACCAACTTATTCAAATTGTATTCCAAAATTTTGTTTTTAAGTTGATTGTTTGGAACTCAGAAAGCATTTCCCCATAGGGACAATGTTACATGTAAGTGGTGGTTAGTTTCTCAAGCCAATCAAACAGTACTGTTTCAACTATCACTTAAATAGACTCTCAATCGGTTAAATAGACTTTGTGGGCTGGCCTGGGAACCTAACTACCACTTATAAAATAATTTCTATGGAGAAATGCATTCCACCACATGCAACCAGAGGGAATTTGGCAGTACCAAAAACATGTCCATACCTCTCCCATATCCGCACCCTAGCCACAGTGGTCCAGCATGTGGCAAGTGGGAAATCATAACTGCTCAAAGATACTTCTTAATTTCTTGGTCTCCAAAGGAGTAAGGAAGCTTATCCTCAGAACAGATTAGGGTGACAATTTAGGCATGTGAGGCATCGGTGTTTGTCACAGGGGAATGCATATATGTTCTAATCCTCCACATTAAGGTACTTTTTAGGAAAGCAAGGTATCTCATTCCAGAGCCAAACACACTGCTAACCCACCACCCAAGGTGCCCTTTCAAAGATCAAACCTAGAGCTCAGATGGCTCCTCCAGGATATTTCTGTTTCATACCACTTCAGGTAAGAAGATAGAGTTGGTTCTAGGCCTGATATTTTAGGAGTCACTATGGTATCCAAATTATTCAAGCATTTCTGGTCCCCTGTGGCTAAATGATTCTCCTACCTTCTCACTGCTTTTTTCTAGACTGAGGGTGTCACTTAAGCCTGGGTAATCTTCAGCTGAGTCAGGAGCAAGCCAAGACAAGAAGAAAATCATGACGCTATCTCAGCAATGATTTCAAAATTGTATTAAAACACTAAATATTTTTTAATAAACATCTGTAAGATAGCTCAAATTCTTCTGATTAAAGACCTCAAGAGAATGAAGAAGGTAATAGTTGTTAAAAAGTCAGTGAAGATGGAAGTTTAGAAAGGTAGATTCTTTTAGAGTGTAAGCTTCTTGAGGACAGTATTTTTCTTTTTCATCATTAATTATGTATTAAATATTATGTATAGAATAATTATGAATTTAATTAATTTGTCAATTAATTATGTATTGAATAAAAGTGAAAAAGATGATATTCAACAAAAATGTTAATAAATAGGATTCATATAGGGTGAGAATGGCTCCATCATGAATAATTCAGAATTGTAATAGTAATTTAATAGTAATAATTAATTAATAGTAATAATGATAGAATAGTAAAATTTTAAGCTGAAAGGGGCCTTTAGGGATCATTTAGTCTAATCCTTCATTTTACAGATTAGGAAACAGCAACAGGGTTGCAGGGCATTTGCCAACTCATCTTTTGATACATGCCCCTATAAGACACAATAACCAGAAAAGCAAGGCCAATGAATTCCAAGAAACAATGAATATCAAAATATACTATTAAGTTTGAAGTTTCTGCAAAATACCAAGAAGTTAGTGAAAGGTATTTGGTTTTTGAGATTATTGCATAGCAACTAAAACCCATATTATTCCAAACACATTAATTTTATCAGTTTGCAGTTCAACTGTTAAAACAATACTTAGACAAAAAGACTGAAAAAACAAATGAAAACTCCATTCAGGATGTACATATAGATGCGTTAGAAAAGAGGCAGAATATTGGAGAAATGGTGGGGAAAACTAGCATTAACAAACTGCAACAGATAAATCAACAGGGGGTGGTATGAAGGTCAGAGAGCTTGATTACCACTTCATTATTCACTTCGTCCAACGAAATGAAAATCAAGGATCATTTTTTGTCCTGCAAAGAATTTTCTGAAACCACATGGGAAAGAATTTTAAAAATCTGAACAACTAGATGAAAACCATGACTTTAATCCTAGGGAAAAAAAATGTGTTGGGAGCTTTTATACAAATGAGACCCCTTATAATAACATAGAAAATGAAAATCCTTTTCAGTATTAGAACAACCAAATGACTACACTGCATTACATTACTTCTTTCTTATGCAATTTGGAATGTGTGAGCGACTACATGGCTGATGTAGACGAAGAGGAGCAATCAGCATGAGAGATCACAGTTATTCAGGAAACCTCAAAGTGTTACCTTGGGTGAGTGAGGTGCCACAAACTCTTCTCTGCCAAGTATCCTCTCAATGATTCCTAGAATTTCTACTCCTGGCCCAAGAGGGCTGGTAAAAAGGAAAAGAAGTGGAACCTCTACTACATTCCTGCCCCTTACAGATCTTGATGCTTCAGGAAAATAAAAACAGTCCTTCCTCATAAAATGTTTGGAGAACTCTTATTTAAGCTAAGTTTGTCCTGGACCAATTTTTCTTTTAAAAGCAGCTTTTAAAAAAAATTTCCTATCACAAATCATATACGTTCAAAAAACTCAACAGAGAGTCAAATTTTAAGATTGACTCTTGGATACATAAATTTGTTGTTTATCCAGAAGACACACTGTATTCTTTCTGTATGATTCAAGAAGTTAAATATTGGGAATCTGTGATTGGCCCTGTGCTGTTTAACATTTATAACAGTAAAGCAAGTATCTGGATGGCATGTTCATCAAATTTGCAAATGACACAAAGATGGCACATACCCAACAAGATATCACAGTCAAGATCTGACCTTGACAGGTTACAGCAGCAATTCTCAAATGTTTTGGTCATATGACCCTCTTTATGCTCTTAAAAATTATTAAGGATCCCTCTCAAAAGTGAGTTTTTATTTACGTAGGCTATATCTATGAACATTTACCAAAGTTGACATGAAAAATCTCAGTTTTGTTATGAAAACTGTTTTGAACTGAACCCCCTTAAAAGGGTCTCAGAGACCCCCAGGAGTTCCCAAACCATACTCTGAGAACCATTGGATTAACTAGAGAATTGGGTTGACTCTAATAACCTGAACTTTCATATGGGTATATATAAAATCTTACATTTAAGTACCAAAAAACCAGCCTCAGAAATAATGGCTAGATAACAATTCTGAAAAATACCTAGGGGTTTCAGCAGACTCAGTATAAGTCATCTAAATGACCTCACGTCCTCCCCCCAAAAAAAGCTAATGTTATCTTAAACAACATTAACAGGGGCAAAGTTTTCATAGGGAGGTAAAAGGAAGGTGGCTATATATGTCATCAGATACCACCTAGAGTTCTGAATATCACCGATTAGGAAGGATATTGATAAATTAGAGAATGTCCAGAGGAGAACAACCAAGATGGCGATGAGCTCATTTCATATAAGAACTCCTTGAAGGAATTGCCCATGTTGAACCTAGAGGACAGAAAGTTGGGGGGGGAGGGTGGGACTGAAATGATAGATAGATAGATAGATAGATAGATAGATAGATAGATAGATAGCTTAGGTACTGTAGATGGATGAGGACCTGGCTCTAGAACTAAATAATAAGAAAAGAGCAGGCAAGACAATATGAAAACACAATAAATTCGGAATGGATATACAACCTCAATATGAAAGGTCAGAATATGTAAAGAGGAGGGAGAAAGAGAGAGAGAAAGAGAGAGAGAGAGAATGACAACAAGAGATTAGGTACCTTTTATAGCCATGATGGGGGGGAGGGGGAGAAATAGAGGTGATCACAGAAAATTTCAATTATATTTACTTGAAAAACTTTTGTACTAGGATAAGACACTATCTAACTGGGGAAAATTTGGCATGAAATATCTCTAAGGTTCAGAAATACAAGATATATAGGGAATTATCACAAATATATAAGACTAAGAGTGATTCCCTAACAGATAAGAAATCAAAGGATGTGAGCAAACAGTCCTCAAAAGAGAAATTGCAAACTATTAACAAACATAAGAAACATTGCTCCAAATCACTACTAAGAGAAATTCAAATCAAAACAACTCTGAAGGCTGACTTCAAACCCAGAAAATTGTTAAAGATGGAAATAGTCAGTGTTCCATTCCATGACTCCCAATCATGGAATATCATAATATCTAAAGAATCAATATTGTGAGTTATCCAAATGGTAATGGCAAGACACACTGTGCCAATAAGGAAGTTATTTCATGTTACCTACGTTGTCTTGCAAGTAAGAAGTGGCATAAATGGTGTCACCAAGAAATAGGTGATCAGAAAAGACTGTGCTCCAGTCATAAAATGAGATCAAGGGATAAAAATGGACAGTCTGAGTATCATAGTGGAACACAAAAAAAGTGAAAAAAATTGGATAGATCTTTTATGGATGATTTATGGAAGACAAGAAGTGTGCTGGATAAGAAGGTGGGATGGCTATACAATCTGTACTGTTGGAGAGAGTGTGCATAGTACTGAGGTCACAAATCAATTGATAAACTTAAGGACATTCATTGCTGCAAAACTAGAATGAAAACATTCTCATATTATCAGATATTTCACTATATTGGCAGGTCATAGATATGACTTTAGTTCATAGAAAGGAAGGAATATAGAGGAGATCCTGGAAAGCTGTCAGAATCTAGATCACTTGGTAGGATAATTGAAGCAAATAACCATAACTTACTGGAGGAAAGGCAGCATTGTATCTGTAAGTAAAAATCATGCCTGACTAATCCAGGAGAATTCTTTGAGGTGAGTAAATAAATGCATGGAAAAAGGAGAAAATTATATTATTTAGGCCTTGAGAAAAACTTCTGGCAGGGTTCCACACCAAAGGCTATTTAAATAAAGTTGAGTTAAAATGGGATTAATTTCTGTCAGATGAGGAGCTGGCTGAGAGACAGGAAACAAAGGAAAGGGATAAATGGACATTTCTCTGGATGGAGAAATATAATGGATAAGGTTTCCCAGGGATCAGTGCTGTGACTATTCTCATTCAACATCTGTATAAATCATCTGGAACAAGGAATACACAGTGAAATATTCAGGCTTGCTAATGGTTATAAGATCCAAATGACTGCCTTCTAGGATGATAGAAAAAAACTGCAAGAAAATCACACAAAGTTGTACAAGTAAACAGAAAAGTCAATGATGTGCTTCAATACAGACAAGGAGAAAAGGAATGAATTTGAGGAATGATGATTGAAAGTATACTTATGGGATGGTACCTGGGCTATTATTTGTGACTAGGAAAAGAGATACAGAGTTACTGTAGACAACACCCCAAACCTCAGCCAAATGTGCTGCTACAGCCCTTCCCCCCCCAAAAAAGCCAGTAGAACATATTAATTGTTATGCTAGAGAACCACAAAGATACATCAAATTACAGTACATCCAAAATTAGAGATTTTCACTCGTTCCATCTACTATTATTCTAAGTATTTACTGACACAAAGATGAATAAAATCTAGTACCTGTCCCGAACAAAGTCAAAGAGGTATTCTAATAGAGAATTTAAGATCCATAGACAAATATCTAAAACACAAAGGAGATGGTTTTGAGCACATAACAGGATTGTAAATAAAGTTCTGAAAAGGAAGAGATCGCCTTCATCCAGGGAGAGTAAAGAAAGCTCCATGAATGAGATGACATGCTAGCCAAGCCTTAAAGCAGTGGTTCTCAACCTTCCTAATGCCGTGACCCTTGAATACAGTTCCTCATGTTGTGGTGACCCCCAACCATAAAATTATTTTTGTTGCTACTTCATCACTGTAATTTTGCTACTGTTATGAATCGTAATATAAATATCTGATATGCAGGATGTATTTTCATTGTTACAAATTGAACATAACCCACAGGTTGAGAACCGCTGCCTTAAAGGATAAGTATTTCAGCAGCTAGAACACAGAACATTCCAAGTGGAAGAAACTGCATAAGCAAAGGAATGGAGGAAGGAAATTACAGGATGTATTTCTAGAATGGGATGCAGTCTTCAAAAAGTAGAACTGCAGTTTCGTTTGCTCACATACCTCAACTATAACTTGTAGTTGGCCTAGGAAAGATTTCATGAAGAACATCTTCAAGCCAGTGGAAGTTTTATTCTACGAGGATGGGCAAAAATGAGATTCAGATCTGAGAAGATCAAGATGGAGAATAGGAAAGTTGATAGAATCAGAAGATTGAAGCTAAACATATGAAGAAGAGAGATAGTACTTCATTTGAGTCTAAAACTAACTCTGTGATGGATGTAGGTTAGGTATAACCATCATTATCTGCAATAAGAGGAAACTATGATGAGACTTAAGAGATTTTTTCCTACATCAATGAAATTAACTACTCTGAAGGAATCAAATTGTTGTTCAAGCCTTCTACCTCCTAATACTATGTATGACTTGTCCATACATAGATTTATGTGACAAAGACTATACAGTACTTTAAATGGGGAGGGAGGACCCTTGAAATTCAACAGAAGAAGTCTTAGGATAAGTAAAAAGTAAGTACTTCACTGCAAAGCAGCTGCTAAACTTACATAAGTCATTATTGCTTAAATGTAGCACAGGATGAAAATATGAATATGTTCTAAGAAAGGTTTAGAGCAGTAGTTCTCAATCTTCCTAATGCCACGACCCTTTAATACAGTTCCTCATGTTGTGGTGATCCCCAACCATAAAATTATTTTCGTTGCTACTTCATCACTGTAATTTTGCTACTGTTATGAATTATAATGTAAATATCTGATATGCAGGATGTATTTTCATTGTTACAAACTGAACATAACCCACAGGTTGAGAACCACTGATTTAGAGGAATTCAAAGGTGATAGAACTATAATATGAAGGGTCCTAAGGATGTTGCATGCATGAATAAAGAAACGAGACAGACTGTGTATGATAAGCCTCTAAACAAGCATCAATGGTACAAGCACCAGTGAAAATACTCCAGAGTCAGGAAAGGGAACGTCTGGTTTGAGGATTAACAAGGAGGCAAGTGTCACTGGATTGCAGAAAGTGTGTGGGATGCTGGGGGGTTGGTGCACAGGGGGAGCCGGGGCTCACTAAGAGGCAGTGACACTCGAGTCTAAAACAAAGATGACTTGAAAATCACTTATAGGTGGCTCTGGAATGTGTTTTTGTAGTTGTGTTTTAACATGGGTAGGGTGTGTCTCATGTTCTTGGAATTAACTTCCAAACAAAAGAATATCTGTCCTAGAGTATTTAGACATTCTGCCCGAAAGCAGAGGAATGGTCCAAATGATTTCTTGAGGCTTTCTTCCAACTCTATGGTCATATGGCCCACTTGGGGACCAACCTAGAATGTTGTCTATTTCCCAGAGGTTCTCTTCAGCTTTATTCTTTCCTGACATTTGCCATGAGCTATTCTTCCTCTGATTGAATGATGCAAGGCTTACTCTCTCAGTATCTCCCCTGCCCTAGGGATATTTTGACAGTGTTTGTGTTTCAAGTTGTAATTAAACAGATTAAGCATAAGCTGTCAACAGTAAAACTCCAATAAAGCAAATGCTTCAGTAGGGTAGGTACTGTCAAATATGAACGCAAGAAATATGCATCTTCTGACAAAGGTGGATTAATAATTAATAACTGACAGGTTTAAAAATCTCTGCAAATATTTCTGATTATGAAGCCTCTGCTCTGAAGAGTTATTTTATCTTAGGTAGTTACAAAATCACTTTCAGATATATAAATATATATCCCAAAAACTTTTATTATGCCATAAAGTATAGTAAAAAGAGGAATTTCCAAGTGGGTTTGGAATCAGAAGATATGGGTTCAAACGCCCACTCTGTCACTGACCAGTCAAGTGTGTCACTTGTGTTTCCACGGCCAAGCCAAGACTCTCTCTGGTACTTAGTTTCCTTTTCTATAAAATGAGAGGTTTGAGATAAATCATTTTAAAGTTATCTGTGAGCTCAAAAATCCAATGACCTCTTTACCTGCCTAAAACTCATGCAATAAACGTTCTCTTTAAACATCTGAACGAGAAGATTTGCAACAGGGTACTTTGGTGTTATAACACATTCCCTGTGAAAGATGAATAAGAGTTACATGTAGTTTCTTGTATTTTTTTAAATAAATATACAAAAAACTTAATTACTATTTGTTTGTTTAAATAGCAGTAAGACAAGAAGGAAATTGGTTTTAATAGCAGTCAATGGATACAGAACTAAGGAAAGAAATCTCTTCCCCCAAATATATGCAATTCAAAGCCTTCACCACTTTTTCTAAGACAGCTACCTGAAATACCTTATTGTGAAATAAAATTGGTGTACTATTTTCATTTAGCTTTTTTACAAATGACATGGAGGAAGAAGATGAGAAATAACAGGAATGGCTGCTTTTTCTTCTTTCTCACATGTGAATTTATCCCTACCATTCTTAAATTTCTACAACCCTTTCAGTAATGCCCAAACTTCCTGCTGCCACAAAAGTCCATGAATTTTACATCAATATGCCAGAGATGCAATACGACTGTGATTATGGGATATTAGAATCTCCAAGAATCAAAATGACAGGTAACCCAAAGAGCAGCCAAAAGACACACAGTAGGCCTAAGTAGTTGGGAGTACACTACCAACAATGAACTGCCCATGAAATATAACATCAAAGATGCGACTGAAGATATGTAAGATGGAAAAAGGGAGTGGGTTGGGACATGTAGTGAGACTGAGAGACAGCATAAAGTTCAAGTGCCACATTAGTAGTCCCAAAGATTTGGCACATAATAAGAATTTTAAAATATTTATTGAATTGAATTAAGAGAACCAAATGAGACCTTCTAGTGATTTGGACATAGCTTCTATGAAGGATTATAGAAAGAAATGTAAGAATGGAGCAGAGAGGCTATAATTTGGATTGAGGGAGGAAGTACCTGTACCAAAGGAAAAAAATCATAGATTCATTGAATTATCCCAAAGTTTATAACTGGTCACAATTATTCCTTATATCCTCCAAGTCCTGGCTCAATGAAGGGCATACGTAGAGGGATAGAAACAAAAGGAACAGAGTAAAGAAATGGATCAAGTAATTTTCCAGATATTTAGAAGTATGTATAACAATTCTCCAGAATGTTTTATATTTCCCTACATCATAGAATTCTCATGCTATTCAACTTCTGTACACTAACTTTTTATCTACTTGAATAATCATTTCTAAGTGGGAAGAAGAACTTGCATTTTATAGCTAACAAGCAAATCATGAAAGATTACATGCCTTGACCAATGTCAAGTGGCAAGAATTCATCCAGTTAATAGAAGCTGCACCAATAAAACAACAGAACTTAGGAAACAAGGTGTTAGTTTTCATAAAAGTCCTCCTAACATGGCTGAACTGTGACTGAATTGCTAAAGAACATTTGTTACTTTGAGATACCAAGAAAAAAGATACTGAGAAAGGAAATCATTTCCTAAGGAAACATGCCATATGTTCTGAAGTTACAATTAAACATACATATATGTATGTATGTACTGAAATTTATCTTCAAAGAAATATCCATTAGCATATAGGCATATTAGACCTGTGCAAATTCAATGCGGTTCCACCTATTTCTTGGTCAAAGATTTTACAGTTTTATAGTAACGTGTAATTACTTAAAAGGAAAAAAAAGAAGCTTACTATTCTGCAAAGTTCTTGAAGGATGTTCAACATCAAATTAAAGTATGGCATTTTGTCTTTCCTTTGCTTGCAAGTTGGACCACAAAGCCCTTTCACCCAACTCTCACCTGTGGTTCCAAGAAGTTGCAGCATGTGCAGTAGTCACATCCCTGTAAAAATGTCTCAGCAGAAGGGCTAAACCAGGTTGGTAAGGTAGGGGTATGTCTACACCAAGCACACGAAGACTTCACCCAGTGGAATGGGCAGATGGGAACAATCTGTTCCTATAGCCATGAAGGCAGCTGAAGCAGGCACTATGGAGCACTTAGAGCTTGGTCAGACATGGAAGATGCCAAGATCATTCAGTCATCCTGATTTTTTATTTTCCACTAGATTTCAAAGACTTGGGAAGAGAGAGTGAGGCTAATGACTTTGAACAATTCTGCCTCACTTAAAATCCAATTCATGCACAAGTCAAGACATCACCCCCATGATGTCATGGATGAAAAATAACTAGGAAGTTGGTTGGAGATGACAGGTAGGCATATTTTCATTAGTAAACTTTGGGTTGGAGCACTACTGTGATTTGATACAAAAGAAATAATCAAAAACGAAAACTAAGTCATTAGAGATAGTTAAGAATTGAAAAGGGAAATAAAAGAATAACCTGTCAATCTGTTCCATATTTACAAAGTTCCAATTTTTATAGACCATCAAGTAAAATGAAGCTGCCATATTTACCACTGATTGTCCATCTGCTAAATGCAAAGATTAGGAGGGAGACGTGGTATGCTCCTATACTTCTCCTTCATCTAAATTAGAACTTGTTTAGCTTCACTTTCCAAACTGCCCAGTTGTTTGAGTTTCTTTACCATGCTATTACCAATATCTAAAATGATCTCTTCCCTTTGAAAAATCAACTTTCATTAAAAATCCAAATGGGAATCATTAAAAAAGTGGAAAAAAGGCTTTTAGACAATTTCTCAAGAGAAACAAGGCACGGAACAAAAAAGACAACAAATAAGAATCCCTTTGTACTGAATGAGCAACACGCTGCTAAATGGCACATGGCCATGGAGAGGAAATGCTTGATTGGTAAACAAAGGCCCTGTATTTGCTCAAGGCTGACCATACTGAATGGAATAGGCAAGTGGGCTAATCTTTGCCAATCCAACCCAAATGCTTTCTCCCATGCCAAATTCTAGCACGAGAGCCTTAATTCAGAAGTACAATGCTACTTGCATTTTATAATTATGGCAGCTTATATTTATGCATCACTTAAGGCCTCACAAAACTTAAGACCAGAGAGGTAAAACTAACTTGCCCACAGCCACTTAAGTGGCATAAAGGGTCCTAGACTCAAGATCTCCTGATTTCCAGGTCAGTGCTCTTAGAGCAACACTACACCAACACATTAGCGGTATGGGTTGGGACAATTCTCATCCTTTAGGAAAAGAGATCTCCCTCCTCCTTTAAAAAATTGTCAATGTTTTTTGCTTTTATATCTCTCTTATTTTCAAATATATCCTGATATTAGTTTTTATTACAAGGAATTTAAAGAAAAAATAGCAGCATAACAAAACTAACTGGTATTCCATACCTATAGACTTCACCAATGCAAGGAAGAGAAAAAGAAGCATTTCCCCCTGAGAATAATCTTTTTTGGTCATTATAATTATGTAACACTCAGTTTTGCCTTTCTGTTTTCTGTTCTTTCCTTGCCCATTTTTGTAGTCACTGTGTATACTGTCTCCCCTGGTACTGCAGAGTTCACTCAGCATCAGTATATATTAGGTTTCCCATGCTTCTCTGAATTCTTCATATTAGTCATTTCTCATGGCATAGTAAACCCATTACATTTATGTTTCACAATTTATTTAGGAATTTTCCAATCCGTGGGCTCCTACTTTGTTTCTCATTCTTTTAGAAATATCGCTATGAATATTTTTGTATATATGGACCCTTTCTCTCTGTCTTTGACTTCTTTGGGTATATGTCTAGCTGTGGAATCTCTGGGTTGTATGTGAACAGTTTAATCACGTTTTAAGGATAATTTAAAACTGCTTCCCAAAACAGTTTGAACAATTCCCAGTTCCATCAACAGTGTATTACTGTGTACTTCTTCCCATAGCACAACCAACACTATTTCCTGCTATTGTCTTCTTTGACAATTTTCCATGTATAATGCAAACTCTGCATTTCTCTGGTTATTAGGGAATCAGAGTTCTCTTTCAGCCAGTCATGATTAACTGCAATTCTTTTGAGAAGTATCTGTTCCCCAAAGACTCTTTATAAATTGTGATTGTTTCTTAGTTTTATAATATTTGTGATAATTCTCTAAGTATTTGCCCCTTTTCAAAGATATCTGATGAAAAGATTCCCCCCCATTTAATAATTTCCATTTGTTAACAAGGGATGGCACTCTAAAGAAAAGAAATAGAGGGAGGGGAATATATTTGAAAATTACAGTAAAACACCTTAACTAATATGGCAATATGTTTTACACCATTGAACATTATAACCTATATTAAATTGCTTACTGTCTTAGGAAGGGGGGAGGTTCTGAGAGGAAGCCAATTTGAAACTCAATTTTTTAAAAAAATGAATGTTAAAAGTTGTCTTTGTATATGACTGGGGGGAAATAAAATATTTTAAAAGAAAATTAAGGTGATACAAAACCATTTTTTAAAAATTTCTTTTCTATATTGGCTACATGGATTTTGTTTGAGTAAAATTTTTCAATGCCATAAAATCAAAATGATCAATTTTATGTTTTCTTATTTTCTCTATCCCTTTTTGGTTATGAACCCTCCTTTTAGTCATATAATTGTAAGATTCCTAATCTTTTTTTTCTTCTAATTTTTATGGTGTAATATTTTATATTCAAGTCTCATATCTATGTTAGAAATTATTATAGCATAAGGTCCACCAAATTGTTTTCTAGGCTTCTGAGCAGTTCTTATGAAATAAAGAGTTCATCTCTGTGCATTTTATGTTCTTTGATTTATCTCAGGGGTAGAGAACCTATGGCCTTGAGGCCACATGTGGCCTTCTAGGTCCTTTACAGGTACTTTACAGAACAGATTCCCTTAATAAAACGATTTGTTCTATAAAACTTGGACTCAGTCAAAAGGCTGCAACCAAGGACCTAGAGGGCCTCATGCGGCATTGAGGCTGTAGGTTGCTCACCCCAATTTATGCAATACTGAGTTTTTGACTTCAACAGCTTCTACTTCTTATTTATTATCTATTTCTTCTTACAATATCTTTTTGAGGTTAAAAAAAATCAGCCCCTAACATAATAGTTGTACTGTTAGTATCCCCTGCTTTATAAAACACATTAGACAAAAAGCTAGTATGATTTAAGGAATACCTTTAAATGAATTTGTTTTTTATTTATCACAATAGATACACACACACATACACACATGAATGTGTGGGTATATGTAAAATATATATATATACATACGCATATATATATAGCAAAAAAATTATACTGTATGTACATATGTATGAATGCATGGGGCAGCTAGTTGGTACACTAGGCTTGGAGTCAGAATCTGAGTTCAAATTTGGCCTCAGATACTTAATAGATGTGTGACTCTGCACAAGCCACTTAACCCTATTTGCCTCAGTTTCCTCATCTAGAAAATGAGCTGGAGAAGGAAATGGTAAACTGCTTTTTGGTATCTTTGCCAAGAAAACCCCAAATGAGATCACAAAGAGACTGAAACAACTGGACAATAATATGTATAAATTATTATTTGTTCAGCCTACAACAGGTATACCTGCTAATTTATTATGTAGAGTCATGCTACAGATTTTGTCAGAGATACATAAAGATCAACATGGCACTACTTAGTGTCCATATGGATTCACGGACACCTTGAAATAAACTCCAGAGTCCCCTGGAGTACCTTGGCTCACATGTCTGAAACCACTAGATTAGGAAGATCTAACTACATGTTAACCCATCCCTTTGGTTGCTGGTTTAGGAAAATTCAGGCATTTAATGACCCAGGCCATAACAATTCAACTTAATTAAACTTAAATGTCAACCATGAACCAAGTTTGGCTTCCCTCTATGGTTCAGTTTTTTAGGGTTCACCAATCCAAGACAAATGAGCCTCCTAAGCTTTAAGAGGTAGGCTATAGGGGAGCGGAGCCAAGATGGCAGCCTAGGAGCAGCAAGGTACGGTAGCTCCCACACAGCCACCTCAAAATACCCATAAAATATGACTCTACACAAATTCTAGAGCTCTAAAACGCACACAAATATACTTTCCGCTGAAGGCAGCTCAGCTAGGAGGGACCACCTCAGTGCTGAAAGCTGAAATCAGCCCAGCCTGAAACCATGGCTTGGCCCTGGGGGCAGCCTGACGAGCCCAGCCGAGCTGCAGCTGGAGATTCAGGAGAGCAGATCAGTGGTAGCTGTGGCAGTTTCCAGAATTATCACGCCGTAAGAAAAAAGGACTAAGTGAAAGGTCAGTGGAATTTGGCTAAAATTGGGGGAGAAAAGCGGGTCCGGCCAAACGGCCTCCAGGGCAGGGAAGCAGCAGAAGGAGAGGCAGCTGCCTCCAC
>CM053582.1:385293691-385360543 GCA_028627135.1 Pseudochirops cupreus | reverse complement strand
CTCTGAATGATTGCTTGGCCCCCCTGCAATCTGCAGGCAGGAACTCTGAAGCAGTCATGTGGAGGTGACTGCAGGGCTGCTGTTTCTGCTGCTTCCTTGCCCTGGGGGCAGTTTGCTGGACCCACTCCTTTCCCTCAAATTTAGCTGAGTTTCACTGACCTTTCACTTTGTCCTTGTTTCTTATGGGTTGATAATTCTGGAAACTGCCACAGCTGCTGGTGATACATTCTCCTGAAAACTCCAGCCACAGCTTGTCCTGGTGGCCCTGGGGTTAAACAGTTTCAGGCCAGGGTGGGCTCGTCTCCTTGTTTCTCTGGAAATTTGTGGGTGCTAGAGCTCTAAAATTTGTTCAGAGTCATATTTTATAGGTATTTGAGGTGGTTATGAGGGAGCTGCAGAGTTCTCCTGCATCCACGCTGCCATCTTGACTCTACCCCGGGAATAAAGCTTCTTGAAGAAAGCAAGACTCAAGGTGGTTGTTGTTGTTCATTTGTATCTGATATTTCATGACTCCATGCACCATAATCTCTGTGGGGTTTTCTTGGCAAAGATACAGGAACAGTTTGCCATTTCATTTTCCAGTAGATTAAGATAAATGGAATTTAAATGATTTGCCCAGTCACACAGCTAAAAAGTGTCTGAGGCCAAATTCAAACTCCAGTCTTCCTGACTCCGGGCCTAGCACTTTAGCTGCTGAGCCACCTAACTGCCTCCTAATAGAGGAATGAGTTGGTCCCTGGGCTTGAACCTAGCACCTTCTGCATATAAAATGTATGGGATAACCACTACACTATGGAACCATCACCCTAGTACTCATGGTTAAACATTACCATTTCTTTCAACAGATTCTTATATGACGTGAACTCAATGGCCTCTCTCATTATGTGATTCTCAAATGAACTTACCATGCAATAGTGTATAGCTAGCTATGCTGATATCTTCTTCCCCTACTAGATTGTCAGCTCCATGAAAGAGGGACCAGAATACTGCCCTTCTCTGGAAGCTCTGAAGTTTATCAATGTCCCAGCTTAAGCTGTGGTGCTCAGAACTAAACACAATACTCCAGATAAATACTCCTGGTTAGAGCAGAGTACAATGAGATTATCGTGTTCTCCTTATTCCTGGAAACTATTCCTTTCTTAATATAGCTCAAAATTGTATTAAGTTTCTTGGCTCCCCCACTACATTACTGAATCACATTGAGCTTGCAATCCACTAAAACCCCCAGATCTTTCAATACCACACAGAATCATCAATAATTTTTAATACTTGTTTTGCTTTACATACAGATTGTAGTTATAATCTTAGAGAATTATCCAGAGCATTGAGAAGTTAAGTCATCTACCCAAAGTCATACAGCCTCTGTGTCAAAGGTAGTTTATCTCTCTATTCACTACTCCACATTTCCTCTTGGTACAATGTGGTATGAATGGGTAGAATAAATAGGTTCTGTTTCCTCTGCTGTGTATCCACTTAGAGGTAGAACATCTTATTTTCCAACTACTTTGATTCTGGTTGGCAAGCCAGGGTTAGCTACGATCAAGTGCCCTCTACACTGCCAAAGAGAGTTTGAGCACCTTGGAATTTCCCATTTCAATGAAATATGGATTTAGTCCCTATCTATAATTGTATGAAACATTTCTCTTATGTTGCAATATCCAATTGGCAGCTTTTTATAATAAGAAGGTAAGATTAATAAAAAAGCATAATTAAGACTCAGAATACCCTTCTTCCATCATCATATGACTACTCTTGACAATTCACAAACTTTCAAACTTTAGAACTGGTAGAGACTTTAGATGTGATTTAGCTTAATGTTCCCATCTTACATATGAAGAAAACAGAGACCTACTGAAGTGAATATGTCATGTAATGGCAAATCTGGGATTCAAACCCACATTCCTTAATTCCCAGGCTAGTGTCCTGCCTCAAAAAAAAAATCTGCTTCTCTAAATAAATGTTAGCAAATTTTCTAAAGCCTGCTAGTATCCTCATCAAGAAAGACCGTAAATATTTACTTTGGGTCATGTCGATTTGTTTTTGTCCAAACTTAATTGGCATATTATTTAACTTTATTCCTTGTGAGCTTTGTCTAGAATGTGGTCCACTTAAACGTGGTATTATTTAACTTTTTTAACTTCCATAGTTAATTTCTTCCTGATTACCCTAGTTCCAATGTTAATAAAATAACTCTAAATGTCCTTCGGGGGGAAAAAAGGAATAAGAATGAGGCAATGGGAAGGTCAAGGATGTGGAGTTATATTTTCATTTATGAATAGAGATCAGTCCTAACTAATATGTAAGGAGGTGGGGTTAAAGGAGCACATGGGAATAGGGTAAGGTCTCAAAATCCCTCCCCAAAGAAAGGTGCTTTCATATGTTTAGCAGACCATTCCTGCCCCTCAGCATAAGGCTATAATGGCTTTCAGAACTCTCTCAACACCCTAGTTGGAGAAAAGAAATGAATAAAGTGGGACTGGACTTCCTCTTTGTAATTTTAAGAGAAACTCTATAGAGATTTGCCTTAGAATTTCTCTCCCTCTTTTCCCCTTTTCTTCTATAAACTGCTCTAAAAGTATTGAATTTGAAGTCAGAGGACCTAAGTTCAAATTTCTACACTGTTGCTGTGCAATTCAGTTTCTTCATCTATAGGTCAATGAGCATTTATTAAGCTCATTTTATGAGTTAGGCACATGGTTAGGCTCCAGACTTCCTGAGGAAATTAAGAGAACATCAATACCTATACTTAGTACTGGTTAAAAAATAAAAATAAAAAAGTTGATCAGTGGAATATATTAGGTATCTGACACCTAGAAGCAATCAAACATGGTATTTAATAAACCCAAATTTTAACGACTGAGACAAAGATTCACTATTTGTCAAAAACTCCTGGAGAGGCTTAAAAAACAGTGTCATGCAGAAATTACTTTTAGACCAACATCTCCTACCACGTACGACAGTGAGTTACAAATGGACACAACAGCCTAGAAATAAAAGGTTGCATAATAAACAAATTAGGAGAGCAGAGGAGATACCAAACAAGGGTTTAAAAGGCTTACAAGTAACAAAATATGCAATTTTGTTTATTTTTTTAAAAAAATGAAAAGTTTTTCTACCACAAAAGCAATGCCCCTAGAATGAAAATGAAAACAGTTAACTGGGAAATATCTTTGCAGGAAATTTCTCTAATAAAAGTCTGATATCTAAGATAAGTAGGGAATTCATTCTAATGTATAAGAAGACCCATTCCACAATAAATAAATTATTAAAGAATATGAAATGCCAATTATTTTTAAAAGGTAAACTATTAATGACTCCATATAAAAACACACAAAATCCCTAATAATAAGATACATGCAAATTAAAACAACATTTACATCAACAGGTCCTACCTCACACCCATCACTTTGGTAAAGATGACCCAAAAAATGTTGGAAGAGCTGTGAGAAGACAGGTACACTGCTATAGTAATATGGTATACCTGTTAAGCGGTCCACCATTCTGCTAACAATTTGAACTATGTCTGAAAATTCACTGAACTGTGCATAGCCTTTGATTCTGCAATACCACTATTAGACCTAGGCCCCAAAAGAGATCAAAAAAAGGGGAAAAGACTCTTATGGACAAAAATATTTATAGTAATGTTTTTTGTTTTAGCGAAGAACTAAAAACAAAGATGGGTTTTCCCACCAATTCCCCATCAATTGGGGAAAGACTAAACAAAAAAAATGCATTACACAAATTTCAAGGAATATTTTTATATCAATTTTTTTTAAACAAGGACAAATTCAGAGAGAACTCAGAGGACTTATTTGAACTGATGCAGACTGAAATGAACAAAATCAAGAGAACAATTTATACTGCTATAATATTGTAAAGGAAAAACAATTGTGAAAGGCTTAAGAACTGTGGTCAACATAGAGAATAGTACAGTGCTTGGCACAAAGTAAAAGTGTAATAAATGCTCATTATTGATTGACAAGTGAGATTTGTGCTTAGCCAATTTCTTATTCAAAATTTTTCTGTACCTACATAAAGAGAAATCTAATCAATTATTTTCTCATAAAATAATTAACACAAAAGGGACTATGGATTAATACAATACATTATCTGATTCTGTGATTCACAACCTCAGGGTCAATTCGTCTGTTCCCTCTTTATTTGACTAATGAAGGAAGAATTGTAGAGATGTAGATATGTAAAGAAGGAAGAATTATAGAGAAGACAAAGGTTAACTATGTTATTAAAAAGTGGTTATTTATTCAGACCTCCCCTTAGGTGACGATTCCAGGAACTCAGAGAAGGTGTTTCCATCCCAGAACATAACATTACAGAGAATAGGACTGGAGATGTAGATATGGGAGCTATCTAAAGACATTAGTCCATCTGCCTGATGGAGCTTGAATTTTCTACCACAGAAGTTGCATTTCTTTTCCTTATCTTAAGATAAAGGAATCTGTTAAAAGGCAAATACTTAAAAGATAGGATATTTTAAGCTGTTATCAGTCACACCTTAGTGTGAATTGGGGAAGATAATGAGTGGAAGGAAAGAGACAAATTTACCTTCATAGTTTGACCACTATTTGATCAGTGAGTAATAACATACAAAGTATAATAGCACTCCTGGTTTTACATTTTAAACAAAAGCTTTCTGAGGGTCAGTGTTTTTACAAGATAATAGATTAAGAATTAATGGGATTTCAGAGATCACCTAAACCAGGGATGGCTACCTGAAGCCTCAAGGCCACGTGTGGCCCTCTAGGTCCTGAAGTGCAGCCCTTTGACTGAATCCAAACTTCACAGAACAAACCTGTTCACAAAAGGAGTTGTTCCATAAAACTTGGACTCAGTCAAAAGGTCACACCCAAGGACTTAGAAGACCACATATGACTTAGCAGTCATAGGTTCTCCACCCCCTGACCTAACCCAACCCTTTCATTTTACAGATATGGAAAACCAGTCACACAGATGGTAATCTATGTTACTACACAGATGGAAATGGCAAAGAAAGGATTTGAACCTAGATTTTCTGACTTCAAATCCAATTTTCTCTCCACTACAACATGCTGATTGTGGATAGAAACATATTTCCTAAAATGAAATACCCAGAACTGAGTAAAGTACTCACTGACTTACGAAATCTCAAAGTTGGAAGGGACCTCAGAGTTCATTTCAACCAGCACCTACACAAGAATCTACCAAAAAATACAAAGCATGACTTAATCCAAAGTAATGATTTATACCATGAATTACAAGCATGGACTATTTAAGGACCCTGGAACTTTGGGTCCCTCTGAGCTTCCCATGCCCTGTCTCAAGCCCAGAACACACAGTTTCTTCATATTCATGGCAATCTCTTCTCTTTAGAGTTTCTAGAGTAGGAATTTACAGAGGTCATTCCCCCAAGACAGTCAAAAGGATAAATGTTGCCAAAGGAAAAAAAAAAAACCAGGGAACCACAGTTCTAAGACAAACAACTGTATCCTTTCCTTTCCTCCAATCTTCCTTCCCACAGTGCTTCCTCTTGAGAAATCTAATCTGAATGACTGAAAAGAACCATCAATCATTTAGCAATGTCAGACATATCAGACCTTCCTATTTAATGCGTGCCCCATAACCAGCCATATTTGTGAGCCTTGGGCTAGGCTGGACTAACTACTCTTTAGAGCATCTCAGTTCATGTCAGGATAAGAAAGGATAATGCCCTTCTAAATCTAAGCTATGTGTGTGTGTAAAAATATATTAGCCTAATGCTTCGGGAAAGGCGCTCTGCTTTTTAAATATTTGTAGCCTTTTTCACTTAGAACTGCAGAATTCCTTGCATTTTACCCAGGCAGAATTTTGTGTAGGCAATTAAGCTACATAGTTATACCATATTCATTTCATGATTATTCTTGGAAAATGAAAATTATAAGAGCTTGTTGCTACTGAAAAGACCACTGTAGGATAATAACTTAATTTTTAAAATACGGGGGTTAGAGGTTTGTTTGCTTTTTAATCAATCAAAAGCATTTATTAAGTACCTACTATGTACAGGGCACTTTGTTAGACTCTGGGGATATAAAGACAAGAGAAAAAAAAAGAAACAGTCCCTCCCCTCAAGAAGCTTACATTCTATAGGCTTGGGAGTGGGGTGAGACAGAGAACAATAAAAAGCTTTTAGTAAAGCTTTTTAAAAAAATAAAAAGCTTGGCTAAGACTATTCAGGAATAAACTCCACCTTTCTAAACCTAAATTTTTAGTTCTAGCCTCAAAAATGTGAATGTTTCCGGCATTACTTCTCTTCCGTGATTATGAGTCCTCGGTGATTCCCTATGATCTATGTTGCACTTTGATGTTCGGATGGATTTGTGATTTCCTCAGTGTAGATTTTTCCTCCACATGTATAAATTGTAACCCATCAACATGTTCTCATCCTACAATAGCTCTTATCTGTGTCATCCTCCTGAATCAATAGAGGCCTTCCTCTGGTTCTTATAATCATTTATAGTGACCAGTGAAGCACTCATTTGTTAACCCTCACTCTCACACAAACAGCCTACCTCCTTTTCCGCTCCATCCATGTCCTGAATGAATTTTATGAAAAAAGACATGGAACATAAATTACATTTATAAACTATAAATACTAGATAATATATGATAATATATGCTATTATATGTGTAATAATAAATGCTTAGATTGTAAATATTAAATGCCTTTGCTTTGGTCCTCCAGGAGGCTGGCTTCTCCAGGCCCCTCTTTCCTCACTCCTAAATGACTCCACCATAATTTTCTAAAACATATCTTGCTCATTCGGCTAGTCACGCTTCTGTTTATGCTATCTCCTCATTCTGAAATGCTTTTCCTTCTCTTGGCCAGTTTATATCTGTCAGGAAAGACCTGGTTTCTATCCTGAAATCTGCCACTAACTTACTATGTGATTCTGGGCAGGTCACTTAACCCCTGTGAAGCTCATTCAGAACAGTATCTGGCACATTGTAGGCACTTAATAAATCCTTTTTGATTAATTGACTCAAGTACATCATCTATAAATTGAAGGGATTAGCCTAAATTTCTGGGGTCTCTTCCAAGCTTTTAAAATCCACATAATTCTATAAAAGCACTTTCAAGATTTCAAATTATTTTCTCCAAGAAGACATCATGATATAGTTGACAGAGTGCTGGGCTTAGAGTCAGGAAAACATAGGTTCCTATCTCACCCCTGACAGTTATTGGCTAGCTATGTGACAATGAGTAAGGTACTTTTTATCCTTCAGCCTCAGTTCCCTCAGGTGTAAAATGGAAATAACATTGCCTGTAGTGCTGTTGTGAGGTTTAACATTTTGCAAAATCTTAAAGTATGATACCATTGTCAGTTACCATTATCATCATCATCATCATTATTAAAAGAAACTCTCCTGACATCCCTCACCTTGCTTTGGTCACTTTTTTCTTCTGCTCTCTTAAACAATTGAAATTGTATCAGTTCAGTAAATAGGGAAATTTGGATTAATGATGGGTTTGGAAGGAAAGATAATGAGTTTCATTTGGGATATGATGCATTTGAGATGACTAATGGTTAGAGTCAGAGTCAATCAGCATTTATTAAGTACTATTATGGGCCAGTTACAAAGTAAGGTGCAAGACTGTCCCTGCCCTCAAGGAACTCACAGTCTAATGAGGAAGACCACACATAAGAAGTTGAAAAATGAGAAGTGTGTGGGAAGGGTAGGAAAAAGAGATTACTGTGTGAGGGGAATGGGGTGAAATCCTGCAGCCAGGGTAGGGAATGATCTGATGAGATATGAGTTTGTGAGTTCATTTTATCTTGCAGAATGATGAGTTTCTGGAGATGATGAAGTCCAGGAAAGCAGCTGGTGGGAAATGACCAGGAGAATTTCCTGTATGCTCTCCTCAAATGCTGGAGGATCAGGAAAGAGTTCCCAGGTGTCCATCCCATCCTTTCCAACCAGAGGGAGGGAGGGATGCCAGGGGCAGATGGTGCTGAAGAGGTGTGAATTTCCAAGTTGATTTCATTTTGCAGAATGACGAAGTTCTAAGGGACATTCAGTAGAAGATGTCCAACAGGCATTTATTTTTATGATACAAGCCTGGAGGTCAGGATAAAGAGGAGAGCTGGATATGTAGATCTGGGAATCAGCTGCAAAGTGATAATAATTGAACCAAATGGAACCAATGAAGTAACTGACAGAGGGCATAGGGAGAGAAGGGGGACCAGGATAGAACTTGGGAAATGCCTACAGGGAAAGGTTAGGGCTTAGATGAGGATCCAGAAAAGGAGACTGAGGAGTGATTAGAGAGATAGAAAGAAAAGCAAAATACAAAAGAGTCATGAGCAGGGTGGAGCATCCAACAAGAGATGGTAGTCAGCAATGCCAAATGCTGCAGAAAGGTCAAGAAAGATGAAGCCTGAGAAAAGGCAATGGAATTTAGCTATTAAGCAATTGTTGGTAACCTTGGAGAAAACAGTTTCAGCTGAGTGGTGATGTCAGAAGAAGTATTGCAAAAGGATGACAATGAATTAGAAGAGAAGCAGAACTTAGGGGTGTAATGGCCTTTTTTAAAAAAAAAATCATTTTTAGGAGCTTGGTTATAAAAGGGAGAGATATCAGGAGATGACTTTCTATTTTAATTATACGTGCTAACTAGGAACTAGTTAGATGATATCGACTATCCAAGATGATGGAGGAGAAGAACAAGGGTGCTGCGGGGGGAAATTCTGTCATCTTCCTATAGCTACCTACCTTTACTCCCTACCCCCACCATCCCTGTCCATGTTCATCCTGGGGACCCATTTCTCCCTCTTCATGCTGCTGCTCAGTGAGGCCTGGCTCCAAGCAGAGGCTAAGAAGAGGTGGGGAGGACTTGGAACTTATCTGAAATTTGGGTTGTCACCTAATCCAGGCAAAGCATTTGCAGTTCTTGAGTAGTCTCCCCCAATCTGTGTGGCCATAGGGACGAGACAGAGGGGAATGAAACATAATGAAATATCACACTTCAGTCCCCTAGTGGCTGCCTTGGGTATCTATCATCCTCCAGTTCTCATGGAGGTTCACCACAATGGGAAAGGTCCAGGACCCTTAAGCGACAGGAGGTAGAAGTTTATGGCAATAATGCTCCTTACCTCTGGGATGTCCCTTCCACTTTCCCCTGACCTACCCAAAGGTAGGATGAAAGGAGTGTGGGAATAGAAGCAGTGATTGACAATAGAAGTCTCATAGCCTGAAAGTTAAAAGATTGAGGGTGGCCCCCCATAACCATCGCCTCCTTTCTCATCCCTATCCTGGATAGGGTTAGAAGTATCTAGGACATAGGAGGTGCAGGAGTCTGAGGGAAGAGATACCAGGCTCAGACTGCCCCAGCCCCTGGTGAAGGACCATAGTAGAACAACCCTATTCATTGCAGATCACAGTGTATTTATCATCTTATCCCTCTGTTGTTGGAATTTGTTGGAATTCCAATTTGTTGTTCCCTAGATTTGGCCATGCCTGAGCGAAGCCCTACTTGCCCTACCCTGAACACAACTCTGACTACCACACAGTCCTTGTACAGCTGAGTAGGCTTAAAACTCCGCACAAAGAGCCTGTACTGGAACAATGAAGGCAGCTAAAAAAGGATTTGGTCTCTAAAAGAGGAAACGAAGACAAGATTCTCAGTGACTTGGTCACATTTAGCATTCTATATTTGCAGGCTAATTAAAATAGAAGAATAAGCCATTGGCTCTTTCCAGTTTTGGAACACTGCATGTGGTGTATGTGTGTGTGCATATAAGTTTTGGGGGGTGGGGTTTAGAAGAAAATGAGAGGCGATGGACACGATTCAGGGGATTCCAGAATGACTCAGCTCTCCTCTCAGGACTGTCTGGGACATGACCCAGGAGCACCCCTGTGGTCTTTTTCCCCCGGAATAGGCTGGATCCTGAGAAACATAAGAATACCCCCTG
This sequence comes from Pseudochirops cupreus, assembly GCA_028627135.1. Lineage (NCBI taxonomy): Eukaryota > Metazoa > Chordata > Mammalia > Diprotodontia > Pseudocheiridae > Pseudochirops > Pseudochirops cupreus. Next base: position 385,350,599 of record CM053582.1, on the reverse strand, counting down.
GAGTGAACTCAAAAGGATGCCCCACTGAAAAGAACCTACATTCCCAACTTGAGTTCCTCAGGCTAGAAAAAGGAAAATTTTCCACTTTCCTTGACAAATGGGATGACTCTTCTTTGCCAAAAGCTCAGTAACTTGGAAATACATGGGGTTCCCCCCCTCACCCTGGACAAAAGAGAGTTGATTCCTGATTAGTTCCCCAGTGAGAGCAAACACAGTTGTGATTTTGCATTCATCATTGAATACTTACAAACTAATTAGACCTAAAGAACACACTCATACCCCTTGGACTCCACTTTGAACACTGGAAAGCCCCCTTGGGGCTATGGAAGGAACTAAGCTTCCCAAAGAGTCAGTCGATTCACTGAGACTATGGTAATTGGGTTTGGCTTCCAGAGGCAGGGGACACTGATTCATCTTCTCAACTGCTGGCTGTGTGATGCTAGGAGGGGTGGCTCGCAGAAACAGCTGTATTCTGAACAAAACTGAATTTCAAAGTCAAGTAGGAAAGTGAAGGGGGGCAGGGAATAGAAGGTGGAGTAAAGGTTTTTCTCTTATTTCTCTCACTCATTTTCACAGAGCCTTAATTAGACATTTTTGTACCACAGCACACCCAGGACATTCATAAAGAAGTTCTCCCTCATTTGGGGGGTGAGAATGGGGAGCAGATTGAGGAAAGGGAAGCTCACCCCAGCTCCCATATGTATACTTCTTATTTTAATGAATTTTTCTTGCCAGTTAGGTCTCAAACTGTTGTTACCAGATAAAGAAGTACATGAGCCCTCTAAATTCCTTGCCCTCTTAATTCAATGCCCCTGGGGGAAAAGTCTAACTGAAATTCCAATACTAGATGAGTTATAATCTTAATTTTGCCTATTCTAGACCAATTCCCTCTTTAGACAAATGTAGCACAAAACTTTCTGTGGCAATATCTGTGTAGCAAAGAGTTTATGCATATATTCAAGCAACCTGATCCACCAACTCACTGGGTACCCTTACTCCCCTCCAAGTACTCTGATACAGTGACACTGGCTTTATTGCTGTTTCTCTTCCAAGATACTCCAGGCATTTTCATTGGCTCCTCTCATTAATGGAAAGCTCTCTTTCCCCATCTCCCCCTGCTGGCTCCTCTGACTTTTTTCAGGGTTCAACTAAAATCCCACCTTCTGCAAGAAGTCTTTCCCAGTCCTCTTTAAATCTTAGTGCCTTCTGTCTGACATTTATCCTACACATATTTTCTTGTTTGCACATAGTTTTCTGCATGTTGTCCTCCTACCCTCCAACTAGAATATGAGCTCCTTGAGATCAGAGACTGGTTTTTTTCTTGTTGTTTTTGAATCCCCAGTACTTAGCACAATGCCTGGCACATAGTAGGCACTTAATAAATGCTAACCTTAGGTAAGTAAGTCACCTCCCCTTTTTGAGCCTCAGGGGTGAACTGCATGATTTCTCAAGTCCTGTTCATTTGTAAGATTGTTAACTCTATGCCTCTGGTGTTCAACCAAAAAAGGCTAAGCAACAAAAATATATATTTAGTGGAGCTGTCATGGGGAAACCCAGTGGGAAAGCATGATCAAGTTCTAAGACCAATGATTCCTACCCTTTGGGAGAGTTTTGCCACCTCATTGATTTAATAACATCTTTGTCCTCTTCCTTGCCCAAGGTGATGGATAAAATGCTTTATTTTAAAAAATTAAGGTGAATTATGTTTTGAGAAATTCGTGATAGCCCTTGAAATAATTAGAAATGCCTTAGGATGTTTCAAATTTATGGTTGGGTTTGCTAATAATAGTTTATGTAATACTTTCAAAGAGATTGTCTTTATTGAGCCTCACAATAACTCTGTGAAGTAGGCAATTCAAGTATTATTATTATTCCCTTTTATAGATGAGAAAAATGAGGTTCAAAGAAAGGGAGGTGATTTACCCAAGGCCATTAGAGGTCATATGTCTTTAGATAAATAAGATAAATTCATAATTGGAGACATCTCACAATGAAATGGTAAAGTAGGCTTGTCCTGGTGACAAAACACAACTCTTTCAGTCTTAGTCTTTCTTAAGACTTGGAGGTTCTAATTTCTTTTTTTAATTTAATATTTTATTCCACCCCCATTACAAGAAAAACAATTTTAACATTCTTTTTTTCCTTCAAATTTTGAGTTCCAAATTCTCAAACAACTTGACACAGCTTACACATGTGCAGTCATGTAAAACACATTTCTATGTCAGTCATACTGTGAAAGAAAGCAGAGATTTAAAAAACCATGAAAATTAAGTAAAGAAAAAGTATTCTTCAATCTCATTCAGACTTTATCATTTCTTTCTCTAGAGATGGATATCATTTTTCATCTTAAGTCCTTCAGAATTGTCTTGGATTGTAATATTGCTGAGAATAGCTGTTATGTGTAGCTTTTTTGTAGGTTTTTTGTGAAAGCTTCCTGCTTATCATTTCTTACAGCGCGGTAGTATTCTATCACAATCATATACAACTTGTTGAGTCATTCCCCAATTGATGGACATTCCCTCAATTGCTAATTCCTTGCCACCAGTAAAGGCGCTGCTAGATAGATAGATAGATAGATAGATAGATAGATAGATAGAGATGTGTGTGTGTGTGTGTGTGTGTGTGTGTGTGTGTGTGTGTGTATAGGTTCTTTCCCTTTTTGTTTTCTCTCCAGGATACAGATCTGTCTGGTGTTGCATAGTCAAAGAGTATGCATGGTTTTACAACCCTTTGGGCATAGTTCCAAATTGCTCTCAAGAATGGGTGATTCAGTATACAACTTCAGCAACAATGTATTCAGTGTCTCAATTTTTCCATATCTCCAGCATTTGTCATTTTCCTTCTCTGTCATATTAGCCAATCTGATAGGTGTGGGGAGCAGGTAGCTCAGAGTTGTTTTCATTTGCATTTCTCTAATCAATAGGGATTTAGAGCAGTTTTTCATATGACTATAAATCAGTGGTTCTCAACCTGTGGGTTATGTTCAATTTGTAACAATGAAAATACATCCTGCATATCAGATAGATTCATAACAGTAGCAAAATTACAGTTATGAAGTAGCAATGAAAATAATTTTATGGTTGGGGGTCACCACAACGTGAGGAACTGTATTAAAGGGTCATGGCATTAGGAAGGTTGAGAACCATTGCTATAAATAGTTCTGATTACTTTGTCTAAAAACTGTCTGTTCATAGCCTTTGGCAACATATTAGTTGAGGAATGGCTCTTATTTCTACAAATTTGTCTCAGTCCTCTATATATTTGAGAAATGAGGTAGATCAGAGAAACTTGCTATCAAACTTTTTTTCACATTAATGATTACTATGTCTTTCTCTCCATCCTATTTTCCCCCTGTTTATCCTACTCTCTCTTTCCTTTTGCCCTGTCCACTCTCAAAAGTGCTTCTGACTTTACCTCTCCCAGTTCACCCTCCCTTCTGTCAGCCTTCCCTTATTCCTTTGCCCTTCTACTTTCCTGTATGATAAGAAAGAGTTCTACACCCAACTGAGCATGTATGTTATTCCCTCTTTGAGCCAATTGCAATGAGAGTAAGGTTCATGGCTCCCCGTCCCATTTCCTTCATCTTTTCCTCCACTGTAAAATCTTTTGGGGGGCCTCTTTTATGTCAGGTAATTGGCCCCCATTCTACCTCTCCCTTTCCCCTTCTCCCAGTGCATTCTTCTTTCTCACCACTTAATTTATTTTATAGTTTTGCATATCATCCTGTCACATTCAACTCACACCCATGCCGTCTGTCTATGTATACTCTTTCTAACTACCCTAATAATGGGAAAGTTTTTAGGAGTTACAAGTATCATTTTCCCATGTAGGAATGTAAACAGTTTTAACCTTATTGAATCCCTAATGATTTTTCTTTCCTGTTTGCCTTTTTAATGCTTCTCTTGAGTCTGGTGTTTAAAAGTCAAATTTTCTATTCAGCTCTGGTCTTTTCATCAGGAATGCTTGAAAGTCCTCTATTTCATTGCAAAATTGAATTCTTAAATTATCTCTCCTGGATCTATTTTCCAGGTCAGTTGTTTTTCCAATAAAATATTTCATATTTTCTCCTATTTTTTTGTTCTTTTTATTTAATTTTATTGTTTCTTTATGTCTCATAAAGTCATTAACTTCAACTTGCACAATTCTAACTATTAAGTAATTATTTTCTTCAGTGAACTTTTGTTGCTCCTTTTCCATTTGGTCAATTTTGCTTTTTAAGGAGTTCTTCTCTTCAGTGGGTTTTTGTGCTTCTTTTACCCTTTGGCCATTTCTGGTTTTTAAGGTGCTCAAATTTTCTAAAACTGTTCAAATTTACCCCCTAAATAATCTCTGAGGAAAATACCTTCAATAAGTAGAAGCTACAGAGAGGCAGACTTGGAGTCGATGCCAGGAAAAACTTCCTAAGAACAGAGCTATCCAAAACTGTAACAGGCTACTTTTTTGGAGAAGGGATTCTTTTGTTGGTATAGACTGGATATTCTTTCAACTCTGTGAATTTTCCTCCCAAGAACTACCTTTTCAATAAAGAAGGGCAAGTTATTTGGAGCTGAGAAGGGATGATCCACAGTTTGTGGTAAATTCTCCAAAAAGAAACTTGAATCCACAGTTGGTAATGAGAAAAAAGGGTAGAGAAGGGGCAATCAGAAAATGTGTCAGCCCCCAATTTCATTGTATGCTCTTCTCTCATATTTAGTGTTGGGCATTACAGAAATGATATTGTTGTCATGAAAAAATCAAATAATATTGATAACAAAAAATAAATATTTTTTTCCATGAACAAAATCAGTTAATTTGTATAAAAAGGGACTCTATGGAATAAGGAAAATCTTTGCATCAAATATTTCTGATACAGGTCTGATTTCCAAAATACATAGCTGAAAGTAACTTCAGAAGTCATCAAGTCCAACCCTCTCATTCTACAGAGAAAGAAACTGAGGCCCAATGAGGTTAAGTGATTTGTCCAAGATCACACAGATAATAAACAATAGGAGGCAAGATTTGAACCCAGATTTTTAAACTCTAAATCCTTTACTTTGTGAGAAGACTTTGAAAGCCTTAAAGCACTAAATGTGAGATATTATTATTACCAAAAGTTGATGCCCTAGAGTGGTCCAGAAAAAGTGATAGGAAACCATTTTTTTTTCTGGCTGGGAGTAGTCTACAATTGTTTCAAATTTAGATTTATTGAAAACAAATTTTATATACCCAAATAAGAGATTTCAAAGGAAGAATTCACTTGTTGCAATGCATTAGAATGGGGAGATATTTCTCATCTGGGCACCTGGAAGAATGATGGCATATCATTTCATAGGGACAAGGAAGGTGGAAGAGAGGTTGGTTTGGGACAAAGAAAATAGGAGAGATGCTGGTTTGTTGGGAAGGATGTGATCCAACTCATAGGATCAAAGATTTAGAAGGAGAAGAGAATCAGAAGTCATCTAATCATAATAACATAGGATCATAAAACTAACTTTGGATTTTACTGATGAAGAATCAGAGGCCCAGTGGTCACATAAAGCAGTAGAACTAGAATCTGAACCCAGGTCATCTGAGTACTGGAACTTCCCATCTCAATATCATAACTGTTAGCTATTATTGGTAAGATTTTTCAGATTAAATAACTTGAATTTAGAGTGGAAAGTGAGGGAGAAGAAGAAGGGAGAAAAGTGAAAAGAGAAAAACATGCTGGTTATTTAACCCAAGATTATTTCCTTTAAAGTGTTAGCCCCAATACTTATCTCTCATCCCAAATAAATTCTTATGTTTAGGCTAGCTAACAACAGCCTTCATCTCTGTCTGGTCTCAAAACACAAACCCACAAAAACAAATCTGACGGGGAAAAAAACCAAACCACTTTCAATGTACTATTGTCATGACTTCACATTTCATAAATCAGGAAACCTAGGAGAATAGGATCTTTCAATGCCAATTGATACAAAAATGTAACACCACAACTTTTTAAAAGCCTTGTGAGTCAGAAATCTAACTTCTTCCCTGGAAAATTCTAAATAATAAAATGAGTAAACATGGCAAGAATTTGTTACATTAAGTGCTAAACCCACCACCTAACAGTTGCAAGGAGAGTTGACAAATCTTGTTTGTTCCTCTTCCCTTCCTTTTCCCTCCCTCCCCAGACTCTCACTTTTCTGGGAAGGAACAAGACTTCCTATCCTGAAATTGGATGGTTTCCTGCTGGAACCAACAGTCCTGATCTGGGATGGATACCAGGCTAGCTGGCCACCTAAAGCAAGATGGTGAAATCTATTTCCATCCCAGATTCCAGGAAGACTGATTAATTTAGCCATCGGCAAGTGATTTTGGAGTTGGATGCAAAAGTCAAGTGTAGCTCAAGAGCTCCAACCAGATAAAGGAAAAACCTTTTAAGAAGTAGGAATGGCTATGTGTCCCTAGAAAGTCTTCTCCACTATTTTCCTAATTAAAACTCCTCAGCAAAGGGTTCTTGTTTCTTCAAGGGAGTAGAGGCTATTTTTTACCCAGATATCCCCATGTGTTCATCCAGATTCTGACAGGAGAAAAATTAGTATATACTCCAATATCAACAAATAAGAGTAAGAATGATAGGATCATGGATTTAGAGTTGAAAGAGATCTTTGAGGTCAAGTGATAACGGATCTGAATTTTACAAATGAGAAATTAAGACCCAGAGAGGCATATGAATGAAGGAGTGCCAATCTGTCTTAGTGGATAGAATCAATCAATCAGTATTTATTAAGTATCTAAGCCTTGTCAGGCATTGTGCTAAGCACTGTGAATACAAAAAGAAACAAAAGATAGTCTCTGCCCTTAAGGAGTTTACAATCTAAAAATGGCCTTGGAGTTGGGAAAACCTGGGTTCTGGTCCCAGTCTTGAAATATATTGCCTATGTGACCCTAGGAAAGTTATTTAACCCCCAGAAATTCTCTAAGACTTAAAGTTGCAAAGCAAGTGTTTATCTGCCTTAGTAAAAGGAGTTCCCCCACCAGAAGGGTTCCTGATGTCAATGAAATCATTGATCTGTACATCTTAACTTGCCACCCAGCAAATGAATGTAATAGAATGGTATTGTATGGAAGGAAATGACACATACAAGGAATTCTGAGAAATGTAGCGAGATTTGTATGGAGTTGAGCCAAGTAAGAAGAATGAAGAGAACATAATGACATAATGTAAATTAAGAAGTCACTAAAAGGAAGTTGAACAGATGGTAGGAAAACTAATGAAGATCCTGGAGAAGAGTCAATGAAACCCAACTTCTCCACCATAGCAGAGATGGACTTGGAGCTACTAGGAAAATTATCATACAGAGTCTCTGAATTGGATTTTAACTCAAAAGGTTAAAGAACCAAATTGAATTCAAGTCATCTAAGTCCAATCTCATCACACAAGCATTTGTTAACAATCATACTGATATATAGATGTAGCACTCATATACACATAGCTAGAATATATATGCTGTGTGTATATTGTGTATATGTGTATGCACATATATACATATATATATATACACAAACATTTCTACACACTCATATACACATTTATAAACAAATATTAGGGTTTGCAAAGTATTTTACAACACTGTGAGGTGGCTACTATTATTATCCCCATTTTATAGAAAAAGAAACTAAGGGTGAGAGGCCAAATTGCTTGTCCAGAATCACACATTCCTCAGGTCCTTCTGACTCCAGTTTGAGAACTCCATACACAATGCTGCCCAGTTGTGCTTCTAAAGTATCTTCTATGGGAAAGACATTGTGCCAGATTCCTGGACTAAAAGAATAAAATGAAAAACAATCCCTACCGCCCAGGAGCTCATATTCCATCTTACCAATGCCTTCTTTGAATTCATATTTTAATATTAATTCATGATGAGAAAGTAGAATAGAAAGGAAGAGCAGCAATATCTTAAAGTTGATCTCCAAATTCTTCAAGAGTGATTTTCAAGAGAGAATCAACCAGCTCTGGGCAGGAAACACAAGAAACTGAATGTTAACCAGCCAGACACTATGTTTTGCCTCAATAGGACCTTCAAACATTTAAGTTGACTTTTCATTCCTAATGGTTTATATGTTCTAGTACAAGAACTGGAAACAGTCTGTAAAGTAAATTAATTGGAATTGGATGGTCCTGCTATCTTGGGGGACATTGATGATGTATTTTATGTATCTTGCATGTGACAGAGGATAGTTATAGTATATGAGGTAATGTTATACAATGCATGACGCCCATGAATTGAAAGAGAAATATGCAACACATCATCATTACAGGTTACACAGATTCCAGACAGCCAATTTATATTCTGAAAGGAACAGATTGTTAGTTTAGTATAGGAGAAAATTAAGTTACATAAATTACAACAACAACAAAAAAAACTTAATCCAGTTTATACTATGGAACTTAATTTTAGGTCAGCAGTGGGTTTTTTTTTATCTTTTCTTTCTCAACATAAGTGATTTTGTTAAAAAAGAAAAAACACAATTTTATTTTTGGAAAGGAAAATCCCCTCACTGGTCTACTTTGGAGCTCTGTAGTGGCCTATTTTTTTTCCCACTTACTTTGAGATAAAATGACCAACGAATGAATAAAATGAGTCAGGCTCTTACTTGACCAATATTTTCAAATGAATTGCAGAAGTTTGGCCAAGGACAACAGAATACCAAATTCCCTTCCCTTTCTCTTGCCCCTGAGAATTTGAGGTTCATTTTGTTGGTGTGTGAATGAGAATGGCATGTTCATGGAACAACAAGCCTGATTACAGCAGAGGATGTCTCCTGGGGACTAGTAGGGAGAAAACTGGATGGAAGGGGGAGAGTGATATTATCGATGGCCCTGAAAATCAGCTAAAGATTTAGGGATTGATATGGTAGGGACTAAGGAGTCATGGAAAGTCCTGGAAAAGGGAATACATTAATGAAAGTAGGGTTTAATGATCGGTAGTTTTGCAGGACACCTTGAGTCAGAGGGGTTATATAATCTAGGAGTGTGACCACAATAATAATAGTTAGCATTTTTATGGCTCTTTAAGGTTTATAAAACATTTTACATATGTTATCTCATTTACTCCTCACAACAAGCCACCTCTGAGGTAAGTACTATGATTATTTCCATTTCACAGGTGAGGAAATTGAATCGAAAAACATTAAGTGACTTACACAGGGTCACGCAACTAGTAGTGTCTGAGACAGCTTTTGAGCTCAGGTCTTCCCAACTCCAGGCTGCCATTAGATCTACTAATGTAGTGTTCAAAGAAAACTAGCACCTCTGGTGTAAAGGCTTGCTGAACCATTCCCAGGGCTGCTTCCTACCTTTGGTGTCCACTTGGCATTCAACTCTCATCTGTAGCTCCAAGAAGCTGTAGCATATGTGGTAGTTACACCCCAGTAAAATCATCTCAGCAGACAAGCTAAACCAGGTTGAGGGGATAACCAACAGGCCTCAAACCCATTCATAAGTTAGTGGGGTGTCTATCCGAAGGATGTGAAGACTTCCGCTGGTGGAATTGGTGGATGAACACAATTTGTTTCAATGGTCATGAATGTGGCTGAAGCAGGCACTGTGAAACTCATAGAACTTGGTCAGACTTCAAAGACCCCAGGTCACTCTATTGCATCCCAGGCCATAGCCAGGCATTTTTTCTTGCCACTGGACTTCAATGACTCAGGAAGAGAGAGTGAGGCTGATGACTCTGTACAGCTTGCCTCACTTAAATCCAATTCATACATGAGTCAAGACATCATCCCATGAAGTCATTGGTTCTCTTTGAAAATAGATGAACAAATGACAATAGATCTATTGTTCCACTGAGCTATGTGACAGTCATAGCAGTGAGAATTGAAATTAAAAGATGAATGCAAAACACACTATAAGGCAGAAAAAAATAAATACATTTCTTTGATGCCTCTTGTTATTATATCACAATCATTTTCCATCCTTGTCTCTAGATTTCACCCTCCCTTATGATAAAGAAAAATAATTATGTAAAAATAAGCAATAGATAGACTGGGCCCAACAATATATACAGTATTCTGCCTTAGTCGTTGCCTATATCTCTGGCATGAGGTCACAGATATGTTTCATTTTCTCTTCTCTGGGACCTTGACTAGTTTTCCCATCATACATTCAATTTCCTTTCAGTGTATGTGATTATAAGCCTTTGTGATCTCTCCTTCTGAATATTTTGCCTTGCATCAGCTTATATGAATCTTCTTACGTTCCTCATTTGTCATTCATTTCCATATAATATCACTCTGTTCTATTCTTTGAGAGGGAGCTGGTGCTTAGACATTCAAACCTGTGATTTCATTGGCTTTTGTTCTTCCATTTTCTGACTCTCTGTGACCCCATTTGAGGTTTTCTTGGCAAAGATACTGCAGTGGTTTGCCATTTCCTTCTCCAGCTCATTTTACAGATGAAGAAACTGAAGCAAACAGGGTTACAAGTATTGCCTAGGGTCACCCAGCTAGTAAGTGTCTGAGGCCAGATTTGAACTCAGGAAGTTGAGTTTTCTGGATTACAAGCCCAGCATTCTATCCACTATACCGTAGCTGTGCCTTCATTGGCATAAGTACTCCTAGTGACAGAACTCCCTTTACCAATTCAGCTCAAGTCCCGCTCTGTAACTTCTAGTCTTAGATAGGGGTAGTGACTAGGGCACTGAAAGTCATACAGCCAGTATGTGTTGGAGCTGAGACTTGAACGCAGTACTTCCTGATTCCAAGGTTGGACATCTATCCATTATGGTCACACTTCAAACTTTATGGGTTTTTCTTCATATATAGTTGGGGTTTTTGTTTTGTTTTGTTTTTTTCAACCGCCCTCTATTTGAAGGAAATATTGATGGGACTTAAGTTTGATGATGGGAGATGATGGACATGTGTAGTAATACTATTAACAGAGAAGTGAGTTGAGGAGCAGCTAGGTGGCACAGTGAATAGAGCACCAGGCCGGGAGTCAGGAGGACCTGAGTTCAAATCTGGCCTCAGACACTTAACACTTACTAGCTGTGAGACCTTGGGAAGTCACTTAACCCCAAATGCCCTGCCTTCCCCCCTCCAAAAAGCAAAGCAAAAAAAAAAATGATAAATAACAGAGGTGAGTTGAGAGGGGATAGATGGTTTTGTGGGGAAAATGCTGTGTTGTATTCTAGATATGTTGAGTTTAGGGTGACATCATTTCCAAAAAGAAATGGCAAGTAGGCAATTGGAACTATGGAACTAGGACCTAGAGGAAAGGATAAAGGGAGAAGAAGAAGAAGAAGAAGAAGAAGAAGAAGAAGAAGAAGAAGAAGAAGAAGAAGAAGAAGAAGAAGAAGAGGAAGAGGAAGAAGAGGAAGAGGAAGAAGAAGAAGAGGAAGAGGAAGAAGAAGAAGGAGGAGGAGGAGGAAGAAGAAGGAAGGAAAAGAAGAAGAGAAGAGAGAGAGAAAGAGAGAGAGAGAGAGAGAGAGAGAGAGAGAGAGAGAGAGAGAGAGAGAGTTGAAGTCCATACATGAATTTCATCCATAAAAGGGAGAACTGAAGTCCTGAGAATTGGGGAATGTAGAGGAAGAAGGAAAAAAAAGAAGAGCAGATGTCAGGGATTAGACCTTGGGTAATACCCACAAATAGGGGTAGGATGAGAAATGAGCTGAAGAAAACAGAAAGAGCAGCCAGAGATAAGAAAAGAGTAGGAGTGTATGGAAGAGAGAACTTCAAGAAGGAAGAGGTAGTCAACAGTACAAAATATAACCAAAAGGTTGAAGGAGAATAAAACAAGGAACAGACCAGTGTATATGGCAATGCAGTGATCACTGGTGACCTTTGAGAGAAAACTTTTATGATATTCTGGGTGGAAAGGAATTATAAGCGATTAAAAGAGTGAATGGTGAAGACATGGAGGCAGAGCGTACAATACAATTTATTTCTTGGGGAATTCTGGCAGTGAAAGGAAACAAAGAAACAGGAGCAATAGTAGCTCAAATGGAGCAGAAGTTTCTGGGAAAAGTTTCTTAGCTGTCCTTTCAAAATAGGGGAGAAACCTGTGCGTTTTTGAAGGCTTATAGAGCAGTAACTAGTGAACAGGTCAAGAATACATAGGAGGGGAAGCAGGTAATTCAAGAACTCCAAACTCATCACTTCCCGTTCCTCACAAAGCTGCTAATTAGGATTAGATGAATTGGTTTGTGTTATTGCTTTTCTCTTCGTTTGCCTAAAGGTCTGATATCAGGAGTTATGCATATCCATAAGACTAATGATAACTTATACACATCCAAACGACTAACGATGAATACAGTCAGAAATACTCTGGCTCTCCAAAAAATATATATACATGGGACACACTTTTAAGTTCAATATGTATCATTAATGTTTTCTTCATCACTTTCTTAAATCTAAAAGGATAATCAACAAAAATAAGTAAATCAAGCCCTGATCTGTAGCATTTGCCAATTTCCAAGGTGTAAATGCTCACACTGAGACTTAGCAGTCCTCCTTGAGCCAGTTTGAAATGACTCATATCCTGGATAAATTGGTCAAAGGACATGAATAGAGAATTTACAAAAGGAGGAAATATAATAACAACATTAAGATGCTCAAAAAAGTAGAGAAATTCACATCACAGCAACTTTCAGCTATTACCATATACCTTTAGAACAGTAAAAAGGACCAAAAAAAAAAAATGATGCAATACAATGCTGGGAGGGCTGGAAGGAAATGGGCATTCTCATACACTATTTTTTGGATTGCAGACCGGTGCAAACATTTTAGAAAACAATCGGATGATGTGAAATGGGTCACAAAATTGTTTATCCCTTTTGATCCAGGGGTTCCATTGCTAGAATTCTATCCTTAAAACATCAATAAAAACAAAAAGGGGATCTCTGTTCAAAAATATTCATAGTTTCTCTATTTCTAATGGCAAAAAAGGGATCAACCACTTATGTTACTGTAGAGTTTTTTGTTTGTTTTTTACTCTGGAGCTATGATTTTGTTGATGTGGGAAATTTCCTTCACTGAGGAAAATTGTTAACAATTTTATAACTCCTTGTTTTGAACAGTTGCTTAGGATCCTGGGACAGTGAACAAGATCAGGCTCTGAAGTTAGGAGACCTGGGTTCACATCCCACCTGTGAAGATTATTACTGGTGTGACCTTGGCCAAGTCACTTAACCTTCTCTGGCCTCATTTTCCTCATCTGTAAAATGAGAGGTCCGGCTTCTGAGGTTCCTTACATTCTAGGTCTTCTTGACTCTGAGACCGGGACTCTAGCCACTATACCAGGGATTCTTCACTTTTTGTGTGTTTATGGATTCTTTTGACAGTCTGGTGAAGCCTTTAGACCCCTTTTCAGAAAAATATTTTAAAATGCATAAGATAAAATACATAGGATTACAAAGGAAACTAATTAGATTTATGAGCAGCTATCAAAATATTTTTTAAAAAAATAATTCACAGAAGATTTACATGAACTGATGCAAAGTAAAGTGTGCAGAACCAGGAGAACATCATACACAGTAACAGCAACAGTGTGCCACGATCAACTACGAATAACTGACCTCTTCTCAATAATATGATGATCTAAGCCAACTCCAAAGGACTCAGGATGAAAAATGCTATCCATCTCCAGAGAAAGAACTGAAAGAGTTTGAATACAGATAGAAGCATACTATTTTCATTTTCTTTATCTTTTTTTTCATGTTTTTTCCCCTTTTGGTCTGTTTCTTCTTTTACCAATATGGTAAATTGGTAAATTCTTCTTTGACCAATATGGAAATATATTTTACATGATGGCACATATATAATTTATTAAAATTCTTACGTTTTTAGAAAGGGAGAAAGAAGGAAGGGAGGTAGAAATTTTGAAACTCAAAAATTTTTTAAAGGAATGTTAAAAATTATCTTTACGTGTGATTAGAATAAATAAAATACTATTAAAACAAAAAATTCACAGACTTTAGGTAATGAACCCCCGTACTATACCTTAATATTAGGGTGCCATGAAAACCTCCATAATTATGAATCATACAAAGAAATGTGGAAATATCTATAGTAGATGATGTAGATCAAAATTAACTGAACCAGAAATGTGTACACCCTGACTATAATTATGTTCAATGGAGGGCAAACAGCAGCCCCTCCCCCCAAGTCTGCTCTGGGTCTTTCCTTCTTTTTTTTCTGCTTTTTGGAGGGGGAAGGCAGGGCAGTTGGGTTTAAGTGACTTGCCCAAGGTCACACAGCTAGTAAGTGTTAAGTGTCTGAGGTCAGATTTGAAGTTAGGTCCTCCTGACTCCAGGACTGGTGCTCTATTCACTGTGCTGCCATGCCACCCCTGGGTCTTTCCTTCTTAAGTGACACAGCACTCTGCCCCACTGCTAAGATCACGAATGAGGAGGAAGGAGGAGCAAAAGAATACTCAGAGTTTGCTGTGTCACATGAAAGCTCACAGTCCTTTCAGCACTGAGCCACCTGTCTCCTTAGAAGTGTGCAAGGAGGTTCAGCGCTCCGTGGGTGTGAGCTAGGCAGTGCAGAGCAGGAGGCTTGCAATGTACCGCAACTCTTTCTAATCTGCCTCTACGTATATATAAGGAAAGAAAGAAGGGACGATAACTGACTCTAACAGAGCAGAACTCCGACCAGGCCTAGAAGGGAGCTCAGAACAAATCCATTTTCTTTGCTTGTTCATTCTTTCATTAGGCTCAGCCTTGTTAAAGGCTCATAGTCTGGGGGTAACACTTGTCCCTCATTTTGCTTTGTTGTTTTTGTTGGTAGTTATTAATTCATATTTTTTTAAATACTGGTTCTTAAAAAGAAGCCCTTCTAAGTCGAGTCCAGTGCTAATAAGTGCTAACCTGTCACAAACTTACAAGGAGACGCTCTAGAAGGGGAGGTCCACTATCAGGCACACAGAGAGGGAGTTCAGGGGGATACCAGAGGAATGCTCCCTTATAAGTCCCTTGATATAGATAATATGCATTATCACTAAAGCCTAACCCAACCCGAATGATCTCATACTTAGTAAAATTCCCTTTAGTATGCATAATCCTTGTTTTATTTATGGCCAGTTTCTTTAGCCAGCCTAGCTCCTCCAAACATATCCACTGGGATTCTGCCATCTTAAAATGCAAGATTCCAGCTTCACATACCTTCTGCATGTGTGATAGAGGGAGGTCTCCTTCAGAGGGTGGGGTTTAGCCAGAAGGGGCCTGTTGATTTCTAGCCCTGAAGAGAGTTCTCTTGATCTTCCCTGGTGGTTTTCTAATGGTTAATTTTAATAAGCTAAAGTCCTAGTTAGTCAGAGTTTGGCCTTCTCTTGGTCAAGATGACTAAACCTTTAGGGGATTTCTCATTCTCCCTCCTGACTTGGTGGATGTTTTGTCTGCCAAAGAGTCGATCCAGAAAATTTTCTTCACACATCAGGAATCTTCAAATAAGGACTGAGTCCCTTGACTACTGAAGAGAGATGAGGCTCCAATGCCAAAGGACTGACTGAAGTTGCTTGCTACAGGGCTAGGAACAGAACTCAGGTCTTCTAGATCCTTAGACTCTCCAACACTCTTCCCACTATACCAAAATAACACTTTCAGTAGCCATCTGTTACTCTGACAAAGGGATAGGGACTGGACGTATGATTTTATTGGTATATGGAACTCCTGGATGAAAAAATTCTCTCAGAGAGTAAAGGTCTACATACTCACTGCAACTTAGAGCCAGCTTTTGAGCCACTACACAAGACTGTCTGTGTGCTAAATAGTTTTTGTTGTTCAGTCACTTTCAGTTGTGTCTGACTCTTCATGACCACATTTGGAGTTTTCTTGGCAAAGGTAATAGAGTAGTTTCCAACTCATTTTACAGATGAAGAACTGAGGCAAACAGGGTCACACAACCAGTCAGAGTCTGAGGACAGATCTGAACTCAGGAAGATGAGTCTTCCTGACTCCAGGTCCAGTGCTCTATCCACTGCACCACATAGCTAGCTGCTCTGCCCTGAGGGAGACAAATCAAATTTCCAGAGCTCTTAACTAGAGTGGCATGAACATCACTGTCCTTCCAGGGAGCTGAATTCAAAGTGAATTGGCTGCACTTGTAATCCTTCGATAGGATAGAAACAGAATTTAACATCTAGTTAGGGAAGATACCAGGGCAGCTAAGTGGTGCAGTGGATAAAGCAGCAGCCCACGAGTCAGGAAGACTTCAGAGTTCAAACGCAGCTTCGGACACTTCCTAGCTGTGTGACCCTGGGCAAGTCACTTAGACCTGTTTGCCTCAGTTTCCTCATCTATAAAATAAGCTGGAGAAGGAAATGGCAAATCACTTCAGTGTCTTTGCCAAGAAAACCCCAAATGGGGTCACAAGGAATCGGGCACAACTGAATAACAACCAAAGGGAAGATATCAACAAGCTAGTTAGCAAGAGTGAAAGTAGTAAGCTGTTCCTCCCCAACCTGACATGCTTTTCCACTCACTCCTCTTTCTCCAGTGGCAGTCTCCCTCCCAGCCCCAAACGTGAGCAGCAGCCCAGAACTGGTGTCCAGAGGTCATCATACAGCTCCCCACCCTTGGCCAAAAACACCTTGAAATTAGTTCAATAACACTGACAGGGACGTCATAGATCACACGACAGCAGGAACCTTAGAAGGTGTTTAGTTTAACTGCATCATTCTACAGGTAAAGAACCAAGGCCCAGAAAAGCAAAGGGACTTCCCCCTGGTCATTTGGGCTGTAAGCAATGGAGCCAAGATTCTGGGCCAGGTCTTCTGACTACAAATCTAGGCACTTTGTCCACAGCACTGCATAGAAGGAATAGGAATGGACACTGGGCTTGAGATTTCACTGATAGAGGGAACTCCCATGGGACAAAATTCTCTCCACCAACACATGTTGGCATTTTCTCCACTATTTATAATCTTAGAGAACAGCCTAGGGCATTGAAAGGTTCAGTGACTTGCCCATGGTTACAGAATCAAAACCTGACAGGAGCGGAACATGAACCCAAATATTCCTAACTTTGAGGTCAGCTCGCTACTCATTATACCATCCTGCCTCTCATAGTCTCATTAATTTTGTCTCCATAACCACCCTAAAAAGTAGGTAGGAAAAGTATTATCCCCATTTTACTGATGAGGAAAACCAAGGGCCAGAGAAATTATGTCATTTCCCTCAGGGCACAGACGGGTAGTTAGCAGCAGAGCAGGACTGAAACCAAAATAAGTTCCCCAGTTGTTGTTTTTTCCACTAAACCAAAAAACCCCTTCAATAGCTAGCATTTTTCTTTTTAGCTTTTTAAGGTTTACAAAGCCCTTCTACATGTTATCTCATTTGATCTTCACCAAAACTTTGGGATGTAGGTGCTATTTCTACCCCCATTTTATAGATGAGGACATTGAGACAGAAAGGTTAAGTGATTTGCCCTAGGTTATATGGTCAGTTAGTGTCTGAGGGTGGATTTGAACTCAGGTCTTCCTGACTCCAAGTCCGTCCTTCTATCCACTATACCACCTAGCTTCTGCCTCTTTAACAGTATCAGTATCAGTAGATTCCCCAAAGGATAGAGCAGAATGACACGTGTATCATGTAGCAGAAAGAAAAACTAGCAGTCAGGACATCTGGGTACTATCATGGCAGCCCAGGATCCTTAGTTATGTAACTTTGAACAAGTTCCTTATTCTCTCTTGGCCTGAATTTCTTCTTTTAAATTGGGGATGCTATCTGCCCTGCAAATGTTAAAAGTTGACTGTGAAGGTCAGTTATGTAGCAAATCATTTTGCAAACTCTACAATGCTGTACAAATGTGTGGTGGTGTTACTGTTATTATTGATACCTTCCTGTTGCCCAGCCAAGTCCTAGGGGCTTAGCAGGAGATTGGTAAAGACTTATGGAGTCAATGGTTGACTAACTAAAGGAAGAGCTTGGAATATAGTCCTCTCTGAGCTCTGTGTCAATCTCAGGAATGTCTTTGACTCATAACTTTACATGTAGGTCCCAGGAGAATCCCCACTGAAAAGCATTTCTTCTAAATTCAGTTACTTCATAGATGCTCAGAAATATAAGAAACCTCACAGGCCATCTAATCCAAACCAGACCTAAACAAGAATTCCTTGCACATTTCTGGAAAAAAAAAAAAGTCATCCAGAATCTGCTTGGAGACCTCCAGGGAGGAGAACTCCCTCCCTCGCAAAGTAGCCCATTCTACCTCTAGATAGTTCAAATTATTATTAGGAGGTATTTCCTTACAGGAAAGTGAAATCGGCCTCATTGCAACTTCCACTTCCTATATTGCCCACCGACTCCATATATCATCACTTTCCAGAATTTAATTTATCCTAAGGGTTTTGCTTTTAAATCCATTTTCTGAAATGTTTCTGCCAGTTCCATGTAGATGCCTGGCATAGATTTAAACACATTGTTATTTCATAGCCCACAAGCCTAAAATAATATTTTAGACACATCTTAAAATGTGTTTAAAGACTTTTTTTTAATATACATATAATAAAAAGCCACTCTCCAAACCTCACCGCCCACAACATGCCAGGTCCTTGCTTTGGCTAGAGTAGTGTGGTCAGAGGGAATGTCTGGATGAGGCATCCCAGGTCATCCCAAGAAGGTGGGAGCCAGAAACCACTCCAAAGGGCCTTCAATGGAAAGGGAAACCCTGTGAATAGCCATATACAACATCCTCTTAGATGCTTGACACAAAAACAAGCCATCGGAAAGCTTGGTTTACTAGTTATGAGGTCTAGGTTCAAGGTCTTAGAGAATGACTCACATAGAGGTGACCAATGACAGGCTCATTAGCCATTTCCTAAAAATCTCTCCTGAGTGTCAGTAAACTCAACCAGGGAAGAATTCATTTTTAATTCAACAAGCATTTATATAGATGTAGAGTTCTTTCATTTGGGGGGGGGTACAACTGGAGGCTCAGGATAACTGAGTGACAGAAGAGAGAAGGATGGAGGAATAACTCTTTCTGGACCCTTGACAATGTTTCACCAAATCAGAACAAGGAAGAACCCAGGTCTCTGAAATGCCTAACATTGCTTTGACCACCATTTTCAAGCCTTTTAGAAACAGAAATAAACACCAAAGACATTGTTCTACTTCAGGCATTCCACTTTCCAGTTCAACGAGCCAATATCCTTCCTTCCTCCCTTTTTTCCTTCCCTCCCCACACTCGAAGTCCAACAAAACTGACCTATCTGTTCTTCCCCCTAAATGACATCACATCTCCCATCTTCCTTTGCACAGGCTCTTCTCCATACCTGTACTGACCCCACCTATCTCTGGCTCTTGGAAGTCACTCTCCTTCTACGACCATTTTAAGTACCTGGAAAATGACCCATGGTCCGTCCTGCTCTTACTAATTGAGTGATACCACCCCACCCCACTAAATTTCTTTTTATTTAATTTGTTTATATTTTATAATCACTTGACTATGTATTTATGCCTGTTGAGGCAGCTAGGTGGCCCAATGAATAGAGTGGAAGGCTTAGAGGCAGGAAGACCTGAGTTCAAATCCAATCTTAGACATTTTCTAACTGAACCCTTGGAAAAATCATTTAACCTCCATTTGTCTCAGCTTCTTTAACTATAAAATGGGTACAATTATAGCACCTACCTCCCACCATTGTTGTAAGGATCAAATGAGATAATATTCATAAAAAAAAACCAACCACTTAGCACAGTGCCTGGCACCTAGTAAGTGTTGTATAAATACTTATTCTATGCCCCTTTCCCTCCTCTTCCACAGGACATGAGTTCTTTAAGGGCCAGGACTGTTAGATGTTTGTCTTTGCAGCCCCAGTAATTATTATAGGTGCCTGGCACCTACAGCCTGTTAAATGAATGCATGACATGACATGACATGACGTGACATAATATGCTTTTCCCCTTCAGAAAGAGAACTAATGGATTCAGAGTGAATATTGAAACATATTTTTTCCTCTTTCTTTTTCTTTTTAATATGGCTAATGGAAATCTGCTTTGCATGACTGTATAAATCTGTAAAGAGTTTTGTTTTTCTTGCCTTCTCAATGGATGGGTAGGGAGGGGCAAGATAGAGAATTTGGAACTGAAAATAAAAACAAATTGAATTTTTTAAAAAATGAATGAATGAACGAGCTCAAACTTTACCATTCTGATTATCTTCTTTTTAAAAAAATCTCCTTCTTAGCTCTACCATTCCTTTAAATACTTTTGCTTGGTCCCCCATAGGGATTAATATTTTAGCACAAAGTGGGACTCAGAACAATAGTACCAGCTTTGTATCCCACTTTGAGCAGGGGGAGAGGTCCAGCAGGGCCCAGACTTGAGCTTCCTTTTTCCTTTGCTAAGGCATTTTAAAGCCAGATTCTATGATTTCATCACTGGTAAATAGGTAACTCTTGGTTCTTAAAAGTTATCCCAGCAGAACACAAACTCTGGTGGGTTCTACAAAGCTGAAAAGGTTTTGAGGGTGGGGGACCAGCAAAAATGACCTCCACATTATGTCTGTTACCTGAGGACCAGCCCCAGCCATGTTCAGAAAGGTTCACTGTGTTGGTGAATAATTTAGCCACAACGGTACTATAAAAAAAGATTTCATGGTCTTATAAGCCTAAAACTGAAAGGGACCATCTACAACCCATTTTACTGATAAGAAACTGTGACCAGAAGGGCTAACATGACATGTCTAAAGGACATGATGTGTCCTAAGGTCACAGAGTAAACGACAAGCTTGATTTGAATTTATGATATCTGACTCCAGTGAAAAGTCTGTTTTTTCCAATGTTCCATTAATTTTGAAATAGGGGGAAATGTATCCCTTATTGTGCAAGGGATGACAACACCTCCCCCCCCCAAAAAATAGAAAGGGCAAACAGAGCTGGAAGAAAGTCCTACCTCCCTCCTGCCTCTCCCCACTGAACTGTGATGTAGTCAACATTTCTCATTTAATCTTTTGATCTGCCCTAGTGTCTAACCCAGTGCTCTTTGGACAGAGTAGTTACTTGGGAGAGACCGAATGGCATAGTGGAAACAATGCTGGATCTGGAATCCAAAAGCCTTGATTTGAACACTGCCTCTGCCTCTTAACTACCTGTGTGACCTTAGGCCAATCTGTTACCCTCTCTGATCTTTCGTATCTTCAACTAGAAAGAGTAAATTAGCTAGATAATCCCTGGATTCACTTCCAGTTCTAAATCTATGATACTCTGATAGGTCCTGTTTGAAGTTCAAATCTAAGATGATCTCAACCAATATATCTGGCATAATTCTCTAAATTCTTTAAGTCATAGAGAAGTTACAGTCTGTATTGGGAGGGGGAGTAGACATACCTATGAAATCACAGATGCTTGAACTATTGAGGCAGGCTTCTCTGCTGCCCAATCCATGTTCCCTCTTCCACTCCCTATTATAACTAATTAAAAGGTAGGGTGTCTGTCCTTTGTATGAGATTTTCCCTGGGGAAGTAAGTATCCACACTACTGAAAAAACATACCTAAAGCACTTTGCAAATCTTGAAGGATTATGTAAATAGGAGCTATTCTATAAGATGAAATCAAACCTACCCCATGTGCCATATCTTATTAGACTAACTAGTCTTTTCAGAGCTGCTCATCCCCTTCAATGTCCACCTGGTATGTGACTCTCACCTGTAGCTCCAAGAAACTATAGCACACGCAATGGCTGCACTCTGGTAAACCATCTCCGCAAATGGCTAAACCAAGTTAGGGGTAACCAACAGGTCTCCAGAGGGATGTCTACCCTAAGCATGTGAAGATTTCCCTCAGTGGAATGGGTGGATGAGAACAATTTGTTCCAACATCCACGAAGATGGCTGAAACAGGCCTGTGGAGTGTTTAGACCAGTGGTTCTCAACCTTCCTAATGCTGCAATCCTTTAATAATCCTTTAATACTCGTATGTGGGTGTATCTGCATGTGGGCAGACCTGCCTGGAGATGGATAGAGGAGCAGTGTCTTGGTTCCTAAGGCCATCAGAAATATGTGTTTTCCAATGGTCTTAGGCAACTCCTGTGAAAGGGGTCGTGACCCACAGGTTGAGAACCACTGGCTTAGAGCTTGGCAAGACATCCAAGATGCCAAGGTCATTCACTGTATCCCAGGCCATAACCAGTTGTCTTGACTTTTATCCTGCCGCTGGACTTCAATGACTTAGAAAAGAAGATGCAATTTTCTGCAACTCTACCTCACTTAATTCGCAAGTTAAGATATCACTTGTGATCACTCTGAAAATCAACAACAACAATTAGGCTAATTGCTTGCACAGGAGGTGAGGGTTCTCTAACTTTTCTGTAAAAGCCTAGGAAGGAGACAAATTCAATTGTGCCCAGGGGAAATGAACCAGGGAATGAACCAGAGAGAAATTATTTTAGAGGGGAGCTGGAAGATTAAATCTAGTTCCCGGGAATGAGTCAGAGAGAGATTGTTTTAGACTCAAGATGAGAGATGGAAGAGCATGGAACCTGGAATCAGAAAGACCTGAGTTCAAATCCAACCTTGGACACTTTCTAGCTCTGTGACCCTAAGCAAATCATGTCTGCCTCAGTTTCTACATCTATAAAATAGGGATAATAATAGCACTTTTCTTCCCAGGGCTTTTGTGAAGATTAAAATGAGATAGTATTTGCACACCTTAACATGCTATACAAAGTATAGCTATACTAGTATAATTACAATGATAATTAGGAATCCAGAGTTTCAGTTCTGGGTCACAGATGACATTTATGGGTTGATCCCTATTAATTGGTTGAGATCATCTAGATTCTAGAATGATATCATAGTATTTAGATTTAGAGGTGGGAGGGAACTCAAAGGTCACTGTCTAATTTATTCTTTTTCTAGATGGAGATACTAATGCCCAGAGAAAGTAAATGATTTCCTTAAGGACAACACAGGGAGTTAAAAGGCTGAGTTGGCATTCAAATACAGGTCTTTGGACTCCTAATCCAGCAGTATTTCTTTCCCCTGGGCCTTTCAGGCTCCCTTAAGCTGCTACCATGAGCTAAGGGCACTAGGTACATGAAGAGATTCAAAGATTGAAGGAGAAATGTTTGCTAGGCCATGGAGCTCACAATCTAGCTGAAATTGTGTCTGTCCTCTCTCCCTTCAGCTCCATCCGCCCCCTTCTATTTCTGGAGTTGTCCTATGTTTGCACAGAGAACAGTCCCTTACTAGAGTAATTTTAAAAACCCAGGAAGGCATGTCAACTCCCCCAATTCCCAAAGTCTATGTTAAACAGGACCCTCTCTCCCAGGTTCTCAAATTTCAAATACTCAAGGGTGAAATAAATCTCTAACACCTTAGTGTGAATGAGTTCATCAAATCCACTCTACTTCAGTGAGAAAAGGGGCACAAAAGAAAGATTTGTAGGGTTAGGAGTGGGGAGAGGAAAATTTGGGACAGTCAGAAGAGGGAAGTTGGGCACCAAGGACAAACTTCACCTACTTCTTGTCTTCCCATTCACCCCTTATTCTGTTCTTCACCCTCCTTCCAAGATTGCCTGTTGTCCTTGGAAATGTAGCTGTTATGATGGCTCCTGGATCTGAACTCCGAGCTGCCTAAAAGCTATACCTCAAAAAAGTAGGCTCTAACTAGGGCTGGAGAGAAATTTCCTGGCTTTGATTTGGCAATGTGCCTACCACTATGGCACCCAGGTAAAAAGTGGCACCAGGAATGCAGCCTGCTTGAACAAAATCGGGAGTTGCCTCCCTGGCCCCTGCCAGGAAGAAATGATGCCCTCTTTACATGCAAAACTGTTGATTTAAAAATTAAACAGATGAATGTGTCTGAATTCACTACTCTTGAGTGGTGGCAAAGGGAAGAAGGGGCAAGAGGGGGAGGAAAACAGGCTCTGTGGTAGAGTTTATTTGGCTTATTATATTATCCTTTGATTATCTTAAGAAGCCAAGATTTATGCTTTCATAGCACTTTGTTGCCAAGGTGTTTTACTTATAACAGCCCTGTGAGAGAGGTACTATAAATATTATCATCCCAATTTATAGATAAGCAAAAATGAGGCCCACAGACCTCACATGACTTACCCATAGCTGCACTAAATTCTGGAGTTAGGATTAGAACCTGGGTCCTCCAACTCCAAGTCCACTGTCCTTGCCACTGCTCTCCCTTGTTTTCCAACCAATAAGTATAAAATACTGAATACTGACTGCTTGGTCTTACCAAGTTCATATCCAATGCTATTTAAGAACTGATCTAACTTATAAGCCTATCCTGACCTCTACCCTAGATACATAAGGAAAATTATACCCAAAGTGTAGGGGTAAATGTCAGTACTTTGTTTTCCACTATATCTTTAAATCATATTTTCAAAGTAAATTTATGTCATTATTTAGTCGTGTGCAACTCTTTGTGACCCCATTTGGAGTTTTCTTGGCAAATATACTGTAATGGCTTGCCATTTCCTTCTCCAGCCCATTTTACAGATGAGGAACTGAGGCAAACAAGTGACTTTCCCAGGGTCACACAGCTACTAAGTATCTAAGGTCAGATTTGAATCCATGAAGATGAATTTTACCAACTCCAAGCCCAATGCTCTATGCATCGCACCACCAATTGTGCTTTTCTAAGTCAGTGTGCAGCATATGGGGATCTTTACACAAGGTTTAGTGGGCCCCATTTCTATGTGAGTTTGACACTAATGATCTAGATCAATGAAACATTAAGGGAGTTGCCCAAGGTCATATAGCCAGTTTGTGTCAAAGATGGAATTTGAACATAGGTCTTCCTGGCTAGCTCTCTATTCACTATACCATAGTAGTCACTTAATAAATGTTTGTAAGATAAATGGATGGATGGATGGATGGATGGATGGTTAGCAAAGGGACTAGATTAGCATGGAGGACAAGAAGTTCAGGATAGTGTGATACCTTTGACACTAGTAAATTAAAAGGTAGAAACTTTATCACAGTATTTTTAAACATAATTTGTAATTTTCTAGAATATTACAGTAAAGTTAACAATTAAAAACATGGAGAAGGTGAAACAAAGGGAAAACCTAGAAGTATATCATCTGCATTGACATTTTGTCGAGAGGTGGCCCTGGACACCAACTGTAACCGTCCCTTAAAATGGTGTTTCCTAAGCTACATATGACATTAGAAAAACTGTGATGTTACTGGTCGGGTACTGATTAGCATAGATTCTATTCCTACACAGCTCCCTGGTTTACATAAGTGCTTTATGGGGGTCATCTCATCCTATGAGTTAGATAGCCCACAAAGGGTTAGACCTGTTTTATGCATGGGGAAACTAAGCCTAAGAAATGTAAGCTATTCTGATGATCATGTGACTTGACCAAGGTCATACTTCTGAGGAGCAGAGCCAGGATTCAGTATGACTTCAATAATAGTTTCTTTCCACTAAACCACAGATGCTTCTGGTAACCATAATTATCAGGACTGGTTTGAGGAGAACCATTCTGAAATCAAGCAGCTGCACACATCCAAATGTGTATGGGCCACCAACATTTCCTCCTTTTGTTTTTGTATCCCCATCTCTATCCTAATCCCTGCAGCTACTTTGTCCATAGTAGGCCCTTAAATGCTTGTGAATTGAATTGTGCTGAACATTTTTTATAGATTCAGAGCCTTAGAGATCATCTCTAGTCCAGTCCTTCATTTTAAAGATGGGAAAACTGACGTCTTTGGAAGTTAAGTGCCTTGTCCAATGTACGTAGCAGAGTGGGGATTCCAACCCAGGCCCTCTAATTCCAAATCTTACAAAATTGCTAAACTATCTAATCAACTCAATCCTTTTAACTAAAGTGAAATCTAGAGTACCTTGACCATATGAAAATAAACCTCATTAATTCAAGTTTTTTATCTATAATGGAGAACTGCTTTGGGGCTATTGCTCCTCAGAGCATGTATGGTGTGCTCTGACTAGAGAATTTGTGGGCCTGCTTCTGAAAGTACTTGATAACGTGTCCCAAAGGGGACCTGATACTGATTCAGAGCATGGAAAAGCATTTTGTGATTGTTTCCTGTCTGCTTGCTACATGATGGAGGAAAACGTTTTAATTGGCTCCTGAGCTGGAACTGAGAGTGTAGTACAAAAGGCTCCAAAAGAGACTAAGGAATGAGAGAGAGAAGGACAGACAGAGACAGAGAGAGAAAAAAATGGGGGGGGGGGGAAGAGACAGACAGAGAAGGAGGAAGAGACTGAGACCCAGACTGAGAAAGACAGAGAAAAGGAGAGAAAAAGAGAAAGAGAAAGAGAGAGAAAGAGAGAGAGAGAGGAGAGAGAGACAGAGAGAGGAGAGACAGAGAGAAAGAGGGAGAGACAGAGAGAGAGAGAGAGAGACAGAGAGAGAGATAGAGAAAGAGAGAGAGAGAGAGAGAGAGAGAGAGAGAAGAGGGAGGGAGGAGGAGAGAGAAGGGGAAAAAAAGAGGGATGGTGGAGAGTTAGGGAGGTAATGCTAGCAACTCTCTCCCCTTACCTGACCTGATGTATGGCTGTGCATATATATGGCCCTTCTGTCTCTTTACCTCTTCATGTTTGTTGTTTCCTTCTCTTAAGTGAATAAATATTGACACAAAATGTACCAAGTTATAATCAAGTAAGCTTCAGAAGGACCGAAAAATCATCAGAGGTCCAATGTGGATCCTGGGAAGGAGCCATCCTTGAGGAGTGGCCAGCCTGACTCAGCCCAACAGTGAATCAAAAGATCAGCTAAGATATTATGTTCCAGAAACCAGGGGTGATTGATCTATTGGTTT
The DNA here is from genome assembly GCA_028627135.1 of Pseudochirops cupreus. Lineage (NCBI taxonomy): Eukaryota > Metazoa > Chordata > Mammalia > Diprotodontia > Pseudocheiridae > Pseudochirops > Pseudochirops cupreus. The sequence goes on along the minus strand of CM053582.1, from coordinate 385,323,900 downwards.
TCTGGCCATGGTGTACCTAGGATTTAATTTGGTGGTGTAAATATTTCTAACAACCACTTCAAGTCTGAGCCCAAGGACCAAGTTGTACAAGGGAGAGTGTATCCCAGTTTGGGGGTTGTTTTTGTACTTGAGTTCTTACTATATCTTCTCAGTAAATATACCTTTGTAAAAACTAATTGATGTTAATTGGTTAGCATTGTTATCAAGGAAATATTAACAGTCCAAATAATAATACAGCATGAATCACTCATTGACCATGATATTGGGGGAATACACTTGACAGGAACTTAAGCCAACAGCAGTAGAAGAGTCCCTACAGTCCTTCAGGGGTCCCTCTAGAACTCTGAGGTGATGATGTAGCCAGCTATGCTCCAGAAACCTGACCTGCTAGATCATGTATAGTTTGGGAGAGTGTGTCCAGAATATCCCTACAGATTATTCATCTAAGGAATCAACTGATGTTTTCCTTTGATATTTATGAAGAAAGGGTTCATTATGCAAGTTAAATATTATGAACAAAAATTGCCTGTAGGAATTTTCAAGCTATTTGAAAGAGTTAACTTTTTGTTTTTTCTGTACTTGTGATTCTTTTGTATAATGAACTCCTGGTGATAAAGCTCCCTTTACCAATTCAGAATAGCAACTCTTCCACAACATATGGTCTTAGAGCCTTCCTGGTGTTCTAAACTAATTTTTAAATGCTTTACAAGTACTATTTACATACAACATATATAAATCATTAAAATAAGCTAACCCTCTCCCCCCAGAATATTTCCTAGGCAACCCTTAACCAAGTATGCTTGAAGCCAGTTACAGTGAGATTGGTATTTTTGCTAGCCAAAGTACAACACCAAAGTACCCCAGCCTTTGCTACTAACAAATGTGCATGATAAAGACAGGAATTCACATCAGATGCCTAGAAAATACTTACCTTGTGTGTCCCTAGTCTACTTAATTTAATTCTGGCTCCAATTCATTTGCAGCTAAATAAGAGAGAGTCTTTTGAATGTGTGGAATTGTCTGAACCCTAAGTTAAACATAACGCAAGGCTTTGCACGAAACATAAGGATCAAAAAAGAAAGACCTAATCTTAGCTTGGGGACACATGGTTTTTGTTAGTTGGATGTGATGGCTATAACTAAAAAGCTGACTGACTGTCTGCCCTTATCAAAGAGAGATTTTAGCCACTATACAATAGCTGTGGCATCTGGGGCTGGCCTTGTGGAGTCTAGGAGCACAGCAGAGCATTAAACCCAACAAGGAGTAGGCCAAGCAGAAAAATTATGCCAAGTGAGAAGCAGGCCCAGTGAGATTAGTGGAACAATGCACCCAGCAGAGGCCCAGTAGGGGTCTAAGTTGTCTCTTCGTATGTATTCTCACTATGTGGACCCCTCATATAAACATACTTAGTCTTCCCACTGGTGGCATGGATATTTGTGGGAGAGTGTACCCTATGTTTATGGAGAAAATGTTCTATCGCAAATATTCTTTCTATGTTATTTCATTAAATGCCTTTTGCTTTGAACTAATTGTGTTCTCTAGGTGACTAGAGAAAAGGTAAATATACCAGTGGGGATATATGAGCTTGAGTTTTCAGTGGATTTCTATTCTCAGAGTACTTTGAACCTGGGGTAGCTATTCTGGGGATCCTGCATGTGAGAGATGGGTGTCCAGGTGCTCTACAATACACATGTACTTTTTAAGGTCTATAACTTAAGATTTTTCATCAATTCATAGACTTAGGACAGACTGGTCCTCTCCTACTTCGTTTGCATCAATGACATTATCTTCTTTTTTTTATTATTCCATAAATTAACCCATTTATTGTTCGACTACGGGCTACAGATATTTGATACGAAGATTTTACCAGTCTTTCAGTTCCTTTAGTCTTCTGATGGCAGATTTGACTGTGACTGCAGAGGTGGTATTGTAGGTCCATGCACCACCAGCTACTGTTTTCATACAGGATCCACAGTGCCAGATACCAACAGCCCATCTCTTCATTTTGGTCTTGCCACAGAAGGAGCAGGTATACTTGGCATGCTGGCTAATTTCAATTTCCTTCACCATTTTTCTGAGGGATGCACCATAACGTGTTCCATATTTACTAACAATTCCAACCTTCTTGGTTCTCTTAGCCATGTTAGCGGCGCCAGGGCTGGAGCTTAGAGAGGAATGACACTATCTTCTATGTTAATTTTTAAAGCATGTGTTGTTGGGTATAAAATGATAAGGAAGAGGACATTCAGAACCACTCAAATTGTCAAACTAAATGAAACACTGGTCACTCTGTAGCCTCTTATTAATTTAGTGGACTACAAGGTCAACTTGAGTTGGGGATGTGCTGCAGTCCCCTTGTACCAGCTCACAATCATTAAATTTTCAGGATGAGATTAACAAACGGTACAAATCAGAGCTTGGTTTCTTATTTTGCTGATTGCCTAGACCTAAGATTTAGTGGTTCATTGGAAAGAATGCAGGGCATGGAGTCAGGAAGACCTGAGTTCAAATACTGCCTCAAACACTGCTAGTTATGTGACAGTGGACATGTCACTTAGCTTCTTTTTGCCTCAGTTTCATCTGTAACATGAGGATAGTAATACTACCACATTGTGTTACTGTGAAGACAAAATGAGATAATATCTGTAAAGTGCTTAGCGCACTGCTGGTACATAATAGGCTCTCTATAAGTGTTAGATATTATACAGTTAAGAAAATAATGAAATAAGAAAATGTTAATAATGTTGATTAAATTTAAAACTGCATTATGCACACATTTTTCTTTTTGGAGAGTCAGCTGTTAAAACATTTACTGGCTCGCCACCAATGTGAATCAATGGTATTATGCTGCAGACAAAAAAAGCAAATGCATTCTTGTACTACGAGAAAGTAGAAGGCAGTGGGATACAGTGATAAGAGGAAGGGTTTTGGAGTCAGAGGACCTGCATTCAAATCTCTCCTTTCTCCTATTTATTATTTGTATAAACTTGGGCACATCACTTAACCTCTTTGATCTTATTTCTTCATCTGTAAGTTCAGTGGGTTGGAGTAGAACAGTGGAGTAAAACACGTAGAAATGAGCTAAAGATTCCTTTGGGTTGCATATTGAAGGTTTTAAAATGCTCTTTTAAGGGGCAGCTAGGTGGCACAGTGGAGTCAGGAAAACCTGAGTTCAAATTCAGACTCCAATACTTGCTAGCTGTGTGACCCTGGGTAACCCAGAATGCCTCCAAAGAAATGAAATGAAATGATGTTTTAAGCTGGCTCTGCTACACTCATGTGTTTGACGCCTTTGGACTAAGTGATTTCTGAGGTCCATTCCAGTTCTAAGTCTATGATCTCTCAATTTACAAGAATAGGGAGGGTCTAATCTCACTGTATATCGTCTTGGTGAAAACACATCCAGGGTATTGTGTTTACTTGTGGGAGCCACAGTTTGGGAAAGATTTTGATAAGCAGGAGGTCATTCAGGCAAGGGTAACCAGGATGGTGAAAGGCCTCAAGTTCATGCCATGAGAATGGGTTGAAAGCAGTTGGGATGTCTAATATAGAGAAGAAAAAACTCGTAGAGTGACATGGTGGCTGTCTTCAAGTATTTGAGAGGCTGGATTGTGGAAGAGAATTGATACAGGTTCTATTCAGCCTCAGACAACAGAAGGAAGAGTGGGATAGAAGCTACAGAGAAGAAAATTTAGGTTTATTGTCAAGAAAAACCATTTAATAATTAAAGCTAAGCAGAAGTAGAATGGGATGCTCCAGGAGGAAGTTGAGTTCCCTTTCATGGGGGTCTTCTGTGCATAGGCTTAATATTCATTTGTATGTTTGCTGTTCACCCTTAATTTTCAAAGAGGATTCATGACATCATAGAGTGATGTCTTGCCTTGCAGGTGAACTGGATTTAAGTGAGGCAGAGTTGCACAAAGTCATCACCCTTGTTCTCTTTCCCAAAGTCATCAAAGTCCAATGTCAAGACAAAAGTTAGGATGATTGGTGATGGCCCAGGAAGCAGCGGATGTCCAACCAAGTTCTGAGTGCTTGTCTACTTTGTCATAGAGTAGATTCTTTTAGATGAGAAATGTATTGGACTAGATGCCTGCTGTGGGGCCATCCCTCTCTGAAATTCTATTATGCAATAATTCATTAAAAACATTAGATGATATTCAGAGTTAAAATGGTGGAATGAGAGCATTAAAGGGAACCAGGACATGCAGATTCCCCTCAAGAAAACAATAGAAAATGCCAAAGAGAAGAAAAATAGCTGTATACTCTTGCACACAAATAAAATAAACTAAATTAGGAAATGAAGAAAGTGAAAAGTACTAATACGATAAAACAAAATACAACATAAGCATTCAGATAGCTAAAGTAATAGAAACCATGCAATGTGTCTCTTGAGACATCATCTCTCCTGCCTGCTGGTGTTACATCTTCAATTGCCTATTAGTCATCTCAAACTGGATGTCCTATAGACATCTTAAACTCAACACTTCCCAAACCAAACTTGTGATCTTTCCCCCCAAAAGCTCTCCCTTTCTTTCTGGCTTTCCTATTACTGTCAAGGGTACCACCATCTACCTAGTCACCCTGGCTTATGACCTACTTGTCCTCCTTGACTCCTCACTCATGGTGTCCCCTCCCCCCATCCAATTAGCTGTCAAATCATGTCATTTTGACCTTTGCAGCTTCTCTTGTATATGCCAGCCCCTCCCACGAGCCAACCAATGCCACTGATACCATTCCAGTGTAGGCCCTCATCAACCTCACACCAGGACTATTGGAATGGCCTTTTGGTTGGGCTTCCTGCCTCAAGTCTTTCCCCTCTCTGGTCCATCCTCCACTCATCTGTACAAAATGAATCTTCCTAAAGTACAAGTCTTATCATGTCACACACACACACACACACACACACACACACACACACACACACACACACACACACACACACACACACCATTCTTTAAACCCTAGTTCTTTCCCATCACTTCTACGATCCAATATAAAATCTTCCATTTGGTTTTTAAAATCCTTCATAATCAGCCCCTTCCTATCTTTCCAGGCTTATTACACTCTGATCCCTTCTACCTTCTCAGTAAAGCCAGCCTCCTTGCTGTTCCTCCCATGGGACACTCATTTCTCGTCCCTGAAATCCCTCCTCATCTCCTCCTGACTTCTCTGACTTCCTTTAAGTCTCAGCTGAAGTGTTGCCTTCTACAAGAGGCCTTTCCCAGTCCTCCTTAATCTCAGTGCCTTCCCTCCAAAAGATCTCCAATTTATCCTGTATATATCATTTGTACATAGGTGTTTGCATGTTGTCTCCCCTATTAAATTGTGAGCACCTTGAGAGCAGAGACTGTTTGTTTTTCCCTCTATGTATCCCCAGTGCTTAGCACAGGGCCTGGCACATAATAGGCTCTTAACATGCTTATTAACTAATTGACTGACTTGTTCCCACACAAGGTATTCTCACCAGGATCACTTAGAGTCTGTCTAATTATAATTTAAGGCCTCAAAGTTATAATATTTTTTTGGTAGAAGGAACACAAAAGGAACTGACTCCTCATCTCCCTCTTCATTAGGAGTCTAGTCTCTGTCACTATTTTCACACCCCTGAAGAATACTGGAGGCAACAGGCCATTTAAGAAACTTTTTAAAAATTCATGATGAAATAATTAAGGAAATGACCAATATGAAAACTGTGACAGAAAGCATGAAAGAATCAATAGAAATAAGACCTACTACAGTAGAAAATGAAATTCTAGACAAAACAGACCAACTGGAAATACATGCACAGGAAATCACTGAATTATTGAAAAAACCTAGAAATGTTACAGACCTAAGTGACAGACTTAGAAGAGAGGTCAAGACACAGTAAAGATTACAGACACTCTAGAAATTTTTTTAAAATAAAAGAATCAAAGTACGATATTCCAGGAAATTATTCAAGAAAGCTTTCCAGAATTAATTGAAACAAGGTATAACATACAAATGGAAAGAAGCCGCAGGATCTTGATAAGGAAAACAAACAAACAAAAATTCAACTCTCTTCGACACATTATAGTTAAACTCCAGCACTATAATAATAAGCAAAAATTCCTGCATGCTGCCCAAAGGCAAAAATAGGTTTACCAAGGAATATCAAACAAAAACACAGCAGGATCTTTGAGGAAAGCAAGGGATTTAACCTCTCAGTGCCCCATAAAACTTCCCAAGAACAAGTTACAAAACAGGCATCTATCTGCATGAGCAGAGGGAATTTGCTGTTTGGGTATTCCTTATAGCAATGCAATTACAAGTCTAGTTTGAAGGGCTGTTTTTTTCCTTAAGAAAAAAATATAGTAATCAAGCCACATTCATACGGATTTAGAAAATTCTTTCTTGACAACAATCTACTAAGGTAAATTATTCAAATATTTTTATCAACATTTTAAAGCAAACTTAGGTTCAAATAAATTAAATCATTTGGCACAGTCACATCACTAGTAAGTTTAAAGTCAAAACTAAAATTTAGGTCTTGATGCAAAGAACAGTGCTCTTTCCACTTTAATAGGTGATGATAATTGACAATTAAAGTTAAGTGTTAGTGAAGAAAATACCAAATTGTACCTCGCTATTTGTCTTGTTTTAAACTATCATTCTTTTAAACATTATGCTAATATTAATAATAAATGGTTAGTTAGTAGTAATGATTTTCTATTTTAATGTGCAGATTTTTACAGAATCAAACTATATTCTTTCTCTGTTGTCTATATGTATGACAAGGGTAGCTATTTGAATTTGAAAGCTTGAGTCAAGGCACCTGATGGCAGCTTACTCATAGGTCACATAATAGAAGATGGCAGAATAAGCATAATTAGCATAATTCCCAGCATGGATAGCAAGAAAAGTATAAGAAATGAAATCAATTCTCTCAGAATTCAAGGTCTGGATGAGAATATCATTTAAAGACATTTTTTTTTCCATCGAGAGGCAAAAGGCGCTAAGTGGCTAATGTTTTAGGGAAGATGAAAGAGTCAGCAGATGGAGTGGAGAATGAGTTGTATTATCAGGGACTAAAATTAAAAGTACCTCATAAATGAATCATTATTTGGGTGGTTGCGGTTGTGAGTGAAGGTGAATACTCAGGGGTCAATTGCTAAAGTGCAGAGAAGCCTGGGAAGTGGTACAAGGCAGTTAGAGACATGCTTTGGTCCATGTTGGTTTTGAGAAGAGAGGAGAAAGCAGTTTCTTCAGTCCCTGGACCTGCCTGCCTAGAATAATAATAATGGAGGAAAGGAACAAGGGGTAGGGGAACTAACTGGAAGTAAGCCTCCTCTTGGATGGGACAATATCAAAACACCTATCCATGGAATGTGGAGTAATAGGGAGCCCTGTAATGGCTTTTATCCAGATGAGTTGGTACCTCAAGAGTCCTTTTTTGAGTAAGTTTAATGCTTCCCAGGAATGCAGCCCACCCTAGAAGAGACAGTGTATAACCCCCATGAGACACTAAGGAACCCTGGGGAGACAAGGGAACATGATTTATGAGCCAGCATATACTGTCATTAGGATAGGCAAGCTATGCATTTAAGGGCTCAGAGTAACTCAAGAAGAGAGTGTCTCCCATCACACCATACTGTCTCCTTTGTGAATTGAGAACTCAGGGAGTAAAACTCGTCAGTAAAAGGCCCTTCAAAAAACAAACAAAAGAAAGAGAAAGAAAGCTGCAGTGGTCATGATTTGCAGTTGTGCAAACAGATTAATAGGGTTGTGGGAGAAAATAAAGTTTTGTCTTCTAGAAGTTCTACCTTAAATTATCTAGACAGAGAAAATAAAGAACATGTAAGCATATAGTCTAAGAAGGGAAGACCAGGTTTTAGAATGGACTAAAAATCAAAAGAAATATGGGAGGGGAAAATAAATGAGCATTTCTTGGGAAAGGGTGATACAAATGAATGTTACTCAAGAGGACAGAATTTAAGGGAATAGGAGAGGAATGATTCTGGATTGCATGAATCTGAATTGAGAGAGAGTAGAGCTTTTTTCAAAAGCAAAATAAATAAAGGAGATAAGGAAGCATAATAATTTAAGCAAACACAAGGAATTTAGGATAGAATAAGGGAAAGAACGTAGAGCCTGCAGGGAGGGAGATAGGAGCCAAATTAGTGCAAACAAAACTAAGTCCAAGGACTAAGTATTGATTTAAAAGAGGAAAGGTGGAAATCAGTACAAAAGAATTAAATGGAAGGAAGCACAAACCTAGCAGTTATGACCTTAAATGTGGAAGGAGAAAACTCTGCCATAAAATGAAAGATAATAGTAGAATAGATTAAAAAAAATGAAAATCCAACAATTTATTTATCTAAGAAACACATCTAATAGACAAGGTTGTATACAGACTGAAAATAAGGGGCTGGAAAAAATAAAGGGTACTATGTATAAGGTTATTCAAAAAGGACAGAAATATGATCCTGAATAAAAATTCACAGAATCAAGAGGGGTAAACAAGGAAATAATGTATACTAAAAGATACCTTACACAATATCATTATTAGATATACAGGATGTCTCAAAGTCTTAATGTGGTTTTAAACTGAGATTGTGGAAGGGAGGGAGCTGTGGGAGAGAGATAGAATGCCCCAATTACAACTAAATTATTAGAGCTTTAAAATTGCGCTAAGACTTTTGGGACACCTCATATATACACCAAATGGCATATTGTTCATGTGCATTAAAAACTAACTGAATTATGAAGAGAAATGACCTAATGATTATAGGAGAATTAAATGTTCTTCTTTCAGATCTGGATGAAGGCTTGGAAAATTTAGAATAAAAATGTATAGCATCTTTTGAATGAAAACATTAATTATGTATTCCTCAGTATCTCATGGTATCTCAACAAAAACGGATCATGTGCAAAGGCACAAATAAATCATTGGTGAATGTAAAAGGTCAGAAATATAAACATATAATTTGTAGATTCAATAAAACAACTAATTGATAGCATAGTATAACAAAAGATATAGACCTAAGGGAAGTATAAATAACCAACATCCTGATAAGTGAGACAACATAACAAAATTTTGAAGATGAAGCTAAAAGAATCCTTGGAGAAAAAATTATATCTCTGAAAATATATAGTAATAAATAAAAAAATAATAGACTAATGAACTGAGCATGAAATTTAAAGAATTAGAAAAAAATTTCAAATACAAAACCCTTAAGAAGTACAAGAAATATAACTATGAAATCAGAAGAGAAATCAACAAATTTGAAAACAAAAAGAATATTGAAATTATCCACAAAATTAAGAGCTGGTTTTTTGAGATGAATAAAATCAGCAAATCACAAAATAATCTTACTAAAGAAATAAAAAAAAAGAAAATCAAGACACTAAAGTAAAAAAAAAATTAGCAGAGCGAATTCACAAAGAACTGAGAGGAAATAAAAAGAATTGTCGTGCCTTTTATATATGAGCATATGGCAACAAAACCGAGAAGTTAAAGGAAATGAGAGATATCTATAAAAATATAAAACTAGTTACAGAAAGACAGCTAGCATTTATATATAGCTTTAAATTTTGCAAAGCACATTATAAATATTCTTTCATTTTGTCCTCACAACAACCCTGGGAAATAGGTGCCATCATTATCATCCCCATTCTACAGATGAGAAAACTGAGGGAGACAGAGGTTAAGAGGTCACATTGGGCATGTGCTCAGGGTCACACAGTTAGGAAATGCCTGAGGTCATATTTGAATTCAGGTTTTCCTGACTCCAGGTCAAGTACTTCATCTACCACTATACCACCCAGCTGTCTCTAAAACAGAATAATCTATGAATATATATATATGGGGGAAGGTGGATGGGAGAAAACCTTGGTTTAGATGGATTTACAAGCGAATTCTATCAAATGTTCAAAGAAAAGTTAATGCCGATGTTACAAGAATATTTCAATAATTAAGAAATGAGACACTCTACCAAGGTTTTATGAAACAAATATAGATCTAAGCCCCAAACTAGGGAGGGATAAATCATTTTTAAAAAAAGAGAAATTTATGTTAACAGATGAAATGAAGGAGCATAACTTTTGTTCTCCAGAAGTTCTACCTTTAATGGTCTACACAGGGAGAATAAAGAAAAGATGTAAGTGTATAGCCCATAAATAACAGACTAGATTGCAGCATGAAATAGAAATGGAAAGAAAAAAAGGAGAAATGTAAACTAATATTTCTTTTTTTTATGTTTTAGTAACTTTAAGAAAGAGTAACAAAATGATCCTGTTTCTTTCCATGAACTCTTCTAGATTCTCTGTGTATTTAACCGTGCTGTTATTATAGCTTAGTAGATGCATTTATTGTTATCTTGGTTCTGTGTAAACTAATATTTCTTGGAACAAGAACACAACAAATAAATGTTTTTCAAGTTAAGAGGAAGAGATCAAACTCTTGAATATATATTGATGGGGTCTCTAAAATAAAATTTTTTCAAAAAGACTATAGCAAGAGATTTTTTTTTAAAAAACATCTATTTATGATCAAGTTGTATATATATTTTGATGCCAAGATTAGCATTAGGAAAACAATTAACAGTCATATGAACAATAAAAAACAATTGTTATACCAATAGAAGCACAAAAGGCCTTTGATAAAATTCAGCACTCATTTATGTTAGCAATCTAAAAAAGCATAAGCATGGAAATATGATAAAAAGCATATATGTGTGTACACAAATGTGAGCATACATACAAATGCCCGTATGTACACATGTATATACACATATGTGTACATATACACATATATCAAAAAACTAATACTACCTACAATTGAAAAATTCCCTATAGAACTTTCTAAGCACAGGGGTTAAAGCAAGGTTGTCTCTTTTCTCCACTATTATTTGACACATGTTTTAAATGTAATGACGGAATTGAGGTAAAAGACTGACTTAAAGGTCCAAATCCCCTTTTGTATCAGTACCTTTGCCATGGCAGAAGGACATGTATAGCTCAATGAAACTATGACCTATGCTGTATATAGCATTACTCAAGAAGGACAGGTCATAGTGGGAAGTTCTGACCAAAGGTGGTCCACTGGAGAAAGAAATGGCAAACCACTCTAGTGTCTTTGCCAAGAAAACACCAAGAATAGTGGACCTGACATGCTATGGTACATGGGGTCATGAAGAGTTGGAAATAATAGAACACCAACAGAAGGTCTGAATGTTGGCAAAGAGGAGAAAAAAATTATTCCTATTGTAAATAATATGGTTTACTTAGAAAACATAGGAGAATCAATGAAGAAACTAATTTAGGTAATTAATGGCTTTAGTAAAGTAACAAGATACAATTTTTAAAAAAATCCTTACCTGTGATTTCATCTGTGCAAGGAAGCACCCTCATAAGGAAATTTCCTTGGCCTATGCAGATTAATAGTTTTTCTGCATCTCAAAAGTTCAAGAGAATTGTCTAGGGGCACAAAGAAATTAAGTAACCATCTCAGACTCACATCTCCAAGATGTATCAAAGATGAGAATTGCACTCAGATCTTGCTGACTCAGAAGCCAATTTTCCCTGTCTTCTTCCTCATACTCTCACTGGTCAAACTTTTGTCCAATCCAGTCCAAAAAGTATTTATCACACAGTTACACCCTGAACAGTTTGAATAATGGATCCTGTGAAGAGATTATTTTTTTTAAATTTGTACTGGATGTTTCCATTGGGTTAAAACCAGTAATTATATCTTGAATAATTATAACTTTAAATAGTATGAATTCCAATAATTGTGTAATTTCATGAGATACATTTTTACACTAATCAGAACCTGGCTGTATATCTACTGTGTGCAAGGCTTTATTCATAACAGAAAAAAAAAAACCATCTCTACTTTCAAGGATCTTACTTTCTATTCAGGGGTCGAGAGTAGAGGTGGGGGATGCTACCTGTAAACAAATAAGGACATATTTGATAATTTGAGGTGGGGGAGAGAACATAAAGGATGACAAATGGAACAGTCTCATCTGAGACTCCGGGGCGTGGGGACAGGGACGATGGTAAGGAGGAGCTTAGGTGGCAGTGACAATACATGTGCTAAGTCCTGTGGTCCTCAATGTTATTAGAAGGCATAGAAAAATTGATTTCCATATCACCTAAGCATTCAAGCTGTTCAGGGGAGAGGAGAAAATAAATACATGTGTGATAATTTGAGGTTGGGGGAGAGCACTAAAGATGACAAGAAAGGGGTTGGGTCTTTACATACACATACACACACACACACACACACACACACACACACACACACACACGGCACAGGCGCACACACACACACAGAATGACCTGGATGGTATGTGAGCTGAGACCTGAAGGAAGCCAGCAAGGGATGCCAAGAAGCAGAAGAGGAGAAGGCACATTAGTTATGGAGGGATGACTTGTTCAGTGGCATATCACTGGAAATTGGAACTAAGTTTGGGAATAGCAAACAGACCAGTTTAGCTGAAACATACAGTGAGTGAACAGGAGGTAACGTGAAAGAAACAACAAAACCAGGCTGGAATCAGGTTATAAAGGGCTTTGAATATCAAGCTGAGGCATTTGTATTCGATCCTAGGGGCAAAAGGGAACCGGTTACTGGAGATTATTAAGAAGGAGACTGATACATATTCAGTCGTGCTTTAGGAAGGTTACTTTGTCAACCATGTCGAGAATGAATTGTAGAATGTAGGAACTGGAAGCAGAGTGTCCCCAGTTAGAAGTCCATTGCAATAATCCAAGTCCAAGATATCCTAGGAGGGGTGGTCGAACTGTGCCAACAATTGAGTAAGCCAGTGTTTGAATGGACCAGAATTGAGTATTACCATGGCGTCCAGGAAAACTGTAACAACTTAACTACCCAGGAGTCTATTGAAGTTGTCCAGCAGACAATACTAGCTAGTGTGATACCTGGTCTTGAATCAATCCAAGTTAGATTTAATCTCTACAAACATACATGAGCCAGAGAACAGGACCTCTATGAAAGAATTCTCAAAGTTATAGCGGAAGGCAAAGGCCAGGTCTTTTTACCCTTTCCTATGATGATTTTGAGTCCTCTACTATTCCTCTGGGTTTTAGGGCCACATCCATGATCCTCTTCTCTTTGCAAAAGAAAGACTGGGACTGCTCAGAGACTCTATTTCTCTCTTAATCAAAGTCTGGATCCATAGAATTTCTGATATGGGCTTGCTAGACAGGAAAACCCAGAGGCTGACAATGCCTAGCAAGGCTGGGTTCTGGGATCATGCTGCCCTATGAAGGCTAAATTCTCACCACTCAGGACACCTCTCACTTGACACACACTCACCACTTTGACTAACTTGGATGAACGGATATGGAAATGTACCTCTTCTCAGTAGAAGGTAGCAGATGATGAAAAATGATATATATTGTAGATGTAGAATGTGATATATACTATCAAATCCAGTCTCAGTCCAGTATTAGTTGACTTTGCTTACATTTTTTTCTTTGTTACAAGGAAGGGTTCAAGATCAGGGCTAGTATTAAGGGAAAATGACTGTAATGTAAAAAGAAAAGGCAGCAATACAAGTTCACTTACCACCACAGAGTGGGGAAGAGAGGCAAGGAGAGATACAATTTGGAACTCAAAACTTTTTCTTAATATAAAATTGTTTTAACATATAATTGGGATGTAAGAAAGTTCCTTAAATAAATAATCCTTAAATAAATCCTTAAGTAAGCTCCTTAAATGTTTTAACATAAAATAAAAGATTATATAAAAAAGAAAGGAAAAGGAAACCTTTCCTAAGGTACCATTGAAATTTTTTTTAAATCATAAGCACATTACAGGAGAAATAGCATCTTCTTACATACTGAAACCTGTGAAGCAATGGCAAATGATAAAGAAATGTTATAGTTTGGAAGAGTGGTGCTACTTGGACCTCAGGGAGATTATAGGTACAAGTCACTGAACAAAGGAAAGAAAACTGAAGGTCCCATGCAATATCTGCGAGGCACATATAATATTGGAAAAATCTGTTCACAATTGCTATGACAAGGAATATATTACCCTACCACTCACTCTGTCATCAACTCATCTGAATAACAAAGCCATAGGATTTAGATATCATCTATTCCAATTCCATCATTTTGTGGGTGAAAAAAATCAGCTCAGAAAAGTCAGTCAGAGAGTTAGTAAATGTCAGAGTTGGGCTTTGGACTGGAAATCTTTTAGCGACTATATGTCTGATCCTACACCACATGAACCACTCCACATGCACTAAAACACTTCTCTGGACAAGTCACTTAATCTCTCTGAAACTCAGTTCTCTCATCTGAAAAAATAGAGGTAGTAATAACAGTTTAAATGGGGGGGGGAAAGGAATATAAAGGCATTTCAAACCTTTAGGCAATGTAAATGTGAGGGGGAGATGGTGTAGTATAAGGAAAAAGCACTGGAATTGGAAGATCTGGGTTCAAATCCCACCTCTGAAACTTATTAGCTATGTGACCCTGGGCAAGTTACTTAAATTTTCTGAGCCTTAGTTTCATTATCTATATGAAATGAAGAGGCTGGATTAAATGGCCTCTGAAGTGCCTTCATAGGACAGCTAAGTGGAACGGTGGATAGAAAACAGAACCTGGAGTCAGAAAGTCTGACCTCAGACACTTCTTAGCTATGTGACCCTGGGCAAGTCACTTAATCTTGTTTACCTCAGTTTCCTCATCTGTACAATGAGCTGAGAAGGAAATGATAAAGCACTCCAGTATGTTTGCCAAGAAAACCCCAAATGGGGTCACGAAGAGTCGGTTACCACCAAAAAATGACTGAAGGACAATATATTATTATTATCCATCATCCTTTGATGAAGGTAGTCAAGAGAGTTGAGAGTGTCTTTGTCAGTGGCTACACAAATCCAGGAATTTTTATCTGGCGCAACGCAAGCATTCACCAATGGCTCTGATCCAGCTTTCTAGAGTTTGTTTTCTGGTTTGGGTTTGGGTTTTAATTTTGGAGTTGAGGGATCATAGAGATTTTGAAGTTGTCACTCTGATGTCCATCAAACAATAAAAAAGAAGAACAGGAAGAGGAACAGGAAGAAGATAACAGTGACAATAATGGACAAGAGCTCTTGCTGCTGTTTCCATGCCTTGAGTCTCCTGGCACATGGGCCTCTATCCTAAATCAGCTATTACACAGCTGAGGCCCCCTAGCGTCTCCCTCCAATAGTCCAGCAAGGCAGGGCCCATTTTAGGAAGAATTATTCTTCTTAACTTCCTGTTTATATATAATATATATTTTTTATTGGAGATAATGGAGATTGACTTCTCGGGCAAAAGATCCTTCCATAGATGTCCAGTAGAACAGTGAAAGCTTTTCTCGGCTACTTATCAGACCTTCCACAATCCCTGTTTGTTGTTGTTTAATCAATTAGTTTTGTCAGGCTCTTCATGAGACTCTTCATGACCTCATTTGGGATTTTCTTGGCAAAGATACTGGTGTGGTTTGCCGTTTCCTTCTCTAGCTCATTTTACAGATGAGGGAACTGAGACAAATAGGGGTAAGTGACTTGCCCAGGGTCACACAGTAAGAGGTAGAATTTGAACTCAGATCCTCCTGTCTCCGGGCTAGGCACCATCTTCACCTAACTGTCCTTGCACAATCACTTTCTATTGCTCTAAATGCAAAATTTTGTGAAAGTGCTGATAATATGTATTAGAGAAACAATTCTTAGGGGGAAAATTCGACTTTTTTAAAAGCAGTTTTTCTCTTTTTTTGCTTTTTGGAGGGCAATTGGGGTTGAGTGACTTGGCCAAGGTCACACGACTAGTTTTTTTTGTTAAGTGTCTGAGGCTGGATTTGAACTGAGGTCCTCCTGACTCCACGGCTGGTGCTCTATTCACTGTGCCACCTAACCTCCCCAAAAGTAATTTTTCAAACAATTTAAGAACTTTAAAATCCTTTGAAGCTGTTTTGCAACTGTGGGAAATGTGAAAAGTAAAATTTCTTTTTCCCTTCCTTAGCCCCTACTTAAATTTGGGTTTGGTGTTGGTCCATGAGTCTAAGCTTATTCAAGTTTTTTGGGGAAAAAACTATTTGACACACTCACCACAAGAGTTTGAATCATTCAGTGGAGCTGTGAAGAAGGAATAAACAGGTATTCAAGCCCTACATGGCATTGTGAACAGAGTACTTTCCCCATCTGTAAAACAGGAATAATACTAGCACCTACCTTCTAGGTAGGCTTGTTATAAGGATCGTCACAGGTAACGTGTAAAGAACTTTGTAAATCTTCAACTACTTTATAAATATTATTATTAGTTATTATTCATCATGCAGCTAATTCCAGGTCTTAGGATCCTTGAGTCTCAAATAGATAACAATCTTGTCTAATTAGCTGGGAAGCACAATACCTATTAAGTTAAAGGCCAAGATCCAGACATCCACCAGTACTTTCACTCACCCTTCTTATAGTCAAATGAAATTAAATGGGCAACTACAAGAGCAAAATCAGCCATGAAGCAATAAGAGTTTGGTCTCAAAGAAGTCCCTCAATCCTGAGCGATGTCACTACACCAACTCCAAACAAGGACTATATCTGGAAATGCAAGGTTCGTCCATCGCTATCTTCCCTTCCTTGTTCTTGACAGCACATGCATAAATCACTGTTTTCAGAATTAATAAATAAATGTGAGTGAAAAAGAGTTTTTGGTATCTAATCATACATCTCATTTCCTTTTCTGGCAAAGTTATTAGACTAGGAGACTGTACAAAAAAAAAAGATAAAGATATTTATGTATGTATGCATAAATGGAGTATAGAAACTGACCACATAGGAAACTAATTCACTTAGTTTTTTACATTTCACATAGCTATCAATAGAGACATGAACAATATGGATGTTCATTGCAAAAAAAGCTACATGTGGATGCATGAGTATATAAGAACCAGCTGTTGCTTCAAGATAGGATACAAGCATCCGAACAAACATGCCATCCATCGTTCCAATCAAAGATTCACTGATCACTTCTGCACCAGGCATGGAAGCCAATCAATACATGACTTAACTCAACTCTCCTGAGACAGTCTTCCAATTCTGCGGCATGCTATATGGACCATCACAGATTTCATGAAGCGTACTGAGCAGCTAATTTATTTGTGTCAGCACTTAATCACTTTTCTTAACTCTTACGGGTATCCAGACTTTGCTATATCCTAGGCTTGTTCTTTTTGAAACTCAATTTTCTTTTTTTCATTGTGAACTTGTCACCAATAAACACAGATATTTCAATATACGAAGAGTGTGAAAGAAGCCGTTATGAGAAATTAGATACTTGTTATGTATAGTTTTTTTGAAGCATATCTATATACAACACACATATATAAAATTTGACAAGATAATAACAGAACGATTCTATAGCCCCTTCTGCATTTTTTCTTTTTCTTCTCGAATAAAATAATATCTGCATAAGTGCTTGGAGCATTGTCTGGCATATATTAGGTGCTATATTAATGCTCCTTCCCTCCATCTCCTTCCCTTCTACCATCCCACCACCCATTAAAGATGTTTTATTGATGCTTTTTTTTTTGCATCATTTATCTCTAATCACTAATCTTTCATCTTGTCTCTAGCCACCTTTTAACAAAAAGTCCAATGTAACAATGGCTACTCTGGCCCTCACTGCCAGAAGGCAAGGTATGTTACAGCGCACCTCTTCTCCAGGGTTCACTATTCCCCTTAAGGGGAATATTCAAGCCCTCATGGATTGTGTTTTCTCAATTTTACAGGGAATTTAGGACAGAGTGCCAGGGTTGTGTGATACTGGGCAAGTCACTTAACCATGTTTGCTTCAGCTTCCTCACCTGGAAAATGAGCTGGAGAAGGAAATGGCAAACCACTCCAGTATCTTTGTCAAGAAAACCTCAAATGAGGGGGGATGCGGCTAGGTGGTGCAGTGAATAGAGCACCTGCCCTGGAGTCAGGAGGACCTGAGTACACATAAGTAACACTTACTAGCCTTGTGACCTTGGGCAAGTCATTTAATCCCAATTGCCCTGCCCTCCCCCCTCCAAAAAGCAAAAGCAAAAAAAACCCCAAAACCCAAACCCAAATGGGGTCACAAAGAGTCTGATACAACCGAAATAGTGGAACAAGAAATAGCAAGAACAAATACATTCTTCCTCAACCCCTGAGAGAAAGTAATCCTACCTCTATACCACCTCAGTCCATGGAGAGGGGAGGGAAATTGGGTTCACAGTTTAACCCAGTTCTGATATAGACATATCCCACCAAGTTCCAAGTACCAAGCATTCCTGGGCTTACATCGCAGTATCCTGGCTCCTTAGGGCTTCCCTCCTAGACTGGCAAGCAACATCCAGCCTGAAATCCTTGAGCTCCCAAGTCCTGATATTTCACTCCCTGTACCTAGAACTGAAAAGGGCAAATGAAATAAGACCCAAACTCCAAGCCCATTTCTTGGGGTCACAGGGCTAAGAGGAAGGGGAAATGGCTCTTTCTTCCAACTAGACCTTTCTCAGGGATGTGCTGGAACCAGCTGAAGGGGTGGAGCCTCCTGGTAAATTTTCAATATGAGCATAGAAATCAGCAAATGTTACAAATCGGGGCTTGATTTATTGTTTTATTGATTGTCTAGACTTTAAAAAATGACAAAGAAAATGTTAATAATGAATATTAAATTTAAAAGTGCATGCTGTACACAATTTTTTTTTCTTCAGAGAAGCCAGCTGTTAAACATTTACCAGCATACCATTTACTTCACCCCTAGAAGTGGCTGGAAAGAAAAAGATTCTGCCTCTTTTAAGTAGATTTAAAGACAGGCAGTTCCCACTATGCAGCCAATGGAAAGAAGAGAATACATATATCATCATGCATCTTAAGTCTCCCACCATAGAGATGTAAAATAGAGCACTGAAGAGTTCTTTAATAAAAGCTCAGAGTTTTATTGTACATACCCTCTTCCCTCAAGTAACTTACCATTTGGAATTCACATCAAAATCTTTGCAAAAATTAATCTTAAAATAAATATTTTTTGGTTTTATATCACCTAGAATTCCTCCTTTATCTCTCCCCATCGTCACTCCCAGAGAGCTATCTCTTATAATAAGGAAATTTTTTAAAAAAAGGGGGGGAAGAAGAGAAAAAATCCATAAAATTGATTTTTAAAAAAACCAAACAACTATTGCTGTAGGCAATATTCCATACCTATACCCCAAGCTCCACAAAAGAGCCAGATGAGGGATCTTCTCACATTTCTTCTTTGGGACTAGGTCTGTTCTTATAATTTCAAAACATTTTGTTTCAATTGATTTATGATCGTTGTTCTTTCTATTTACATTGCAGTGGCCCACTTCACTCTGAATTTAATGCCTCGCAGGTTTTAGGGTTGTTGTCCACCCCCCCACCTCCCACCCCCACCATTCTGGAAACAAGATGCCCCTCCAAAGTTGAGCTCATTATCTTTAATCTCATCACCATGCTGCTAACTCAAACTTTGTTGTTCAATAGTTTGTCTTGTCTTACTCTTCATGACCCCATTTGGGGTTTTCTTGGCAAGGATACTGGTGTGGTTTGCCATTTCCTTCTCCAACTCATTTTACAGATGAGGCAACTGAGGCAAACAGGGTTAAGTGACTTGTCCAGGGTCACACAGCTAGTATCTGAGGTCAGATTTGAACTCAGGTCTTCCTGACTCCAGACCTGGTTCTCTGTCCACTGAACCACCCAGTTGTCCCAGGCTCCTTTCCCCTCTGATTGGAGAGCTGAAGGGTGGAACACTAACCTCCTTCTAATGCCTTCCTTGATAGAAGGCAGAAATTGGACTTTCAGGTTTACTCCACTCTGCATTTTCTGCCCTGCTTGATTTTTTTCAACACCACAAAATGAACACCCCCTGGTGTCTATCCTTTCCCTTTTTCTCTTGCTTCTCTCCCATTTTTCTCTTTTTGTGTGTTGTCTACCCTGTTAGATTGTAAGCCCCTTGAGGACAGGGACTATCTTTTTTTAAAATTAATTATATCCCCAACACATAGCACAGTGTATGGAATGTAGTAAGCACTTAGTAAATGTCCATTGGAGTGAATTTATTGGATTGAATTTGTCATTGTCTATACTATTTTCCTGGATCCAGCTATTTCATTTTGCAACAGTTCACATAAATCTTCCCATGTTTCTCTGTCTTCATCACATGACCATTGTTTTTATGAAATAATGCTATTCCCTTAGTTCATTTACCACATCCTTTTTTATCCACTCCCCAATAAATAGGTATCTACTTAGTTTCCAGTTTTAGCAAAAGTTATTTTTAAATGTGTCTCTTACCATGTCATTTCTTCTTATACAAGTGTTTGTCTTGTAACTTGGGGCAAATCCTAAAACAAAACCTTCTCCCAGTAAGGTCATCTTTTTGATGCCACATAAGATTCACAGAGTCAATTGAAAAATTTTAGAATTATAACTGCATTATCTAATTGCATCCTAAACAAGAGTTGAAAGTGTGGAATAGAGGAAGTGGTACTTGATGGACCTAGGTTCAAGGGACTGTCAGAATTACATGTTAAGATTAGCATATTGTATCAAATATTATTTAAAATATATGGGATGTATTGAAAGGGATTCTGGATCTGTAGTTAAAAGAGCTGAGTTAGAATCAATGTTAACCTGTGTTACAATGGGAAGCCACTTAACTACCCTGAACTTCAAATTTTTCATTTACCTAATGAGTAGCTTAGATTTGTTGTTATTATTCAGTTATTAGTCAGACATGTTTGACTCTCTGGGGTTTTCTTGGCAAAGATACTGAAGTGGTTTTGCCATTTCTTTCTCCAGCTCATTTTACAGATGAGGCAACTGAGGCAAACTGGGTTAAGTGATTTGTCCAAGGTCATACAGGTAGTAAGTGTCTGAGGCCAGATTTGAAATCAGGTCTTTCTCCTGACTCCATGCCTGATGTTCTGTCCACTGCAGCACCTAGTTGCCCTCAGGCTTAGATTAGCTGATCTCTAAGGCCCTTTCAAATGCTGAATCCATGACCTAACTGGAATTTTTATAAGTCTTTTAGTCAATAAATATTTTCATTGCAATGTTCATTTTGGTAAAACGAGATTTGGTCTTCCCTTACCTTATCTGCTTTTTTCCTTTTTCAATTTGATAAACTTTGTTTTGATGCAATGTTGTTCAGTCATGTTTCAATTGTGTTCCTGACCCCCAAGATACTGGAGTGGTTTGCTATATCCTTCTCCAGCTCATTTTGCAGATGAGGAAACTGAGGCAGAGTCAAGTGACTTGCCCAAAGTCACACAACTAGTAAGTGTCTGAGGCCAGATTTGAACTCAGGAAGACGAATCGTCCTGACTTCAGGTCTGGCACTTTTCTCACTGCACCACCTAGCTTGCCTCTGCTATACTATACGGCATCTAAGGTACCTCCAAGGTTCTTCCTATACCTTTTTTCCCCCACTAGTTTTCTTCTACATTTGTTGACTTTCCTTCTCTTTGCTTCTTTACTTTATCCTATCTTTCTATCACTCTTTCTTTGCCACAGCTGGGTGTGGTTATGTAGATACCTGAAAAATAGCCTGTACTGCTGACCGCACTGTTTCCATTGCCTTTTCAACTCTGGACTCCTAAAGCTGGCTCCATTGTACCTACTTCACATGCAGTTCCCGTCCTTTATCATTTAACATATGTTTTTTATTAATACTTTGTTTTGATATGGAAGACACATCTCAACCAGCACACGAAGAGCCCCTTAGAATGTACATTCCCTGAAAACAATTAAGCGAAACTAACCAAAAGAGAAACTGGTACTTACAGTACATGTCACGTTCAATAGATCAACCAATATTTATTAAGCTTCCTATGTGTCAGGCAATGTGACAGTGGATAAAGAACCAGCCTCTGAGTTAGGAAAACATCTGGTTAAATCCCACCTGTGCCACATAGAGACTGTGCGACCCTGGGCAAATGACTTAAGTTGTCCTTGCTCCAAACAGCCAAGACCAAGCCATACCGATTGGTACTGGTAGAGAAAGTCATTCACAGGGAGCTTCCTACATGCAAGAAATCACAAATTGAGTAAAAAAGATCTTAAGCATTCTGCTAAATGCTGGGGATATAGATACAAAAGTGAGACTGTTGACAAGGATGCAAGCTTGAACTTTAACGATTTGGTACCAAAATTGTCCATTGTATTTGGCCTGAGTTTTGTTGCTTTCTGGCCTTGTCTTTCTTAGGGTGGGGGGTGGAAGTGTGGGGGTGTAGGGAGTGCAGTGTAGGAGTTTTTTGGCAGAAGAGGTAACAAGTTACTCCCTCTCTCTGACCCACACCCACTGAGCCAGTCTTTCCCAGTTCCTCCCTTCAGGCATCTCCATGGGTGTGACTTTTCTCTAGGTTTAGGGTTGGGGCCTGCTTTGGAAGAAAACAATTGAGAGAGTTATCCAAGGCCTCTGCCTCTAAGACAAGTGACCCTAGCTCTTTACATAAGCCTTCTTTCTCTAGAATGGTGCTGACACAGTATACATCCATGGTTTTTTTCTTTGTTTGTTTTTGACCTGGAATAACTTAATCTTTTTCCTATTTTGGGGAAATGATCATAATAATAATCTCTTTGTTTAGCCTCAAGCCCCCAACTAGTCTCAAACCACAAGCAAATTAGAAAGAGAATCTCCTCTTACTCTCTGTAGTTGACCATAGCTCCCTCTCCCAGCTGCCTTTGAACAAATTAAATATGTACAGAACAAAAACGTTTCAGGTTTACCATAGTTCTAACTAATGCTAGATTTTAGGACTGGGTGGACAGATATACAGGCTAGGCTTTAAAGAAACAGATAAACTGTGAATGGTACCGGCTCTCCTAGGAGGAAGAGAGGAGAGAGGAGACAGGTGTTGGGGAGTATTTATTAACATTATGTTTCTCTGAAGACAAGGACCGCTATAGTCTTTCTGCTATGGCTCAGGGTGGCCTCACATTGTTTAGTTACTGTCCTTTCCCAGAATCTCACCTTGAGTTGGTTGAAAAACAGAAGCAGTAACAGCAGTAGTAATATTGGTATTTAGCTCTCTCAGCTTCTCTTATGATGGTTGTTCCAAAGTTGAAATTGCTTGGTTTAGAGGTATTATCTTCACTGCTTGAGCATGGTGGTCCTGGAAGGGCAATACAGAAAGGCTTACTCTTCCCCCAGCCCATTCCCACCTTTCTCCATACACCTGTGATCTCTTATTTTATTGCAGTTGCCCTGGGCCCCCGAACACCCCTTGTACTCACACACTGTTCATCCTGCCTGAGATTTCAGCTCTCTTCCTCCTTCAGGATGAGAGGAGATAGGGACTATTTTTTCTCCAAGGCTTTCACAGTCCCAGTAGACTTTGGATCAGAATAAGACATATCTAGTATTATAGGTGTGTATCTCAGCCGTACTCTAACTTCTGAGTTAAAGATATCTTTACATCATTGTAGTCATATAAAATGTAGTTTCATATAAAAATCCTCTTTTCTGTTCTTTGTATTTTGAAATATTCAGACTTGCAAATATTTGTTAAATTCATAACAAAAAGGAAAAATTAAATTATGGTCATTATGCATATATAACAAGGATTATCAGGAGAACCCTGAGTTGTTGGACTGTGGCATCTCCCACAGAACTGGATGTCTACCCTGACTTCTTCCTTAGGAACATGGGCTTTGGATGCTTGCTGGAGGGAATATGCTTTCCTGGGATGACACAGAAACTCCTGATTAGTCCCTGGGGATGGGGTGTTACATGGAAGATAATTGGTGACTGATGCTGAACTCTTGTGGAAAAATCTCCTCTCTTTGTGGACTATAAAAGCTCTGGAAATGGCTCAGGGCTATGCTAATAAATGTTTAACAATTGTCTTTCTAGGGTGAAAAAATACTGGCAACATGCTTTAAAGCTTAATCTGCATTAGTAACAATTTCTCCATTTCTTTCTTAAGTCTAGATATCAACACTACAATAAATCAAGCTCTGGTTTATAGTAATTTTGAGTAAATGCTGACACTGAAAATTTAATAAGTGGTTTGAGCTGGCTCCAGCACACCATTGATAATGGCTCCACCCTTTCTGTTTTGGTCTTTCTCTAATAATGTCTCTTGCTTGATACTTGAGAGTGAGGATTATTTTATTCTTTATATTTCTATCTCCAGAACCTTAGCATAGTGCCTGCCACATCAAGGGTGCTAAATAAAGGCTGGATGACTGATTGTAGTTTAGTGGAGGAAAAAGTCAAAGATTTCTCCCTCTCCTGGGTGGCAATTAATTATATGGGCTCAACCTACTCATGAACAATTAATATTTCTCCAGTTGCTTGGATCTATCTTTTTTTGTGTTGAAAAGTGTTTTATGTCATATAGTCTCTGGGTTTGTCTTGGCAGGTAGACTCTCAAGTGTCTTATATTGTCTGCAGTTATTTTCAAATGGAATTTCTCTATCTCTGTTGTTTTGTTGATAATCTATAGAAATACTAATGATTTATGTGGGTTTATTTTATATTCTGCAACTTTGCTAAACTTTTTAATTGTTTCAGTGAATTTTTTAGTTTATTCTCTAGGGTTCTCTAAGTAAATAAACATGTCATCTGCAGAGTGATCATTAGATATTCTTATTCCTTCAATTTCTTTTTCTCTTCTTATTGTTGTAGCTAGCTTTTCTAGTACAATATTGAGTATTAGTGGTGACAATAGGCATCCTTACTTCACCCCTGATCTTAACAGGAAGGCTTCTAGTTTAATCCCATTACAGATAATGCTTGGTCTTTGTTTTAGGTGGATACTACTTATTTTAATAAGAGTTGCATTTGTTCCTATGCTTTCTAGTTGTTGTTTTTTTTTTTAATAAAAATGGGTATTGTATTATGTCAAAAGCTTTTTCTGTATCTATTGAGATAATCATATGTTTTTTTTTGTTTTTATTATTGGTATGGTCAATTATACTTACAGTTTTTCTAATATTAAACTGGTCCTGGATTCCTGGTATAAATCTCACCTGGTCATAGTGAATGATCTTTGTGATATATTCTGTAATCCCCTTGCTGGCATTTATTTAAAATTTTTGCTGGGAAAAATATTAGGGAAATTAGTCCATAGTTTTCTTTTTCTGTTTTTGTATTCTCTGGTTTAGGTATCAAAACCATATTTGTGTTGTAGAAAGAATTTGGTAGGATTCTTTTACCTATTTTTTCAAATAGTTTATATAGTATTGGAATTAATTATTCCTCAAATGTTTGGTACAATTCACTAGTAAATTCATATAGTCCTAAGGATTTTTTTCTTAGGGATCTCACTAATAGTTTGTTCAATTTCTAAGATAGAATTACTTAAGTATTCTACTTCCTCTTTGTTAATCTGAGCAGTTTATATTTTTATAAATATTCTTCCATTTTACTTAGATTATCAGCTTTTTTGGCATATAATTGGACAAAACAGCTGTTAATGCTTTAATTTTATCTTCATTGGTGGTGCATTCACCCTTTTAATTTTTGATACTGGCAATTTGGTTTTCTTCTTTTTAAAAATCAAATTGACCAATGATTTATCTTTTTTTTCATAAAACCAGCTCCCAATTTTAGTTATTAGTTCAATGGTTTTCAATTTTATTAATCTCTCCTTGGATTTTCAGGATTTCCAATTTGGTTTTTAATTTGGGATTTTTAATTAGTTCTTTTTTTAGTTTTTTAAAAAAAATTGTATGCCCTATTTATTGGTCTGTTCTTTCTCAATTTTGCGATGTAAATGTTTAGAGATATAAATTTTCCCCTAAGTATTGCTTTAGCTGCAACCCATAAATTTTGGTATGTTGTCTCATTGTTGTCATTCAATTTAATGAAATTTTTTATTGTTTCTATGATTTGTTCTTTGACCCACTCATTCTTTAGGATTAGATTATTTAGTTTCCAGTTAATTTTTACTGTATGCTTCCAAGGTACTATATTGAATGTAATTTTTATTGCATTATGATTTGAAAAGTATGCCTTTAATATTTATGCTTTCTGCATTTGTTTGTGAGGTTTTTATGCCCTAATACACAGTCAATTTTTGTGAAAGTTCCATGTACAGCTGAGAAAAAGGTATATTCCTTTCTATTATCATTCAATTTTCTCCACAGGGCTGTAATATCTAACTTTTCTAAAATTGTATTTATCTCCTTGACTTCTTTCTTATTTATTTTATGGTTAGATTTATCTAGTTCTGAGAGAGGAAAGTTGAAATTTCCCACTACTATAGTTTTACTATCTATTTCTTCCTTATGCTTTCTGGGCTGTCCCCTACCCCAGTGTCACAAACCTCTCCTTCCAACTTCCTAAGATGTTGTCTTAGACTGAAAAAATGTCTCAGCCCAATTTTTTTGATGGCTATAATGCTCCATAATTCAATTTGATTATTACTTTAAAGTTGTTTGGAGATGTATGTTGGGAGAGTTTGACTGGGTCTCTGCCTCTGCTCTTCCATCTTGGCTCTGTCTATTCATTGAGTACCTTTTCAACAGGATCCAGAAGAACTCTGTTGCCCGCATTTCAGAGAGAGCTAAACCTAAACTCTGTTTTAGAAATGACAGAAATCAATCAGGAGTTATTATGTCATTCTAGCAAAGCACATCTCCCAAAGGATAAAGCCTATGTGTCTAACTCCAAGGGACATATCTCAGGCTTTGAGAAAATAAGGAATTCCTTTCATTATTTCTATGTTCTTGGCTCTCATAGTGCTTTTTAAATATACATCTTTTCTCCTGATATTTCTTCCAGGATGCATAAAGTCATGAAATGTTAGAGCTAGGAAATAGCTATCATCTAGCTCAAACCCCTCCTTTGAAGTATGAGGAAATACATTTGGACAAGTGAAGTAATTTGCGCACAGTCACATTCATAACTTTAACAAACATTTATTAATTGAGGTGTTGTGATTTAAAAAAATAGTCCTCAGTCTAACAGAGCTCACAATCTGAAAGGCACATCAAATTCTTGTCTGTTTATTAACCAGTGAACAAGCTTTAATTAAGCACCTACTAGATGCTTATTGATCACTACCTCGGCACGGTAGAAGAGCTTGCTAGGAAACTATAAGATATGCTGTGCAGGGCTACCCAAGATGGGCAAGTTATAGTGAAGAGTTCTAACAAAAAGCAATCCACTAGAGAAGGAAATGGCAAACAACTCCACTGTTTTTGCCAAGAAAACCCCATGGACAGTATTAAAATTATAAAAGACATGACACAAGAAGATGAGCCTCTCAGGTTAGAAGGTATCCAACACACTACTGGGGAAGAATAGAGGACAATTGCAAGTAGCTCCAGAAAGATTGAAGCAGCTGAACCAAAGCTCAAAGGAAGCTCAGCTGCAGATATGTCTGGGGGTGAAAGGGAAGTCCAATACTGTAAAGATCAATACTGCATAGGAAACTGGAATGTAAAATCTATGAACCAAGGTAAGTTGGATTTGGTCAGATAAGAGATGAAAAGATTAAACATCAACACGTTGAATGTCAATGAACTTAAATGAATGAGAATGAGCTAATTTAATTTAGATAATCATTACATATACTAGTGTGGGCAAGACTCCCTTAGAAGGAATGGAGCCAATAAAAGAGTAAAAGCAGTACTGTGGTATAATCTCAAAAGTGATGAAATGATATTTATTCAAATGCAAGGCAAACCATTCAACATCACAGTACCACAAGAAAATGCTCCAACCATTGATACCAAAAAGACCAAAGTTAATCAGTTTTATGAAGACCTACAACATTTTCTAGAAATAACACCAAAAAAAAAAAAAAAACCAAACCCAAAGATCTCACATTCATCACAGGGGATTTGAATTCTAAAATAGGAAATCAAAGGATAATTGGAATAACAGGTAAGTTGGACCTTGAAGTACAAAATGAAGCAGGACACAGACTGATAGAGTTTTGTCAAAATAAGTCCCTGGTCATAGCAAACACTATTTTTCAACAACCCAAAAGGAGACCCTACACATGGATATCACCAGATGGCCAATGTTGAAATCAGATTGATTATATACTTTGCAGTCAAAGATGGTGAAGCTTTATACAGTCAGTTAAAACAAGACCTGGAGCTGACTGTGGCTCAGATCATGAGTTTCTTATTGCAAAATTCAGACTTAAATTGAAGAAGTAGGGGAAACCATCAGACTGTATCGATATGACCTAAATAATATCCTTTGTGAATATGAAGTGGAAATGATGAATAAATTTAAGGGATTGTATCTGGTTGATAGATTGCCTGAAGAACTATGGACAGAGGTTCACAGTACTGTACAAGAAATAGCAATAAAAACATTCCAAAGAACAAGAACAAGAAAGCAAAACAACTGACTGACGAGACTTTACAAACAGCTAAAGAAAGAAGTAAATCCAAAGACAAAAGAGAAAGGGAAAGATACATCCAACTGAAAAACAGAATTCTAGAGAGTAAAAAGGAGAGACAAGAAGGTTTTCTTAAATGAACAATGCAAAGAAATAGAAGAAAACAACAGAAAGGGAAAGACAGAAATCTTTAAGAAAATTAGATATATCAAGGGAATGTTTCATGCAAAAATGGCATGAAAAAAGACAAAAACAGTAGAGACTTAACAGAAGCAGAAGAGATTAAGAACAGGTGGTAAGAATACACAAAAAACTATACAACAAAGTTCTTAACATCACCAATAGGCATGATGGTGTGGTTACTGATCTAGAAGCATACATTCTGGAGAATGAAATCAAGTGGGAAGGATTGCCAACAATAAGGCTAGTGGAAGTGGTGGAATTCTGAGGGAGCAATTTAAAATCCTATAAGATGATGCTGTTAAAGTGCTGCATTCAATATTGAGCAAATTTGGAAAACTCAACAGTTGTCACTGGATTGAAAAAGATTAGTTTGGAAAAGATCAATCCTAAAGAAGGGAAATGCCAAAGAATGTTCAAATTATCAAACAATTGCACTCATATCACACACCAACAAGGTTATACTTAAGGTTCTGTAAGTTAGGTTTCACCAATATGTGAACCAAGAATTATCAGAAGTGCAGGCTGGTTTTTGAAGAGGCCGAGGAACTAGAGACCAAATTGCTAACATTTGTTGGATTATAGACAAAGCAAGGGAGTTCCAGAAAAGAGAAAAAAACAACAATAACATATCTACTTCTGCTTCATTGAAGCCTTCGTGTGAATCACAACAAAATGTGTCAAAGTCCTCAAAGAAATGGCAGTACCAGATCATCTTATTTGCCTTTTGAGGAACCATATGCAGGCCAAGAAGCAACAGTTAGAACAGAACACAGAATAACTCATTGGTTTAAGACTGGGAAGGAGTACAAGGCTGTATATAGTCACTTTATTTATTTAACTTATATGCAGAGGGTATCATGTGAAATTCCAGGGTGAATGAATCAAACGTCAGAATTAAGGTTGCCAGGAGAAATATCAACAGTTTCTTTAACAGGAAAAGTATAAATGCTAGAGAAGATGTGGGAAAATTGGAACTCTAATTCATTGTTGGTAGAGTTGTGAACTGATCCAACCATTCTCTCGATCAATTTGGAACTATGCCCAAAGAGCTATAAAGATGCGCATACCCTTTGACCCAGCAATATCACTTCTAGGGCTATATCCCAAAGAGAGCACACAATTGGGAAAAGGACCCACATGTACAAAAATATTTATAGGAGCTCTTTTTGTGGTGGCAAAGAATTGGAAATTGAGGGGATGCTCATTAGTTGGGGAATGGCTGAACAAGTTGTGATGTATGAATGTAATGGAATATTATTGTGCTATAAGAAATGATGAGCAGGCTGACTTCAGAAAAACCTGGAAAGACTTGAATGAACTGATGGTGAGCAAAGCAAGCAGAACCAGGAGAACACTGTAAAGAGTAACAGCTACAACGTGCAATGACTAACTTTGATAGACTTTTCTTAGCAATGCAAGGATCCGAGAGAACTCCAAAGGACTCATGAGAGAAAATGCTATCCACATCCAGAAAAAGAACTATGGAGCCTGAATGTAGATTGAAACATATTATTTGCTCTTTCCCATTTTTTTCTTTTTTTGTTTGTTCTTTCTCGTGGTTTCTCCCATTGGTTCCAATTCTTCTTTACAACATGACTAATGTGAAAATAGGTTCAGTATGATGTATATGTAATGCCTATATTAAATTACATGCTGTCTTGGGATACAGGGAGGAAAGAGATGGGGAGAAAATTTGGAACTCAAAACCTTA
>CM053582.1:385269904-385293191 GCA_028627135.1 Pseudochirops cupreus | reverse complement strand
AATCTAGATTAGTGACTGATTAAGTTAATGGTTGCCCCATGAGTGGAAGTTTGATTATTGTATTGTGAATTGATTGAATGATTAAGTATTGATTTGCCCCATGAGTGGAAGACTGAATGATTATGAATTGACTGAATGATTAAGTTAGGAGGGTTTCCCTCTTCGGGAAGCCAGATGATTATTCTTTTGCTCTTTGTTCTAAATATTGTGGCCACTGTAGTGAAAACTGTGTGGCCATTCTAATGTTAAGCTATTGTGAATATTGTACTGAACCTTGATTTGTTGTGAATATTATATTGTGATATATTGTGAATGTTTGCCTTGATTTGTAATGGAATAAACAGAGTGTTCACTATACTGTGTAATCTGGACCTTAAAAGCTGTTCACAATGCATTCTTTTGGGAATCTGCTTGTGCATGGCGTTACAGAAGTGCATCATGGTAGCACTCTGTTCAACCTCCTAAGGTTTGGGCTCATCAGTCAAGCCTCTGTTACACAAGAAAAGCTTGTCCTTAAATAAGTCCCCAAGGTATCTCACTCATTCTCATCTGTATGTTTGTTTCAGGCCATGGTGCTTCTCTCCCTTCTTATCTGGATATCTTTATGGTTGCAACATTTTGCCACTAGATGCAGTTGACTTTGGTGACTTTGCACAGCCCTCACTCATTTAAATCCAATTCACTTGTACGTCATGGCATCACTTCCCTGGTGTCATGCTCCTCTCTACCAATGCAGGACAAACAACAATCTTTATGTGCAAGTTTCCTGGAAGCTCACTTTTCTCTAGTTTTACACTGTCTTCCCTATTGTGGCAGTCTGCCTGAAACAGTTTTCCAACAGGGCCCTCTAGGTTGACCACTGATGACGAAATTGCCTTTTTCTCCTATGCCTTATGCAGATTCCACAATCTGAGGCAAGATGGCCCTCTGATCACATGTCCCCACACTTATCAGGGTATGATCTCTCCTTTCAGATTAAACTTGATTTTTGCAACCAGCATCCTTGTTTTAGATCACTAGTTGTTAAACTACAGCCAGCTGGTCAAATCCAGCTGTTAGGCTGATTTTGTATGGCCCTTGAGCTAAAAATGGCTTTTACATTTTAAAATAAAGTTTTATTGTATTTTAAAAATGTAAAAACCATTCTTATCTTAGAGGCTATACAAAAACAGGTGGCAAGTTGGATTTAACTCTCTCTTACTTTGCTGACCAATGTTCTGGATCCCCATTTACTGGCACAGCTGAGCTGGCACGAATACCTTAGGGGCACTTAAATACTGGGAATCTTTTCTTGTCATTGGCTATTGGGTCCAAACACTTTCCTACTCCAGGGTGAGTATTATTGGTGAATGCTTGGAATCTACTTCTTTGTGGAGTGAATCCCACAATCCATATGTTTTTTACAATAGTTAAAATCAATGCTGTTTTGGACATATCATAATATAAACATATTTTTCTCCTCTCTCAGTAATAAATTAGGATCATTTCCTGACAAGCTGGGTCTCGGAAGCTAGGCAAAGAGAATCAAAAAAGAGGGAGGTGATCAACATGTCAAATGCAGTGAGAAGACAGAGGAGAATAAGAAGCATTAAAAGATCATTGGATTTGGTTAGGAGGCAGTTATTTCAGAAGGTTAAGGGGGGTGGATGATGAGTGATGAGGAAATGGAGGGAGTAAGTACAGAATTCTCCTTTAAGGAGCTTGGCTGGGAAAGGAAGGAGATAGGATTATAGCTGGAAAGAGAGAAGGACCAAAGTTGTTCTTGTTTTTGTTTTCTGTTTTAAGATAAGGAAGAATTATGTACATGTATATTTATGTATATGTATATTTAAAGAAGAGATAACTGTGAGATCAAGTTTCCTCAAGAGAAATGAAATCCAGAGCAAAGAAAAGGGTAAATTGACCTTAATAAAATTCTCATTTATAAATGAATTGAACTATAATTTTAAAAAGATAAGCGCTGTTGTATTTATTAAGGTAGCAAAATATATACATACATATATGTGTATACATGCACATACACATATATGTGTCTGTCTATCTACCTATCTATGCAATAACAGGACATGAGCTGGACCTGTGATTTTAGTGGCATTTGAAAATTCTAGATTGTTACACTCCCTCTGCCCCTGAAGGTTGGCAAGTTCTCTATACTCTCCCTCCTTCCCTCTCCCTCTCTCTCCATACACACACACATGTTTGTGCACACATATGTGCATACATGCACATGTATGTACTTGTGTGTGTGTATATATGTGTGTATCCACATATCTTAGAGAGTTACCTGGAGCACTGAGAGATTCAGTTACTTCATCAGGGTCACAGAGTCAGTGTGTCAGAAGCAAGACTTGAACCCAGGTCTTCCTGACTCCAAGGCCATCATGCTGTTTGCAAAGCAAAGCTGCCTCTCATACAAATAACACACAGTTACTATGTATTTATATAGACATATATATATATCCTGATAATTTATATAAAGCACTTTGCAACCTTTGAAATGTTACATAAATATCAGATATTATTTTAAAATGCTATATGGGTGTAGCCAAAGTCTATCACAGTAGAAAGGTGGGTGACATACTGTCTGCTGTCCAAGCACCAATCTCACTAAGTTTGGAGAGGTTGAATAGAACAGTAACAATTAATTTTTTCACCTAGGGAATACTTAGTGGGAGTTGAAAGTTGGGTGATAGATGCCAATGTTGCTACAATTTGGCTTAGAATAGGAATAGCCTCCACTCCACCTGCACTGTGCAATGACTGGACATCCTCAGTTCTCAAACCCAAGGAGGAAGCAGGAGTGTTGGGAGGCAGGAAATGGATGCTGCAGCAGAGAACCCCTCTGAATGGTGTCTTAGACAGGGTGAAGGAGTGGTTAGGGTACTGACACCATGTCCTTTCCTTGGAGCAAAGTTAGGGCAATCTTTTTTTTTTTTTTAAATTTACAGTGACTCTTCAATACTAAATTGTAAAGGAGATGAGCTCTTCTTTAGTAGAAGGAGGTTCCATGTCATTAAATCAGGAAATATATGGGAAAGCTACACCCGGGTTCAAATCCCACTACTGACACTTACTAGCCCTGAGAATTCGGCCAATCACTTCAAGCCTGTTTCCTCTTCAATGATATAAGTAGGGTGGACTAGAAAATCTCTGCAGTCCCTCCCTTTCCTTCCAAATGGCCAACATCCTATAATTCGAAAGAATTAGCTAAGTTAGCAAACTTGCTCAGCTTTCACACTACAGAGTTTTAAATATGACTCCAATTAAAAAAAAAAGTTCTGTACTAGTCATTAACATGCAGTCCCTTTCAGTAATAGATGCAGAAGTTACCACTGGATAAAATTGTAGCCTGATAGTTTGTTTGTTATCAAGTAACCCTTTTTTGGTAGGGTTGAATTGGTGCCTCAGGTTTAGTAGCGACGGGCTGTTAATAGCGGATTTCCTTGTTGTCTCCAACTCCTCAGGCTCCGGGTTCAACCGCTTTCCCTCTCTTAAATACTGCTACAAAGGTGCAGCCAACACCGGAGCCATTTCCCTTATAAGGGTAACATAAATACCATACCATTTTTTTTTTCCTCTTAGGAAACCGCTAACTCCACGGTTAGCTCCGCACCTCCGGGACAGGGGGTTCTGAATGTGTTGCATATGTGTGTTTAGGGGAGGGGTGGGGGTGGATTTATCGTCCTAAGGGACCCTTGCTTTTATCTGTGCCGGTCACAGAAGAGGCCATCACCTCCTTCGGTCTACTTGCCAGGTTCCAGCATCCACAAAAATAAACCAACAGTAGGAGCCAGACACTCTGTTCCGACTATCCAGACAGCCAGACACAATGTGGCCTGAACCGAGCCCAGAAAGTGCCGGCTAGCGGACTCCTCGAACCAGGTAGCGATTTAAAAGAGGGCAGATGGCTGAAATTTCCTTGCAGCTTGACGCCTCCAACCCTCGATCCGGAGCAAGTCTCCAGAACTTCTCTCGGTTCTGGAGCTCCGAAGGGCGGGCGATGCACATCTGGTCACATCCCTCCCTTCCAGCGGTGCACCCGCTGCCTGGCGCGTGGGGCTGCGGCTCTAGCGAAGGGGAGGCGGGGCCGGGAGCTTTGGAAAACGGAGGACTGTGGGTCCTCCAGGACTTGGGGTGGGGTTGGGGGGACTGTACCCCACCTTCCCCTTGGCCTTGGCCAGTTCCACTACTCCCCACCCCATACACATTCTTGGTGCAGGTGGCACGGCTCCCTCCCGGGTCAGACTTTTGCGATCACGGGAGAGGTTAATCTCCGGTCTAGACTTCCCAGCCGCAGAGTAGGCGAAACCGCTAAACCACCTTTTCTCATCCCCACCCCTCCCAGACGTAAGAGCCCGGACCAAGGAGGTCCCGGACATGTCTCCCCTCCTCTCCTCCTCCCACCCCCTCCCGCCCCCCGACACTTCTCCCCAATCCTGGGAGGGGAGGCCCCAGGGCTAAGACTGCGGCTGGCAAAGGGGAGTGGAAAGGGAGGGAATGGATGGGGCCGGGGGGTGGGGGTGGTGATGAGGGGGATGGGGGGGGTGTCATTTTCTTTCTTTTTTTTTCTTTTTTTTGAAAAAAAATATTTCTCTCGCGAGAAACCGCTGCGCGGACGATACTTGAAGAGGTGGGGAGAGGAGGGGGCCGCAGGAGTCGCGGCAGAGACGGTGGGTGCCGGAGTAGGAGAGGCGGCCACAGCTGGGACAGCTGCGAGAAGAGCGGCGGCGGCGGCTGCAGCGGCGGCGGCGGCGGCGGCGGCGGCGGCGGCGGCTAAGGGCTCAACAGCCACAGGGGTAGGCAGCCCACGTCGCCTCTTCGGGGAGCCCCAGTCGGGGTCACTCTAGTGGGTACAGCCCGAGATCCTTATGGGGGGTCGGTGCGGCCGCTGGGGCTTGAGCTTCGGCCACCGCGGCTTTTTGCGTTTGCGCCGGGGCGGGGGGTGGGGTGGGGGGGCCGGGACAGGGACTGGGGTGAGGGGCTGTCCCGGAACGCCTGCAGCTGGCGCTGGCGCTGGCCCTCCCCTGCCTGACAGCTTCCTGGCCCGGGGCTCTCGGGTGCCGGGCTTGGGAATCAGATGCTCTGGAGGTGGTGGCAGCGCCTGGACCTCTCTCCAAGAGCCGGCCCCGGGTCGGCGGGGCGGGTCCCCAAGCCTTGAGGCTTTCATTAGAGAGCCAGGGTTGGAGCCGGGGCATTTGGCAAAACACTTTGTGCCATGGAAAAACAAAAAAAAGAATGCAAAAAGGTTCCCGTTCCCGGGGCCTGAGACTCTGGTTTGGTCTGGCCCGGGACAGCTCGGGACACGGGTGCTTTTCGCCGAGCTCTTTCCTGGATGCGCTGGAGAGGCAGAAGGAGCGGGCGGGAACCAGTGCTTGGGCGCCTGGACTGCTGCGGGCGACCCTTCTTCTGTCCTCCCTGGCTCGGCACTGTCAGCATCACGGGAGGAGGGTATCGCGGGGCTGGGAGAACCCCGGAGATTTTAATTCCTTCCCCCCTCTTGGGGTATTTGTCCTTCTGTTGCAGCTGGCGGGAGCTGCTTGAAGCGGGAGAGAGGCGGTGCCTGAAGGGTGACGAGAGGCGCTCGGGCCCAGGGGAACGAGCCGTGCGGAGCGAGGAGCCCCAGCGGAGCTGCGCGCTCAGGGGCGCAGCAGCAGCAGCCCCAGCCCCAACCCGGCACAGCAGGAGGAGGAGGAGGAGGAGGAGGCAGAGGAAGAAGAGGAGGAGGAGGGAGGGAGGGAGCCCGCGGCTGATCGGCACCATGCGGAGAGGGGGTCTGCTGGAGCTAGCCCTGGGATTTACAGTGCTCTTGTCTTCCTACACGAGCCATGGTGCTGAAGGGAATTCGGAGACAGGGAATGTGAAGGAAACCAGAGCCAGCCGGGCAAAGAGAAGAGGTGGAGGCGGACACGATGCGCTCAAAGGGTAACTGAATAGGCTAGCTTGTTTTGTGTGCCTTCCCGTGTCTCCTTTCTTGAGTACTGAGATCCAAAGGAAACCTTAAAGGACAGGGAGCAGGAAAAGTTGATTTCCACTGATTGCTGATAGTAAGATCTTTGAGCATCTCTGCTCCAAGAAGAGGTGGCTTTGGGTGCTGCTGACCTTTGAAAGGTTGCTACCCTTAACTTATACCCGTGTCACCTTTTTGAAGTGTCTGAGCTAGGAGTTCCTTGTTCTTTTTGGACGTGAATTGCTAGAAGGAATAGGGTTAGTAAAGAAAAGAGAGGGAGTGTAGGCCAGTCCTGGTCGAAAGGAACCTAACCCAGGGTTAAGTCCAGGGGACAGTGGTTAGTGCGTGGGGTGGAGCTATCTCTGGAAATAAGGAACAAGATTCCATACAGAGCCTGAGGCGGGTGGCTCTTATTGTTTAGGGGAAAGTTTCTCTCTGACTTGCTCTATGCAGATGTACTATATTTAGGGGAGGAAGGGAAATGAATAAACGGAATGATAAAGAATGAAAGAAAACTTCTGGAATGTCCGATCTTACCTATCCCTTTTAAAAATCTATGCCTAGAAGTCCAAGAACTGAGTTTCCTAGGTAAGGTTGCTTTTCACGTGATCACATAGGAAACACAAAAGTATATTTGAGAACTTGTTTTTAAGGTTAGCTTGGTGAAGCCAAGATGCTGTCAGCTGTCAAATTAGTTATATATGTATGTGTTCATAATCATATGTAGGATTTTAGTACCTATTATGAGAGAAACCCCTGCTATAGAAAATATTTACCTTCAAAAGTTTTGTTAGATATTGAGATTAATTGTAAGGACTGTGGAATAGCAGATCTGACTCCTGAATGTGGGGGGAGGGGATAGGAATCACTTTCCCTGATGATTTTTTTTTTTAAGTTTAGAACAGAAACTCATCTACCTCTTACTGCTTAGGTGCATATCTTCATGGAAGCAGAATTGTGGATGCTAGAGCATAGCATCATAAATTATTGAGCTGAAATTTAAAAATTAACCTTAGAAGTTTGACTCTCTCATTTTACAGATGGAGAAACTGAGGCTGAAAAGGTTGGATAACTTTTGGATATTCTTAAATCCTATGAATCTGTGAAATAAACATAGCTATTAATATTTAGATACTTAAATATTTATACACTGAAGTTTTCTGTCAAGTTCCTTAAACTTTAGATATTGTTATAGTGCTGGATATTACTTATAAACCTGGAAGACCCTGCCATATATGGCGAGATCCACAAGCATGTAGGGGAGAAGTTTTTTTGACTTGCTTTCACTATGTGCTATCACAGTATTGAATGAACAATTCAACTGGCACTTCTCAATCCTAGATACTGTCACTGGCTCAGTGCTAGAATTTGGGGTTTTGTCATATTCAAGATGCCTGGACAATTACTGCACCCTAAACCCAGGAAATTCCACTGATCAACATGCTACCATTGCATTTTATTGATGAAAACAAGTTCAACTGTTGAGACTATGATAAAATTTTAATCCACCCTCATATAATTTCATTGGACCAACTTTAATGTTATATAAAGTCTTTTTTAACTTAATTTCTCTCTGATGCTTTTGGACTGTGTATAAAATCTTGTGGTTTTAAATCACATAGATCTAAAACTTGATTTAAATAATTACTTAAAAGGGCTCAATTTAATAACAATACATTTTTATGGTTTTATTTTTTGAAAGTAATAGGGTCTTCAGGAATATGCTAGTCTTCAGAGGGGCCATCAGGATTGATAAGAACCCTTATCTCTCTTGTCCATATCCTGCTGTTAACAATCATATTCTCTCTAGGGATCCAAGACCATAGTTTGAGAACTGAAACTAAACACTGTTTGCTTTTGTTGTTGTTTAATGGAAACGATTACATTTCTGAAACTAGGCACTGACTCCTTGTAGGCAGACTAGCTCACTTTAATTAAAAAAAAACACCAAGAAACCACTAGGAACTCCTATTGTTGCAGATTTTTTCTTAAAAGGTCAAAATACCTCACAATTAGTTTTCATATTTGCTGCTATTATTGTGATATTTATAGATGCTATTGTAGAATAAAGATTATAATGATTACCTTTGAATAGTTTTTTCAAACAAAATGTACTTTAGACATAAATTTAAAGTAGAATACAAGTATTTTAAAAACTGACTTAAATGCTATATTTAAAAACCTACTTTTCATACTACAATTAAAATTCTAAATGAATAGACTTTTAAATGGGTGCACTGAGATCATAAACATTTCCAGTGGTGGAAAATTTTCCATATTTTTCTGGTAATTGCTGATATTTTACGTAGTTCAATCGTTTAAAAAATGATTTCTATTTAAGAACCTTCTTTATTTATGACAAAAGCCTGTGTTTGTGGAATTTTCATGAAAATGTTTGTCTCGTGGAATAAAAATGATTCTGACAACAGGTAGTTTCAAAGTTATGTGATGCCCAGTTGGTGGCAGCAACTTTCAGTGTCAGTAACTTTCTGCCTGTTAAAATGTGTTTTAGACACATTAACTTCCCCC
Source organism: Pseudochirops cupreus (assembly GCA_028627135.1). Taxonomy (NCBI): domain Eukaryota; kingdom Metazoa; phylum Chordata; class Mammalia; order Diprotodontia; family Pseudocheiridae; genus Pseudochirops; species Pseudochirops cupreus. The sequence goes on along the minus strand of CM053582.1, from coordinate 385,284,715 downwards.
ATATGCTAGTCTAGTCTCACCATTAAATATTGCCTTCTTGGCTTTTCCCTGATGTGACAGGTGGCTAACAACCTACTCAGATATCCCCTTCTGGGTGTCTCTTTCTCTCTCTCTCTGGCTAGCTTTCCTGACCCTCCCCATTTCATAAGCTAGGGACCTGCTTGGGTTTCCCTATTAGGGTGTTTCCCCTCTGGCCTGTCTTTCTCTCTTCCCACCCTATGGCAGGCATCCCATGTCTCCCCTCCCTTTCCCCCACCCCCAAGTCAGAATTTGTTCCACAGTGGAAATTTAAGCATCCTTCAGCCTCTTTCCAACTCTTGTAGTGTTTTCCTAGGGTATATTACCAGATTCCATTTTTGAAGGGAATCTTTTTTTTTTTTAATGGAATGAGTGTGGTCCCTACCTCCTCCGTAAAAAATGAAATTTTGCTCTATTTTCAAATGAGAATTTAACAAATTTGAAAAGTATTTTAAAATTATAAACTTAAAAGTAATGTTACTTTATGTGGGTTTTGCTTAGTCATGTCAAAAGATTTTATGAAAAAAATAATGTAATCTTAGCTTTATTGTTAGGATTGTAGTTCAGGAAAACTTTTTCCCAGCTAAGTTCTGAACTCCTGTGATTAGGGGAAAGTGTGGGAAACAGTCCAATCTTAGAACAACCTCTCCTGGAACAGTGCTAGTTATGCATCATTTATTTATGATTTCTTTATTTCCCAAATAAGGACATATTACAGTTTTTGGTCAAAGGGTAAAATGCTTTAAAGTAAAACTCTTTCCCCCAAGTTGCTGGGAGGATAGATGAAGGTCTTCTCTCCCCATTGCTTGGTTTTTAGTTACCTGAGAGGAGTTGTATTTTAGACAGTTTGCCCCTTTGTTTAAGTTTCTGTTTCAGCTTTGTTTGTTTGTTTATTTTGTTTTACAGAGGTGTTAGTAGTAGAAAACTACATTAGGTCCAGAGGGCACACATACCAGATGTGTTTGATTGGAAGACTCTGTGAGATTGATTACATAAAAGTCTGTTATTAACATAAAGGCCTTCAAGACAAGACAAAAAAAAAAGAATTGTAGACTTTATGAAGTTCTATTTTTCCTTACAAAAGCAATTTTGAGGTTTTATTTGATGGGTCCAATAATAAAATATGGAGTGGAATATTATTTAAAAGCTTCTCATAGCCCAATATTGCCATAAATCTTTGTGTTGGACCAATAGGGAAGCTCAGAAGGAACATAATTTTCAGAGTCTTTATTTTGAGAGGTTTGCATGGTCTTTAAAGTAAAGAGACAGAGAAAGTAGATTATGACCCAGGTGACTGGTTTTGCAGTATTGAAGTTGTTTATATAAAACACACAGGGTGATGATGTCCATAAAATAGATGACGTCCATTAAATAGAACAATTCAGCAAACAGTCAGCAACTTCATGCAAGATAGTGTGGTAGGTTCCCATTTAGAGATAAGGCTTAGGAGTGATTTACCCAAGATCACATAACTAGCGAGTAGCACAATGAGGTTTTGGCCATAGACCTTCTAGGTCCAAATGTATTTCTCTTTCCACTCTACATAGACATTTGACATGGGAAGTGAAGTTTCATTTCTTGCTCTAAAAGAGCTCAAACAAGACACAGATAAAAGACAAGGGAACAATTGTAAAGTAACATATGACTGCATACTAATGTATTGAATATAAAATGAAAATGTGTATGTTCAATCTTATTTCCCATTGACTTACATTATACATTTTGAGATGTATTTTTACAGATTTTTTTGTTTAGACATAATTAAATTACATGTAAGACACTTAACATTCACCTCAAGAGGTACCCAACTTTTGTCAGTTACACATCAGTGAATCCACCCACAAAACTCTGGGTTGCATGGCTGGATTTGAAAAAGAGATCCAAAGAGAAGGCATGGAGGGTTGAATTGTATACCTGTGCAGTAAATGTCATATAAGACAATGAATATTAAGCACTTTGTAAACTTTAAGTTTACATATCCATCAAAATATTGAAATACATAACTCATATAAAAAAGTTAGTTGGAAAACATTGGCAAAGTTATTAAAAGCATAATGCCATTTAAAAAATTTATTGACAACTTAGGTTTTTATATTTCTTCCCCCTGCCCCAGAAAATTATCCCTTATTAAAAGGAAAAGAGGAGAAAAATATGACACGAAAGTTAACACATATTGAAAAAGTCTGAATGAGGGGAAGGTAACTTCTCATATTTCTTCCTTCAGTCCAAGCTCGTTTATTATAATTTCACAGAATTAAGTTTTGATTGTTTAGTTGACATTCTTTCTGTTTGCATTGCTGTTGTCACTGTATGTGTTCTTTTCTTGCTTCTGCTTATTTTATCATCAGTTATCAGTTCACAAAAATCTTCCCATGCTTCTCTGTATTCATCATATTTATAATTTTATATATTATCATAACATTCCCTTACATTCATGTGCTATGACTTGCTTGGCCATTCTCTAGTTAATGCACATAGTCTTTGTTTCTAGTTCTTTCCTACTATAAACAATGAATATTTTGGTAAACATGGGACCTTTTTGTCTTTAACCTCTTGGGCAGAATATGCCAATATTTGGAATATTGTGAGATATCTGAATTTTAGGGTATGAGAATGTTAGTCACTTTCTTAGCACAATTCCAAATTGTATTCTAGAATGGTTGGAACAATTCATAGCTCTATATCAAGTTCATTAGTATATCTGTCTTTCCATAATGCATCCAGTAAGTGACTCTATCTTTTGTTGTTTTTGTCATTTTTTTCCTATGTATGATGCAAATATTGAGTAGTTTTGATGTGTATTTTTCTTATTAGTAGTTTGGGACAAAGTTTCATATGGTTTTAAATAGTTTATATTTCTTCTTTGACCCTTATATACTGAGGAGTGGCTTTGGGTTACATATATTTGTTAGTTACCTGTGTTTCTTGAGCAAAAAGCATAATATCCAATCACAGATTTTAGAGCTGGAAGGGATTTCATAGGGCATCTAGAAAATCTAGAGTAAGTCTTCCTTCTAGTGTAAAGTACAAACAACTTGGCAATTAAGACTCTTCAAAGTCTGATTCCTTCCATTCTTTCTCAACATTATTATATTATGTTCATTTTGTGCTCCAGCCAAAGTCTACTACTGACTGCTTTGAACACTCCATTCCATCTCCATCCTCTCTGTTCCCACACAAGGCAATTAGTTCTGTATCCCTGAAGTGAATTTCCTGCTGAATTATGCCTCTCAGAAGTCTTTTCTTACTTTTGGGCTCAGTTTAGCTCTGCCTCCACAATTGTTAGTGTTCTCCTTATCTGTAGGTTATTTTGATTTATGGACATGTCATATCTCTTCAGTAAAATGCAAAATCTTTGAAGGCAGCAACGACTGCATTTTTTTTTTATCCCTTAGTATCTAGTCCAGTATCTTTTACGTATCATAGAATTTGAGAGTTCAAAGGGAGCTCAGTAGGTATCTATTACATTCTGCATATTGAAGAACTCTGCACTGTAACATATCTAACAAGTGGTTTTCTATCCTTTACTTGACATGTCTTGAGTTAGCTTATTCCACTTTGGGGCAACTCTAATTAATTACCAGGAAATCTTTCCTGACTTTAAGCCTGTGTTGGCCACTTTATTATTTTTACCCTTGCTCCCGGCTCTGCCTTCTGAGACTAAAGAAAACAAATGTAATCCCTCCTCCACACAAAAGTCCTTCAGACACTTGAAGGTAGCTAACATTTCCCCTTCTTTCTCCCCATCTTTTCTTCTCTAGGTGAAATATCTCCAGTTCCTTCAATTGGTCTTCGTATGACACAGACTTAAATGCTTTCTCCCTCCTCGTTGTCATCTTCGGGAAACTCTTTAATTTATTACTGTTCTTCTTAAATTGTGAGGTTTAGAACTGAACACAATATTCTGAACAAGATCTAGTTAGGGCAGATGCAGCATTCCTAGAATGCAGATCCCTGTTCCAGGAAGCTATGCTTCTCTTAATGTGGCCTGAGATGACTGCCATATTGTATTGTAGCATACATATTGTGTATATTTTGGGTACTCAGTTTATTAATTCAGTAAGCATTAGTGATAATTAATGTGTTCAACTGAATATTACATTATAACCTATAGTAAATTACCACTTATTTGAAAGCTCTCAGAGTAAAAATGAGTATCTGAGAAGCCACATTCACAATGTTACTACTCTTAAGTATTTGATGAAAAAGCATTGCTGTGTAGTATACATGTTATATGCACATTTACTTGTATATACATTCTCTCTTTATGTATCTTTGTTTCTATCCATGTATCTGTTATTGATTAACCAAGGTCACACAGATGGGGAGTTGACAGAGTCAAGATTCAAACCCATGTCCTCTGACACCAGACCTAGTTGCCCTTTCTACTACCACTATGCTGACTTGCTATTTTGTGATAAATAGTTAATTGGAATGTCAGCCTTTCAGTCTCAGGGGTCAAGGATTATATTAAATTTGGGATTGTGGGCTGGGATGATTTGTCTGTGTAATGGCAAATCTTGATTTCAGCTTTCATATGGCATTGTCATCTCAACTTATCTCAGTCCTTTGTTGACATTAGTGGCATATCTATTTACTCAGCCTTCTCTGAGTTGGAAGTGATGGAAAGAAAATTCTTCCTTAAAACAAAACACTTAATTACTTTCCCATTTGGGGAAAGTATGTGCCAGATATGGAGTGAGCCTAGTGTAAAGGAGGCAACTCTGTTTCTATCAGTGCTGTGCATTAATGTTTTCAAGTGTTGTGAATTCCTAGACCATGTGTAGGAAATGTTAAAGCCAAATGTTAGAATCCAAACACGTATGATATGATTGATTCTTAAGATAATGAGGCAGGATAGGATTGTCTTACATATCTTGTCTTACAGGATATAGCTGTTTACATGGAATTTTATTGCACAATACTGTTAAGTTTCATGGGATTAATGGATTTCATTTTTTTTTTTTGGTCAAAAACTTCATAACCAGAACTTGAGATAATAAAGGCAGCATAGGGATGTGTTTTAAGATGGAAGATAATGAATGAATAAATTAAAAGGCACTTATTAAACACTTATATACAAAGTGTCAGGAATATGAATAGGAATGTAAGATGGTCCCTGCTCTCAAGAAGCTCCCGTTCTGCTTAGGGGCAGGGGTGGGGTGGGAGTGGAAACAAGTCACATAAGAGGTTTCCGCTACAGATTGCTTGGAAAGATCTCAGAGTCTTTAGGGTCTATTTTCTTTAATACTATTTCCACTGATAAAACAATTTCTACTTTGGATGCTGAACCTTTCGACAATGCTAAGGACGTTGGTGGTGAGCATTTTCTTTTCAGGGTTGGGATATCCACAGAAGTAGGTAGGAGGGAAAAGAGTAGGCTGTAATAAAAATTAAAATGATGAAAATACTGTCAAATGTGCTAGAAAACCTTAACATGAATGTCTGGGAATTTGGGGGAAGTGGAAAGGAAAGTGGTTAGATCAGGGGTGGAGAACCTGTGGCCTCAAGTTCACATGAGGCCTTTCTAGGACCTTGGTTGCAGCCTTTTGACTGAGTCTAAGTTTTACAGAACAAATCCTTTTATTCAGGGAATTTATTCTGTGAAGTTTGGATTCAAGTCAAAGGGCCACACTTGAAGACTTAGAGGGCCACATGAGGCCTGGAGGCCACAGGTTCCCCACCCCAGATTACATTATGATTAAGGAGATTGAGGCAGTGGGATGATTTATACAAGGAGGTGGTAGGTGAGAATTTGCTGAGAGGAAGACCTGGGTTAGAGCAAGACAGAATCCCCAGAAGAAACAAAGGAAAGATACAGGCTTCCTCTATTCCAAGCAGTGGTCTGGGTATTCATTAACCTCAGTCATCCCCTGCAGGTAGCCATATGGTGGGCAGAAATACCAGATCATTTGTTCTTAGGAGTGATCCTGTTTACATTTGTAAGGTGACACTTTTGAGCCCCAAATCTTTTGCTTTGTAGAATTATTTTAATTCCCGCTCTGTTCCTGACACTAGTCTTAGGTCAGCATCTATGATACTAAACCTAGAAATTCCTGGCCCAGGTATAGACCAAATTCTTAATATAGTAGAATGTAATAAGGGTTAAAAAGTTTTATTAGGGAATGATGAAAAGAATGTATTACCAAAACAGAATAATATTGAGAAATATTGGATAGTCAGATTTGCTTAACTTAGTTTAAGCTGGCCTGAAGGAAGTTGTATTACCTATTAGTAATGGGCTTACAGTCTACTCCCTAACCAAAATCTAGCATCCTTACTACTACATCCTTACTAGCATCCTTACTACTGGAAAGGAATTGACTTTTTACTAGCTCAAATTCAACTTCTTTACCTCTGAATTGAATTAAACTTTTGTCTTAGTCAGAATTTTAATGAAAATGCCATTTTAAACCTAGGAATCTCTCTTTTGCCAATGGGTCTTTCAGGACACAGGATTAATTGTTTTCTGAATTCAAATATGGTATTTGTATCTTGGCCCTCCCAATAAGGCCTATTAACTTTCAGCCAGTTCACAGTGCTGGAATGACAGATACCTGCTGTATGCAGTAAGGGGGAGTTTCCCCTTTTCTGGAATGGCGTACGTAGGGTGTAGTGGGTGGAATACTTGGACTAAGTTTGGAAAACCTGGATTTGGATCCTACCTATGATATTTACTTGCTCATTGGCCATGGCTCGATCACCTCAATTTCCTGTGTCTCAGATTCTTCATCCATGAAATGGGGATAATACCTTTATGTTCTTTGGAAAATAGACTCCAGCCAAATGTAAGCTATGAAAGGCAGGGACTGTTTTGTTTTTGTCTTTTTATGTCCAGCATCTAGCACCATACCTTACACATAAGAGATATTTAATAAATATTTATTAGACAGTTATGTAATTAGAAATCATACCTTGGCATAATGGGGACTCTGTTAAAAAGAAAAAACAACCAAACAAACAACTTTCGTACCAGGAATCTTACCATACCTAGCACTTTAGGAATCTTTCTAGGCATTGACCATAGAGTATGTAGGAGGCTTGAATAAGACTATATCAAACTTGAGAGTAATATTTACTGTAGACTATCAAGGACATGGGCTAGCAAAGGACATTATTAGTTCAATGCAAACATACAAATATATCAAAAGAACTCCTATATATAGAATTAGAGTCCTTAACAATTTTAATCCTAAAAATATGGAGCACACAGTTATTTCTGAAAGAAGGATGGCAATAAATATTTCTCTTGGGCCCGCCTGGCCTTGACTGGACATGAGGCCACTTGGACTCCCCAGCTTCTGGCAAAGAAGGCAAAAGGGAGAAAGAGAAAAGAAAAAAGACTGTCTCTTGTTCCTTTGTTTGCCAAAAGAGTAAACTTTTATCCAATGCTGCCCACAGAGATGGTTCAGACACAAAGGAAATGAGGATTCAGTATTTATATCTATGTATCTATCTATGTATCTATGTATCTATCTATCTGTCTGTCTGTCTATCTATCTATCTATCTATCTAGGCAGCTAATAGGTATAGTAGATACAGTATACAAAGCTGGACGTGGAGTAAAATCCCACCTCAGATACAAGTGGTGTGACCCTGGATAAGTCATTAACTTCTCTGCCTACCTCAGTCTCTTCATCTGTAAAATGGAAATAACAGTGGTACCTATTGCACAAGGTTCTTGTCAGGATCAAATGAGATATTTGTAAAGTGTTTTGAAAACCTTAAAACACTCCAGAAATGTTAGCTATTTTTTTCATTTCTGTGTCCTCCAAAAGAGAAGAAAAGTAGGTCAGAGAGAGCACTGTTCTCTTGCCTAGTTGGAAGGAGCAGAGAAAGAGAGATTAAGAGAAGGAAAGAGAACTGTCTGAAAACCCCACCCACTGTTGCAGCTCTGGTGAGGTAACATTTCATATTCTTTTTTTCTAAGCTCTAGGTCTGCTCAGCTCTGCCCCCATGCTACATCATGTATCTTATGCATTTTAAGCTCTGCCAGATCCGAGGGTCTTGCTTTCCCACTCCCACCCATAAATTCCAAGGGGCATCAGTTTTGAAGCGAGAGGCAGGGAGGTCCTGCTTATTAATGAACAACCATTTCCTCCATGATGGTTAATGTGACTTGAAGGGGTCCATTTTCCTGGTTGAGGCTGAGTGGAAGTTGCAATAGGAAGAGAGAATTTTTCTCTCCTCTCCTCCATTTCCAAAGAGCTAGAAGGTAACTGAATATCAGGTGACAAATGCCAAGGATGACTGAACAGACAAGCTTCTAACAGCCCAGGCATATTCTCCATACATATTTTCCTGTGTTCAAAGATTAATGATATTCCTTGGTGGTCTCTGCCCTCCCTTCCTCAGGGGAGTGGTCCTGAATTGCATCTTTCAGTTTTGTAATATGCCAATACTTTTAGCATTCAGTAAGAATACAGACAACTGCCACCCACAGCAAGAGAAGGCTCACTTCATCACAACCTTCCATTGGGCAGGGACAGATAGGAGCAATGCACTGAGGGAATTTTGTCATGCAGCTGTGAAGGGAGGCACCTCTGCTTAGCATGATTTATGAAAATTTCTTTGTGGCTTGTTGTTGTTGTTGTTTTTTAACAGAGTTGACTTCTTATAAAAGAGCTTTGTTTCCAGGGGATTTTTTAAAATTCAGGGTATGGTTATATATCTAAATCTTTATAATAATCTGTTACTGTGGAGTTCTGGTGTGTTGGAATACTTGCCCTCTAGAGTAGTCCTACCTTAACTGAGTTTGTATCAGGATGGAGCCTGTTGGCAGTGCAAAGAAAACAAAACCAGTTTAGATGAGGAATACTTCACTGTGTTTTTTCAGTATTTGAGTTTATACATATATAATCATTTATCTCATATTTTCAGGAAAATTTCCTAATGAATTATTTCATTATTATTTATGCATAAAATTGGATAAAGTGCTATATATTTTATCCAGTTTTCTTGTACCTTCTAATATATAGTGTTCTAACCCATTAGATAAATTCCTTAATTTATCTGTGAACTAGAAACCATGAATGGAGACCGTATTGAGAGGTAAGATGTCTTGTGTCCACTTTTCTTCCATAACTAAAAAGGCCAAAGGTTTGGATTCTGGACTCCCTGTGTTGACAGTCACTGCTACCATACGCCTCACTTGGCTTCCTCTCTCCCACCTTCTTGGGATAGGAGATGTATGTTTTCTCTTCTCCCTTATCCTATTGTCCATGAAATTATCACTAACCCTTTTAAAAGTGGGGTTTTGATGAAGAACTTTATTGCTGATCTTAACAGGGAAGCACACAGGGTTCAAAAGAAAGTGTTATAAAGCTTCAAGGATGCTTAACACCTAGCCCTGCCCTCCTGGGACAATGTACAGGGAACTAGACCTTTATTGATGTATAGAATCCATTGCAGAAAACATTTCAAGGTTGAATATGAGTTCAGATTCTTAAGTTTCTTTCCTTATTTTTTTTCCTGGTGCTTTTTTGATATCCATCATGTTTAATTGCAATATATATGGATTGTGTTCTCCCAACCTCTTCTTTCTCCTTCTAGCAATCCTTAGTAACAAAGATTTACAAAGAGATTGGGGTGGGGGTGGGGAAGCAAAATAAACCAGTATTGACTATGTCTGAATATGTATCTCAACCTCTTTTCATTAGTCAGTTGGCATTTATTAACTGCCTACTGTGGGCCAGGCAGTGTGCTGAGCACTGAGGATGAAAGAATAGGCAAAAAACCAGTCACTACTCTCAAAGAACTCACCACCTAATAAGTGTGGTTTTGGTGGAAAATTCTTATCTGGATTGCAAATATATCTCCCATTCATTTATGGCTCTGTAGTCCCCTCAGTGATTCAAGGTTCTTGAAAATCTTACCACAACTGTAGTTTTATACATGAGAGAGGCCCTTCCCTGTCACCCTTCAAAGAATCTTTTTCTGTACTTAATGTTGCTTTCTGTCTGACCTTAAAGGTGCCTCATTCACTGTTTGGGAAACCTCACAACTCTTGTTTTCTGGAAGCCTTTTTAATCAGACTTTTATTAAATGCCTACTCTCTCTCTCTGTATATAGATATGTGTGTACATATATTCATACATATATGTATGTATATGTGTACACATATGTGTGTACACACACATACACACACACAAATACTAGGCACTGTGCAAAGAACTGGAGATACAAAGAAAGGCAAAAGACAATCCTTGCAACTCTTAAAGGAGCTTGAGTCTAATCTCACTCTTTGTCCTATTTATCACAGTCGTGGTTGGTCTCGTCTGCTGTTATTGCTGGTACTGTACTTTAGGCTAAATTTCCCCATTTATTGCCCCAATCTGGTATCTGGGTCTTTTTTTCTTAGCCATGAGAGAAGTCACAGACTTTTTTGCCTCTCCCTTTCCAGAAGGGTGCCTATTTAATTTCTATCCTTTGGAAGGGGCTCCAATGATTGAACTTTCCCTCAAATTAAAAAAAACAAAAACCCTGTTCCTTGCCCACTTGGATCTTCTACAGAATTTCTACTTCTTTAGGTTTTAGTCTCAGGTCATTTGGCAGAGCTAAGATTTTCAACAGATCTTGAACGCAGTAAATATACCATTCAGGTAACTAGTTCCATCCACCTCACAGATTTTCATTTGAAGGTCCTTCCCCTAGGGGAATGTGTTTCTGAAATTCCATTATTTCAGATCTATAAAATAGATTTAAAAAAATACTCCATGTGCCACAAATAGCAAAAAGAAACTTTAACAATACAGCAGTTGGGAGAGGGTCAGTTCCCTGCACCTTTGGATCTTTGATAAACACCTTTTAAAGACTCTTATTATTTCTTTTCTTTCCAGAAGGAAATGAAGTCAGGGCACTAAATCTCTACTCGGCTATGGAGTAGACATGCTTCATTAAAGTTTTGCCTGTTTTGAATATTCTAGAATTTAGAGTTTTATAGTTGGAAGGCACTGTGGAGATTGTCCAGGCCAGTTTTATGTAAGAGAAAACTTAGACCTGGATAAATTTCATATAAAAATCTCAAAGTGTTTATTGTCAGGTCTACTTTTTTTTGGTATGTGGAAACTGAGTCACGGAAACATTAGAGCCCATTTTAGCAAAATTGCCTTATAAATTGTGCCTTTTCTTTGTGTTCATACCCTTATGTAGCTGACTTGTACTTACATGTCCTAAATTGTGCCTTGAGGCAAGCAAACACCTGCATGATGTGGGCGTAATTTTTTTTTTCCCTTTCAGTGATTTATCTGGCCTGAAGCAATTTGATCACCCCACTGACTCAGGACCAGAGCAGGCAATAGAAACAAGGGCCACAGATACTGTGGTGTAAAGATTCCCATTAAAATTTTTTTTTATTATTTATTTATATTTTGTGGAGAGGAGCTACTCTGTTTCTCATGTAAAATTTCCTGATTGAGAGGAGATGCCTTGTGGGATTTGGGGGAGATAGGGACTTTCACTTTGTATGAGTGTATAGGATAGGAGAGCTTCTGCCCACACAATTTCTTTCTTGTTTCTCATGACTGTTGTCTGTAAGGCCAAGTGTGGGGATGTATTAGGCTAGATACATATCAGTAAGGGTCCTGTAGTTGAACTCTTCATGACTTTTGCCTTTAAACTTAAACTGTCAGCCTATACTACGTGTCATGTAATACATATCATGATTTTAGGCACAAGAATCAAAATAAAGGAAATCAATTGATTCTGTTTTCCCTGACCATTTTCTACTATATCATTGTTCTCTTCAAAGAATAGTTAAGCTTGTATTTAGTCACTAATAAATTCCTTTCTAGGTCTAAATCTCTGAACCTGTGAGTACCTGTTATATGCTCAGACTTAGCTTTTAATTGAGCTGAATGCTTGTTGAAAGCTTTACACATAATGGGCCCTATATAGGACAAGGTACTTCATACTCCCTCTCCTCTCCATGGTTCTGAAGAGAACTACCTCCTTGGATTTCTGTATCACCTTTTATTAATAGAGTTCATGCTTGATTTGACGTAGTCACCCCTCTGCCAGGAAGGAATCAGTCCTAAGCTATCAAAGCTTTCTAGAAGTTTTTATCTGTGGTATATTACTACTGCAGCTTCACACCCTTGAATTTAGGCCACTGACCTCAAGTTAGCAGATTTTTATATCCCATTACCACCCTGTGAGCTGTTTAGTCCCTAGGGTCACATAGTTGATGGTTTAGCTGGAATTTGAGAAAGTGCCTGAAAGTTTTCTGAGAAGTTGGCTAGGAGTTGTTTGGCAGCTCAGTCATAAAAAGCCAAAGCAGAGTGTCTGGCCTTGACTTCCTAATTACTTCACAGTTTCCGATTTGACCCTGGTAACATGGAACTGGGCAGAGGGGCACTACTTTGGGTCATTTTGCTTTAAACCATTTGCATGACAGACTGATAACCTAAAGGCCAACACGGATCCTCTCTCTCTGGAGTTGGTGTCAGGAAGGGGTCAGACCTATGAGTTTATGGCTGTAGTATCAACTTCTTCAACAAGTGAAGACTGGCATCTGCTCAGCAATTTACTGTCTCAGTTGCCTGGGCCACGCGAAATTAAGTGATTTGCTCAGGGTTACAGTCAGTAAGTGTCAGAGGTGAGACTGAAACTTAGTTCTTCCTGATTCCAAGACTGAGTGTCTATTCACTAAGCCAGGCTGCTTCTTTGTACTGGGGAAATATGCCAAATGCATGCCATTCCCAAGAACCAATACCCCCCAAATAAGAAATTATATATGTATATATGTACATATATTTAATTTCTTTTCTCCTATGAGACCTTGTGAAGGAGTCTTTTCATCCTTCCTGGTTACAAAGTCTTTGAAGACTTTTAGTAAGGCTTTTGCAGTTTGGGGAGGTTCTAAAACTGGACAACCCTTTCTCTGAAAGCAGGATATGTAGTTTCCCAGTAGCTTTGAGTCATACTAGAAAGAGAACTCACTGATCATTGTGAAAGAATTCGACCAACTGAAATATGGAGTTAGGTCTGTCTCTCAGTCAACAAGTATAGATTAAGCCCCTATTATGTACCAGGTTCTGTGCTAAGTGTTGGAGATGCAAAAGTAGAAATGAAATAGTTCTTGCTCTTTTGTTCTATCAGGGGAGACAACACATGACACAAAAACTTATACACAAAACAAACACAAGGCAGTTTTGGGAGGGTCAGAAAAAGCTTTGTCAGTCTAGTCATTTTTGATCGCTGTCCAAGGATGTCCATCATGCCATATCTTCCTAGGTTTTTTCTCTAATATCTCCATTTCTTCTTGTTAATTCCTTAATATTGGCTTTGCCCAAAGTTCTATCCTCAGTTTTCTTAACTGTCACCAATACACTTCTAAAAGTTTCAGTAATGAGTTCTATACAGGTGACTCCCAAATCTGTATCTTCATCCCTGATCTTTCTCCCAGACTCACACTGAAATTTCAACTGCTTACTGCACATCTAGCTCCAACCAGGCTGTCCCAATGTTGAGTTTAAGATACTCAGCAGGTATATATCTGAACTTACCTTTCCTCACCTCCTCCTGACTTCATTATTTCTGTCAACTACAACACTTTCAAATCCTCAAAGCTTCTGTTATTTTTGACTTATCCTTTTCTATTCACCTCCTAAATTTAAGTTGACAAAGTCTCATTAATTCTACCTTTTATATCATTTCTCATGTTCATCATTCTCTCTCTTCTTTATTTCTTTTCAATGCATGGAACAAAACAAGCATTTCTATAACACAGTACAACAAAAAGATGGTTACACATGAAACTGCAAATCTACCATGTATAGCTTGCTATTCTCTGCAAATATACAACAGAATTATCAAGTAAACTCCTTTTTCCCCTTTTTTCTTCCCTCCCCCCCAGAGGTGTCTACCATTAGACACAAATAGGTATATCTATATCTATATCTATATACACACACATATATGTATATACATATACATATGTATATTCATCTACTAAAAGCCCTTCAATGGTTTCTTCTCACCTTTAGAATAAAAGTTAACTAGGCATTTGTGTCCTACCACAATCTATTGCTACTTCATTTTCACAGTTTTTTCTCATACTTTCCTCTGTACTTTATATACTTTGTTTAAGCCAAACTGGACCTCTTGCTGTTATTTCCCACTCAAGGTCTATATTTTCCTCACCTTTGCTTATAGTATTTCCTCTCTATTTAAACACAGGGTAGACCTTTTCTATCCTCCAAATAGATTTTTCTTCCTATAAAAGTGACTGCCTAAGAGGTCACACAGGAGGTAGTTGATTTACTTCTCATTTGAGCTCATGCAACTTCCCCTCCTACTCCCCCCTGCCTTTCTTATATATTAGTGGACTTCTAATTTCAGTCCTGGTTACAACCAATATATTCAACTTGATTTCACAAGTGTGATGAATTATATTGTATAATTGATTTCTTATAGCCTACCTCTTTTTTTTTAACTTTTACTTATTTTAGTTTACATCATTCATTTCCACAAGATTTTGAGTTACACATTTTCTCCCCATCTTTCCCCTACCCACTCCCCCAAAACAACCATCCCATTGTATAACCCCTCCCCCAATCTGTTCTCTCCTATGTCCTCCCCCATCACCCCTCTGACTTTCCGGTAGGGCAGGATGGATCTCCCTACCACAGTGCCTGTGTATCTTAAGTCCCAGTTGGATGTAGTTAATAATAATAATTGTATATGTATATATACATATATATTTTCAAGATTTGATTATAGAATTTTAAATTCTAGATTCTTTCTCTTCCTCCCTCGTCACCCACCCCCACTGGAAGGACAAGCAATTCAATA
>CM053582.1:385199903-385269404 GCA_028627135.1 Pseudochirops cupreus | reverse complement strand
AAGGGAGCTTGGATTAAAACCAAGAATCACCTACCCAGCAAAATTGAGCATCGTATTCCAGGGGAAAATATGGTCATTCAATGAGGTGGAGGACTTTCAAACATTCCTGCTGAAAAAACCAGAACTGAAAAGAGAGAAACTTTACCTTTCAAAGATCCTCTATGATTCCACATAGAATTCTTTTATCTTTGGAAAAGCACCTAAATTAGCATCCTTTGCTTGCTCTTTCCCCCCTTCTCCTTTCCTCTATGTTGTCACCTCCATCATCCTGCCAGAGGAGGTAGGTAGTTCACCTGTATATCTCATCCTCTTCACCTGGACCAAGTCAATAGCTTCCTGAGTCTCACTGCATCTACTCTCTCCACTTCAGACAGCTGACAAATGGATATTCCTAAAGCACAGATCCAATATGTCAATTCCTTGCTCAGGGAGCTTCTCCAGCTCCCTGTTACCGCTGGAAAAAATCACAAACATCTCTGTTTGGCATTTAAAGCCAGTTGTTATACTATGGGCAGAGAGGTGGCACAGTGGATAGAACACTGGCCCTGGAGTCAGAAGACCTGAGCTCAAATTCAACTGCAGATACTTCCCAGCTGTGTGACCCAGGGCAAGTCATTTAACCACTGTCTGCCTCAGTTTCCTTATCTGTAAAATGGGGATAATAATAGCATCTACTTCATAGGGTTGTTGTAAGAGTCAAAGAAATATTTGTAAAGCCCCTTGCATACCTTAAAGAATGATGTAAGTGCTAGCTATAATAAATATTCTTATTATAATTAGTAAAGCTCTTCATGATCTGACCCTAGTCAATCTTTCTGGGCTGATTCCTCACTTCTCTCTTGCATGCATTCTATATCCCAGTCAAATGGTCTTACTGTTCCCTGAACTCAGCATTCCAAAAGATATCTTAGCTTTTGCCCAGGCTGTGCCACCTGCCTAGAATGCCCTCCCTCTGTACCTCTATCCCTTTGACTTTAAGGAATAACTCAAATCCTACCTCCGAATTCCTACCTTTCCTAACTTCCCCAGGTGTTAGCGTCTCTCTGTCATGTTACTATATGTGTGGAAGTGTATCTTTTATGTAACTTAAATTTACTTATCTGTAAACATGCAATATCCCTCTTCCCCAGAAGAATGTGAACTCCTGGAGCACAGGACTGTCTCACCTTTATTATCTATATACACAAGATCTAGCAGAGTGTCAATAAATGCTTGTTGAAGGACTGAAAGATTTAGTCCTACCCCTATACTTTATAGATGAAGAAACTGAGAACCAAAGATGTAAAATACCTCGTCCAAAGTTACCAGTTAGGTCACATTTGAACTCAGGTCCTCCCAACTGTAGGGCTTGTGCTCTATCCACTGCACCACCTAACTTCACCTTTGGGAGAGAATTTTGAACTGAACTGAGCATTAAGAACCTGACTTAGGTGGGATTCACTACTGTGAAGATTTCCTTGGTCCTCATGGACTGTCTTGAGGAAAGATCAAGGGGAACACCACTTAAAACCTTGAAATCTAAATATTCCTGTCCTTTCTACCCAACACTCATTTTTACTCAGAGTAAAGGAACATTTTCTTTAAATACCTTTGGGCTTCTTGGTAAATTGAGGTTTTTGTAATTGCTGAGAGATCCCTGATCCTTTCCTCCAGCTGTCCCCACAACAGAGGTCCCGCTGTTCTCCATTAGCATTCCATCAATTTCTCTGTCAGATCCAGTTAGAAGTGATTGACCCATAGGTGCAGTCAACTTGGCATGATCTTCATTCAGCCCTTAATGTGTTAACCATGGCAGAAGGATTTAGAAAAAGATTTCAACAAGGTAAGACTGGATGCTTTTAATCAGGGTAGCTAAATTTATTATCTAAGAGGAACTCATTAAAATGTTACTGTGAGACCCAGAGCAGTTCTTTAAACTTCAACATGGTGAAGTGGTAAGGGCGGGGGGTGGAGGGGAAGCTCTGATTCAGGCCAAAAGAACTGGGTTCAAATCTTGTTTCTGATGCTTCCTTACCTGTAAGACCTTGGGCAATCACTTACCCTGGGTATTAATTTTTTCATATGTAAAATGAGGGGGTTGAAATAGATTCCTTTCTATGGCAAATCTATGATTCTTGTTTTTTAAATTATTTTTTACAATTCTGAACCAAAGAAAATTAGCATTACATATATACATATATATATATATATATATATACATATATAAACAGAAAAAAAAGGATTGCACATAAAACTGCAAATTTCTGTTATGTATGGCTTGTTTTTCTATTGAAATATATAGTAAGCTCAACATAAAATTTTTAAAGCTTTCTTGCTTATCTGTGATTACTTCTGGCCCTCCTTCTTATATCTTCTCAGAATTTTTTAAAATGCCTTTATGATCCCTGTTTGAGAATGACAAAGGAAATCAGAGCTTCCTTACTGATAAGATACAGACCGGGAAAAACGGATCTGAGTTACCAAAAAAAAAATCAAATTAAATCTTAGCTAATCATAACTAGCTCTACACTTTATGGATTAATTTATAATTATGGCTATCACTTATGATGACATTTTCTCACTTGATTCTCACAACAACCCCTGGAGGAAGGTGTTCTCATCATCCCTCCATCCACCTGCACACATCCCCCATCCCCCAATTATTTGTGCTTTGTTGTTGAAGTATAAGCTTCTGGAAATGTTAACCCAACAACCCTGGGACATAAGTGCTACTGTGATCCCCATTTTACAACTGAGGGAACTATTAGATGAGATTACACCTCGAGGTCACCCAGCAAATTACTGACAGAGACTGGACTTGAATCCTGGTCTTCCGCCAAGATCCGATGTTCATTGCACATCCTGCTGGCTTTCAGATGGGTCTCCATCACAAATGAAAAATCCCCATACAAAACCTGAAGGTTTTCAAGTTCAAACTTGATAAGACGGTAGCAGAGGAAGTTGTAAGCCTGTCTTTTCAATAGACACCTGCTACTTTCAGTGCCTTTATCGTTTTGGGGTTTCAGAAACCTAACTCTATTTGGAAAATATACTAGTGATATTATAGTGTACTATACAAAAAACCACTAGAGGGGAGTAAAACATCAAAGGAGAACATGCCACAATTTGGCTTTTGGGTCTAATGGACAAATTACATTTATAACTGTTGACTAATATCTGTTGTTTCTCATCAAATCCACTACATTGCTTTAAAATCCGAGGAAGTGGGGGAATCACTCTTTCCATATATTTGGTGCAGTGAGTCTCTGAGTCCAAGGCCAGGGAGAATTCACACTCTCAAGGTCTCTCACTTAAACAGAGGTAGAGGACAATTCATTACTTAGCAAATCCACTTTATTTCTGGTTTTCATTTCATTTACCATTGGCTTATGGTGACAAAATATGAGACTATATTTTTGAAATTCGAGAGGGAACAAAAGTCTCCTGCTCCTAATGGTCTTTCCAGAAAAAGAGGCCATATGGTCCCTGGGCTTGTACTTCCAAACAGAAAGCTAGGTGGCTGAGTGGGTAGAGGGCAGGGACTGGAATCAGGAAGGCCCGAGTTCAAATATAGCTTTAGACATTTGTAAGACCTCAGACAAATCACTTTGCCTTAAGTTTCCTCAATAACAGCATCAACTTCCCAAGGGTGTTGTGAGTCTCAAATGAGATAATATTTTCAAAGTGCTTAGCCCAGTGCCTAACACATAGTAGGTGTTATATAAAAGTGCTATTTATTTAGTCATTACAGGGAAAGCAGAAAAGTGTCTTCAGAGTGTATTTGAAAGAGTTCCAGACTTGGAAGGCAGGAGGACTGGGATACAAATCCCTAGCTCTGAGCCTTACTAGCTGTGTGGCCATGAGCCATGTGGCATTTCCTTCTGTGAGGTCTCATTTCCTCAGTGGAAACTGAGGATAATAATGTTTTCACTCTCTACAAGTCAAGGGGATCTCAAAAGTTATCTGCTCTACCTGATTCTGACCTTCACTGATGAGTTCTTTGAGAGCCAGAGTGGTTAAGTATTTTGCTTAAGGTCACACAGGTAATAAAAGGCAGTGACAGGAATAGGACCTCCAGATCCTCTGACCCCAAAATGTGGCATTTTTCTCACTCTATCATGATACTTCCTAATGATATGAGAAAAATACTTTGTAAACCTTATGGAGTTCTATAAATGTGAGTTATTACAAGGGAGTGGGGGGGTCTCCTCCCATTAGATATTCCAACTGATGGAAAGAATATGGGATTTCACCTTAGAATTGTCTTGTAAAACCATAGGGCTTCAATGTTGGACAAGACACTGGAGATTATCTCATCCAATATTCTTTATTGTACAGAACAGGAAATTGAGGCCGAGAGGTCACCTTGTCCAAAGTCACACAGACCTAGGAGAACAACCCAGGTTTCTGAGACAGTACTAGAGCAGACCATACTAGGTTGTGCTTTACATTAAGTCATCTTGCCATCAGCCCTGCCACCATCCCCGTCCACCTCTCCCCTTCACTATCTACATCTTGCTCTGGGTGCAGTAATCAAATCAGCTTTTGGAAAGGATGTCAGTTGACTGATCTATTTATCAATCAACCTACCATCTCTGTGACTCTTCAGATCAAAACTCATTTCCTTTGACTACCACTATGTGGTGACCCTGGGCAAGTCACAATCTGAATTCATTTCTAAAATGAAAGAGTTGAACTAGTAAATTCTAGCTCTAAATTTATGATTCTACAATGAGGGCAAAGGAGAGACAAAATGGTATGAGTATTTGAGGGGGGACACATCCTGTTTATGTGAGTGGTAAAGGTCAAGAAAGATTTCACAGAGGAGTCGGCCTAGGAACTGAGCCTTGAAAGAAGAAAGGGATTTCAACAGAGGAAGAGGAAGGAAGGGAAGTCTATTTTTTTAATGAAAAGAAGAATTTATGATGTTTTTGTTGTCATAATCATTTTTTAATATATCCCACTGTCTTATCCATTGAGCTATCCCTTAAAGTAAGGATTTTTAAAGGTAATTCAGCAGATCCAAACATAACTATGCTTGATAGTACGTTCAATATTTCATACTCATAATTCCCCACCTTTGCAAAAAGGGGAATGATATTCACTTTCTCAACATTTTGCAGGGGCCAATTTTGGTGATTATCATTACAAAGCAAAGTTTAGTTTCATTGTTCTTTTCCATTTACATAATTGTAGTCATTGAATTTATTGTTTTCTTAGTTCTAGTTAGTTTACTCTGCATCTGTTCATATAACTCTTCTCATGATTCTCTGAATTCTTCATATTTATTTTTTCCTTAAGACATGACAATATTCCAAGATGAGTCTTTTAAAGCATGAAGGATGGTATAAGTATGGAAACAGGGGAGGGAAAAATGAAAATGAGGATCACAGAGTAGTTCAGTTTGTTGGCAATGTTGTAAACATGAAAAGATCAGTAAACATAAAGTTGAAGCCAGGTTGTGGAGGGCTTTGGTTGCCAAGATCAGGAAGATAAAACTTATTCAGCAGGATATGGGGAACTGCTAAAGGTCACCAAATAGAGTGATGTGACATGATCGTGATAGTATATATCAAAAATGATTGATCAAGCATGACGAAGAATGGAGTAGAGGAGAGAGATATCAAAGATATCAAGATCTGTTGGAAGGTTCTTTTGAGCCTTGACCTAAACCAAAGTTATTACAGTGGAAGTGGGAAGAAGGAACCAGATGTGGAAGGTATTTGTAGAGGTAAAAATGAAAGGATTTCAGAACTGATTAGGTGTATGGGATGAGGGTGGAGAGATATGTCACAGATGACGTAAAAGTTACAAACCTGCATGATGGAAAAGATGGTAGTGCCATTAATAGAAACAGACAAGTTAAGGAGAAAGCAGGTTTTAAGATAGAAAAGCTTGAGTTCAGTTTTAGATATGTTGAGTTTGAAGAACCCTAATAAGTAGTTAGAAATTAAAAACTACATCTCTGGGTAGAAGGTAGGTAGGTGTGTGTGTGTGTGTGTGTGTGTGTGTGTGTGTGTGTATGTATGTGTATATATATATATATATATATATATATATATACACATACACACACACATATATACATATATATGTACATATATACATATATATGCACACACACATATACACACATATCTTCACATCCATATCACACACACGCACACACACACACTAATAATTTATAAAGAAGTGACATTGTAATGGATGGGACTCCTGAGTGACAGAATATAGAATATAGAGTAAAGAGAACACCTAGGTTGAAGAAACAAGAGGAGCCAACAAGAAAAACAGAGGAGGTAACAGTAAAAGACCACAAGTCTTGGAACACTATATGTTGAAGAGCAAAAGAACTGGACTTCCAGACAAAAATATACCCAGAAAAACCAAGCTTAATTCTGAATGAAGAAAAAAATGAACGTTTAATGAATTGTCAGACCTTCAGGACTTTGTTAAAAAAAGAATACAAAACATAAACAAAGAACTTGAACTTAATACAAGATTTGACACAGAAGAGCCAAGAGAAATATAAGATACATACCAAAGACTAATTATAAGGGACTCAACAAGAACAGACTGTTTACCTTTTATGTATGTAAAATGTAAAACGTATATCTAAGATTGTTGTTAGTAATTGGGTAGTTCATAAGAAACAGTGGGGTAGATCTGAGTATGATATGACTCTAAAAAAGCAAAACTGTTTAGGAACAGCTAAAATGAGTAATTATCTTACACAAATGAGGTGCAAGAGGAAAAAGTGACACAAAGGAATTAAATGTGGGAGGAGGGCTGTTAGTTCTAGAAACCTACTTTCATCAGGAATGGGTTTAAGAGGGAACAATACACACACACATAAAACATACATATATATATGTATACAAAAGTCTTCTAAATTCAGAAAGAAATAAAATGGTAAAATGATAGGGAAAGGGGAGAGGATAAGGGAGGGATATCTAGAGGGAAGGGTGAGGGAATAGGTCAATGGGGGTATAGAAGGGTGTGTAGATTAATAGGAATGGGAGGATAAGAGAGAGATCCTTGAGGCAAGTAACAGGTTAAGGAATAGGAGGGCAAGGTAGTGGGTAGAAGTGAAGTAGAGGATTTAGGAGGGATAGGTAATAAGAGATAAATAGAAACATAAAACAGATATCAGGAGGAGAATTTGTTAGGGAAAGTATAAGTTTATGTATATATGTATATGCATGTATGTATATGTACATGTGTATGCATATGTATACATATATGTATATGTGTATGTATACATCTGTATATAACTATATTCATGCTTAACTGGAGCTTTCTGGAGGGTGGGAGAGGAAGGGCAAAAAGAATGAAGTAAAAAGTCTACAGCACATAACAAAAGAAAACTTACAAGGAAGCAAAGAAAAGAAGGATAGCCCTCAACACAACGTAGAGTATTTATTACATAGACTTTCTTCAAATGGAAATTTATTGTTAAATATTTTGAATCCTCTCTTATGTTCTGCTGTGCACAGGACATTTTTTTCTCATTTCTTATTTTGTATTTAAATTTTAATATTTAAGTTTATAATGTTTCTTTTTTTATTGTGTATTTAAGTTTTGGAAAAAAACAATTTAAAGAAAGAGGAATGGCCAGGGGTAAGAGAAGAACTGTGAGGCTACATGGGATAGGTAACAGTTTCCAATACTGCAGAGTCAGAGATTAAGAATAATGGAGCCAAGATGGTGGAAAGAAGCCAGGAAGTAGTCTAAACTCTCCACAGTTTCCCTCAGGAACAACATTAAATCAAGCCTCTAAAAGAATTCCGAAGCAATGGAATCCACAAAAAGATGGAGGGAAACAATTTTTCAGCCCACGGTAACTTAGAAGGACTTTAGGGAAGGTCTCTCTCACTTGGGTAAAAAGGGAGTGTAGCCCAGGGCAGATGGTGTAAGCCACCATGAGACTCTTAGCTATAGCATGGGTCAATGACTGAGGCCATGCAGTCTGGGCTCAGCAGGCCTCAGTGGCACAGCAGGGCAGCTGTGAGGCCTCCAGCCCCAAAGCAGCAGGCAAAGTGCCAGCCCCATAACCCAGGACACAACAGGCACAACTAGGTGAGGCCACCCTAGTACAGTGGACAAGCTGCTAGCCTCAGAGGCCCAGTGCAGAGAGCCAGTAATCAAACCCCTGGCCCCCAGTGTAAGAAGCTTCCATTTTCTTAGTGCAAGAAGCTTGGAACACTGCCCCATGTACCCCAGAAGCAGAGCTCAACTTCCAAAAATGATCAAAAAATAAAAAAGAGTGCTGATTATAGAAAGCTATGGTGACAGTGAAGATCAAAACACAACTCAGAAGAGGACAACAATGTCAAAATGCCTACACATGAAGCCTTAAAGAGAAATATGAATTGGTCTCAAGTCCAAAAAGACCTCTTGGAAGAGCTCCAAAAGGATTTAAAAATCAAGTAAGAGAGGTAGAAGGAAAATTGGGACAAGAAATCAGAGGTATGCGAGAGAATCATGAAAAAAGTCAACAGCTTGGAAGAGGAAGCACAAAAATTGACTGAAGAAAACAACTCTTTAAAAAATAGAATTGATCAAATAGGGGTGGGGGAGAATTCACTTAAGAAAACAACTCCTATAAAATTAGTATTGGCCAAATGGAAAATGAGGTACAAAAAGCTAACTGAAGAAAATAACTCCTTAAAAATTAGCATTAGCCAAGTGGAAGCTAATGATTCTATGAGACATCAAGAATCAGTCAAAGAAAATCCAAAGAATGAAAAACTAGAAGAAAATGTAAAATACCTCATTGGAAAAACAACTGGCCTGGAAATTAGATCCAGGAGAGATAATTAAAAATTATCTGACTACCTGAAAGCCAGGATCAACAAAAGAAATTCAAGAACTTATCAAGAAAAACTGCCTTAATTTCCTAGAACCAGAAGGTAAGTTAATCATTGAAAGAATCCACTTATCATCTCCTTAAAGAGATCCCAAAATGAAAACTCCAAGAATACTGTAGCCAAATTCCAGAACTATCAGGTCAATGAGAAAATATTGCAAGCAGCCAGAAAGACACAATTCAAATGTCAAGGACCCACAGTCAGGATTACACAGGACTTAGCAGTTTCTACATTAAAAGATCAGAGGGCTTGGATGTATCCCCAAAGGCAAAGGGCTTGGATTACAACCAAGAATCGACTCCCCAGCAAAACTGAGCATAATCCTTCAGGAGAAAAGATGGAAATTCAATGAAGTAGGGGGCTTTCAAACTTTCCTGAGGAAAAGACCAGAGTTGAACAGAAAATTTCACCTTCAAATACAAGATTCAAGAGAAGCATAAAAAGTTAAGCAGGAAAGAAAAAACAAACATGGCATTTAATATGGTTAAACTGCTTACATTCCCTACACGGGGAGATGACACTTGTTACTCTTAAAAACTGTATTTCTATTAGGGCAGTTAGAAGGAGTATATTTAGACAGAGGGTATGGGTATAAGTTAACTTTGATGTGATAATAAAAAAAATTAAGGAGTTAAAAAAAAAGGATAGTACTGGAAGAAGAGGAAAAGGAAGAGGCAGAATGGGATAAATTATATCATATGAAGAGGCTTGAAAGACCTCTTACAGTAGAGAGAAAGAAGGGAGGGAGATGAGCATTGTTTGAACCATACTCTCATTAGATCTGACTCAAAGAGGTAATGACATACACACCCAGTTGAGTAAAGAAATCTATCTTACCCTATAAGGAAGCAGGAGGGGAAAGGGGAACTAAAAGGGAGGTGATAGATAGAAGGGAGGGCAGATTGAAGGAGGTGGCAGTCAAAGGCAAAACACTGGTGAGGGTGAAAGATAGGGTGAAAGGAGGGAGAGAGAAAAGTATAAATGGGAAAAATAGGATGGAGGAAAATACACAGTTAGTAATCATAACTGTGAATATGACTGGGATGAACTCTCTAATAAAATGGAAGTAGATAGTATAGTGTATTAAAAGTCATAATCCTACAATATGCTGTTTACAAGAAACACATCTGAAGCAGAGAGACACACACAGAGTAAAGGTAAAAGGATGGGGCAGAATATATTATGCTTCAGCTGAAGTTAAAAAAGCAGCGGTAGCAATACTGATTTCAGATAAAGAAAAAGCAAACATAGATCTAATTAAAAGAGACAAGGAAGGAGCCTTCATCTTGCTAAAAGATACCATAGACAATGAAGTAATTTCAATACTAAACATATATGCACAAAGTGATATAGCATCTAAATTCTTAGAGGAGAAATTAAGTGAGTTACAGGAAGACAAAGACAGCAAAACTGGTGGGGGCCCTCAACCTCCCCCTCTTAGAACTCGATAAATCTAAGCACAAAACAAACAAGAAAGAAGTTAAGGAGATGAATAGGATTTTAGAAAAGTTAGAACTGATAGACCTCTAGAGAAATCTGAATGAGGATAGAAAGGAATATATCTTTTTCTCAGCAGTACACAGCACCTACACAAAAACTGACCATGTATTAGTGCATAAAAACCTCAAAATCAAATGCAGAAAAGCAGAAATATTAAATACATCCTTTTCAGATCATGATGCAATAAAAATTACATATAATAAAGGTACACAGAAAGACAGATTAAAAAATTAGTTGGAAACTGAATAATCTAATCCTAAAGAATGAGTGAGTCAAACAACAAATCATAGAAACAATCAATAATTTCCTCAAAGAGAATGACAATAATGAGACAACATACAAAAATTTAGAGGTGTAGTCAAAGCAGTACTTAAGGGAAATGTTACATCTCTAAATGCTTACATGAATAAAATAGAGAAAGAGCAGATCAATGAATTGGGCATGCAATTTAAAAAGCTAGAAAAAGAACAAATTAAAAATCCCCAATTAGACACCAAATTGGACATTCTAAAAACTAAAGGAGAGATTAAGAAAATTGAAATTAAGAAAACTATTGACCTAATAAATAAAACTAAGAGCAGGTTTTATGAAAAAAACCCATAAAATAGATAAACCTTTAGTTAATTTGATTTAAGAAAGCAAAAAACCAAATTACCAATATCAAAAATGAAAAGGGTGAATTCACCACGAAGTAAAGACGAAATTAAAGCAGTAATTAGGAGCTATTTTGCCTAACCGCATGATGAATAAATATTACAAACATATATATATATACATATATAATATATAATAATATATTTATATATTTTATATATAAATATATTTTACATATATATATATAAATTGCCCAGATTAACTGAAGAGGAAATAAAATATTTAACCTCATTTTAGAAAAAGAGATGGAACAAGCCATTAATGAACCTCCTAAGAACAAATGTCCAGGGCCAGATGACCAACAAGTGAATTCTACCAAACATTTAAAGAGCAATTAATTCCATTACTTTATAAACTATTTGGGAAAATAGGCAAAGAAGGAGTCCCACCAAATTCATTTTATGACACAAATATGGTGCTGTTGCCTAAACCAGGAAGAGCCAAAACAGAGAAAGAAAATTACAGACCAATTTCCTTAATGAATATTGATGCCAAAATTTTAAATGAAATATTAGCAAAGAGATGACAGCAATTTATCAGTTGAACAATACACCATGACCAGGTAGGTTTTATACTAGGAATGGGGAGCTGGTTCAATATTGGAAAAACTACTGGCATAACTGACCATGTCAATAACAAGATGAACAGAAATCATATGATTATCTCAATAGACACAGAAAAAGTTTCTGACAAAATGCAGCATCTATTTCTATTAAAAACACTAGAGAGCATGGGAATAAATGGAGTCTTCCTTAAAATGATAGGTAGCATCTATCTACAATGATCAGCAAGCATTATATGAAATGGGGACAAGCTAGAAGGATTTTCAATAAAATCAGGGGTAAAATAAGGATGTCCATTATCACCACTGTTATTCAATATTATACTAGAACTTTAACTTTAGCAATAAGAGAGAAAAAAAGAAATTGGAAGAATTAGAATAGGCAATGAGGAGAAAAAATTATCACTCTTTGCAGGTGATATGTTGGTATACTTAGAGAATCCTAGAAAATCAATTAAAAAACTTCTTGAAATAAATTTAGCAAAATTGCAGGATATAAAATAAAGTCACATAAATCATCAGTATTTCTATATATTACCAACAAAGCTCAGTAGCAAGAGACAGAAAGAGAAATTCTATTAAAAATTCTATTGTCAATATAAAAAAAATATTCACAATATAAAGTATTTGGGAGTCTACTTTCCAAAACAAACAAACTTGCCAATTATATGAACACAATTACACAATGCTTTTTTGCACAAATAAATTCAGATCTAAAGAAATGGAAAAGGGGCAGCTAGGTTGCGCAGAGAAGAGAGCACTGGCCCTGGAGTCAGGAGGACCTGAGTTCAAATCTGGCCTCAGACACTGTGTGACCTTGGGCAAGTCACTTGACCCCAATTGCTCTGCCTTCCCCCCTCCAAAAAGCAAAAAAAAAAAATTGGAAAAATATCAATTGCTCATGGGTAGGCTGTGCCAATATAATAAAAATGACAATTCTACCTAAATTAATTAATTACTTGGTACCATACGAATCAAATACCTGAAAAATTATTTTGTAGAGCTAGGAAAAATAATAACAAAATTAATCTGGAAGAACAAAAAGTCAAGAACATCAAGGGAAGTAATCAAAAAATGCAAAGGAAGATGGCCGAGCCATACCAGATCTAAAACTGTATTATAAAGCAACAATCTTCAAAACTATTTGGTACTGACCAAGAAATAGAGTGGTGGAGCAGAGGAATAGGTTAGGTATAGAGGATGAAGTAGTAAATGACTATAGTCGTTTACTGTTTGATAAAACCAAAGACTCCAGCTTCTGGGATAAGAACTCACTATTTGACAAAAACTGCTGGGAAAACTGGAAAACAGTATGGCAGAAACTAGGCATAGACTAACATCTTACACCTTATACTAAGATAAAGTCAAAATGGGTACATGATTTAGACATAAGGTTTGACACCATAAGCAAACTAGTAGAGCAAGGAATAGTTCACCTGTCAGATCTATGGAGAAGGCAAAATTTTATGACCAAACAAGAGATAGAGAACATTATGAAATGGAAAATGGACATTAAATTAAAAAGGTTTTGCACAAACAAAACCAATGCAACCAAGATTAGAGGAAACTTTTTTTGCAGCAAGTATTTCTGATAAAGGCCTCATTTCTCAACTATATAAAGAACAGAGTCAAATTTATAAGAATACAAATCATTCCCCTATTAATAAATGGTCAAAAGATATGAACAAGGCAGTTTTCAGATGAAGAAATTAAAGCTATCTATAGTTATATGAAAAACTGCTCTAAATCACTATTCATTACAGAAGTGCAAATTAAAATAACTCCTATGTATCACCTCACAGCTATCAGATTGGTTAATATGACAGAAAAGGAAAATAAGTGTTGGAGAAGATGTGAGAAAATTGGAACACTAATGTACTGTTGGTAGAGTTGTGAACTGATCCAACCATTCTGGAGAGCAATTTGAAATTATGCCCAAAGAGTTACAAAACTGTGCATACCCCTTGATCCAGCAATATACTACTAAGTCTGTATCCCAAAGAGATCATAAAAAAGGGAAGAGGACCCGCAAAAATATTGATAGCAGCATTTTTTTGGCGGCCAAGAATTGGAAATTAAAGGGATGCCTATCAACCGGGAAATGGTTGAACAAATTGTAGTCTACGAATGTAATGGAATACTATTGTGCTATAAGAAATGACGAGCAGGTGAATTTCAGAAAAACCTGGAAAAGACTTCATGAATTGATGCTGAATGAAGTGAGCAGACCCAGGAGAAAACGTAACAGTAACACTGTGAGATGATCAACTACAATTGACTTAGCTCTTTTTAGCAATACAATTGATCCAAGACAACTCCAAAAGACTCATAATGGAAAATGCTATCCATATCCAGAGAAAGAACATCAAAGTCGAAATGAAGATCAAAGCATATTATTTTCACTTTTTTTGTTTTCTGTGGCTTTTCCCTTTTGTTCTTTTTCTTCTTTCACACATGACTAATATGGAAATATGTTTTCATGATTGCACATGTATAACCTATATCAGACTGCTTGCCATCTTAGGGAGGAGGAAGGGAAAGAAAGGAGGGAGCAAAATCTGGAACTCAAAATCTTATAAAAACAAATTTTGAAAACTATCTTTACATGTAATTGGCAAAAATAAAATGCTATTCACAAAAAAGAGAGAGATAAAGAATAAAGAGGACTAAAAAAAAAGATACTGGATTTTGTGATAAAGTGTTCATTAGTGATTTTGGAAGAGAACTATTTAACAGAATGGTGAGGGTAGAATTGCTTCATCTCCTCCTTTCCTCCAGAATGTTTAAGGAGCTTCTCTTTAAAATGATTCTAGGTTACCTGGGGATGAGTACTTGGAATGTCCTCTTTGAGTTCATAGCTTGAGGCAACACTGACTGCTTCCTAGTAACCATCTCATCATTTTGATTCCAAGATCTTCATGGAATAGCTCACCAGTGGCCTGAATGTAAGAAGCATTCTTTGACTTGGATTAAATAAATGTTTGGAGTTTTTCCTTGCTATCTATTCAGAATAAAAATAGTGATAATTTGGAAAGAATATTAAAATACTTCACTTACTAATTCTAAACAGATTAAGTTATTCCTGCTAGGAATAATAGATTCCATCATTGGATGTAACTAAAGTGGATTACTTTTTAAAGCATTATATGATGTCAAGTACGGGTTAGCACACCTGGTGCCTTCTTTTATTTTTATTATTAGCTTGTAAGCAATTTGAGAGCAAAGAATGTGTCATTTTCTTCTTTGAATTCCCATCTAGCATAGTGTCTTGCACATATTTGCTCAATACATATTTATTGATTTTAAGGTTTTCCTCTTTGCTAAGCAATGATCATTTTCTGTATTTATTTCTCATCACCATTTTTTCCGTAATGAAAGGCACATGAGGGTGTAACTAGGAACAGCCTGGTCAAACTAATAAGGTTAAAGGAAGAGTCTTTGCCCTAAACAAGGGTCAAGATGATTAATGAAATCTTCTTGATGGGGTATAAACCAGTAGCCTAATGCACATCTTCCAAAGTCTTCATCTCCTCAAAGACAAATTAATATCATTGAAGGTTATTAAGTGAATCTGAGGGAGAAAGAAGAGGAAGAAAGGAAAGGAGGAAGGGGAGAGGGAAGGAAAGACAGAAAAGGAGAGAGAGAGAAGAAGAGATCCCAATAACAGACACAAACAAGATTTATAGGATAGCACAGAATTAAGGCTTTATGAGAGACAGAAAAAAGAAAACACATTTGTATGAGTTTAAATCAAAACCAGGCCTTTCTCCTCAGGATAGGCATTTCAGTGAAGATGCATACTCCTTGCATATTCACCATCTGAGAGATATGTTTTAGTGATGTAACTATCAGGCTTTGTAGTAAACATAGTGAGAGTATTATGGAACTCAGCCTTACTTTATTAAAGTTTGAAAGAAAAAAGTTTGAAAATTCATGCATGGTATCCATCCCAGTGCAATTGGATCACTGTAGGAAAGAGAAATGAGAACAGATTGCTTACATTTTGCATTTTTTTTTAAAAAAAGAACACACAACCAAACTCTCTAAGAGGAGATATGTTCCAATCTCCATAGGGCAACAACCCAAATTAAGGATAAGATCCGCCAGCTGGAATCACTGATGGAAGACATTTTGCGGGTGGTAAAGTAACAAAGTCTCTTGAAAAAAAAAATGACGAGTATATGTTGTAGGCTCAATGGAATTTGCTTAATACGTTGCACATTTGTCACCATCAGTCAGTATCTAGGGTGCCAGAAGACATAATTTCTTCATTATACCATCAAATGCTTGTCAGTTCTGGAAAACAAGCCTTGGAGGAAAAAAAAAATCAATCTTATTGCCTTTTCAGAAAGCATGTCCTTTGCTGGTCAGGAATTCTGAATGAAGCAGTTGAATGAGTTCATAAAGAAGAAGTGTTAGCCAGGCCAGTAGAACCAAGGGTCATTTAGGTACTTCTCTTCCTATCTATGTTTTAAACCCTAGGACCACTCAACACACCCTGGTGGCCAAGGGAAGGAAGGAAGGAGTAGCCATTTTCTCAAAGTTCCAAAGATGAATGGAAACCAGTGGCTGAATTAAGGCTCCAGTTTGAGAGACTGATTAAATTCTTATCTTGCGGTTAGATGGTACAGTGGATAAAGTTCTGGGCCTGAAGGCAGGAAGATTTATCTTCCAGAGTTCAAATCCAGCTGTGTGACCTTGGGCAAGTCATTTAGCTCTGACTGCCTCCAGAAAGTTTGAGTCAAAATGCTGCTCTTGAGTTTTATTAGGGTGTGATAAAATCAGGCTGAGGCAGGTTTCCTCATCTGCAAAATGAGCTTAGAGAAGGAAATGGCAAACAACTCCCAGTATCTTTGCCAAGGAAAGCCCAAATGGGGTCATGAGGAGTCAGAAGTGATAGAAAAATGACTGAACTTGTCGTTTTATCTAGACCTTAACTTGGTGACTTGCAGTAGCCATGCCAATAACCCCACATGCAATTAGTTGCTAAGTCTTGTTGATTTTACCCCGAAATCATATCTTGTACCCATCCCTTCTCTCTGCTCACATAGCTACCACATTCATTCCTTGTTGTTCAGTTATATCCAATCCTTTATGACCCCACGGACCTTCTATCCTCCACTGTCTCTCAAAGTCTGTCCAAGTTCACATTTGTTGTTTCTGCGATACCATCTATTCATTTCATCATCTGCTGTCCCCTTTGTATTTTGCCTTTAATCTTTCCCAACATCAGGGTCTTTTCCAATAAGTCCAATCTCCTCATTATGTGGCTAAAGTATTTAAGCTTCAGCTTCAATGTTTGACCTTCCAGTGAATAGCCTGAATTAATTTCCTTAAGTATTTACTGATTTGACCTCCTTGCTGTCCAAGAGACTCTCAAAAGTCTTCTCCAGAACCACAATGCAAAAGCAGCGATTCTACAATGCTCAACTTTCCTTAGAGTCCAACTCTCATAACCAGATGCAACTACCGTAACTTTGACTATATGGATCTTTGTCAGCAAGATGATGTCTCTGATTTTTAACATGCTGCTTATATTTGCCATAGCTTTTTTTTTTCCAAGGTGCAAGCATCTTTTAATTCCATGGCTGCAGTTGTCATCTGCAGTGATCTTTGAGTCCAAGAATATAAATTCTGAAACTGCTTCCATTTCTTCCCCTTCTATTTGCCAGGAAGTGATGGGACCAGTTGTCAAGATTATTTTTTCCCAATGTTAAGCTTCAAGCTAGCTTTTACACTCCCTTCTTTCACCCTCATTAAGAGGCTTCTTAATTCCTCTTCACTTTCTGAAAAGGCTAGAGCAGTATCATCCAAATATCTGAGATCGTTGGTATTTCTCCCAGCAACCTTAGTTTAAGCTTTTGATTCATCTAGCCTGGCATTTTGCATGATGTCCTATGAATATAAGTTAAATAAATAAGGTGACAATATACAACCTTGTCATATTCTCTTTTTCCCACTTAAACCGATCATTTGTTCCGCATTTGGTTCTAACTATTGCTTCTTTGCCCATGAGCAGTTTCCTCAGTAAGATATTAAGTAAGATGATCTGGTACTTCTATATCTGACCACATTCATTCAGGCTCTCATTATCTAAACTACTGAGTCTTTGGTTGATCTTGCCTCAGCTTTCTCTCCTCTAAAACCCATCTTCTACGCAGCTGCTAAATTGATTTTCCTAAAAAACGGGTCTAACTATGCCACTATCCTGTCCAATACATTCCTAGGATCAAATACAAATCTTTCTATTTGGCATTTAAATCTCTTTATGACCTAGCTCTCCAATCTACCTTTCCACATTTAGTATACATTATTCCCTTTCATATACTCTATGGTCTCATCAAATTGGCATTCTTACTGGTCATCATAGACAGCAACATGATACAGTGGAAAGAATACAGGGTTTGGAGTCAGAATACCTAGGTTCCAATCCTGATTTTACCACTTATAACCTATAATCTTGGTAGAGTTGAAGCACCTCTGAGCCTCAGATTCCTTATCTGTATCATGAGGGGGTAAAGCTAGCTGATTTCTAAGGACCCTACATGTTCTAAATGTATGGTCCAGGCTCTGTGTCTCTGCACTGGCTCTCTACTATTTGTGGAATGCATTCCCTCATCACCTCTTCCTCTTAGAATCCTTAATTTCCTTCAGATCTCAGCTCAAATGCCACCTCCTACATGAAGCTTTTCCAAATTCTCCTAGCTTCTAATTTAATCAATCATTCAACCAACAAGCACTTACTAAGTCCCAGGTACTATGCTAAGTGCTGGGAGTACAAACATAAGCAAAAAGGCAGTCCCTGCCCTCAGGGAGATTATATTCTAATGGGGGGGAGGAGATGAAAGGGAGTGTGGAGTAAAAGGATGAGGGGTTGTGGCAAAAGGTAGAGAAAGCCTGGTGCAAATGAGTCAGCAGTGTGGTTTGGAGATGAATGGCAGAAACTTTGGACTTTTTAGCTCACTCGGCATTTCGTTGCCCTGTCTGATTTCAACTCCACAGAACAAGATACTTCCTTTTGTCCCCTCTCCCCTTCCTGCCTCCTTTTGTGGGTCGTCTCTCCCTGTCATATTATAAGCTCCTTGAGGGCAGGGACTATCTTTCTTTTAATTAACTGTATCCCCAACCGTAGAGCAGTGACTGGTACACAGGAGGTACTTAAAAAATGTTTATTGGATATTACATAGTTGGCCTGGCCTCCTCTAAATTGGAGATACTCAGAGGAAGGCCTGAAGGGCAGAGGATATTTCCATGGGGAGGAGTTGTCTAAGGTGGAGTCAGCTTCCTAGGTGAAGAGGTTCCTATAGCATGGGAGACAAAATGCGGTGGAGATGACTCAGCAGCATGGCTTGGAGAGGAATGAATTAACCAAAATCGCCTTATGTCTTTTTGTGTTCTACTTATATATGCCCATGTTGTCTTCCCTGGTAAAATATAAGCTGCATGAAGGAAGGACTATTTAATTTTTCTTTTTGTATTCCCAGTGCCTGGCATATAATAAATAATAATAAATTTAATAAATGTTTATTACTTTTTAAAGATTTGTTGTCGAATTTCTCTTGTACACTCATGTTTTTGCTTTAAGTGCTTCAGAAAAAACTTCCTAGGATTTAACTTTTCCTTTATTCCCATGCGGAAATATTCAGGATTGAGAAGCCTTGTAGGTCTTCTAGTTCAACTCTCTCATGTTGCAGAAGAACTGAGGCCCAGAGACCAAGGCTTTAGGTGAGAAAGTGGGATGGGCTCCCAAGCCAGCCTTATTCTATTGTTCCTTTTCAGCACATAGTATAAGGCCCTGTGACACGCTCTGAGATAACAATGGTAATGAGACAGGTGGCAGACTACAGAGGAGGAGTTACTGAGCTGAGACATGCACAGATATAGCTATGATATGGAGTATGCTAAGTGCATGAGGGATAGAAACAAAATGTGTTCATTCAGAAGAGGGAGAGAGCCTTTATTTGGGGTGGGGGTGAAAAAAGGGAAGGATTCATCAAAGAGATGGCATCTGAGCAGACATGAAGGGAGGCAGCACTTTGACAGCAAGTGAGATGGTGGAAAGATTGCTAGATTTGGAGGATTTGGTGTCTCTGCATCTTGGTGACGTGGGCAAATCACGCCAGGTCTCTGGGCCTCAGTTTCTCCATCTAATAAAATGAAACACCTGGGTTGGATTGACTTCTAAAGTCCCTTATATCAATGAAATTAGGGTGTTATGAACAGGCAGAGATAAAGCAGGGAGAAAGTTCCAGACATATATTATCACTTGAACAAGGTACATAGCTAAGACCTGTTTTCAGAGGATTGCATGTGGTTGTTTGGAATATATAGGGAGTTATGGAAGCCTTGAAGGCCAAACTAAGGAATTTGTATTATATTTCAAGGTTTATTTTTATGAGCCAGTGTTTTGATTTAGAAAAGAATTGAATCATACTGTTATTTGGCTCTTTTTCATGGTCATGTTAGTTGACGAGTACTTATTAAATAATTTTTATGTGCCAGGGGTACAAAGACAGACAAAAACTCAGTCCTTGCCTTCAAGGAGCATTTTAATGGGGGAGAAGACATGCCAAAAACATTATATACAAGATGTATATATGCATATATCTATATATACACTCTTTCTCTACACATATGTGTGTATGTATTTAGAGATAGAAACAGAGGCAAATAGACACAGAGAGAAAGAGACAGAGAGAAGGGGGTAAGGGAGAGGGAGAGTCTAAAGTCTAAGTACAAGGTAATCTATGAGGGAAAACACCAACATCTGAAATATTAGGAAAGGCCTCCTCATAGAATGTGGGATTTAAGCCCAGTCTTAAAGGAAGCTAGAAAGAAGAGGAAAAAGGAAAGAGTATTCACATTCAGTTTTGGTTCTAGTGTTTCCTTTAAAAACCAGAGAATATGGAAACACACACACTTGCACCAGGGAAAAGCCTTTAAGTCCTCTCTCCCACATCCCACTCCCAAGGGCGTCCACCTTGATAGACATCACTTGTGTCCAACCTTTACTTTGATTTCTAAGATGGGCATTACTGACTCACTTTTTGTCACCTTGTGTCTTGACCTGGTGAAAGGGATGATCCTGAGCTGAGCATGTTCTGACTTCCCAGCATCCTCTACCACCTGTTCAAAACCAAACAACAGTGCCATGTTCAATTTTTAAAGTGTACATTGAGGGATATAAACCCCTCTTGAATCAAGTGCCTTCCCTCTTTAATTTCTTCCTACTTATCTTGTATGTAGCTTGCTTTGTGTGTCTGCTTATCTCCCACATTAGATTGTGAGTTCCTTGAAGGCAGGGACTGTCTTTTGCCTCCTTTTGTGTCTATCTCCTGTGCTTTCTGGAACACAGTATATTCTTAATAAAGGCTTATTGATTTAATTAATAAAACAGACAAAGCTCAATAGGGAAGATTGCTGTACATGCTAGGAGGCCCAGAAATGTCTTCCACTTCACATGGCAGAAAACTTCAAGTTTTTGCTAGCTATGACAACCTTCCTGCAGTAGTTGGTTTGAAGCAAATTTTCTCGTTCTCGTTTGGTTTAATAGGTTTGTTAACCTAGCAAACACAACTTGAAATGGGTGATTTTAACCTCTGCATACACAACATTTAAGTTCAAGGGAACATTTGAAACTGCTAAGATGCGTTAGCTAGTCTAGCTTAAGAAGCAACTTGAACAGTTCTGTGGGTAGTGTCAGACAGTTAAGCAAAGAAATTGTGAAAAAGAGTTATATCATGATTATTATTTTAGCTTTCCAGCTGAAGATTCCTAGGCAAAGAAATCTGCCATATATAGGATTATTACAATGGTGTACTCTTAACTGTGTTTACTCTGTGGTCATTCATCTATGAACTTTAGAAACACAAAGCAGGAAGAATCAATAATTGCAGGAACCAGAATTTGGCCCAGAACACTATGTTCAAGACACAACGAATGAAATTATGAAATCTAATTTGTTGTGTGACAAACAAGCCATTCTGACATAGAACAGCCTCTGGTCCCCCCCAAAATTGGTGGTTCTATTCAAGTTGGCTCATCAGGCAATAATATATTTATAAGAACACAAGATTTAATTTACTCCCCAAGTTTCCATATTGTTTCTTTGCTTTAAGAGACATTGAATAAGCTAGTCCATTTAAGATACTTATTTTAATGAAATAAAAAAGCCATTGTTTGAAGCTATTTTACCATTTCAGCTTCTAATTAATTTCCTGTCCTGTTCCTGAAGGAAATAAATTTCTTGTAATTATAACAAAGGAAGTTTTTAAATGGTATTGTTAGTTACTGCCCAAAGATATTGAAATGCCTTTTAATTTCTTAATAATATTTTAAGATGAATCAGTGTTGGTGTGCTCAGATGACTCAAAATTATTGAAGATGGTATGATTCTAATACAACAATTTTCCAGTTATGTTGAGAAATACCAAATTGCAATCTGACCTACCCAAAGAAAAAAAAAAGTGATTGATACCCTGACTGCCAATGTGATCCAGTTAAGCAGGAAGTCTCATGTAATTCAATCTACTGCCAAGAGAGCAAGTTTAAATGAATTTGCATATTCATAGATCATGGATTTGGAACTGGAAGAGATCTTATTCAAAAGCTTGCCCAAGTCAATTCATAGCCTGAAGAAGATTGAGAGTAGAGGGAGATATATATCTATTCTAGTAGGACTGAAGAGCAGTCCTATGAAAGAGGGATGAAATTTTCTTTGGTTGGCCTCAGAGGATGAAACAAGATGTAATGGGTAACCTGATAAATGGTCAAAGGATATAAATAGGTAGTTTTCAGCAGAAGAAATGCAAGATATCATAGCCATATTTTTAAAAATGTTCTACATCACGAATAGAGAAACGCAAGTTTAAAACTCTAAAATACCATCAGATTGGCAAAATTGACCAAAAAAAAAAAAGGAAATGACAAATGCTGGAAAGACTGTGGGAAAGTAGGTACTTTAATCTGTTGGTGTGTCCAATCATTCTGATAAGCAAGTTGATACTACACCACAAAAGCTGTTAAACTGTGTATCCTTTGACTCAACAATATCCCTACTAGGTCTATACTCAAAAGAGAGCAAAACAGAGGAAAAGGATTCATATATAGAGAAATATTTATACTAGCACTTTTTGTGACAGGAAATTGGAAACTGAGGGGATGCTTATCAATTGGGGAATGGCTGAACAAATTATATATATGAAGGTGATGGAATACGATTGTGCATAAGAAATTATGAAGTGCATGGTTTCAGAAAAACCTGAGAAGAACTGTATGAATTGATGCACAGTAAACAGAACCAGGATAACAATCTGTACAATAACAATACTATTATAAGGATAAACAAATTTG
This sequence comes from Pseudochirops cupreus, assembly GCA_028627135.1. Taxonomy (NCBI): domain Eukaryota; kingdom Metazoa; phylum Chordata; class Mammalia; order Diprotodontia; family Pseudocheiridae; genus Pseudochirops; species Pseudochirops cupreus. The sequence continues at coordinate 385,246,487 of CM053582.1, read as the reverse complement.
AAAGATTTATGTACTCTGATCAACACACTGACCGAGCACAAATGTAAAGGACTCATGACAAAAGATACTATCTACCTCCAGATTGAGCATTAATGGACTAAGAATACAGACTAATGAATATTTTCTCTTTCTCCTCCTTCCTGTCTTTCTGGACATGACTAATGTATGAATTTATTTTGATTGGCTATACATATTTGTAATATTTTTTCCTTTGTCTTCTCAAAGGGTGAGGGAGAGAATTCAGAATTGAAAATAAAATAAAATTGAATTTAAAAAGAAAATAAAAGTTATGAAATATAAACTAAGGTAAACTCTTTAAAATGTACTGTTCCTCAAAGGTATGGTTAATATCAGTGTGTCAGAAGTTTGCCTTCATGAAGAAGAATAAAAGGACATGTGTTTAAAAAAAAGATATAAATGGGTGGAAGTGATAGGAAAATTGATCTTATGCTAGTATAAGAAAAATGTTCTTAGCTGTCCAGAAGAGGAACATTTGGGCTATCTCAATAGGGAATGAATTGTCTGCCCTTACAGGTGTTTGAGAAAAGGCTGCATAGCCATTTGTCCCAATATTCTAGAGATTTCTTTTAATCAGGAGTGGTTCTTCCAAAAATCCTGAGTGTTTACTAAAGTTAAATTATTAAGCAACAATTAGCCACTATTTGCAAGACACTATGTTAGATCACGAAGAGGTACAGAAGGTAAATGTGTGTGGTGTGTGTGTATGTGTGTGAGAGAGACAGAGAGACACAAAGAGAGAGAGAGAGACAGACAGACAGAGAGACAGAGAAAGAGAGACAGCATAGCCATTTGTCACAATATTCTAGAGATTTCTTTTAATCAGGAGTGGTTCTATGTGCTATCTCATTTATTAGAATATAAGCTACTTGAGGGTAGGAAAAGATTTTGCTTTTGCTTTGTATCTCCAGCGACTGGCACAGTGTCTGACATACAGTTAACACTTAATAAATGCTTATTTTTTAAAAAAAAGGAGTGGTTCTTCCAAAAATCCTGAGTGTTTATTAGTTAAATTATTAAGCAATAATTAGCCACTATTTGCAAGACACTATGTTAGGTCACGAAGAGGTACAGACGATAAATGTGTGGTGTGTGTGTGTGTGTGTGTGAGAGAGAGAGAGACAGAGAGACACACAGAGAGAGATAGACAGGGACAGAAAAAGAAAGAGAGAGAGAGAGAGAGAGAGAGAGAGAGAGAAAGAACATGTGATAGATTAGCTACCAGAGGATTCCTGATCAGTTATGGTTTGACAGGGTTTCCCTCAAAATCAACATTTTATCTGTAGCAAAACTCTGTGCTATAAATACAGCTTTCAATAAACATTTATCTGATATACGTATTGAGGTGGGGGTAATCCAATTCAATAAATATTTATGTGCCTACCATGTATCAGGCACTGTGCTAAATGCAGGGGATATAATTAATAAAAAGATAGTCCCTCCCCTCAACAAGTTTACAACTTAAAAGGGGAGAGAACACACAAAAGGAAGCAGGAAAGAAGAGGGTGAAGAGGGAAAGATGGGACAGTAGGGGGTACCTGGTGTGGGCCATGGAGTTTTAGTCAGGCAGGGCAACAAAGGCTAGGTGGAATGAGTTGGGGATATACTTATTCTCCAGTCCCACACCACCCCTTCTCTTTTTTTCCCCCCACTTGTCCCCAATCCCTTGACTAATTACAACAAGATTGGGATTAGTAACTTTATGGTGATAGCTTGGAAGAATACTTAAAAATGTGTGAAATGTTAAGAGTTTTCTAAAATTACTAATTATAATAGGAGATGCTTAGGTTTGCAAAATGACTTCCACTTATCTCACTTGATCCGGTGAGATAGAGACTACAGGTGCCCATTTAGCAAATGAAAAAACCGAGGTCTAAGAAGTTTGGTGACGTGTGGATACACATAGCTATGAGGTGGAATTCCACCTGAGGTCTCTCTTAACTCCCAGTCCAATCTTCTTTGTTGTTTCTAAGACAACACTGGCTCTTAGCAGATTATAGAAAATCTGATGGTGGATGGCAGGTAATGAAAGTTGGATGGGACATAATTATTTATGTGATCTTTGGCAACCCTCTCATTTTTTATGAGGAAACTAAAAGAGTGGTTAGATGATTTTCTCAAAATCAAATGATGAAGGGACTTAAGTAGCAGGGATGGTATCTGAATCCAAATACTGACTCTAAATCAAGTCTCCTTCTACACCGTTCTTCCTGATCGGACTAGATAACAAGGTTTCTTCAAACTCAATCCTATTCTCCTACGAGGATAGGCATGTGTTACACATCCCAGTAGGGAGCTGTGTTTGAGACTGAACTAAGAGGTGAGAAGTAGGGCATCATAGGGAGAAAGGTGGCAATGCCAAACTGAAACTTAAAACTTGAGATTTTGCTGAAGGTTTGAGATCTTTTCAACTTTCCTTGTCCTATACCTGAGGCTTAGAGACAAACAACTCTGCTCAAATGGACTAATTGCCTATTGCTGACCTACAGCAGCAAACATTCTTTGATACCTTTGCACTGGCTATACTCTGTGCCTGGATTACTCTCTCTCCTTCCTCGTCTCTGCCACTCTGGACCCCTGGTTGTCCTCAAAATACAGCTCAAGGGCCACCTTCTGCCAGCCCTTCCAGGTCTTCCAGCTGCTGGAGGACCTTTCTGCCTTCCCTTTCTCAGGTTACCTTGTACCTACTTTATATGCATAGATATATACATATATAGGTTGTCTTCCTCCATTGGAATGTAAGCTCTTTGAAAGTAAGAACTATTTCACTTCTGTTTAGTTCAGTGCCTCGCATAGAGGCACTTAATAAATGCTTATTTATTGAGTGCACTATTTGAAAGTTCAACAAAAAGGTCATTTTCGAGGATCTCAAACTGTGTTCATGTAGAGGCAGCATAGCTATGGATAGAGTGCTGGATATGGAGTAGGTAAACTTGGGTTCAAATCCCTCCTCAGAGACAACATGGGAGAATTACAGCCTCCAGATCCTCAGTTTTCTCACCTGCAGATGGGAATAACATCTGTATTACCTACTTCACTGGGCTGTGAGGAAAGCACTTTGCAGGCCTGAAAGTGCTATGTAAATGTGTTACTATTATTACATAAACGATATGCTTCCATGACTCTGTGTAGTTCTAGAAAAGGCTACTATTCATTCTGCATTTATTAAGCAACTATGGTTTATACAGGCACTGCTTTAGGGACTGTGGGAGGCACAAAACTAGAAAAGGAGGACCCAGTCTCAAAATGGCTCACAGTCAAATTAGGAAAACAAAACAATCAGAAATTTAAAAAAAATTAATATAAGCAAGTCAAAGACTAGACAAGTCTGAATTATATTATCAGTGCCACAAAATACAAATTACTACTACTACCACCTCCACTACTTTAAAAAATGTTATCTCATTTAATACTTACAATGACCCCTCTGAGGCCAGCACTGTTATTATCTCCAGTCTGCATACGAGGAAAGCAAAACTTAAACATGCTAAGAGACCTCCTAGGAGATCACTTAACCAGTACAGTGTAGGAGGCAGGACTGAACCCAGGTATTTCCCCCTGGCGCTACTTTTTATACCCTATATCAAGTTGCTTCAGGGTGAACACAACATGGTTCCTTTTTTGTGGGCAAAAACTGTACAGATACAAGACAATGACTAGTGTGGGGTCAGATTAGCGAATGGAGACTTAATGGACCCTTTCATGTTCAGTACTCTAAGAAGCCCAGTTTTAAGAGACATCCATCCTTGAACTAGGGATGAGAGGGAATAAAATGTACAGCATATGCTACTACTCCTATAGCTACAGAGGTTTGGCTCCCTTTTTTAAGGCTGCAAACTCACCACTAACAAAATCAACCAACTGTTAAGTTTTCAGCACACCTCAAGGGAGCCCTTAATACTACACATCAATGTCTGGGGCCAACAGACTGAGAAATAATGCATTAAACTGACTAATGTAGGCCAAGAGACAAGAGGGTTGAAAAAACAAGAAGCCCATTCTTTCTCCTTGAATACCATTGTCTTTATAGCTATAGAAAATTCATGAAACCAGAGGGTGAGATCTTCTCTGTGGTTTGTATAGTCATTAACACATAGAGAGTAACTTATAATGAAGAATACCTAATAATACAAAAACATCCAGATACAAAAAAGACACTAATTACATTTGCTTTTCACCGCCAATTACTAAACTGTACCTTTAAGTTTATTTCAGAGACAGAATCTGAAGTGATTTTTTTTCTTTTCTAAACAGGAGTTTAATTCATCTAAGGGCGGCTCCAAAATAAACTGGCATTTTTGTGGTAACAACACTACCATTCTTAAGAGACAGCAGTGATATGGCCAATACAAAACCTATTTTTTTGCACAGTGTGCTGGTATGAACTTGTCTGATATTGTGAGGAGATTCAAAATACTTTAAAAAATGACTCTGTATCACAAAGACCCGGGGAGAAGTGAAAAAGTTATTCATCTGCCCCATCCTGAACCCAGGTTTCAAAACTCCATGCTAAGAGGTAATCTGGAGACTCATCTAAGTTAACCCAGATCACTCAACTCGAGCAGATTCCTTTCTGAGCGTGCTAGGTTGGAGTGGAACCCTCCTTGGGAGCAGGGAAAAAGTAATAAAAGGGATTTTTTGTTGACTGTTGGATAGGAACCTCAAGCTTCCTTATACTTTTCCCTGGATGGTGAGTAATGATTAGACGATTAGGAAAAAGAAAAAGAGGGAGGACTCCAAGAAAGAAGCTGAACCCAAGGGGTACATCTTGCTCTAACACTTTTGATAAAGGTGTCAACATCAGACATGACTATGTCCTCCCAACATTTTAAAAAGTCAACTTTGCTGGTGGCTAACAAAGATAACTGACTATATGGCAAGAAACAGACCTCATTGGTTCTTTTCAGGATTTACTATTTATAGTCATTAGTCAAATACAGATGTCTGAGGCTGATTTAAGAAATCTGGCTATGTGTGAATGCAAGTATTTGCATAACATTCTGGACTACTTTGCTTCTATCAGCAAATGAGAAGCTATTAAATTCAGTTCTATGATACAGTCAGTTATCTATCCGGCTGCTAGACATTAATATGGGTCAACTCAACTGTGGACATAGCGCTCCTTCCATGGATTTACATTCATGTACATGTAGACAAAACCCAACATTAATCAGTCTTGGCGAGCTTGCTTCTGGCTAGCCTCCTCAGATAGGTCACCAGACTGGTAGTAGTTGGAGGAATGCCACGGTTATAAACACTAGACTAGACTGGAACAATTCTCATTCTGCCCTTTCTATCATTGGGATGCTGCTGCTAAAAAAGGTTGATTTGCTTTCACCTGCACAAATCTGTAATTTTTAACTTTTAAAGAGCCACGTGGGTATAACATTATTTAGGTGGTTATTTATTTCCATGACCTTTCCTCACTTTGAAGTTCTCATTCTCAATTCATGGCATAAATGAACTATACAGCTTTTATAGAGAAACAGAAAAAAATTAACTAGTTCGGAAAAAAACAGAAGCAGAACACAGTCCATTAACCTCTATTAAAACATGAGTAACGCCTAACGAAATAATGCTGACTTGCATACAAATCATGCTGAAAGGAGAAAGTAAGTGAAGCAATGATACTGACAGAGACTTCTTTCTTTTCCATAGGCATTGTAGCAAATATCAACTTGAAAATTTAAGTGATACTTTAAATAGTAAAACCAATAAAAAACTGTACTTTGTGACATATGTAGTACATACTTGGGGAAAAAAAAACTTTTTTACTTGAGACAAAAATAACATTTTTGAGTTGATATTTTCCAAGGAAAACTGTCTTCCCACAGCAAGTCCATAACCATGTAAAAGTTCAATCAGTATTAAAACTAAATTTTGTCTCCCATATTTACAAATGATTAAGTTTACATTAGATTCTTCAAGAAAACTTTCAAACATGATGCTAAACATTTCTATTACAGTATGAATTACAAAATAATTTATAACAATTCTAATAGGGGCCATATATAGTTTTATTTAAATATATAATAATTTAACACTGCACAGCAAGCTAATTTATAGGTATAAAAATAGATTCTGTTGGCAATCAAAAACAAACACTACACAAAAAGACCAAAACATACACAACCATAAAATTTGGAAGATTAAGGCAACATAAATATTTCAAGTAATTTTATGAGATTACTTTACTCATGTAACAGTCAGTCAGATGTTATTAAAACATCCCAAAATAGAAAGAGATCACATTTTTTTTTCAGTACAAATTTTCCCTTTCAGTTCTCTTCTAAATATATTAGTGCATCTTCTTAAACAATACACACGCACAATTAATCTAGATGGGCCATTGGGCTGTCAAAACCACTGTCCTGTTGACTAGTTTGGGGAGCCATTAACAATTTTCTTGAATGCTGATGACATGCTGAAGAATGAACTGCACTGTTCGGTTTTCTGAAGTCTGATTTCAGTACATCAGAGTTAGGATGAGATGCATGCCCAGGAGGCTTATTTACCTGCTCTGTCTGTGTTCGTTTGTCTTCTTTTTTGACAACAGGAATGTGGTCATTTTGACATAAGAATTGTCTACAAAGTTTATTAGCTTTTTCCTCTGTGTCAGAAAGGCAAGTGTGTGCTGGAAACTGCATGAATGAAACTGATTCTATTTTTTTATCCAGGATCCCTTGTTGCAAAGGAAATAAAAATGATGTGTCACTGCTAGTTAAGGCTTCACGAGTTACACTTTTTGAACTCCAGTCAAGGGAGTCACTGGGACCTTCTTCATCCTTTACTGGAGTTTCCTGAATATTGAAATTTGGACTTTTCTCAGCTATGACCTGTGAATTACATTTATGTTCTTTTAAAATGCGTTTTTCTTTCAGACCCTGAAATGTTATGTGACTGGATCCTGAGTCAGAAAGACCAGGAGTCTGGGTAGATGTGTGTGTGTTTTCAAACTGCACGTGAGGGTCAGTTTTGCTTCTTCTACCTTCATCAGGAACAAACTCAGGATGCACATTTCTTGGCAAATCATCTTGCGGTTTGCATGCAGTCACACTGCTAGGAAGGCCTGAAGATGCTTCTCTGAAAGCAACATGCTTTGTTTCCATGTGTTCTGTATCTTCTAACCGCTGTCTTAAGTTACAAGGTAAACGCTTCTGAAGGACTTGCTCGCCGCCTGCCTTGGTGATACTATTCCTGCCACTTGATTTATTTTCCATATGGTTTCCCCTTCTCTGATTCACGTAATTTTTTTTTGATTGTTCAATTCCAGGCAGTAGCTCAGATGATCGAGGCACTGCTAACAAGTACAAACAGAAAATTAGAGGAAACACTAAAAACAAAAACAATCCTTCCAAGGATTTTAGAAAACTTTACCTACCAATGCTAGAAACTCTTAGGTTGTGTTTAAATTCACAGTTAAACACTGTGAATAAGATTCCCCTTCTCTTTTCCTTGTTTTACAAGGCAGAAACTAAATCTCTAAAGGAGCAGGAAGGGCATGAAAAAACAAATTACCGAAATGATCCGTTTTTCACATACCTGATGGCGAATTTTTGATCTGGGCTCTATTAATAACAGGCGTTTCCAGCACATGCGCCATTGTAGCAAGCTTGCTAGCAGCATTCATGATCTTTTTTTCAGCCCTACTGGGAATTTCAGAATATTATATCAATATAGTTCAGAGGAAAAATGAGTTTCTCCACCCCTAGGCTTTCTGTTATCCAATTCCCCTAAGTCGGTTTTTAGAGCAACACAGCCATAAGTTTCTTTCACCTCAAACGTTATGTGAAAACACTTAGTTTTGTAACTTAGAAAAATGGCTGGATAATCACATGATGTTCCAGATCTCTCAATGCAACAAAATTGTGCTTATCTACTCTGGACTCACCCTTCCTGCCTTCCATCATCCTGCAAAAGCTGGTGCAGGCAAACCAGGTAGTATTTGCGCATCCTCCGAGCAGTCTCTTGACGTTCTTTAAGTAGTTCTGCTTTTAGCAACTCAGCTGCTCTCTGTTTACTTCCCTGTATATACCGAATCATATCACCTAAAATGCATGCGGTAAAAAATGTACAGGGCATTTTTTTAATAGAAGGCCCCAGAGGGAGATATTCCAGGGTTATTTTCTTTTAAAAAAAAAAGACTAGTAGGGAAGATTTAAACAGTGTCATGGAATATTAAAGATTTCCTTTTGGCAGGGTCTGAGAGAAACTATTACATATTCCACATTGAAATGATGATGGTCACATATGGTGAGAAAAATGGAGTGCTCCCCAATGAAAAATCTGTTATGTTTGAAAAAATCTCAGGCAAGAAAATACCTATATATGAGATAGAAAAATTCCAAAATAGTGATTAGTACTTAAAAATATATTTCAACTCCATATTATGATCTATATTAAGGAAGAGGAAGAAAGACTGGAAAAAGGAGAAAGATGTTGAGACACAGACTGACATTCAAAAGTGAAAAGGACGGCTCAAAAAGACTCATCCCTTGATGGGATGTAATGAGAACTTAAACTGTGAGTGTCACTGAAATGCTAATTAGTAATTCACAGGCTCACAGACTTAGTGCAGGGAGGAGCCTTAAGGGTTCGACTCTATCAGATAAAGATGAGGAAGCTGATGCATGGAGAGGTGAAAGAAAGGGGTGTCTTTTGACTCCAAGTCTAGGGCATTGTGACCTCTGACATCTCTTTGAGTGGTTCTTAGTGACCACTGTGCTTCTTCATCTGTAAAACAAAAGGGTTGGACTCAATGCATTCTAAGGTATGTTTGAATTGGACAGCAGATTGGACAGTAAGGGGGAACTAGGAGAAGGAAAGGAGTTATTGTGAACCAGACCCATCAAGTCCAGAGCTAGATCCTGCCTAAAAAAATTTCTTATGCCTGTTCTACCAGGCCCATCATGTTCATAAAACATCTACCATCTCAAAGCATCTATGATTTAGAATAAAAATGGAAGAATTATCACATTTAATTAAATTATATGGTGCTTAACAATGCATGAATCCCTTGTGTGACAATCAACCAACCAAATAAACAACATTTATTAAGCATCTCCTATATGATAAGCACTGTGGAATACGAGGACAAAAATGAAACTGTCCCTGACCTTAAGGAGCTTACATTCTATAGGGAAAAACACATCTACACATAAGTTTATACAAAAGATCCATGAAATGAATTCTAGGAAATCTGTAAGGAGCAGCCTGAAGGGACAGGGGACAGGAAAGACTCCATGTAGAAAGTGGTGCTTAGGCTTAACTTTGAAGGAGAACATGGGATTCCAAGAGGTAGAGGTAAGGAGGAAGTATATTCTAATCCAGATATAACCTATGCAAGGGCACAGAGACATGTCAGGACCTAACAAGTAGTTATTCAATTTGTGCCTTTTCAGTCCTAATTAATCCCTTGGACCTTTAATAATTGGTCCTAGTTTTCCCCTTTTTAATATTTAATTTGTTACGTTGTCAAAGTACTATTGCAATATTACCCCACTCAAAGTCAAATGATAGCCCACTACAGCATGTGAACAATCTAAGCTTTCTATCACTTCCCAAAATGCATAGAGAATATCTAGAAAAGGCATCAGCATTCTCTGAGATGTGAGTTTTTCACAAGTTTCTAATGTCTAGGTACTGAATTTATGAGAGCTGTAAGATCCCCAAATCAGGTCTTACAACACCTTAAGCTGAATGTTTTAACTCTGTATAGACTGGGTTGCATAAATTCTATAGGAACTTACTCTTAATTTTTTTTACAGCTTTAATATAATGTCCACGAAGTTCTTCTAAGCCCTTTCCATTGCATATCAGGCAGCTATGGTCAATAGCACCTTCTGAAAAAGATCTAAAAACAAACCAAGGGTTAAAAGTTCAGCTCAACACAGATTTACTAAATACCTACACTATGTACCAGACACTATGCTAGATGCTATGGATTTAAAGAAAACAAAAACAGAAGAGTCCCTACATTCAAGACGCTTACTACCTATGGTGGGGAAACAACATTTATACAAACACCAACTATACTTAAAATAACGACAGGACAGTTTTGGGGGGGCTGGAGAAATCAGAAACGGGCTAAGAGCGGGAGGCGAGAGTTGGGCTAAGCCCAGTTGACAGCCAGGTCCTCCGAGAGGGGCAGGTAAGGGGTCAGAGTATTCCAGGCATGGGGAACAGCCTACGTAAAAGCGCAGAGAGGACTGTGGAATGAGAAGCAGGAAGAACATCAAGCAGGCCGGTTTGTCTAGGATGTCGGTACATTAAAAGGGAGAATAATGGGAAACCAATCTAGAAAAATAGGTCATTTCCATGTTAGGCTTTAAATGACAGGAATTCAGACTTTATTCTACAAGTGACAAGGAGTCACTGAAACTTCTTGAGCAGTGGCATGATGTGGCCAAATCAATGCTTCAGGAATATAAACTTGGCAGCAACGTGGAGAATGGAGATAAGGGTACAAATCGGGAAGCTGTTGCACTACTCCAGGCAAGCAATAATAGGCTGGATTAGGTAATAGCCCCGTGAAGGAAAGGGACTGATGATAGCAATGTTGAGGAAGTAGAACTGACAAAACTTGGCAAGTGCTCATATATGGGTGTCAGAGGAGGGAAGAGAAAAAAAAAGAGTTGCAGATAACTCTTAAGTCTGTACACCTGAGTAACGGGCAGTGCCCTCAAAAGAAATAAGGACGTTAGGAAGAAGTGTGAATTTTCTAGGAAAAGATGAGTTCCGTTTTGGATGTGCTATGTTTGGGATGTCTGTGGGATATCCAGGTGGAGATGTCTAGTAATCAGATGGCAGTACAGGAAAGGAGGGGAAAATAGAGATTAAGCGATGATATATGCATCTGGGAGATATCTGAACAGAGATGATCATTGAACCCATGGAAGCTAATGGTTATCACCGAGACAGAGAAGAGAAGAAGCAAGGCCCAGAAAAAAACTCTGGTCTATACCTGCGCACAGGGTAGTGCTATGGATAGTCATCCAACAAAAGAAGGAACTGTCAGTGGAATGGCAGAACCACATGAGAACAGTGTCAAGAAAACTAGAGAATTCAAGAAAAATAAAGACTGAGAAGTGGCCATTGGACTTAATTAAAGATTACACACAAAAAAATCTCAAGTGATTAATTTCATTTGGAAAACAAATCAAATGTTCCTTTAAAATGGAAAGAGTTTACCGTGGTGGTATGCTAAGTGCTCTCAGTTCTTCCAGTTTCATCTTCATCTCATTGTTTTCTTCCATTAATTCTTCAACAACTCTACTGTTTTCTTCTGCAAAATAAAAGTGTGTAGGTTGTATGTCCAGGTCTCTTACTGGTCTTTATTTGACCACATGCCTTCCCTTCCCGCCTCAAATATACCCTGGCTGCATGCAAATCTTTAGAAAGAAAGCTATGTAATTTTTTGTTATTCTCACTCCAGAATGATTAGTCCCTTGTTTTACTTTTTCAGCACATAAAAACTATACTGTACCACTATATATTCACTTGTACGTTATCTAAGAATTGTCCTTTGTTTCACAGAATGACAAAGAACATCACAACCAGAAGGGTCTTCAGAGCTCATTTAATCCAGTTTTCTGATTTTTTCTGAGGAAGAACGGGCCCAGAAACATTAAGTAACTTACCCCAAGGGTCACACTTTGCTAGTGGTAAAACTGGGACTCAGACCTAGTTATTCCAGCTCTCTCCAGTGTTCCACACTGCTGACTTCTCTCTCATCTTGGATGTTTTCTTTTCTCTAGGTTATTGTGACACCATTCTACTGTATTTCTTCTATCGGCATGGTGGCCTTCTCTGTTCCTTTAGCCAGATGGGAGCTTGCTCACTGCTCTGAATACCACTACAGGCTATGTGTATGGAGTATTTACAAAGATTTATGAATAAAAGGCTTGATGTGGTATGTACATGGTGCTGCATTCCTCAGAGCTCTACCAGGTACATAGCTTCTATATTCCATAGCCTCTACATTTGCTGAATGAATGGCTCGAACCTAAACTCAATGACTTAGCAATTCTCCCCTACTCTAGCAAAAGAGAGGCACATTTAAATAAGAATCTTTACCTCAATTCTGGGAACTTCCAAATTCAACACAAAAGACAATGAGTTGTCTTAGACCTGGAGAATTCACAGATTCCTCTCAGTGATATTAAGCTGTTTTTATGACTCACTGAATGCTACAAATCACAGGGAAAAGTAAAATAAAATTTGGACTAGCAACAGAGAGACATGGATTCTAGCTCTGCTGCTGATAGCTGTGGGAATGTAGGTAAGTCACAAACACTCTGGGCCTCAGTGACCTCCTCATGTATAAAATGAGAGACTTAAATGAGAAGACCTCAATGATCCATTCCAGTTCAAATGTACTACGAACTCTATGAAAATATTTGGAAAGAAGAATTATAGAAACAAACAAAAAAAACCCCAAACCACACCAATGCAATACTACTGAATAGTCAAAGTCTTAAGACTAGTAATCAAAGCACTAGGGTTCTGGTCTTGGCTCTATTATCAACTTGGGTGGCCTAAAAAGGAGAGTTGATTTTTCTGACTTATTCTTTGTTCATGTATTAAACTAGGTAACAATCTCAAAAGGGAATTGTGCCAAATGACTTTCATGATTACAATGTGAAATATAAAATATTATTATTGAATAGCAACAGTAACCAACAACTCTTGCCATATGTTGTATATAGTATTTTTCCTTTTGTAATTTACTAGGTTTACATAATTTCACAATAACATTTTTATGGAGATATGTATAAGGTTTGTTTAAGCATTCCATTTGTTCTTCTGGCCACCATTCCACTAATAAGCTAAAATAAATGTAGACACAAGGGTAAGTTTTATGTAGACACAAGGGTAAGATTTAATTCTGGAAAAAAAAATCTGACTTTGAAATTCTATCCCTCTAAACCAAAAAAAAAAATTCTATACAACCTTTTCTTATTTTCAAGTAATTATCTATCTTTAACATTTCTCAGTAAGCAGTGGCTAGTAGCATAGAGCTTCTCTGTCCTTCCCCTGAACTTTCTTTAAATTTCTTCTTTTGAGGACACACAGAAATTTAAAAGGAGATGCCAGGGAACAGAATTTCCCTATGTCTTTATATTTTGAATATTTCACAGCATGGAGGCATATGTATTGCTAAAAAAAAAATCTTGGTTGGTTTCCTTTTTAGTCAATATAGAAAAAAACTTCTTTCAGATGCCTTGATGAAACTGCCTAATAGAGATGTGAAACTCCTGAAATTTTTCTGGCATTCCAAGAAGCCACGTGATGCAAGGGTTAAAAAGTTGAATTTGGAGTCAGGAGGACTTGGATTCTTTTTTTGGGGGGGGAGGAAAGACATTTATTCACTATGTGACCGTGGACAGATAACTCATCCTCTCAGAGCTTCAGCTTCTCTGTCTATAAAATGAGAATTACACTAGGACTAACTAGCTGACCAGGTTGTAGTGAAAGGTTGTGGTGAAACTCAAGTGAGATAATGAATATTTAGATGCACTTTATAAACCTTAAAGCACTATGTCAACGTCATCAATTATTATTTGACAAACCCCTTAAGATACTTCTAATGAACATTCTATTTTACCTGTTACACCACCACATCTCCAGCTTCATATACAGTAAATTCTTGGTTAACCACATTTACTGAAGACAAAAGTGTGGCTAATCTGCAAATCATTTCTATTTGGCTATGAGATTTTCTTTTAACTTACATCTGACTATAAATGATGACTGATATACTGGGGAATCACTTCAAACAAACCAAGTTACACTGTGAAGGGCTAACTCAGGGCAAAATGAGAAGCTATTCAGTTTTCCCTTCCTGAATCATTGCTCAGTTGCATTTGGCAACACAGTCTACCAAAAATAGTAGACAGTTTGTGTTTCAGACTAGTACTAATACTAACAAGATTTCCCTATTAAGAAATAAGCTGCCTAGAAAGTAAAAGCTGGAGAAGATTCAGAGGAGAATAACTAAAACGATCAAGAGTATGGAGTAGTTGCCATAAGAGAAAGACTAAAAAATTTAGAATGCTTGGTCCAAAAAGACAAAGGCTGATGCCATGTCTTCTCACTTAATTTCTTTGGGCCTCATCAGTCTATTTATATGTAAAATGAAGGGATGGATTAGATTATCTCTAACAACTCTTCTAGCTGGTTTTTGGTTTTGTTTTTTTTTTCCTTCAGTTTTTTGCCATTTAAAAAAAGACAGTTAAAACCAAAACCTTAAATGTACTGGAATGTTTTTCTGTCTGTAGTTTTTATAAGAAAGGCACAAAATATATAGAAAAAGAACCAATATCAGGGATTTAGGTTTGGATTTTTTTAAAAAGGAATTCCTGATAACAAACTTAGTTCAAACTTTTCTCTGACCTTATAATGATGACTCTTCCCTGTCCTCCAAGATACTTTAATGTTAATTCATTAAAATGTCATTCAAAACACTCTTTCCTGCTAAGGTAGGGGAATGAACAAATTAAAAAAAAATTTCCAAAAGTTGGAGCACAAAGGGATTTCTGGTTAGTCTTCAGTCAACCAAAAAAATTACACCAATAAAACGCCCTTATTCCCAAAGCATTATAGTTGAGGTTTTATATTACAATCAGTCTATCAAATTATGATGGGTATGGATGCTATCTCTAGCACAGGAACTAAGCTAGAAAATTTGAGTGTGGCTATAGTGACAGATTGTATCTGCCATTCAAGGAATCACCTAGCTAAGTTTGGAGAGGCTCACCACCAGGTTGGCAGTAGGGTAATGAACTTTCTGGCAATTCTTTAAAGACCAACATTGTATTGGTCCAGGATGGTTAAAGACCAAGTTGTAGATGGGTTGGGATGTACACTAAGTCAACGGAAGGTTCTCACTGGTGGAATCTTGGTTTTCTAAAACATGTCTAAATGATATTTTCTACAGTCAAACATTGCAGAATATGCCAGATCTTATCTGATCTCATAAAGTTCAAGCAGGGTCAGCCCCAATCAATACTTGGAAAGGAATCCCATTAGGAAACCTTAGAACCACAGGCTTTTGAGGGCCTCAACTAACATTCTACTCTAATTCCTTATTGTGGTATGAAGGTGACCATTGATTCTTGAAGATTATGTCTAAAAAGCACAAGCTCTGATAGGCTACTGAGGTAAGAGACTTCAGGTATGAGTCTGGTGATGGACTGAATATATGTCATTTAAGGACCAGCTTAGCTAAGTTACAAGAGTCTTGTCTGCAGGTGGGTCACAGTGTGATGAAATTTTTGGCCACAGCAATTCTAGGAGACTATTTACTAAGCTGTCAAGGAATTGAGGTCAGTGTCAGTGGAGGGCTCAGTGCCCATGTCAGTGAAATAACAGATTCTTGAAATAATGAAGTTAGAACAAATGGTAATACTACTTGTAGTCATACTCCCATGATCCTCACAACAAATCTATGAAGCAGGTAAAGAATCATTAACCCCATTTTACCAATGAAGGTACTGAAGCTCAGAAGTTGCATGACTATAACAAGGACATACAGCTAAAAAGTGGCAAAGCCAGGACTCTACCCCATCTTCTGACACCGAACCCAGGGCTTTGTTATACCATAGTGCAGCCCTGGGTCCCTTCCAGCACTAAATTTCTATGATTCTATGACTTGCTCACCAAAAAGAAGAAATACCAGACAAAACAGAAACTCTTTTTGGTTTTTAAATAGCAAATTTAGAGCAATTAATTAATCTACATAAAAGTTAATAAACTTGTTGGACTATTAAGAATGAAGAAAGGCATAGGCCGTCTTAAGAAGTATAACACATTGAAAATATGTTGGAAGATTAAAAAAATCTGTCATGGTTTACTAAGTTAACATGCTTAAAAGGGGTTCATTTCTATTGTGCGGTAGATGACATAATGGAAGTCAACCATGCCCTTCCAGAAAATATCCCTTGATGTCATTATCAGAGTCAGATTACTAATGGCCTATGGGACTAGCCATGGATGATAATTTTTTGTTCCTGACACATTAGAGGGAGAGCTAATATATAAACAGTACTAATAATTAAGCAGAATATGATATTTGGTTTACAATAAACAAATCTAAGCAGAAGATGAGTTTTTAAGACTAGAGAATTGGAACAATGATTCCATTTTACTGGAGATTAAAATGAGATCTAGACAAAATGTTAAGTCTGGATCATTCAGGGAAAGTTGAGGAAGAAATTACTCTAACACAGAGACAAAGGTCTAAATTTAGAGGGGATCAAGAGAATTTCAATGAGAAAATTAATTTGTCTTTGATCAATAGCTACAATGTCTATTACCAAAACCAAAATGAACCTATATTAATCTCAGAGAGAACCAATTCCTGTTATAAACTAAAACACCACTTTTGGATAGTAACAAGGTTTAAAGAAAGTACATTTTACACTAGTAGCATGTTCACTATTTTCCAAACACTAACCTCCAATTTTCTCCACTGTAGCTTTATGTTCTCTTACTGCATGCTGGAGATGCCTGCATGATTTCTCTAGCATTTTTTTCAAGTCTTGACACTCCTGCTTTGCTTTTTCAAGCTTGTGGAAGCACTGTTCACAGCAAGAATCTTCTTGGGGTTCAAGGATTCTTTTCTTAGACTGAAAAACTGCACAAATAAAACTGTAGTAAACTTTTGGCTACAGCAGATACTGCCCTTTACTCAATTTGCTTCAACTCTTCAAGATCTGTGATTTTCTTAGTACAGGGGTACTCTGCCCTGTGCCAACACTTAAGTCTTCAAAGGCTGCTATGGCTGAATGTAGTGAGGAATTGCTCTGAACTTAGGCAGGCCAGTCTTCAGATGAGTCAGCTGTCATTACTAGGCTCATTCTAGAAGCTTTTGAAGCTTACTAGCAGCACCTGCCTGAGCATGCATTCCGCTCGTGTGACTGATCTCCAAGAGCCCAGTTTTAGCACCATGCATATAGTAAGGTATCTCAGTAGGACTTAAGTAGAGAAAACATTGACATCCTTGTCTCCCTTATCCCCTATGAAAATTACACGATTCTGACATTAGACTAGAACATAACATATAACCCCTCCAAACCTATAAAACTATCAACAGTTGTCTCCTTATTAGTTTCATTATGATGATGCTTTCATAGCAGTAAACCAGAAACTTTAATAAAAGAACACTTTTATTAGTGCTATGCATTACATAAAATGTCATTTAAAAAATCTGATTATACTGAATTTTGTTAGTACCATTTCATTTTTGATCTAAGCCTGTTTTATACATGCATGATTGCCCTAAGCCAAATTGTGCTTAAAATTATTTTTTACTCTTTCCCAAGCAAGGCAGAGAGAAGACTCTGTAGGTCTTTTTTGGGAGTACCAGTATAGCTAAATTCAAAGAAGCTTACCATCATAAGGTTGACTACTACCAAAAGATGAATATTTCCTGTCCCAAACAACTCATAAAGACCAATTACTAAGGCATGGAGCAGTGGAGGAAGGCAAGTTTAGATTTTCATAAGTGGAAAGTGTATCCATTCCAATGAAACCACAGATTCTTAAAAAGTATTCCCAAGTAGACATAAAGCAAAAATTCAGGCTGTGTCTGGCTATTAATCTGTCATCAAGGACGTGGAAGTACTTTGAAAAGTAAAAAACTCTACACAAATATAATCACTTATCAGGCAGTAAAACTTCTGATAATCTCAACTATTCAAAAGAGAAGTGTGGATAATCCTAAAGTCAGCAAAAAAAAGGGGGGGGGAGTGGCTATTGAAGACCTTTTTAGCAAGGAAAACAGCTATCAAAAAACCTACGTAGTTTACTTTTTAGCAGAGAAAAGAAGTCATGTCTCCAGACCCTTTGTTCAGGCCTAGATACTTAACAACTGTGTGTAAAGCCATATTTGTGATTTAACAAGTTTGATTATCTAGTTTCCATGGCAAGATTCCAATTTCTTAGATTATAGCAGATAATAGATTAGAAGCCAGAAGTAGAGGTAGAAACAGACTCTTACGGCAAAACTTTATTATGAGGAGAGGTTAAGAACACTGAAGCAAAGAAGATGGGATTTTTTGAGGCACTGTGACATAATGGATAGAGTGGAATTTGGCATAAGGAAGACCTGGGTTTGAATTCCAACTCTAACACTTACGAGGTGTACAAAATGAACAAATGGTTTCATGTCTCTGAGTCTCAGTGTTCTCAACTGTAAAATGGGGATAATATTATCTGAACTACCTACTTCACAAAGTTGCTGTGAGGCTCAAATGAGACAAGCTATATAAAAGGTATTGCAAATCTTAAAGCATTTCAATGTTAGTAATCACCACATCATTTGCAACAGCTTCTATATGCAAAAAGAACGTTAGTAAAAGGATCATACGTTAACTGGCAGTAATATTTTACCTTTGGATAGTGCCTTTAACTAATCACTCAATTTCAACCACTTTCTAATCACTTCAACATCTACTATCCCATTTTATTTTCTTAATATTTCTGCCAGGCAGAAATCATTATCCCCATTTGACAGAAGAAAAGACTGAAGCACAAAATGGTTACAGTCAATTCAACTCCATTTTATTACTTACTGAACCTCTATCATGTGCAAGGTAACATGACTTGCATAGGTAGTTAATAACAACTGGAATGAGAAGCTGGGTCTGATGAATCTCCCCCTAAGGGCTCTTTTCACTAGAATATGCTGTCTTTAAAGCTTTATTGTGAAAATATAGCAGAAACTACCACTTCAAACATCTGACTTCTAATAATATCTATACAAAGCTAGACAGGAACGAGCTACTAGTATATACATAAGAATGTGCAAGATGGGGAGAAAAACAAGGTTACTCTACCGGTCTCTGCTGCTTTTTCATGTGAGAAGTTCTGTTGTTTCAGCATTTTTTGTAGTTGCATCTGATGTCCAACACTGTAAACAGGAAGGCTTGCTTGGTCTCCAGTTTCCTTTGTGGCAGAGATCATGATGACATCATCTTTCTGAAATATATTTCTCAAATAATCAATGTGAAGCAGAAGAGACTTTATACTCTTTTCTTAAAGACACATATTAGAAACACAAATAAAAACCCCAAGGCATGGTTTGGCCTTTTACAGGTTCTTTCTTTAGTGGTTTATATCAATACTTTAAATAAATGTAGCTCTTAAAAAGTCCCAAAGGGTTAAATTTCCAACCACGCTTAACAATAACGGTATCACAACACAATCAATGTTACCTAGTACTTAATGAAACCAGTAACTACAATGATACCTTATATGTGTATAGCATATTATGCTTTTCAAAGTGTTTTCCTAAACATGTTCTTATCTGATCCTCACAGCAATCTTGGGAGGTAGGAAAAACAGAACATTCTCATGCTCAAGTATGAAAACCAGGATTCAGAGACGTTAAAGATTCTACCCCCATTCCCCCCACCAAGGCCACACAACTAGTAAATGGCTCCAATACTAGTCTAGTCATCTGTCTACTACACTTAAGAGCATGTATATTTTCTAAACAAACCGACCAAAAAAAAAAATCTATTCACACAGACTGAAAAAGGATGGAGTGGTCCTATTAAAAGTATACTTTTATTTAAATCAAAACTGTTCTAGAAAATTTGGCATGTGTGATAACCACCAATATATGTCAAACTAGAGGGTTTTGCTTGCTGTATTAACTTGGAATGCTTAAATCCATCAACAGCCTGATTCTATAAAAACCATATTCTTTCTCTTCCATCTATCTTCCTTAAGGGAAGTTTTTTAGTCACTGGCCAATTACTGAGACCCCATAGGGAGTGTGAAGAAAACCATACTTTTCAAAGAATGTTTTCTATGTTTGAATATGCTTGGTCAAAAAATATCACATATGGGTGAAAAAATTTCTGTCTTAAGTAGCAGCAAACCAGCTTTAGAGATTCTGTGGATGTGAAAATGAACAATGTCCCAGTTTTTTAAAAAAATTTAGAATAGGAAACAGGAAGGGAAAGAATGATAAAGATTGAAATCTAGGCAGCCTAAAGGTCCAGTTCTGAACCCTTAACTATTCACGGTAACAAGGTGGGGAAATCATCTTTTTCATGCCTGTATTTTAATTTCAGCACAATCTGTATCAATACCTATAAGCAGGCTGGAATAGCTCAGTTAGATAAAGTAACTAGTTTAGCTTACTGAAAGGAAGACTGCGATTAACCAGCTGGCTTCAAGTGCCAACAGTAGCATTTTAGAACATCGCCCAGGATTGGTGGACACAGAGCTCTGGGCACAAGAGATTCCTATTAGTCTCAACAAAAAAGTTTTAACTATAACTCCAAGGAGAAAAAACAAAACATTTGTTTAGAAAGATAATCACTACTGCTCTGAGCATACAACTTATGTTTGTTTGAAAAATGTGCTCCAAGTAGTATGTGATTTTTGTATCTTTTGGGAAATAGCTCTACAAGTCATGTTTCGATAATCAATTCATTTTCATAGAAAATGTGAAAGTTCTTTTTCAGTTCCCCATGATATTGTATACATTTTCTTGAATTGATTCCCTAAACTGAAAACGTTTTCTGAAAAGGAAGCTTTTAAAACTTGCTAGTGTGAAAATGTGCTTTTTCTCTTTAATAATTATTGATGTTCATGCATGTACTTGGCATTTAAATTGTAAGAAATTTGCGAACAATCCAAAATCATGTTCTACATCAAAGTTCTCAACTGCCTTCCTGCTAAAATTGTTTAAGCTACTTTTCTTATAACAATAAGTCATATTACTAGACAAGTAGCAAACTAGGAATTTGAAATTCACTCCCCTTTCTAAGGGATAGAATTTGACTCCCAAGGGTAGGCTGACTACTCAATTCTGGGTAGCTCAAATGGTAAGATAATGTTACCACCTGGCAACTATATAACACTAAATTTTATTTTATTTTATTTCATTCATTTATTTATTTATTTTGCTTTTTGGAGGGCAGTTGGGGTTAAGTGACTTGCCCAAAGTCACACGGCTAGTAAATGTGTCAAGTGTCCGAGGTAGGATTTGAACTCAGATCCTCCTGACTCCAGGGCCGGTGCTCTATTCACTGTGCCACCTAGCCACCCCTATAACACTAAATTTTAAAACATTTTTTCTCATATTGTATTAATTTATAATGATAATGAGTCTAGGGCTTAGGTACCACCTAGGTATTTTAATGCTTATTTTTCAAATGAAAAACTAAAACAAATGGCTTGCCTCAATAAGTAGAGCTGGGATTAGAACCTTCAGACTAGAAAGAAATTTACAAACCTTCTCATTCTGATGCCTCATTTCATAGATCATCTTATTCCAAGTTCAGTGCTTTTTCAGTTAATCTATCAGCATCAAACCCAAAGTCCCAAACACAATCAAAAAGGTGTAAAAAGCCATGTGCTTAGTCAAATTATGTAAGTGTCTCTACAGACTGGTAAACTGAAAAGTCAGATGACTGAGAATGCCTAATTAATGCCATATTTGAAAGATCTGAGAATTGAGCACTAGACTCTGATTTTAGTGGCAGAGCTAGTTTTTTTTTAAAAGAGTAATAAAGGAAAAGATAAGCATGAATTTCCATCAATTTTTATCCTCCAAATTTTCCAAAGAATGCAACTGCTTAATGTTCACTTCTTCTATCTTCCAAAGAACCTCCATTTTGGGGAAGAGCCCCAGACTAGGCATGCCTGATTTTTTGGATTTAGCCACCATTCCCCATCCCCCTTCCAGGCTTTTTAGCTCCTCTTCAATGAGTAGTTTTCTCCCATTAAAAAGTAAGCTCCTTGAGTACAGGGTCTATTTTTCTTTCTATCAGCAAATTTACATCCCCAAGGATTAGCAATTAATTAATCATTTATAAAGTGCCTACTGTGTGCCAGGCACTGTGCTAAGGGCTGGGGATACGAAAAAGGCCAAAAAAAGGCCCTGCCCTCAAGAAGCTTACAATTTAATGAGGGAGATAACATGCAAATATATACAAAACAAGATAAAATCAGGATAGATAGAAATAATTAATTGAGAAAAGACACTAGAATTAAGAGGGGAAGGGATTTTAATTGGGACTTAAAACCAGGGAGTTCAGTAGTCAGAGCAGAGGAGAGAGACTGTTCCAGGCATGGAAGATAGCTAGAGACGATGCCCCGAGCCAAGAGATGGGATTTCTTGTTCTTAAAACAATGGGGAAGAGCAAATGTCAGGGACATAAGGTATAAGAAAACTGGAAAGGTAGGAAGTGGAGCGAGGTGGAGCAAGGTTACGAATGGCTTTGAATGCCAGAGAATTTTGTATTTGATCCTGAAGACAATAGGAAGCCACGGGAGGGGGAGGGTGACATGGTTAGCCCTTCCATTAAGGAAAATCACTTTAGCAGCTGGAAGATGGACTAGAATGGGGAGACTTGAGGTGAGAAGACCCACCAGTAGGCTACTGCAATAATTTAGGTGTGAGGTGAGTCTGCACTAGAGTGGTGGCAGTGTCAGAAGACAGACAGGGGCCTGTACAAGAGATGTTGCAGAGGTAAGATCGACAGGCCTCGGCAAAAGATTGCATATGAGAGTTGAAAGATAGTGAGAAGTTGAGAGTGACACCTACGTTGCATGCCAGAGGGACTGGGAGAGCAGTAATAGGGAAGGTAAGATGTTGGGAAGGTTTAGGAGAAAGATAGCGAAGTTTTGTTTTGGACATATTGAGTTTCAGATGTAGACTGGATATCCACTTTGATATCTAAAAGGCAATCAAGATGCAATATTGAAGGTCAGCAGAATGTTTGGGACAGAATAGGTAGATCTGAGAATCATCAACATTAAAGATGTTGATTGACTCTATTAGAGCTGAAAGATCATCAACTGAAATAGCAGAGAGGAAGAAGAGAAGAGGGCCAAGGACAGAACTCTATGAGAAACCTATGTGTGTTTAGAGGGAGTGATCGGGATGAGAATCTAGCAAAGGAGGCAGAGAAGTAATGGTCAGATAGCCAGGAGACCAGGAGAATGGTACCTTGAACACCTAGAAAAGAGAGAGTGTATATCGAGGTGAGAGTGATCAAGAATGTCAAAAAGCTGCAGAGAAATCAAGGAGAATACGGATTGAGAAAAGGCCCCTGGATTGGCAACTACAAGATAACTAATAACTTTGGAGAGGGCAGTTTGGGTGGAATGATAGGGTAAGAAATCGGATGGTAAAAGGTAAAGAATGGAATTAGAGGAGAGAAACTGGAAGCATTTATTGTAGAAGGCCTTTTTAAAGAAGTTTAGCTACAAACTGAAGGAGAAATATAGTATGATAGTGGGGAATGGAAAGATCAAATGAGGGTTTTTTCAGGATGAGGGAGATAGAGACATGTTTACAGCCAGTAGGGAATGGGCAAGTAGAGAGAGACTGAAAATAAGTGAAAGTGCAGGGATGATGGAGAGGGCAATCTGTTGTGGGAGAGAGGATGGAATGGGATCATTTGAATACATAGATGGGTTCGCTGCCAACTGCCAATAATCCTTTTAAGGTGATTTGTTCTGTGAAGTTTGGATTTAGTCAAAAGGCCACACTTGAGGAACTAGAGGGCCACATGTGGCCTCAAGGCCACAGGTTCCCCACCCTGGGTCAGCATTGGCTAAGACAGTGGTTCTCAACCTTCCTAATGTCATGACCTTTTAATACACTTCCTCATGTTGTGGTGACCCCCAACCATAAAATTATTTTCGTTGCTACTTCATTACTGTAATTTTGTTACTGTTATGAATCTATCTGATAGGCAGGATGTATTTTCATTGTTACAAACTGAACATAATGCACAGGTTGAGAACTGCTGAGCTAAGGAGTAAGACCTCTTCATCATTTGGAACAGGCGTGAAGGAGGAGAAAGTGACAGAAGGCACCTCAATGATATGAGATGAGGAAATGGGGAGAAGACAGAGTTCATGGTAAAATGGCTTCAATTTTTTTCTACAAAATACAAAGCCGGTTTCTCAGCTGGGAAAGTAGAGAGTATGGGGCTGGGGGTGGGAAGAACCATGGGAGTTTTAGAGGATGAAAAAGTTTGAAAGAGCCACCATGGAGGGTGAGGTAGTGAGTTAATAAAGGAGATATAGCAGGATTGCCTAGCAGTAGTGAGGGTACAGTTGAAGTCGTGTAACAAAAATTTCTAGTGGACCTAGTCAGAAGTCTCCACCTTCATTTAGGAGGAGGTGTAGTAATGAAGGTGGCCAATGGTGAGTTACATGAGGCTGTCAGGGCAGGTAGGTGGCACAATGGATAGAGCATTGAACTTGTAGTCAAGAAGACTTGAGTTCAAATTCAGCCTCAGATACTTCATAGCTGTGTGACCCATAGGAGTCACTTAACTCTCTTTGCCTCAGTTTCCTCACCCGTAAAAAATTAGCTGAGAGGGAAATGGCAAAATATTCCAATAATTTTGCCAAGAAAACCCCAAACGGGGTCACAAAGAGTTGGACACAAATGAAATGATTCAACAACACCCAAGGCTGAGTCTTGACTAGGAGTGAGTGGCAATATCCTAAGAGGGCTGGGGATTCAAAAGAGGAGGGCAGTATAGAGCTGAATTGCTTCACCAAAGGGTCAAGATGGGAAGAGGAGTGGTTAGCGTGGGGCAAAGACAGAGCAGAGTAGGAGCAAAGAGAGGGATCAAGAGATGGAGGACACATTATGGATGAGGATTAGGGTTTTTGTAAGGTAAGGCAGTGGCAGAGGTGGAAAGTCAATAGATTATGGTCAGAGAAGGGGATTTCAAAATTCTTGAACATAAAGGTGGCACATTTATGGATGATGGCAAGATCAAGGGAATAACCATTTTTTGTGTGTGGCTGTGGAGAGGTAGAGAAACAGTTTATGGGAAGTGAGTAGGTTGAGGAAATTAGTGGTTAGGATATTTAGCACAGGCCTTAGTACTTACTTAATAAGTGCTTGTTGATTGACTGACCAAAGTAATAGAGGTTGATAAAGTACAGTATGAAGCACAATTGTGTGGAAAATCATTTTGCCTAATCATGTCTATAGATTCTTTAAAAACTGCCAATTGGTAATACAAACGTGAGACATTCAGGCCAATAAACACGCCAACGGCCCGTTGAGATGCGAGAGGGCTGTGAAAACGAGGAAAGTACGGTCATCGTGGAGCACCGTTCCAGGAGGGAAACTGGAGACCCGAGTTTTAAGGCTGGCTCTGCCATTAACTTCGGGGTAACTCTGGCCAAAAAGACTTCACTGTTCTGAGTCTCAGTGTTCTCATCTATAAAAGAGAAGGACTGGAGGACGGGATTTCTAGCGATCCTGCTGGCTCTAAAGGGCACAAGTCCGGGTTGCTTAAATGGTAAGATAAGAGCACCTACTTTGTAACCACAGAGCACTTAGATTCACAATGTCTTTACTTATATCACGTAACACTTCATCCTGATAACAGACTTACGGTTTAGGTAGGTCAGGGGGTTTTATTCTTATTTTTCAGATTAAAATGTAAAGCAAATGGCTTGCCCAAGGTTCCACAGTAGAGATAGGCTCAGAACCTTCAAACTAGAAAGAAGCTTATAGATTGTCTAGTTTTACTCCCTCGTTTTACAGATCATCTTGCTCTAGAGCAGTGGGTCGCGACCCCTTTGGGGGTCAAATGACCCTTTCACAGGGGTCGCCTAAGACCATTGGAAAACACATATTTCTGATGGTCTTAGGAACAGAGACACCGCTCCTCCATCCGTCTCCAGGCAGGTCCGCCCACATGCGAGTATTAAATTAGGAAGGTTGAGGACCACTGCTCTGGAGGCTTAGGGCTTTTGCAATTAGATATAAACGTCAAAACCAAGACCCTAAGTTTTAAAGTCCTTCGTCAAATGATTCCATCTCATGAATCATCTCTCTCATTTTTCTATTGGTCAGGAAAACTTCCTAACATTCTGCACATAAACATATGCATATTCTTCTTCTGCTTCCAAGCCCTTACAAGCTGTTCTTTATTTCCTCTTCCTTTCTACCTATTGTGTTTAAAACAATTAAAATTTAATTTCCCCATTAGACCTTCCTCATGGCATAAAACTGCATCCACATAAAACTTAAATCCTATAGATACTGTTGAATGCAAGAACAGAGTTTAATCACCCTATACGTATATACACACACTTAAAAACTTTGTAGTTGGGTCATGTTTTACAGTTTGATGAATTTTTCAAACTTTCATTAATGGATGCCTTTCTATGTAGTTGGCTCTCGTTTTCTCCTTTAGATTATAAAATTCCTAAGGACAATGCATACACTTCCTTACCATGAAGATATCTTAAAACCTAATATAAGCATATTTGTTTAAGATATTTTTTGAAAAATTAAATGGGAATTAAAGATAAACTTTACCCCTGAAAACTTAAGCTGCACAAAAATAGTTATATTTTCTGGGAAAAAGATGAGAAGATATATGAGCATAATATTGGAAGTACTATGTACAAAGAGAAATTCTTGGTGGTAAACTCTTCAATCCTCTGGATAAGCTTCAGAAAGCTTTTAGACCATCATTAATTATGTCAGTCCTAACATTTTTATTAAATTCCAAATTTTAATTCACAATATAGGAGAAATAGAAAAAAATAACAAATGTAACTTCTAAAGTCACCACCCTGAATACTTAGTAGCTAGCTATTTTTAGCTCCCTGGAACATACCGTTTTCCATTCAGGATTACTATTTTCTAGAAGTCGGTACAGTGTACCTCTAAAAGCTGTCTGTATGCAGGCCCTCAGTTTTTCCAAATACTGGGCATTCAGTCGTCTTGGAGAACACAGAGATTTGGTTTTCGAAAGATGTTTGTTTTCAATTCCACTAAGCTCTTCATAAATTTCCTGTACAAAAAGTTCAATTTCAATCAGAACATCCTCTTCATACTGGTGAATCTCCAACTGGATCTGCTTGCCTTCCTGAATCGTCCACTCTCTTTGCTTCTGTTCTAGACATGCCTGTAATTCAGCGTCCTTCTGAAGAATTAGCTCAGTTTTCTGTTTCATAAAATCTTCCTTTGCTGCTGCAAGCACCTCATTAATTTTATTTCGATGATCATCTAAAAATTTCCGGTAATCTTTTTCATTTTGTTCTTGAATTCTACGGATTTCTTCTTGTTTTTCTTTGTTCCAATCACTTCGGGATGTAGCCAATTTAGCTCGAACAATCACAGGGATTTCTTCCTCTTTTAACTCTAGTTCCTTCTGGAGAGAAAAAATCTTTGCTTCAAGTTCTTTGACACTTTCTTCAGTGTTTCCAAGCTCTGTCTTCCACTTCTCCTTAGCTTCCAAAACCGCAAGTGATACCTAAAGAATTTTAAAATGGACATTTAAATAATTTGTAAGCCTGTCTCCTTAAACTATATAATCAAATTAATTAACTTTTTTTAAAGTCTGAATTTATATAATGTTATTTGAATACGGTGAAGAAAGCATACTTAAGGCTGACATCATTCAGAATGGTTTCAGAAAAACCTGGGAAGGCTTACACGAACTGATGGAAAGTGAAGTAAGCAGAACTAGAAAAACACTATACACAGTAACAGCAGTACTGTATGATCAACTGTAAATGACTTAGCTATTCTTAGCGTGAACACAAGGATCCTAGACAGTTCCAAAAGACTTATAATGAAAAATGCTATTCACCCCCACAGAAAAAACTGATGGTGTCTGAATGCAGATCAAAGCACACTTTTTTCCTTTGGGTTTTTCGAGGTCTGTGTTTTCTTTTACAACATGGCTAATATGGAAATTTGCTTTACATCATTGCACATGTATAATCTATATCAAATTGCTTACCTTCTGGAGGAGGAAACAGGGGAGGGAGAGAATTTGGAACTTAAATTTTTAAATAAATGTTAAAAATTGTTTTTACATGTAATTGGAAAAAACTAAAAAATTTTTTTGAAAATAAAAATGATTGATATTATTGTAGAATGTTTACTATAGTTTTTTTTCCCCTTTCCCCCAAATCACCAAAAATCTATCATTTAAAAGAATAAATTATGCCCTCTAATAAAATGATGTTAAAAATTTTTAGGTATGGAAAACTAAAAAGATGTGCAAAATAAATTTTAGGGTTAACTTCAAAAAAATACAAGCTCAAAAGTTCTCTTTTACTTTATTAAAGAAATGAAATATTCTAGTAAGGAAACTACAAAACTGTCTGGGAACATAGTATACATATTTTATTACTCCTTGCTGGCAACACGACTGGATTTTTAAGGAGATTTTCTCTTTAGAGAAGAGTAAATTAAAACTGCCCCAATCCAAAAAGTAACTGCCCTCTTTTTACTTTTCTAATTTCCATTAACAGAATAGGATGACTTCCCAACAATCATTCACTTCCACCTGAAGACCTCAGGCAATTAAAAACTCATTACCTCCTGAAGCAACCCACTCCACTTTCTGTCAGCAACAATTATTAGGAAATATTAAGCTCTGCCCTTTTTGCTCTTCTATCTGTCCTTTGGGGCTAAGCAAAAACAAGTCTAAATCCCTTTTCTGTGTGATAGCTCTTCAAATACTTGAGACAAGACATCCTAATACCCCCAATTCATCTTCTTCAGAATAAATACTCCCAATTCCTATAACCAGTCATTCTTTATCATCATTTTGAGTGTCTACACCAGTCTGACTACCTTTGAGCTTATTAACATCCATACTAAAATGTGATCCCCTGATGTGAACTGAGCTTCTGGACCTGGTGACATACAATAAAACTATCTTTTCCCTCATTCTTGACATTAACCTTCTATTAATTAATCCAAAGCCCATGTTAGCTACTTTGGCAACCAGGTCATAATGTTGACTTCTCTTAAATTTGCATTCCAATAAATGCCCCAGATTTTTTTCACATGAACTACTGTTTATGTTTCCCCCACATTCTATACTTGTTCAGTTGATACTTTGAATCCAAGTGCAGAATTTATATTTATTTCTCTCAAATTTCATTTTATTAGCTAAAATGGCCAGCACTTGGGGGAATGACAATAGATTTCTAAACAACTTTGGAAAGGAAGAGAATATAGCCACAAAGGGATGAAATTTGAAAAGGGTAAGTTCTGAGGTAACAGTGAGGGGAAAAATAAATTCCTTATCCTAGGATATTGCCTTTTTCACATAAACATGGCAGATTAAAACCCAATATTGGGGTACTTAAACAAGATGAAAAATACAGAAATCTCTCAACAGCAGTCAAAATCTTATTAGATTTTATTAGCCTAGAGTTGAGTCCCTGAAACATTAGAAAAACATAGTGACCATACAAGAACTCTATAAACCTTTCTCCTATTTGTTATTCAATTGTTTCAGCCATGTCCAAATCGTTATGACTCCATTTGGGGAGTTTTCTTGGCAAAGATACCCTAATGGATTGCCATTTCCTTCTCTAGCTCATTTTATAGATGAAGAAACTGAGGCAAACAGGGTTAAGTGACTTTCCCTGGGTCATAAAGCTAGTAAGTGTCTGAGGCTGAATTTGAACTCAGGTTTTCTTAACTCCATGCCTGGTAGGTACTCTTTCCACTCTGCCACCCAGCTGTCCCTATGGTCCTTACCACCATCATTAATGACAGCAGCTTACATTGACACAGTACTTCATAATTCTGTAATACTTTTCATGTTTATGAAGCTATTTGATTCTCAACAACTCTATGAAGCATATAATGTAATGAAAGCTTTGGAAAACAAGAGTATGAAGAGAGACCAAAGAAACTGCCTTTTGGGAGAGGATTCTGGGAAGATGGTGGAGTAGGTCAGAAAATTTCAAGTTCTCAAGATTTTCCTCCACAAAAGAGATAAAATAGCCTCTCTGGGTGAACATGGAATCGTGAAAACAAATAAGGAGTAGGGGCAAAACAGAGGTGACAGAAAAATCCCAGGACTAGATTTCCTCTCAGTGAAGAGTAAATACCTCCAGGCTAGGGTCTGCTTTAGCAACAAGTGGCAAGCTGCTTAAACAACAAGCAATAAGCCCTGGGGTTAGCTGGGTTGCCACAGGAATTTTTACCCCCAGGACATGAGAGGAGTTGGGCATCTGTCCTTGGGAAAATCTAGGAAACCTCTGCTGACAAGGAACACCAGTGCCAGCTGTGCCCCAGAGAGCAGCTGAGAGGAAGGCAGGGGAGAGAAGGAACCAGCCAATAATGGTGAGTGCAGAAACAGTGGGGTGGGGACACGGCTGACTGTGGACACGTACAGAAGGCTAGAGGTCTTGGTTTGAGTTCCAGGTCAGAGGGGAGAACTGAAAAAGATCAGAGGCCAGAGGTACCATACCCCATACCCCAGGACTAGAGGTAATCATAGAAACTAAATTATTACCAAAAAAAATGCACAAGTAAAGGAGAAGGAACCCAACCATAGAGAGCTACTGTGGGAATAGAGAAGACTGGGATTCGTCTTCAGAGGAGGATAAAGAAACCCTCTTCTACCCCCAAGAGTAACGTCAAATGGTCACCAGTCCAAAAAGAATTCATTAAAAAACTTAAAAAAGGCTTCAAAAATCAAATGAGAGAGTTTGGGGAAAAATTAAAAAGAAAAATAAGAATAATACAAGAAAGGCAAGAAGATTATGACAAGAAAGTCAAACAATTAGAAAAGGAGATACAAAATCTTAAGGAAGAAAATGACTCCTTGAAAATTAGAATTGGGCAAGTGGAAGCCAGTGAAGTTATAAGAGGTGAAGAAATGAAAATACAAAATAGAAAAAATGAAAATATAGAAGAGAATGTGAAACATCTTGTAAGAAAAACAAAAGATCTAGAAAACAGATCAAGAAGAGAAAACAAGAATTGGACTACCTGAAAGTTCTGATCAAAAAAAAAAATCTTGATACAATAATACAAGAAATAATTAAAGAAAATTGTTCTGAAGCATTAGAATAAGAGGGGAAAGTAGAAATAGAAAAAAATCTACTGATCACCACCTGAAAGAGATCATACAAGGAAAATTCACAGGAAAATTATAGTTAAATTCCAAAACCCCCAAATCAAGGGCAAAATATTACAAACAACAAGAAAAAAACAATTTACATATGACGGTGCCACAGTTAGAATCACACAAGACCTAGCATTGGGTACACTAAAAGATCACAGGTCTTAGAACACTATATATAGAAGAGCAAAAGAATAGGGCCTCTGGCCAAAAATACACTGAGCAAAGCTAAGCATAATTTTGAATGGAAAAAAATGGACATTTGATCAACTGTCAGACTTTAAGGACTCTGTTAAAAAAAAGAACTCAATAGAAGATTTGATATACAAGAGGCAAGAGAAATATAAGGTACATACCAATGATCAATTACAAGGAACTCAAGGAGGGCATGTTTACCTTTTATGTATGGGAAATGTAAAACCTATATCTAAGATTGTTACTAGCAATTAAGTAGCTTATAAGAAAGGTTGGGGTAGACCTGAGTATGATATGACTTTAAAAAGTAAAAACTCCTCAAGAACAGCTAAAACAGTAATTATTCAACACAAATGAGGTGCAAGAGGAATAACCAATACAGAGGAATTAGATGGGGAGGGGGACTGTTAGTTCTGGAAACCTATTTTCTTCAGGAATGAATTTAAAAGGGAAAAATACATACATACATATATATATATATATATATATATATATATATATATATCTAGAAGGGTATAAAAATCATCTAAATTTAAAAAAGAAATAAAATTCTAAGGGGATAGGGAGGGGGAGAGTATAAATAGGGGGATCTTTAGAGTGGAGGATGAAGGAATAGATTAAATGAAGGTACATAGAAGGTTGTTTAGATTTAGGGGAATGGGAGGGTAAGGGAGAGATTTCTGGAGTGGGGGTAGGTTAAGTAAAAGGAGGGAAAGGTAGCAGAGGTAGAAGTAAAGTAAAAGAGTTAGGAGAAACAGGAAAAGAGAGATTTGCACAAACATAAAAACAAGATTAGGAGTAGAATCTCCTGGGGAAAGTATATGTTTATATATGTATGTGTATATATGTATACATGTGTGTATATGTCAGTACCTATATATAAATATATCCATGCTCAGTTGTAGCCTTGGGGTGGTGGGTAGGAGGGAGGAAAAGGGAAAAAAGAAAAAAGTTAACAGTACACCACAGAGAATAAAAGAAAACCTACAAGGAAGCAAGGAAAAGATGGTCAGCTTTCAACTCAGTGCACAGTATTTAACACATAGGCTTTCTTGAAATGACAAGTCTTTGCTATGTATTTGCTCCGCTATGCACATGACGTGCTTTTTTCCTTTCCTTTTTTTATATCTAAGTTTATAATGTTTCTTTTTCTTTTCTTATGATGCTATTTGTTTAAGTATTTGCCTAAAATTTTTTTAAAAATTAAAAGAAAAGAAAGTGCCTTTTTAAATCAGTATGAAAGAAGGTAGCCAAGACAAAGCTGAAAATAATCTACTAATGTATGAAAGGATGGTGTATGAATGACAAGAAGGAGCCTCTCTTTAGTTCCTCCCAAAGAGAGAACAAGAGAGAATCAGATTCACCTGCAACAAACAGGATTAAACTCAGCAGTCAGAAAAACATTCCTAATCATGAAGCCTGGGAAACGCTGAAATGAATCATTACAGGAGAATATAAGACAGGCCTTTCCTGAGTAGCCATTCTCTTGACAGAAGGGAGAAAAAAAGAAAACTCTCCCAAGTTCCCCTGCTGACAGGGTAGTTAGTACCTTTTTGGCCACAGAAACCTCATGTTCTGCCTCCCATTTCATCTGTTCGGTCTTTAGGTTGGCTCTGTACTCTGCAAGCTCAGGAAGCTCTTGCAGCCAACGAGAACGAGCATTTAACACAGCTACTTCTACCTGTAAGGCAATATGAAAGAAACATGTAAAGAGAAGACCCTTCTATCAATAGAGTGGACCAACTAGTTATCACAATGATCCAAAGGCATCTTCTAAAAAACTAGGAGGGCCAAAAGCCAAAATATCTAATTAGTTTTTTGGTTTCCACATTGCCTAGGAGGCCCTTCCCTACATTGCAGGCAATCAATAAATCTTTTAGATTTTATTTTAGAAGGCCTTAAAGAACAAAAGGCCATTTATATACACTATAACTGTCACAGTCAATTTTCCATTTCCTAGATACCAAGAGACTTTCCTGAAAGGTACAAAGATATTCCAGAAGCAAAGCTGCCCGGTATCAAGTTGCTATACCTTTTGGGCTGGGTTAGGATCATGTCTCTGTTTTATGTAGCAATCTATTTATATTTCTGACTTCAGAGGTTAAGACTGTGGCTCCCAAATAGTAAGGTAGCATGTGAGCATAGATAGCTCTGAAACACAAGTAAAGATGTGAATTATATTTTAAACTGATAGGATTTAGAGCTGAAAGGGGCCTGGGAGAGAATCTAGTCTAATCCTTTCATTTATGTTATATATGAAAACTTTGGCTAAAAGCAGGGAGATGATTTGCCCATGATTCCCCAGGTTCCCACCAAAGGCAGGAAATAGCAGTGCCAAAGCTCAAACCCCAGGGCTCTAGCTTCATTCCAGGGCTGTGCTCATGACGCCACATTGCAGATACTGTACCATCTGACATTTGGGAAACACTCTGAATTCATGAGATTCCACTTTTGAGCTGTAAGGTATCATTTAGTATAACTTTTCCACTAACCTGAAGTACAGAGATGGACAGGTGGTTTTCCTGAGCCAAGATTTCACTCAGATTCAGGTGAAATGTTCCCTGAGGGCCAGGGTGGTGACTATCTCTCAAGACCAGAGGCTTCCTGAGGCGAAAGGGCACTATCTCTGACTACAGACTAGAGAAGCTGAGTTCTGGGGATAGGCAGTGCAAAAGTACAGAGTTGGGAGATGGAGATAGCTGTCAGAGGCCCTGGGCCACTTAGTTTATATGCATATACTTGTCTACATGCCATCTCCCTCCTTAGAATGTGAGCTCTTTGGGAGCAGGGACTATTTTCCTACCTTTCTTAGTCTAGCCAGTGCTCAATCAGCACAGTGCCCAATACAGAGTAGGTGCTTAATAAATGTCTACCGTTCTCCTGCCTGCCTGCCTGCTTGCCATAGAGGGAATAAAAGGTAAGATTGGAAAAGGAGGAAGGGGCCAGGTTCTGAAAGGCTTTTAAATAGAGAATGTCATATTTGATTCTGTAGGAAACATGGAGGCCAGTGGATCTCACTAAGTAGGATTAGTGGTATGTTCATAAAAGTGTTTTAGGAAATGACTTTGGCAGCTGAGAAGAGAATGGATTAAAATAGAGAGAGACAAAGCAAAGAAACTAATTAGAAGACTATTGCAATAATCCAGGAGAGAGGTAATGAAGGCCTGTACCAGGATGGTGGCAATGTGCATGGAGAAAAAAGGATGTTATGAAGGTAGAAATAACAATACTTTAGAACAAGCTGGATACATGCAAGTAAGGAGTAGATACATGCAGGAAGACACAAGCTCAAACTGGACCTCAGACACTTACTAGCTCTGTAATCCTGGCCAAGTCACTTTACCTCTGTGCTTCAGTTTCGTCATCGGGATAGTAACAACACCTATTTCTCAGGGTTGTTTTGAGGATCAAATAACATAATAATTGTAAAGTGCTGAGCACAGTGCCTGGCATATAATAAGCACGATGTAAATGTTAGCTATTATTATTAGCTGCTATTAGGGAAAAAAACAATGAGTTCTTTTGGACTTGTGGAGTTTGAGGTGCCAACTAAATATGTCTAAAAGGCAGTTGGCAAGCTCAAGAGGCTATCATCACCTGGAGAGAGAGGCAACTGATAAGATCACCAAAAAAGTTAATATAAAAAGAGCAAAGAGGGCCTAGGACAAAACCTCAGGGGATACTCATGGTTAGTGGGTGTGACCTGGATAAAGACCCAGCAAAGAAGACTAAGAAACAGTCATAAAGGTAGGAAGAGAACTAGAAGGGAAAAATGTCACAAACACTTCAAGAAGAATAAATATAGAGTACCTAATGCTGCAGAGAGCAC
Source organism: Pseudochirops cupreus (assembly GCA_028627135.1). Lineage (NCBI taxonomy): Eukaryota > Metazoa > Chordata > Mammalia > Diprotodontia > Pseudocheiridae > Pseudochirops > Pseudochirops cupreus. The sequence goes on along the minus strand of CM053582.1, from coordinate 385,211,549 downwards.
AAGAGAAGAGAGGAAGAAGGGGAACCTACAGATGACTTTTTCCCAAGAAATTTGGATGAGAAAGGGAGAAAAAATAAAGGATGATAGCAGGGATGGTAAGATCTGGTAAGGCTGTTTAGGGCTAGAGGTAATAGGTATGTTTGTAGGCATCAATGAAGAATCCAGTAGCTAGAAAAAGAAGAGTTGACAATGCCACAATCTCCTGGATAGAATGTGAATAAATAAGATCCAGGGTACACAAAGAAAGGTGAGCTAATTGAGGAAAAGAGCCACCCCTCTGTCAGACTGAATAAAGGAAAAAATTATGATACATGAATATTATTGCTCCACTGTAAGAAATTAAGAACACGTTAAACCCAGACAAACACAGAACGACAAATAAAAAGTGAAATAAGAAAAAGCAAATTAACAACGCAAATGGAAAGAACAAAAAGAACACTGTCATTATAATGAGCAACTTCAACCTCAAACCAGAGATAAGAACGTCCTTCCCCCTAATTTCTCTGCAGTGGTGGGAGGCCGCAGGCAAGAAACACTGCCCATGCCGTACGTAGGCCCTGGTTAAGGCGTTGGGTGACTACCCAGGTTTAACCACTTCCCCTCATCCCCTCTAAAAAATTCTTTGCTATAGCAGATGGCTTTCTGGGTAGGGGGGAAAAGGACATATTAGGAAATAAAGATACATAAAAACAAAATATGTTGATAAACAAATTTTAAAATCAAAGCAACACACTGGGTTAGAAACAGCTAGCCTGCTAATATCTGTAGGTGGTCATTGCTTATTACATAGAGATCTTCACAGCTGGACGAGGAGCAGAGGGCTAGGAAACTTTAAATTTTGTTCAGTTCAAACATTTATTAAGCATCTAAATCTTATAATGTGCTGGAGATATAACAAACACTATCAAAAAAAAGTTCACATCCTACTGAGGTTCAATACATGAAGACAGGCAAGTATGACCTGACATAATCTGAGGAGGATAAACACTTAACAACTTAAATGGGGAGGAAGGAGGAAGGAAGCTAAATCAGGGAAAGCTCAGAGGTGGTGCTATTTAGAGATGAGCCTTGAAAAAAAGATAAAAATTCTGAGAGACAGATTTTCAGAAAGTATATTTATTCTAGGCATGGGGATGGTTTATAGAAATGCACTAAGGCAGAAGATGGAATGTAGAGTTTAAAGAATAGTTAGTAGTCCAATATGGATGAAATGTAAATGCAAGAAGAGCAGTAACATAAAACCGTATTAGAACCAGATTGTGAAAGACCTCGAATGCTAGGATAAGCAATATGTACCTTATACTAGAGTGAATAAGAAGTCATTGAATGTTTCTGAGCAGGCAGGGGTCTTAGGAAGATTATCTTTACAACTGTGTAGAAGATGGATCAGAGGCAAAGAGACCAACCCTATGCTATTAGAGATGAGAAATGTTGGAAGCCTAAATAAGGATTTTGAGAAGTGGAAACAAGGAGAAAGATACAAGAAAGATCATTTAGAAAGAATCAACAAGACTTAATCATTGATTTTATACGGAGGAGTGGGGTGGAGAGGGGGACAGTGCAAGAGATAAAGTCAAGGATAATTCTAGGGTTATAAAACAGAATGACTGGAAAGAGGGTGTACCCCTCAACAGGATGAGAAGGAAGACAATTTTATCTTGGACACATTAAATTCGAAGGGTCAATGGTATATACTGGTAGAGCTATCTGGAAGGCAGTTAGCTATGTGAGTTTAGAAGTTAGATATATAGATTTGGGATCTGTGTGATGATAACTGAATTCATGAAAGCAAATGAGACCAGCAAGGGAGACAGAAGGTGGGAAAAGAAGAGAAGAGGGTACTGGATAGATAGACCCTTGGAGTAAATTCACACTTAAGGTGATGGATGATGATCCTACAAAGAATAAGACAGAACAGTCATACAAGTAAGAATGAAGAGACAGCAGTGTCAAAGGATACCAAAGGAGAAGGGAAGATTAACTGGTATCAAATCTTTAAAGAGGTCAAGGAGAATGAAGTCCATTCTAAGGAAAGGAGATTAGATTTAACAGTTAAGGAGTGAAGGGCCTTCTAACCAATGAAAGCTGGCAAATTCTCTACAATTTATAGTCTCAGAGAGCCGACTAGAGAGAGCATTGAGAGATTAAGTGATCTGCATAGGATGATATGGTAAGTATATGTAAAAGGCAAGGATTTGAGATCAGGTCTTCAGGATTTCAAGGGCAACTCTCTGTCCACCACATCATGCTGCCTCTATAACAAGCATCTATTAATGACCTACTATATATCATTCATTGGTTATTCATAAATTATAAAAACAAGATAACGAAGGCATAATTTTGTAACAGCTATAAAGCAGTAAAAAACCATATGATATGATTTTATCCTAGAAGTGGACCACAAAGTGGTCCCACCTTCATAAATTCACTTATCTTTAAGTCTCTGGCAATATTTAACAATGCAAAAAGTTCACAAGTGCTATAACACAATGAAGAACTTTATCATCTGCTTATTACCTGTCTGGTAATATTTTCATGGTATTGGACCTCCATCTCTTTTTCTTGTTTTTTCAGAGCTTCTTTAATGGCTGTCTCCTTCTCTTGTAGCATATCTTGCTGAATCTTCCATTGCTGCTCTTCAATCATTGCTTCCATCTCTTTCTTGGAAATTACATCTGGGGTGATTATTTGGTCAGTTTGGATGCCACAATCAAAAGTCTTCTTTTTCATTTCTTTTATAGTTTGATCCAATTTAAACCGCCACTCCCTTTCTAACTGCTGAATAACTTTGTCTTTGATCTATGTTTTTGAAAGAAAAGTTTTAGAAAAGAAAAATCTTCAAATAAGTAAGAGCCAGGGTTCATATTTGTCAGCCAAAGGAACAACCACAACTAATACATTTGAAAACCATCCTAGACAATGATTACACATGGGTTAGGAATTTAACCAATGAGGATATAGTCTTAGAAACATTCTGAAAATTATTCTTTGACCTTATCTTACTTCTAAAATCCATAGCTTTGTCAGTATACCAAAAATCACAACCCTTCCTTGTTTTGGTAGATGGCACTTCATAAATTGTTTTAGCCAAAAAATGCTGCCAGATTAGTAGTACAATGAGCCCCCCTGGATGAGTTTAACCTATGAATTCACTTGTGGGTGTGCAACAGTTCAGGTGATGAGACTATTTGAACTTGGTGAGTTGGCCTTTGAATGACGGACAGGAAGTTGTAATGAGAATGGGAATATGAAGATCTTCCCTGCCCTTTATAAGATTTAGGAGGGAGTCTGAAGACCTCCCCTGCTTTGAAAGTAAACTCTGCCCCCTAATAGGCTGAATGTAATCACATGGAGCCTGTGATGGAGGGAATTTGCTGAAGGGTGCAGCAGAGCCCACAGGAAGCTTCCCTGCTGTGAAGATAAACTCTGCCCCCTAATAGGCTGAGTGTGGTCACATGGAGCCTGTGGTGGGAGGAGTTTTGCTGAAGGGAAACAGAGCCCACAGTAAGCTGGTTCAGAGATAGCCAGATGGTGGGGGACAGAGGAGCTCAGGCAAACAGAGAAAGGTGTGTGAGTAAATATTGATCTTGTATTGGTTTGTGGGAAGGCTGAAGGCTGTTGTAGCTCTTAGCATTATTATGGCTTCTGAATATCTTTGGTACTATGATGGAATTGGCTTACTGGTTTTCGGATTCGGTTTTCTGGTGTTTCAGTTCTATCCTCTATCTGGAGAATCTGGTATATTTTGCAATCAAACATCATGTGATAGTCACGGTCTTTACTGTGATTGTGGGCGCTGTAAATATTATATTGGCGCTATCAGTTTAATAGGAATTGCTAGAGCTTGTGCCCTTTTGGCAGAGCCTTCAAGAACCTAAGGTTGCCTCTAAGACTTTAATGGACAATGAAACAAATTTATGCTAGAGAGAACTCAGAGTCCATCTAATCCAACTCCCTCAATCTTACAGATGAAATATCTGAGGTTGCAGGCATGCTAAGTTAAGTGACTGATCCAAGATCCTACAGATCACTGGTAGCAAAGAAGGAAATAAAAACCATCTTCTGACTCTGAGGCCAGTTGCTATTGCTATCAGAGCAGAATGTGTACAAGACTCTTCTACTGTCTTTTTTATAAAACTTGAGGATAGTTCAATCTTTTGCAAGGTTATTACATTGATACTGCAAAGGTGGCATGGTAGAATGTGGAAATCTTTTGTTGTGAGTGATGTGTTTACTACCAGCTACAAAAGGACTCTTTTCACATTTGTTGGTTGGTGTGGAATTCCACTGAATGAGTAGTAGATGTGCTTCACTAAACCCATCCAAGGGGGCTCATTAGTGTAAACAAAGGAGCCTTGTTATAAAACTGCTACACTTATAATAATATGGTCCAGTGGTAATGACCTCATTAAGGCCAATCCTAAGCAAAGCTGGTCCTAGTTTGTTCCAATCCCTGAACTGCACCCACCCCCACTTAGTTTTTGCTCCTATTTAGGACCTTTGCTGACCCTATCCACTAAGACCCTACTGCCTTTTTTCAGGTGTCTAACTAACTAATCTCATAAAATAAATGGAACTAAGTGATAATGGGGAGGAAGATAACATCTTTATTTGAACAGGGTCCTTTAATATCTTACCCTAAAGGAGTGACTAATGATAGTAATTATGGCAGTCATTTTAGTTCCCGGCATCAGGAAAGAGTAGTAGGGGGGAGGGGAAGGAGGATGGTACAAGGATGGGAAGAAATGCAACAAGGGGAGGCTTTTGTGCTTCTCAAGGCACACCATGTAGGTGTATGCTAGGTTTAGAGCTGGCTCTAACCCCTTTTAAAAAGAACTACTGAATCCAGTATGTAAAAACCTCCAGTGCCTTTCCATTATCTATTGCAGTAATGTCAAACAAATATATAAACTGGGACTACTAAACCATATATCGGATGCTTGGGGCTGCAAATTAACTTAGAAAACCACATTTTAACATTATGTTCTACTGTATTTTTATTTGTTAAATATTTCCCAATTATATTTTAATTTGGTTCCAACTGCAGTTGGGAGTTTTGGGCTGCATGTGTGATGCCCCTGATCTACAAAATAAAGCCTAAACTTCTTCACCTAGCATTCAAGCCCTTCCCCACCATTCTACCCTAACCTATCTACTACACCCCTAACTTTATGCCTTTATACTGCAGTCAAATGGAAGCACTTGCTGTTCCCTTATTATACTCTGTGAATTTCCACGTCTGGGCCTTTGCTGAGACCTAAAATGCTCCTGCTTCCACCACCACCACTGCCCCCTCCCCCCACTCCAACCCCGTTTCACCCATCCAAATCTTTCCCATCCCTCAAGGCACAATTAAAATACCATCTCTATAAAGACTTCTTGTGGTCTCCCTCCCCCAGTCTGTCTCAGTCAGAACTATTTCCGTCTTCTGCTCACAGCCCTTTTGTGCCTCTCTTATGACATTTAACATCACTATACTGTATCATAGTTACTGGTTGTGTCTATCTTATCTCTCAGACTTCAAACTTTATAAATGAATGGCCTATGAAACTTTCTTCCTAGTATTTACAATCCCCCCTTTATAGTGTATGCTAAAGAATATTTGCTGAATGAATGAATGCTGAAGAGTTTAAAATAGCACCACATCATTCTTGCCTTCCTAAGAAAAACTTAGAAGCATATGAGCCTATTTGATCCTCAAACAGTCTAAGTACTGAGCTATTTATATTTATGAGTTTCCTTAGTCATTCTATTTATTTTCTATCACTTCTAATATTCAGTATTGAATATAAATTGTTAATATTAATCTATAATTACCAGAAGCACTTCCTGTGATAAAACTAGGCCACTGGTTCATGAGTTCAATGGTCTAAAAGGGGTTAAGTATAGTCTTGCTGTGATCTAAGTGAGATTAAGAAATTCTGATCGAAGAAAAGGACAAAATAGGACTAATGTGACTAAATAACACAACCATGATCATAAATGGCTGTCTTCTACTTACAGAACTATGCTAGTATCCTGGCTCTAAGAATTAAATTTAGTAAGCAGTTGAATATTTATACACTTGGCAAACAAAGTCCCATGTCTGTTTTAAGAAAGATAGTCTAAATAGATCATTCAGCAGAACACTTTATAACAGATCTATTAAAGCCCACACCTCTTTCTGTTCGTTCTCCCATCGTCTTTTGGCTAAGATTACTTCATTTTCAATCTGCTGTTTAACGTCCATTTCTTTTTCTTTCAGCCACTGGCTCTTTGCTGCTGTAATGGTACATGTGAATTTTTCTTCGAGTTCTACCTTGAGCTGGCTTAGATACTCCTCCTTTTCTTCTAAATGCTGTTTCTTGAGCTAAGCAGAATTCAAGCAAATAACTCAACACGACACTATTATTCTGTAGGTTAAGCTTACGAAGCTAACTGTATTAACGACATCATAGCATTAAACTGTCATAATCTGCACAGATTCCAACTCATACTAAATTTTGTAGGTCTGTTGTCACTACAGACTGTAGGACAAAATCTAAGTTTGTTGCATTAAAACAGAAACACTCGGCCCTATAAGTAAATCATACGTGCATTGAAGATTCTTATAAAAAAAGTTTTACAAAATAAATAATTTTGGATGGGCCAGAGTACTTGATATTGCTGATTTGGTTCTAACAACTTTACAGGTACCATATCTACCCAAATAGTCAATACTCTTTCCTTCCCTTATGCCTTCCCTCTCCCCAGTATAGTTTCTGTTTCATATTTCCACGCTCAACTAAAACTAAAGCTTCTAAAAGATCCAAAGAGATTGCTCCTTTGGTTATTTTAGTTATTTCTGAAAAGCAGAATACTAGGAATAAATAGCCTGGGGGGAAAGGAAATTAAAACTACAGAGACACTTAGTGTTTTCTTAAAAAATGGTCATAGGTGACAAAGAGAAAGAAACATGAAAAGGAGGCAAAAATAAGTAAATAAATATGGTAATTCTATCCATTTAAATGCTGTTCTGACCCCATGTAACCTATTTCTCTAAAAATACATGACAGTGGAGTTTACTTGTATTGCTGGTTGAAAGGGGAGAGATGAGCTGTAGATAACCCCATCCAAACTCTACAATACTCTATTCAAGGAGCACTTACTCTTCAACTCCACTCACCTTATCTCATATCTTAAATATCTTTCATTATCTCTACCAGGAAAATTCACCCAGATACCAGAAAGCCCAATAAAATACAACATAAAATGTTCCAGGATTTTGGAGGTTGATAAAGAGTGGGACTATCTCCTTGCCAAAACCAAATGCGTCTTATGTAACCACTGATAAAATGATACTCTCAAGCAATATTCTGCCCTTATCACTCCTTTTTTCAAAAACCTTTCATAGATGAAGAATAAAAGCCAAAGGGTGAACAAATTTACAGCATTCAAGGCTCTTATTATTCTGCCCCAAAGTCTGTATGTTACCTTTGGTCCCCTCCCCCATTACATATGCTGGTGAGTGGAATCATCTTGGCATATGTTTTTGTACATCTTTTGTGTTTCCTCGCCTGCTGCAATAATCAGGCCAGGGTTGGGTAAGCAGACAATTTTTAGGGCACCTTTTCAAGCCATTTCCTCACACCAGGAGGTGAGCAGTACGATTCTTAAAAGGCTGCTCAGATGCCCAGGGAGCTGCTGAATCCCACTGCTGCTTCCACTGAGAAGATGACCTATGGCCTGGGCCACCTGTGTGCGGGGTTATGACTACAGCTCCCAGTGTATCTCCACCTGCTGCTTTGTTACCTGCCTGTTACCACGGGACTTTGAGATTTGTAAAAAATGGTAAAATGCTATGGGTGATGTCTTTTGATTCATGCATAAATTGAATTTAAGTGAAACAGAGTTGTACAAAGTCATCAACCTCATTCTCTCTTCCAGTCATCACAGTTCAGTGACAGGACAGAGTCAACACTACTGGTGATACCTCAAAATGCAGTGGATAACCTTAGCATCTTCTACATCTAAACTGGCTATTAGTGCTCCACAGTCCCTGCTTCAGCTGCCTTCATGGCTATTGGAACAGACTGTCCTCATCTGCCCATGCCACCAGAGGAAATCTTCACATACTTGGGGTAGACACCCCAATAACTCACAGATGGATTTGAGACCCCTCAGTTATCCTCAACCTGGTTTAGCCCATCTGCCAAAATGGTTAGCAGAGTGTGGCCACTGCCCATGCTACAGCCTCTTGGAGCCACAGGTGAGAGTCAGATGGAACAGGTAGATATCTAAAGTGGAAAGCAGCCCTGAAAAGGGCTCAGCAGCCCTCACATATGCTACCCTACAGCCAAAGTGGAGTAGCCATAATTTCCCAAACATGTGTTCCACCTTTGCTGTTCTCTTCCTCATGCCCTACCCCTTTTCTTCATTGAAGCCCACATATTATTCAATCCCAGTTCAAATGCCACTTTCTATGAAAACTTCCCTAACCTCCATGACCTCTTGCAATGCCAAGTCTTTTCCCTAAACTTCCAAAGCACTTTTATATCTCTTATGTCACTCACTAGATGCTGTCTTATAGTACCCTCCCAGCTAATTTTTAAAACTTTAAAATTAATTTTTAAAAATGTTTATCATTTAAACCACTTAAATTTTTCCTCCCACTTCTCCCCACTTCCTAGAAGAAAAATATCTTTGTAACAAATATGTCAAATGAAACAAATTGCTACACTGGCCATGTCAAAAACATATGTCCTCTTACACACATTTAGTCCAACCTTTCTCTCAGGACAGGAATTAACAATCTTCTTCATAAATCCTCTGGAGTTACAGTTGTAAGTATGAGTGTAAGCTCCTTGAGAGAGAAGCTGGGTTTCATTCAACTTCATGTTGCCCACAAGGTTTTTTCACTTAAAGGCACTCCATGAATGTCTGTTGAACCAATCCCTAACTCTTAAAATTGGAAATCTTATTTATAGCAAAAAATAACTATAAGAATTCATCTATACCATTCTTTAGTTAGACACTGAAATTAATTAAAATGGAGATTTGCCTGCAGTTTTTAAAGAATACCTGTTAATTACTTGAGCATAAGTGTGCAGGTATGCATGCACAAACACACAGCCTATCAAATGTTACTTATTAGCAACTGACCCACTGAAAGACCAAATTTTATAATCAATTAGATGTTCCTCCTTTTCCAACAAATTTAAAAAAAAACCAGCCTCTTGCTCACACTCTCTCTTCCTTGAAATGAATAGATCTAAAAAAAAAAATCACTCCTACACATTTGCCAGCTGTTACGCTCCAAAAAATAAGCAAACGAGAGATCATCTTCTCATTTTAATTTCCAAAACAGATCTAAAAACTTAAGTCCCTAGTCTCTGAGTGGCTTAAGACATCATTCTAACTTTCAAAGAGTCAACATCAATTAAAATTAGTTAACTTTGGAAGCTATTTATTTACTATATATCACATATGCATTATGTTCTTCAAGAAACCAACATGTCTAACTTGCTCATTGGATAGTCTTTTTTAAGTTGCCATACCAATGATTTCCCTTAATATAAGCTTCATAAGCCAGAAATCCCTCCAGATGGCATCTGTTCAAACCTTCAACAAAATCCCTAAATCTTTCATGAGTTCCCAAAGTGAACTCTGCAGACTGGTTCAAAAATGCAAGGAAGCAATAGACTGCTGTCTGAATGAGATCCTCAGGTATTGCAGGGAGGAGAAAAGGGTATGTCATTTCATCTGATGAATTTACTGCTTGAAACTAACCAAGAACAACTTGAGAGCATCAAGAGGAGAGTTACTGTTCTTCTTCAGAGACTGAATAGAACAGATAGTAAAAAGGCTTTCTGAAGGAGATCACAATTAATACTTTACTATCACTTCCTTTTTTCATAATTCTTGTCAAATCTACTGATGAGAGCCTGGGCTTATACCTATTTCCCTTCCCTCTGCAGGGAAAAAAAAATTTAAGGGTCAGAGTGTAGAGTATTTCAAGGGCCTCTAAAGGTGGTTTTTATGCAATGGCAAGAAGTAGATTGGAGTTCTATATGGTCTACTAAATGGTCCAAGATAATGTTCTATGAAGACTCTCGACCTGAGATATTCTCCCCCCTCCCCAAGGAAAAACTTGTATAGAAAGATAATTCTATTATAAGTAGACCCGATTTTCCATTGTGTTAATGGACTTAATGCTTTACTTCCAATGTCCTGTTGAAGTACAGGTCATTAAAGTTCAGCAGGGAACAAAATGAGCTCCACATGTATTTTCCCCCTTCTCATGGGAAAGTAGGAATTGTAAGATTTGAATAAAAATACTCTTGAGTTCTCGTAATGAGAACTACGACAGAAACACAGCATTAATTTATAACATACCTTCTCTTCCTTAGCCTGCTGCTCCTTCTCAACCGACTTCCTTATGGTGGTCTCCAGGTTGTCTTTTTCTTTGCAAACTGCCAGGTAGCATTCTTGTACAGCCGCCATCTCTTTATTCACCTTATCTAAGTCAGTTCTTAATACAAACAAAAAGAACAGAAAATGCCTTGGTCACAAAAATAAATTATAACATTTCTTTATTTTTATCTTCGTTTGTTAATTAAGAAGCAATAGCAGCTTTGGGGTGTAGTTATAAAGGAAAGACAGCAAATTTTTGTTTTCCTTACCTAAGTTGCAAACGATTTGATTCATAGACTTCCAAGAGCTCTTGTTTTTCTAAAGCATGCTTTGCTAAAAGGCTCTCACGTATTTGGTTCTTCATAGCCTCATGGTGTTGCTGAAAAGTTCTCTCACACCTAGCAATGGAAAGTAATTATCTAAATTCCTCCTTAGCCTACAAGAACCTAAAAAATTTCTACCGAACCTAAAAATGTTCTTTTTTCCTTTTGTGGCCTTTCCCTCTAACATAAGTTAGTTACAATTAAAGGTGGGTCTATTTTTCTTTCACTAAAATGACAAGCAATAAAAAAAAAAAGACTACTAGACTAGAAATCAAAAGACCTGTGTCTCAGTCCTGGTTCTACCACTTAACTGTAATACTATATAAATAAACGTAGGGAATTATTGAAATAATAAAATTGTTTCTACAGGAAAATGTGTAGCAAATTACAACTGAGAATGTCAGGAACACATCTTGCTCTTATGTTATAAAATAACCAGAGTCTTCTATCTCTCCCATCCAGAGAGAGGAGAAAGGAGCTTTCGTGTAGAGTTCTGCACACTGGGATCTAAGAAGGAAGGGGTAACATCAACTTCCAAATGGAATGCCTTTCTTTTGCTGCCATAGGCAGCACTGGTGGGTGAGATAAAAGTGGCCATCTGTACATAAATATTGCTAAGGTGAGTGTTCATAAAGAGGTCTATCCATTCCATTTTTTAACCAAAATAACTTGAAACTGAAAACAGTTATCAGGTCCCTATAGTGCATTTACCTATCCACTATTTCTTGTTTATCACGGTCAAAATCTTGCACCATTTGTCTCATTTGGCTACATAAATCCTGGTTTGTATTTTTCAGTTTTTCTTCAGTTGCTTTAAGTTCCTGGATACAAAAGAAGAAACAGTTAGGGAGAAGGCATTTAACTCTATTCAGTGTTTCCTTCTGTATTCTTTTCACATCTACTGATGAGAACCTAGACATGGCCTACATTTACAGAATACCATCCAAATAAT
>CM053582.1:385187897-385199803 GCA_028627135.1 Pseudochirops cupreus | reverse complement strand
TATATATATATATATATATTCTATATGCAATTATTCTATATACATTTAATACGTGATTTCAATTGAGGCAAAGCAGTCTAAGTTTCTTTCTTATAATTTATTTCTTTATAATGCTAGGAGTAGTGCTTTAAAAACTTGATTTTAGAATTATGCTGAAGTATTTAATCAGAACACTTTGGCTAAACCACTAAAGAGATAGGAAGTTGGAACTGAACTTAATTATGTCCTTATAAGTTATAAATTAGTTCCCTAGCCAGATAGTAAGGGCAGATAACTAGAATTCATCGTCCCTTAGAGACTTCTAAACCTAATTGCTATCATCAAATTCGGTTCTCTTCTCTTGTCTGAAACTTTGAAGTCTTAACAAAATATAACAAAAGATTAAAATCACCTCGTTTTCCTGTTGTAAAGTTTGAATTTTATTTTGAAGTTGTAGAATATCTTCTTTGACTTTTTTATCATAAACAGAAGAGTCATGCCATAATCGGCTGGATGATTTTTCCACACTGATTGTTTTAGTCTAAAAACAGATCGCTATCATTAACATGTAAAACTTTTAGGAAGCATAATCAACTCTCCCCATCTTACCCCACCCTGCCCAATGTAGTTTATAGCTATTTCATCTCTTCTTGTCCATATCCTTATTTCCCCTTGTAATGGGAATGGGAATTTAAAGATCTTCCCTGCCCCTTAACAAACCTAGGGGGGAGTCTGAAGACCTCCCCTGCTTTGAAAGTAAACTTTGCCTCCTAATAGGCTGAATGTAGTCACATGGAGCCTGTGGTGGGAGGAGTTTTGCTGAAAGGTGGAGCAGAGCCCACAGGAAGATGGTTCAGAGACAGCCAGACGGTGGGGGACAGAGGAGCTCTGGCAAGGAGATGAGAGTTTCATGAGTAAATATTGGTTTTGTATTGGTTTGTGGGAAGGCTAAAGGATGGCATGGCTCTCAGTGTCATTATGGCCTCTGAATATCTTTGGTACTATGATGGAATCGGCTTACTGGTTTGGGGATTTGGTTTTTGGTGTCTAAATAAATCCTTCAGTTCTATTCTCTACCTGGTATATTTTGCAATCGAACATTATGTGACACTTATAGATGCGGTCTTTAGCGTGATCATGGGTGCTATAAATACTGCATTGGTGCTACTCCCCTCCCCCCCAAAGAAGATGATCTCTCCACCTACATTCCTAAATGTAAAGACAAAGCTAAGACTTTTAACTAATTCCTAACGGGGAAAGTAAATCTTGGAGTTCAATTACTGTCACCCGTCAGTGAAACTCAAGGTACATACTCTTTGTTTTTAAAGACTCTCCTAAGAAAGGCTATCCCCCCACTTTTTCTGAGTTACCTATACAATTCATCTTTGGCAAAAAAAAAATAACAATTTTTAATTCTTTCCGGCTAGTAGCCAAGATGGCAACAACTATAATATATTTGATGTGGATGTCTGTAATAAATGTTATATGGATCAATAGAGGTCACAACATGTATTTGCTATGTTCCTGTGTATACTTGCTCTGGCAGAACCTATGTTAAAAAGGGAAACAAAGGATGCTCTAAGACCCAAGAAACTGACAGTGCTTCCTAAAAGAAGCTAAAAAGGGTTTATAAATAGTCCCTATGTCTAATTAAACAATTTTTAATGCAGTTCTGAGCTATGTAGATGAAAGGAATAGCTGGAAGGAACGGAAGCAAAGGGGAAATATGAAAAAAAAACTATACATTTTCCAACTGAAGGAAAAGAAAGGTCATAGAAACTAGAGGGGGCAAGACAGTCACCATCATCCTGCTTATGAAGTTCAGAGGATGTATGAAACAAGACAAAAACACTGATACGTCAGCCATAGCGCTTAATTTTGATAAGCAATAACTGGCAATGCCCAAATCACACAGCACAACTAATTTGGCCTCTCAGGTGGTAAAATAAGCTAAAGTTACAGTGGTTTGGGGATCTGGCTGAGATATTAGAATTTCAAGCATTAATTTCAATTAAAAGAATTAATTGTAATAGGTTAAAATTGAATAAATATCAAACTGATGTCAAATTAAAAAAACTGAAGGATGTACATTTAGGTGACAGAAAACACACTAAAGGAACTAAAATTATTACATATATGTCTTATTAATATCTTTTATTTGTACCCTCCACTAATATCCTATACTCTAATACATCATTCATGGAGACAACCCAGTGAAATGTATGAGTATGAGTCTGATGTTCATCATCTGAAAGACCAATCTAAATGAGAAGAGGTTCACTACTAGAAGGTTGGTCACAAGGTGCCTTTTTTGTTTTTCATTTTTCACCCCCAACACATGATTAAAATTGCCTAAAAAGGCATGGAAAGGTTAAGAGCTGTACCCATGGAAGAGTTAAACCACTAAAATAAAAATCTTTGAAATAAACACATACACATATATGTACATATATAAATATATACATGTGTACACATATAACTTTTAACTACAAATATTTACAAATATCTCTTAATAATGTTCATTACAACTCAATGAAGTAGGGTAGTACAATTATTATTATAATATTATATTTTTACTATTATTTATTATGTTTAAATTTATTATTCATTATATTCAAATTGTTATTCTATTTATATTATATTATTTTACTATTATTATAATATATTTATAGTACAATTATTATTATCAGCATTTTACAAAAAAGGAAACTGAGGCTCACAGATGTTAACTGATTTCCTCAAGGTCACATGGTTAGTAAGTGATGAACTAAACCTAGATTCAGGTTTTCTAATTTCTAGGTGGCACAGTGGACAGAATGCTGGGCCTAGAGTCAAGAAGATCTGAGTTCAAATACAGCTTCAGATCTTTACTAGCTATGTAACCCTAAGCAAGTCATTTAACCTACTTGCCTCAGTTTCCTCATCTACAAAATGGGGATAACAATAGCACCAATTTCCCAGGGTGGTTGTGATGACAAAATGAGATAAAATTTTTAAAGTGCTTAGTACAGTGCTTGGCACATAGCAGGCACTATATAAATGGTAGCTAAGACTATTATCTTCCATTAGATTAGAGGTTAAGGTCCGTGAACTTGGTTTTAAAAAATATCTTGATTACTACATTTTAATATCATTAATTTCCTTTGTAATCTTATGTATTTTATTTTATGCATTTAAAAAGATTCTGAGAAGTCCATAGGTTTTGCCAGACTACCAGAAGAATCTGACACAAAAAAATCAGACTCTCTGCACTAAAGCTGAACTCCCACTTTCAGAAATAAAAATAACCACATGACTATGATAAAACAGCTTATTTTCTTCTAGTCAGTGGATTATCCCTTATTATGCTGTATCCCATTTTTCTGAAGACATTCAGAGGGAGTTTGTGCTAGTAACAAAGAGCTCCCCCTTGTGGTAGCTCCTTAGGATTCTAGCCAGAGGCCCGAGAATACTCAAGTATTTCAGCAAGGTACAGCAAAGCAGCAGTTCAAATCTAAACTTATAGTGAGTCGCAGTAATGTCATAAAGGTACAGAGAGAAACTTTGATTAAAGTTCTTCCACTGATTATACCCTGACTGGACATCTACTTCACTGTTGGGCATGGGTGAAGGAGCACCCATGTGGTGAATGGTATATAAAAGAAAGTATGATCTAGTTGAAAGAATAGCTGGTTTGGGAGTTGGAAGACTTGTGTCAAAATTTAAGCCCCATCACTTATTAGTTTTCTGACACTGAGCAGGCAACTTATCCTCCTGGACTATAAGTTTGCTTCTTTACCTAAATGGAATAACAAATACTACAGGCTTTTCCCCACAAAAAATCTTACTGAATTTCTAAGCTCTACGTTCAACAATGGGAGGTAATACTGGAGATTTGGCAACAATAAGCTTTAACTCTTTTAAAATATGCCTTATACCACAGAAAAAGAAATTCAACTACATAAGGACTATGGGCAAATCATTTAACGCATCTGGAGCCTCTCAGTGGAAAGTGAAAAGTGGACTAGACAAAACCATCATTAAGGTCTTTTCGCAGTTTTAAATCCTATTAGGACACTGCTAAGAACTTTCTTCTCAACAGGTAAAACTAGAGAAATACAAGATTTCAAGGATTTCAGTAACATCATATTCAAGAAAAATTTCAATTCAACAAATATTAATCACCCGCTACGTACAAGTTACTATGTATGCCAAGTGTTAAGAAAATATAGAAAGACAAAAATAAAACAGTCCCTACTCTTAAGAAGTATCCTACTTTGACTGTGGGGGGTGGGCGATATAACAGGTATATAGATAGGAAAATATTAAATATATATAAAATGATAAAAATTTCAAAAGAGAGACAACAAAAACTGGACTGAATCAGAAAAATCTCAGGTATTATCCTGAACTGCACTGTGAGTCTAAGGGATTCTAAATGGTGATAGTAATGAAGGAATGTATTACAGACATATGAGATGGCACAAAGGTGGGAAATAAAATACCAGGTACAAAAATCAGCTAATACACTAATTTGTTAAAAAGGAGAATGTGTGAAGGGAAGTAAAATAAAACTGGAAAGTCAAGAGCTAGATAATTGAAGACCTTAAATGAATGCCAGGCTGAGAAATCACCAAGCCCCTTCCATAATACAACCATTCACTTCACAAAAACATTATTCAATGTTATACTTAGAACTGGACTTTGATTACTGTTGAACAAGTAACTCTTCAGACCAAAATCCTGAGATTTCTCTAAAAGAGAGAGCGTGGTCTATTATATCAGAAAGGTGTTCTGTTTCATCTACTTCTTCTAAACAGCAAGATTACATGTGTGTGTATGTGTGTGCACGTGTGTACATGTGCATGTGTATGTATGTACATGTATATATGCATTTCCTGCAAAGTTCTCCTTTGTGACTAACAATAAATTCCTGTAATAATCTAAAATAGCAAAACTATGATGCTGTAATATCTGGTACCACTGGCTCCATGAAGTCTTCCTGATTCTCTTGTTTTTTTGCCCTTTTACCACATTCTATCTTCTTTTACTTGTACATCTACCTCCCTCCATAATTAAGTCATAATCTCCTTGAGGGCAGGGATACTCATTTTTCATCTTTGTGCCTTCAGCACCTAACATTGCCTTTACATAATGGAATATGTAAAGAATGAGGAATGTTTGTTGACTTAAAGGAACACTAGGTCTTAGAATGGAAAGGCTTTAAGGGCTGATTTGGATAGTCGTCTTCTGTTAAAAAAAAAAATTTGGATTTTCCAGAAAAAATTTAACTGGTATTTTTTCACTGTAGCAAATAGAAGCGTTCATGATTATTCTGGATAACCTCAGAATTGTGCTCAAAGTTGGGATCATTATTTTAAAAAAAAAGCTACCATAACATCTTAATATTTTAAAGCTTCATTATGGACTTTAATTGTGAGGTCTGAAGAAGGGGCATCTTTTGAAGTGGTTCTTTTATTCATCTTTCAGGTTGAGAAGTCAAAAAAGATATAAAAAAGTTGAAAAGTGGAGGAAGCGTTTAGCTCATAAACACTTCCTGGCTATAACATAAATGTTGTTGTTATTCAATCATTTTAGTCATCTCTGACTCCATTTGGAGTTTTCTTGGCAAAGATTCTAGAGTGCTTTGCCATTTCCCTGTCCAGCTCATTTTTTTACAGTTAAGGAAACTGAGGCAAACAGGGCTAAATGACTTGCTCTGGGTCACACAGCCAGTAAGGGTCTGAGGCCAAATTTGAACTCAGGTCTCATGATGACTCCAGACCCAGGGATCTATCTCTGCTAAGCTACCTAGCAGCCCCCATGATATAAGTTGATTGTTTTTAAACCCTCCCCACTTCTCATATAGAGGCTAATAGCCATTTAAACAGAAAAAAACCAAAAACTATGCCAGGAGAGGATTCATCTGATTCACTCAATCAATACAGATTTGCTAAGTGTCTGCTATGTGCCTGGTCCTATGCTAAGAGCTGGGGATACAAAAAAGAGGTCCCTTCCTACCTCTCCTTTAACCGTTCTTTAGTTTTTTCCCTGTCTTACCCTAAGGCCGAGTTATCTAAAGTCTCTATTTTCTTGCTTTGTTAGTTTGAGTATTTTGCATTTTTATAGATACTTGTTGACTTCCTTTGGATTCTCAGTTTTGCTGGAACACAATTCTGATCATCTTTCTTAATTCAGTGTTGTGAGTTTATCTCATTCATTTTAAATTTTGATCATTTGATTTTCTCCTCTTGATCAGTTTGTTGGTTTTTGTTGATTTAAAAAAAACAGTTCTTAATAATGAAAAAACCAGTAAAGATTCTTGAGGAGAGATAAATGAAACTTTCTTACTCCCCTATGGCAGAGAACAGGAAAAACTAAGATGGAAAATCGAATACATTGTTAGAGATGGACTCAATATTGGATGTTTTGGCTTAATATTGTTTTTCTTTGTCACAAGGGTCAAAGAAATCTGGATATTTCAAGGGAAGAAGTGACTGATGTAAAATGAAATCAGGCCTTGATATTAAAAAGACAAAAAAAAGAAATGGAGATGGCAACCCTTGTATTACTTACCCTCCTCATAGGGCTATGGAGCAAATAAAAATGTATGTAACAATGCTAATTTAAACTTAAAACTATATGTAAAAGTAATAGTTATTACTAGTAATAAGGTATTTGATAGAAAGTCAAATGATCTATAAAGAGTTCAAATAAATCCCAGCTTAGTCTCCTCTTTCCCTACAAGGCAAAAACACTATATAAATCTGGTACTTTCTTCACTGAGAGAAACTGCTACATGAATGGGTAGAGGCCAGGTGTGGGGAGAGTGTGGTAGAGCTGAGTATCAGAAGATCATCAAGGGAGATGGTTCTATGAAACATCTTCTGGGACATAAAAATAGCTTTGTTACACAGAATGTTTCCAGATAAAACTACTTATCTGTAATGGAATTTTACTTATACAGAATTGTGATGTTGGCCAAAGATAAACAGAAGATATTTCTTTGTGTCATATTATCATTCCTTTCCATTATCAACAGAATTAATGATATCAACTTAAGGGAAAAATGCTTTGCGACATATATCAGTCTGTGCTTGTTTTTCTCAATGTTACATAACAGGGCTAAGTCATTTAGAATGTGAATTTTATATGCAAAATGAGCAAAAGCTTATTTTAAAAATTAAGCAGAAAATAAATGTTTTTTACTACACAAACCTCAAGTTCACATTTTTCTTGAGATTTTTTCAGCTGACTCAGATCTTCTACTTTTCTATGACAATCTTTGAGATCATTTTGTAACTGAGAAACCAGGCGGCGCTTCACTGTGTTGCTGGTCAGCAAACGTTGCAATTCAGATTTCAGCCTCAAGATGATTTCATCTTTGGAAGGTTCTTCTTTTGGGTCTAGTTTCTGCATAGTGCTGTTGAAAAATTATTTTTAACCCATTAGGTAAGGTAAACTTAGATGGTTGTTTCTTAAGTCCATCTAAAAAGAAGGAGCTTCCAATTCCTGCCTTAACCATGTGTTATGATTTATTACATCCCTATATTAACATTTTAACAACAGCTTTAACTTTATACATACATGGACACATATATGATGAATGGTCTCAGAAATAAGTCCACTCTAAGATTGTTCCTATCAAGTCAAAAAATAGCTTCTCCTCCAGCTCTCTCAAACAAATGAACTAACCCTATTGTTTTTACTGTCATAGATAATTCATATTATATTCTAAATATCTTACTTTTTTGAGTGAATTTTAAGTAATTACACAAATCTCATTCTCAAAGATGTGTACATAAAAGGAAGAAAAGCAAACATTGTTTATCCTATTCAACTACTTTAATAACTCATACAATTCAATGGAATGCAAGTCCAACAGAACTCCAACTTGGGGGGGAAAGGAGGGAAATATGATGGTCTGAGAAATTGGGAAAGAGCAATATAGATGAGAAACTATATAGGAACATATTAAAACCATGGTATCAACACACTTGCAAGTGGTCTTATGACAACTTAAGAAAAATGGTGTCTCTGACCTGATTTTTTTAGGAGAAGAGACAGTGAATTTTTCTAAATAGCTTGGCTAAGACTGTGTATACAGGAATGGAGACAATCTGCTTTAAATATTTAAATTAAATACAGGTTACTGGTTTTGCCCTGAGTCTGAATTTCACTTATCTTTTACTGGTATAGCTTGGAACACTGGTTTTCCTCAGTTTTGGCCAATACTTAACATTTCAGTAACTTAGAAGTTGTTTTGCATCATAGCTCATGATGTATCCCCTCATTGGCCCCTCTCCCTCCCTGTTACAATTCTTCTTTTAGGACTAGAAGATTCCAGAAATCCTGGAACTTCAAGTCTTTCTCCTTAGTTATGACAGATGTCTACAGGATAGGATAGGAGAGGAAGGAGCAAAGGGAAAACAAGAAAATAAAGGAAGGAGAAAAAGGATGAAAGGTTAATTTGGAGGTAGAATATATATATTAAATTGGTTATTATTACCCAATTAGTTCTAAAATCATAGTGCAATTACTTCCAAAATATCATCAAAACAAATATTGCTATTTCAGAATAGTTGGTATAACCATGTCACGGAAGCAAGAATTCGTAGAAAAACTTAAAAGATGAAGTAAAATCTCAGTGATTTTAGCCAATTGGCCTTACGTTAAAAGGCATTTTAGTCACACTGTACCTTACTTTTCTATGTATAAAATAAATAAATTTAATTAGTTGGTCTCTAAGTTACCTTCTAGCTTTAATATGCTATAAGTACATAAAATAGCTAAAAATAGGCTAGTTTTTACCTATTCCTACTAAATGAGTTTCTATTGAAAAGAACATATACCCCTTGAAAATATATCTTACTTCCATCATTGATTTGCAAACTTTGAAGTAGAAAACTGTATAATTATTTGTTTAGCAAACCCTTTCTTCATATATAATGCAAAGGTAAACTTCTGCCAGTCCCCTACCTAAATAATCACAAAGTCTAAAATTAGTGGAGCCTGAAATAAAAGACTAAAAAATTTTGCTATACTTTTATTAAACTCAAGTTCCAAATAATTCCAAATGGCTAAATATATTAAAAATGCAATGTTAAAAAATAAATAGTTGCATTAATTTATAAAAGTTTATGTTAAAAAGTAATTCTTTATTGACAATAAGTATTCTATTCTACACACTCATATTACCTGTTTAAATGACAGACATACTTATAAATGAATTACTGTGAAATGTTCTAAGTTAGAGCAATACTTTGTACTCTGCCTTGGTCAGGTCACCCATGAAACACTGTGTGCAGTTCTAGGAGCTGCATTTTATTAAAAGCATTAATAAACTAGAGCCTAGTCAGAAGGGGGACATCAAGATGAAGAAATTAAAAATCATGCCATCTGAAAACTGGTTTGAAGAAACTGAGTATGTTTAATCTAGAGAAGACTCAATGGCAGGAGATCAGAGTTGTCTTCAAATATTCTGAAATGGATGAAAATTTCTGACAGGTAAATTTAGGCTGGATATAAAGCAAAATTTCTTGATTCAACCCAATATACCCAATTAAGCCCCTACTGAGTACATGGTGCTGCATTAGTGTTAATTCCTAATAATCAGATCTAACTGGAAGTAGACTAGGTTGCCAAAGAAGTGAAAAAGATTACTGTTACTAAAGAATGTCTTCAAGTGCAGGTTTTAGTAACATTTGTGGAGAATGTTAAAGAGATGAGACTGGTTAGCTTCTCAGATCCCTTTCTATTCAGAAATTTTGGAAAAAAATAATTGTTTTTAACTAGAACCACCATTCTGTTCAATTAACAAACTCTGTACGTGTCCCTAATTTTTTAAAAAATTAACGTTGATCGCTGAAATAGCACATCCTGCAGGCTCCTAAAGTAAGTTAAGATCAGAAAAAAATGTTTGCTAAAGTAATTTTCTCCTCTTTCCTAAAAAGGGGAAAGCCAGACATGGTGACCAAGCCCTACATAAAGCTTAAACTGAACCACCATGGGAAAGATGGTCCCCTGAATCCAAATAAACTCTAGTCATTTACGAAGCATGCTGAGAGGACCAAAGGGAAAAGGCATTCCACTTGTTAAATGTTTATTATTTGAGCTTAGCAGCCAACTATAATAAAAGAGGGAGGAAGCTGTCTGCAAACTGCATGCAGATTTAGTTACTCAAATTCCATTAATGTTAAAAAGGAGATTGCAGCTAAACTCTTAAAATTTACCAGGCAGTAGCTTAAGGGGGGTGATGGTTGGTAGTGAAGACTTCCAGCCATTTATATTAAGGTTACTGATATAAAAGCAGTTCAAGTAAACAAAGAATAAAAATTCTCAAAACTGTGGGAAGACTACCAATATCACATATCAATTATTACCAATTTTACAAACATCATTCTCCCCTCCCTCCAGCTGTTTGAAGGACAAATACTTTTTTTCATTTATAAAGTTTTTAAAATAATTTTTTTCAGTTAAGAAGCACTTATTTATAACAGCAATATAAAGATAAACAACTCTGAAAAACTTAAGAAATTCAGAGTCAATGCAATGACCAACCATGAATCCAGAGGACTGATGATGAAGAATGCTTTCAATCTCTTGATAAAAAAGGAATAGACCTTGCAAGAAAACGAAAAACATATTTTCGGATAAAACCAAATAAGAAATTTGTTTTGCTTGACAAACACTTTCAATTGGTGTGTCCATGAACAATTATAAGATCACCTGCTGAAATCCTGCTGTGCGGAGGGACCTTGGAAGATGAAACATTTTTTCTTATTCATACAATTCATTTAGTCCCTTAGTTCCTTATCATTTTAAAACTAGTATTTGGATTCAATGACTACCCCCATTGAGTATGAGGTAAATACCTGATATTAAACTTTTCCATCTGATACATCACTAACTCTAACATGTATCACTAACACTAACATGAATGTTGACTGTTCACTGAAATAACGAAATAACTAGAGTACTTTGCTTTACATCTATTCACTGTTCACAAGTATAAAATTTATTAAAGGAGAAATCCAAAGTACTGGAGGGGGAAATATATTCTAAAAGATTCCATAATTAACTTAATTTTCAAAGCAAATGTACAAATAAAATGAATTGTTTATAAGAATATAATGGTGTCTTTTACAACCTGGCCCCTTACTACCTTTCCAGTCTCATTTACACTTTCATCCCCACTCCTCACAGCTGGCCAGCAACAATGGCCTTCTTGCTGTTTCTCATACAACATTCTGCCTCTTACCTCTGTATCTTTGTACTGGCTGCTCCTCCATGTCTCTAAAACCTTCACCAATATTGTCCTCTGCTCCAGGGCAGAGGAAAAGGTGGTCCCATTCCCTCTTTCACTCCTGAACACCCAGAAATACCTAACTATTTGTCTTTCAAGTCCCAGGACTCCAATAAATTTCCTCTCTCAAAGGTCACTAATGATCCCAACTGCTAAATCTAATTTCTGACTCTTAACTCCTCTTTGATCTTTCCGCAGCTTCTAAAGTTGTCAATCACCTTCTAGTTGCAGTGGAAAGTGTTCTGATTTGGAGTCAAAGAAATTGGCTTTGGATATTGGCTCTGCCGGTTGTATCCCCTTGGGAAAATCACTTCCCACCTCTGGGCCTCAGATTCCTGTAACATGCAGGAGTTAGGCTAGATGATCTCAAAGGCTCCTTCCTCCTCTAAGTCTACACTCCTATGATTCTTCTTGGGTCTCTGAGAGTGCTGTCTTTTGGATTTCCTCCTGCTTGACCACTTGATTTACTTTGCTAGGATCATTCATCCTCCACTCACTAAGAATGAGGAATCCTGGGGCGGAGCCAAGATGGCGGCGTAGAAGCAGCAACATATCGCAGCTCTCACATAGCCACCCCAAAATACCCATAAAATAGGACTCTAAACCAATCCTGGAACTCCAAAACGCACACAAAGATACTTCC
>CM053582.1:385142753-385187397 GCA_028627135.1 Pseudochirops cupreus | reverse complement strand
GAGAGCGCAGCCACAGCACCCCCACCAGGGGCCTCCAATAAACATGAAGAATGCCTCAAAGCTAGAGATGAGCTGAAGAAAGATTTTCAAAACCAAATAAGGGAAGTGGAAAAAAAATTGGGAAGAGAAATAAGGGAAGTGGAAAAAACAAATGAGACTGAAGAAAAACTCAAAAAAAAAATGAGAACAATCTAAGAAAAACAAGATTATTAAAAAAAAGTCAACCAATTAGAAAGAGAGATCCAGAATCTTGAGGAAGAAAATGACACCTTGAAAATTAGAACTGGACAAAGCAAAGCCAGCAAAGTTATAAGAGATCAAGAAATGATTAAAAGATAAAGAATGAAAAAATAAAAGAGAAAGTGAATAATCTTATAAGAAAAACAACTGATCTGACGAACAGATCAAGAAGAGAAAACATAAAGGGGGTATAGAAGAGTGTTTAGATCATTGGGAATGGGAGGATAAGGGAGGGATCCTTGTGAAGAAAAAGGAGGGATCTCTGGGGGGAGGGGGAAGGAATAGATTATAGAGGGTTATAGAAGGGTGTTTAGATTTATGGGACTGGGAGGATGGGGAGTAGGCACAGTAATAGAATGGGCAAGGTAGGGGATAAAAGTGAAGTAGAAGACTCAGGGGGGATAGGAAATAAGAGATACACACAAACACAAAAACAAGGATTAGGAGTAGAATTTGTTAGGGAAAAGTATTTGTCTACATATGCACAAATGTATGTATATATGTGTATGTGTCTATCTATATATAAATATATTTGCACTTAATTATAGCCTTTGAGGGAGGGGGGAGAGAAAGGGGGAAAAAAGAACAAAGAAAAAGTGCATAGCAGAGAACAAAAAAAACTTGCAAGGAAGCAAAGAAAAGATAGACAGCTCTCAACAAAATGTGTAGTATTTATCATACAATCTTTCTTGAAATGAAAATTTACCACTACCTATTTTGAATCCTC
Source organism: Pseudochirops cupreus (assembly GCA_028627135.1). Taxonomy (NCBI): domain Eukaryota; kingdom Metazoa; phylum Chordata; class Mammalia; order Diprotodontia; family Pseudocheiridae; genus Pseudochirops; species Pseudochirops cupreus. The sequence continues at coordinate 385,186,430 of CM053582.1, read as the reverse complement.
TCTTATGTTCTGCTATGCGTATGACATGCTTTTTTTTCTTTTCTTTGTATTTAAGTTTCAATACTTAAGCTTATGAATTTTTTTTTCTTTTATCTATTCTGTATTTGAGTTCTGGTGTTTGAGTCTAAAAAAAAAACCCACCTAAGTATATAAAAGAATTATTTTGAAAGCTCACTATCGAAGGTAAAGTCTTTTAGGACTTGGCATGGTCTGTATAGGTAGTATACAATGCCAAACACATGGTGGACAGCAAAAAACCTCAACAATGACAGAGAATACAATTTCAAAATCAAAGAATGTGGAAAATACAATTTTAAAACTACAAAACGTACCCTAATGGCCTAGAATTTTGCATTCTCCATTGAGCATCTGATACATACTTAGCCTTATGTATTATAGGAAAAAATAAGGCATAAAAACCTTAAAATGCTTCTAATTTCATACCTCCTCCCCAATAATGTAAGTGCTCAAATAAGTGATATGATCTTATTACTACCAGATACCAAAGATCTGGTCACAGAAGCTCCCCAAGAAAAAATGTTTTTTGTTTTTTTGCTGACATTGACTGAGTAGGGTTAAGACCTACTTTCAACTCACATTCAGAAAAGAAGTTGTAATAATAATATTTCCTTATGTTTGTTGTTTAAAATAATATAGAATAGCAATTTTTTATTTACTTCTGATATGCTGAAAACATCAATCATCTAACCTTTAAACTTCTATTGCATGACAGCAATTTGCCAAAAGGACAAGTTATATCTGGTGTTAAAAGATACAAACAGGATAATACAGTTTGTTAACTGATTTAAGACCTTCGTATAGTTTTCACTGAAAAAAATAATAGAACACTGTTCTGTGTGGAACCTAGACACCTAAAAGTTTTTTTAAAGATCAGAATAAAGTATTAATTCTCAATACCTGTGAATTTTTGATTTTTTCCAGTTGACTTTTTTAATACCCAAATCCACATAAGATTCAGAAAGGTCTACATTCAATTCTTCATCGGAGTCATTTGGAAATACTCCCAGTTTTGCAGCAGATTCATAGAGAGAAATCTCCTCTTTCAATTCTGCTAATTCTTTCTAGAGTACAAAAATAAAGAGAATATTATTTTTGTGTGTGTACATAAGACACAAATAACTAATGTATATACTTTTATTATGTATACATCTTATTCTTGCTTATGCCCTAAATGAGTCAATATAACAGTAAGAGGCAAGTATATTATTCACATACTTTGCATGTAATTAGCATACAGTCTCCCCTCATGGACCATGACCTTAAAAGCCAGTGTAAAGGCTCCTCCAATGACTCTCGTTTTTGCTGCTAGTAGCCCTGTACTTCTGGTAAAACTGTCCATAGAAAAACAGGCCTGAGGAGAGGATTCAGCTACAACAAATCTGAGTTCAAACCAGCAAAGACTGCTACTGTTAGCCACAATGACAACATCTACTGGCAGCTACAACCAATGGGATCACAAAGGGCAGCTTCCCTGGACATGATAGCACTAAAGCCAGCCAACCAGAGGCACTTGAACTACATGAATCATCCACCACAATATCTTTGTGTGAGATTAGCAATTAGTACTGAAAAATCAAATAGGAATAATTCTTCCATATGCCATTGAGGCTTAAGTCTATAGTCTTGTCTAAAAGGATTATATTGAGCTGATAGCTCACATAATATACTTAAGGTAAAGGACTGCTTCCATAGTGAAAATAGCTGAAGACAATGGCATCTCTGAAAAGACTTCTATATAGTAGTCCCCCCACCTGACAGAGGTTTTATAGTAAAACCTATAGAGGATGGTGTTAACTATAATACAGTCCAGTGGATAGATCCCGATTAGTTAGGCAGTTAGGTGTATGGAGGTCACTGAGAAGGTGAGTGATGGGCACTTATCGTATAGGAAAAAATGAAGTCAATTTCTCAGCAAGGCTGAAGACATGGGGGAAAACAAGCCTACTACATCTAGGGTTGTTCTAGGATCCCAAGGCCAATGATGAATAGAAGATGAATGTAAATCCCTTGTGAAGGACTGGCTCTTTTTGGTTCTGTATCTGTATTGCCTTGCACATATTAGGAGTTCAATAAACGATTGAACTAAACCCATTCATCCTGTTACTGCTGAGAAGACTCAAATATCAAAAGGTTTATACCAGTTTTACTCCACCCCACCCCCACCCTCAACACACATACAGACCCTCTTCAGAACAAGGTCTATAAATCCCCCAGACAACTTATACACCCACATAATTCTGACATCATAACCACCCGTCAGTTTCCCACTTTCCTTGGGCTCCTACAAGCCCATATTCTACCAGGAGAACCCTTAACTACTGTGTTATTGATCTACTTTTCCCAAGAGACAACACTCACTTGTAAAGCCCTGTTCATGTTGTCACTCAGAGTCTGTGCAGTCTGGGCTTGCTGAAGCTGGAGCCTTAATTGATTCATCTCTTGTACCGATCCTATAGGAATAAAAACATTAGAGAACACTTAAAACCCCCTAATTGTAAAAACACAAGTCACCTATGGACCACCTACAAATGAACTTTAATTCAGTATATCATCACCAGATTTTTATCCATGTACTATAATGGGACACAATGGGACCCAGGAAAATAGCTGTGATAGGAACATGTAGTATTTTCAACCGCAGTCTTCTGCCAAAGGAGTTGGCTTAGCTTTTCCTTAGACCCCGCCCCATGCAGGTTATCCTCAAGATTTGATTGGCTCAGGAGACTAAGGTCTGGGCCATTCACAATCAGCTAGGGTATAAAAGAAATCTACCTATATGGAATTGGGGCCCTTCTAACTTGGCAGATATCCCACAGTTGCCTTATTTATCACATACTGCTCTACTGACCACTTGTATTTTTACACAATAGGGAAACTTCTGTGTGGGGAGCCAAGGAAGCCTGATCCAGGACTCAGCTAAAAATTTCAATAGTGTACCCTAATACCCCTTGAGGTGACACGGCTTGTAAAGGCTGGCTTCCTGAAAGATCCCCCAGGGATACACTTAAAAGGACTTTTGTTTGATCCTGACATCAAAGCATCTGCCCCCAGACTTCAGGCACCTAAAAGAACATGTTCCTTATCTACTGTAAGTCAAAATACTTGACTCTTGGGGATCAGTTTCTATGCAGATGTCTTTGAGACTGCGACCTACTCTCAGGGAGCAAACATCCTTTGTCCTGTATGTGGATACACTCTGATAAGAGACAACTGACTTTCCCCATGACTTCCTGGGTCCTTGATAACAAAGCCCTATCTTATCCAAGCTACTTCCAGGGTATGGCTGACTATTATATTGATAATAAAATTCCAGGATATGATTAGGATAAGAATACTTGAATCTTTGTCTTTTGGATGTTTAAAAACCTTGTTCAAAGAATCAATAAACAGAGTTCATGGTTCTTCCTTGAACTACCCACATGGCCTGGTCATTTTTCATTCATATCTCCGATCATGCTTAGTGCTGGACACTGAGCAGCCCATAACACTTCTGCAACTCTGTATAGAAATGAGAGGGTTTGCTGTTTACCTGAACCAAGTGCTGTCCCCTTGCTGAACAGCCTTCTTTTGTTAACTGTGGAATGACAAGCATGTCATTCTTTTTCCAGTATGAAGCCTTACCTACCAGGGGACTCACTTGAGTCAGGTGTGACTTAGGACAATACCACAATGAACTTGAAAGGACATTAAACTAGAAATCAAGAAGCAGGTTCTATTCTCACCTCTGTCACTACTAGGTAACACTAGGTAAATCGCTTCGCCTCTGAGCTTACCATTTGGAGCAGATCATTTCCTCATCTGTAAAATGAAGGATATGATTGCTAAAGCCCTTTCAAGGTCTTGAGAACTTAACTTTGGACATGAATAATTAAACTGCTCTAGGCTTTGTTATCTCTTTGTACATTACTGCAAAAGGCCCATTGTATGGAAGAGGCCACCTGTCCAATGAGCCATGCTAGAGTACCACCTACGAATAACTGGGAAGAGACGAAGAGTGGTAGATACAAGAATAATAATATGCTCAAATAATAATAACAAAAACATACTCAATATTCCTATAATTCAAACAAAAAGGCCAAGGGAAAAAAATTTTAAATACAACAAAACCTTTAGCCCACACCACAAAAAGTAATTCTTGCTTCTTCTTCTCCTTTTACTAGAGTCACTTCTATTCACTTTCCCACCCCCATCCCATTGATGATACGTCAATATATTATGGTATGATAGAATCTTGAGCACTAGAAAAGCAGTCAGGCAAAATGGGTTCCAGCTTTGCCACTGTCTGACCTAGACAAGTCACTTCATCACTAAATCTCTCCGGACCCGTTTTTGAAATTGTAAAACCAGGAAGCTGTATTAGATGATCTCTAAGGTCTCTTCAGGTTCTAACAATCTATGAATTTATTAATCTAAATATTTATAAAATTAGAGAGTCACTTTCACATACTCCATGTCTTTCTGAAAGATCATATTTAAATAAGAAATTTTATAAAATAATAGACCAAGGATAGTAAAACCTTAAAATTATGAAATCTTTTAAAATAAAATAATCACTTGGTAGGTACATATTTTCATATGTTCAATTTGTTTCAAGTGTGGAACTTATCTACACTTTTATTTTATCTGAAACAGAACAAGGTGGCTTACCTGTTTCTAGCAAAGCAGCACACTGCTTTTGACTCTCCTCCAGATTCTTTGTTAATCTATTGATTATTTCTGTTTTTTCTATCTTGTTTTCTTCCTGTGATCTTTCTATTTGTTTCACATGATCTCGTAGACGACAACAAATTTCTTTCTGAATGGAAAAGATTTTCCAGAAGTCATTTCCTCTTAATAATTAAATATTAAAGCATTTAAGTCAAATTCCTTTTCTTTCTTTTTGGAGGGCAATTGGGGTTACGTGACTTGCCCAAGGTCACATGGCTAGTAAGTGTTAAGTGTCTGAGGCCACATTTGAACTCAGGTCCTCCTGACTCCAGGGCTGGTGCTCCATTCACTGTGCTACCTAGCCACCTCCTAAGTCAAAATTCAATAGTCAAATGCATGCAAGAAACCTTGCTTTCTTATAACACACTTGAGCTAAGAGAATTTATGAATACCAGTGAAAACTATTTCAAAAATCATCATCATATAAAACATTCAAGAGGTTGTACTCTGGCACCATGTGGTGTTTGAACAGTCAGAGTTTACAACTTAAGACGATACTAACACAAATGCCATAAGGATATGCAAGAAAATAGGACGACATAAAATTAAGCATTTAACATTAGGGAGAATAAACAAAGAAGACCCAGCAAGATGGGATGCTAGTGAATTCATCATCTATGAATGTCTTCTCCTTCCTTATAATCTTAGTCCTATGGGGCTTCATGCAAGAAGAATATGGGCAAAACTTTGGAGAAGGAAAAGAAGCTAATGCAGATGGACTAGGCAAAGCTGCCCCAAAGTGAACAGAAGATAACGGAATAAGAAAAGGTAGATGATGATGATGAAGGAAATAAAGCAGCTTGGGGACAAAGTGAGGACTAGGAACTTAAAGAAGCCACAGCAGTACTAGCTTTTAACTTAAGATGAGATGCAGAAATATTAATAGTAAATACAATATATGTAATCATGTTGAGCATTGAAGACAAAAATGTTTTTAGGAGATAAAAAGAGAATGAGTAGGCTGACCTGTCAGAAAAAAAACAAAACAATGGGAAGAAAAGGGGAAGATTTTGTGTTGAAGATCACTCTGAGATTTCTTCTTGTTGGAGAGGTCAGGGAAAGAATCAGAGTGCACAAGTAATTAGAAAATAGTATTTTTAGGACAATGAGCCCAAAAAAAGATAAATATGCAACTATATTACTGTCATTCACACAGCTCTGAGTCAATGATGGCCAATTTAACTCAAAATAATGTAACATAAAAGTATATCAATGAACTGAAGCAACTTCTGAGAAAAAATAACTAAATCCATGAGAACAGATACCTGCTTGTTCACAATTTAGTAAAGTCTGGTCAATTCTAAGCCCTACAGATTTAGAAAATCAAAAGGCACTGTTTTGATTGTACATGTATGACCTATATCAGATTGCTTGCTGTCTTGGAGGGGGAAAAAAATTTGGAATTCACAATTTTTCAGAAATAAATGTTGAAAACTATCTTTACATGCAATTTATAAAAATTAAAATAATATTAAGGAAAAAAATTAAAATATATATTCTCTGGCCTAAAAATAAAAAAGCACTGTTTGTTGCAAGACATTTGAAAAACAGAGTAGAAACTTAAAAACCTAAAGTTCATAGCCCAAAGTCTGAGAAAAAAGTGGCATTGTTAATCTGTAGTCTACACCAATATCTGTGGAGGAATGAGTGGTAGAATATCTTCTGAAGCACATCACTGATGATCTCATGTAATCAGGGAGAGTGGGAGGAAGTAATGGTGCAAGTCACAAGTTGTTATCAGGTCTAGGAAACAGAACATATTTAAAGATAATTCCAGAAATTTTTAGTGAAAGGGCAGAGAAAGAAATGAGAACTATAAATGGAAGAATATACAAAAGATTCACCATTGCTAACTCTGTGAATCTTTTCTTCAGGCTAAAACTGGGATAATTTTGTTAATTATATGCAGTCCAAATATTAATTAAATGTGGATCTACATATAGGGCAGGTACATTACTGTCTTGTTTTTCAAGTCTGGTTTGTTTGGATTTTTGCTTTTTGGAGGGGGGAAGCAAGGCTATCAGGATTAAGTGACTTGCCCAATGCCACAGGGCTAGCAAATGTTAAGTGTCTGAGGCGGAATCTAAACTCAGGTCCTCCTGACTCTGTTTTGAGTTGTTTGGGAGTTTTTTTTGCAGACTGGTGGTAGAGTAAAACCAGGAGGGGACTATTTGATGTAGAACCTTTGAAGAAGAGAAAGCAATTTGAAGGCCATAGCCCTGAAAATCAAAATTCACATATAAATTTAATGGTCTGGAATGCAATTCTGTAATTAATGCAATGAATCTTTAGCCAAATCTATACAGTAGGCCATTATACTTCAACCTACTTCATTTCCAATCGCCAAAGGAGAAAAAAGGATGTAGCAATGGAAGCTCATTTCTTCCCATCTAACTTGGTCGAAAACTAGATTGTGTAACCTACGTTTTTTCTTACAGATAGCCCCAAACTCTTAACATAGATATGAATTTTCTTTCAAGTTTCTCTTTTTCAGACTTGGTCTATATATGGATTTTTCTCATAAGATTCATTTTATTTATTTTTAATTTTTTATAAATGTGAACAAATGAAACATTTTTAAAAAGCTTATTTTTTAGAATTTTTTTCATTAATTTTTTTTGAGACTAGGTCTAATAGTCACTCATAGGTATGATCCTACCACTGATCAGCATGGTAGCTTTCAGCTACTCCTGTTTTCTGACCTGGGCTGGTTTGCCTTCCCCTTAGGCAGCCTGGTAAGCCCTTGTTCCTCGGAGCTCACCATATTGGTGCTGGACTTAGTGCAGACACCCTAATCAAAGGCATGGTCTAGTGAGGCTCAGTACTTTTGAGTGCAAGTGATCAATCCACCATCTTCAGCTTTCCCTAGGAGTAGGCATTACAAGTATATACCATGACACCCAACCTAAAATAGTTTAAAATAATTCTGAACAAAATAATCACATTATATACAGCTTAATATAAGATCAAATTTAGAAATGTAACCCTTACGCAAAAAACAAAACAAACCAAACCATGACAATTCCAGCTTCTAAAAGCATCTAATTATCAATATTCTTGTACTTCAATTGGCAAAAGCATCCCCACTTTTGGTGCCTTTGTACATTATATACAAGGAAAAGACAGTATTACTATGCTGGGTGCATATACACTAAACCTCCATGTAACATTATTATATGGATTTCAAGATCTAATAAAAATGTAAGTGGCACATAGAAAAATTTTTACATCATGAGTAAGCCTATAACGCAAGAGTGTTAGTCCCTTCTCCAAGATCAATTGTTTGTGTAAAAAAAAAAGTTCCCACCCTATCAAATCAATCAGCATTTATTAAGACTAAAGGTGCCAAAGAAGGCTATAATGGCAATACAAAAACAAAACTGTCTTTGCCCTGAAGAAGTTACATTTCACAATGTATATAAAAAAAAAATAAGGTGAAGCAGGGTGACCAGCAGACTGGGGACAGGGAAGGGGCAGGGGAAAGGAAGGGAAATCAGGAAGAAGGAAATGTAGAAGCTCAAGCACGAAGGAAAAATGAGATTAAATTGGATATCAGACAGTGTAAAGGAACCAAATAAAGAAGATGGATTATCATGTGAGGAAGAGCAAGGTACACAGTTTGGCCAGGCTATAACGGCATACATAATGAACCTGAGGGGCAGCTAGGTGGCACAGTGAATAGAGCACTGGTCTGGAATCAGGAGGACCTGAGTTCAAATCTGGCCTCAGACACTTGACACACTAGCTGTGTGAACTTGGGCAAGTCACTTAACCTCAACTCTCCCTCCAAAAAAATAAAATAAAAAATAATAAACCTGAAAAGGTCAGCTGGAGTCAGGCTATGAATTTAAATGGTGAACAAAAAAATTTCCATTTGATCCCAGGAGGGAACCACACAATTTACTAAGCAGAATACATGACTAGTGAGACTTAAAAAAATCACTTCGGCTGCTGCTTTAGAGAGGGAAGACACTTTTGAGACAAGGAGACCAATCAAGAGACCTCCAAATTGTCCAGGTGAGAGGTGGAGAGAGCCTGAAGTAGTGGGGTAGTTGAGTAGAAAAGGGGGTCAGATGAATACTTTATGGAGAACTAACAAAACATGTAAATGGATTATACGTAGAGTGGGGAAAGAGATGTGTTGATGACAGTAAGGATATGGATGACTAGAAAGTGATACCCTTAACAATTATTACATGAAAATTCGGAAGAATAGTGGGTTGGGCGGAAAGATGGGGAAAGTGGGGAAGGATAATGAGTTCTCTTTTGAACACATTCAGTTTAAGAAGCTTATGAAAAATACAATTTGAAATGTCAACAGGTAGTTGGAGATGCTGAAATGAATTCAAACTGACAAGAGATTAGGAATGGGAGCTATAGAAATCTAGGAGTCATTTGAACAGAAATGATGATCTGAACCCATGGGAGTTGATGAGGTCACCAAATGAGAATGTGGGAGAGAACAGGATTCAGTACAAAGGGGGACTACCCCAGAGTTGGCAATGTGATATATGGATCAACAAAGGAATATGAGGAGTGAGGTAAGATAGATCAGAAAAAAAAGAGCATTATCAAGGTAAACCTAGAAAGTGAAGAAAGAGAAAATAGTTGGTGTGTCAAATAGGTCAAAAAGAATAAAGACTGAAGAAAGAGTCAGATCTGAGCACTAAGAGATGGCAATCTGGAGAGTTAATTCAATTACATGATGAAATTGTAAGTCAGTATTATAAAGGCTTGAGGATAGAGGAACATGTGTATCATATTCACAAAAATATGTATCAGTATGAAAGAAACATTGCAACTCAGTACATGAGTGGAGCAAATTCTACACAGAATCTGGGCAGGTTATATCTAGTTTCCTTATTTTGGTTCTCCTGGATTTCATTGTTCTTTGGCAATTCCTTCAGACGCAAAGAGAAGAAGAAGAATCGACAATAAAATAGTTACAATATTAAGTACCAAAGGAGATGGATTGTCCTTTGTTCTGTGAGAGAAACAGCAAGGTGACTAGTTTGGCCATTATAAAGTTTATGTCTAGTAAACCTATCAAATGCTCAATGGAGTTGTTTATAAATCAGATGGATGCATTTTAAAATGTTTACTAATCAATCTATTATGCTCATTAAAACAAGACAATTTTATTCCACAAGTTTGGGTTTATAGTTCTATTTTATGAACCTGAATGCAATAGAACTATATTTCTTTTAAAATGTTACAATTTAAAATTTTTACTAAATGTTACGTATTTAATCTGGGTATTATTAGATTTAGTCCATAACAGTGAGGTATTTCTGCATTAAATTTTAAAGTAAGATACAGTTAAGTGAAAAAGGAAGGGAGAAAGGGGAAGACTCCTACTGTTAGGAAGCCAAACCTGTAAAAATTGAATAATGTAGTCCACAGTCAAAATATTATATAAACAACTTTGGGATTACTGTCTATGATATTTAATTATACATTATAGTATTTCCTTCAATTAGTACAAAAAACTAAGAACTTATATGCAATTTTAATTTACTTATACTTTACATATTTTTCTCTGATAGGACAAATCTATAGGATAGCTATAAAAATATCAAGCAGTAGCACTGTTGTTCAGTTGTGTCTGACTTCTATGTGACCCCATGGACTTTTGTCTGAGGAGTTTCTTGGCGAAGATACTAGAGAAACTTGCCATTTCCTTCTCTAATATTATTCCCATTTTATAGATAAGGAACTGAGGCAAATATGGGTTAAGTGACTTAGTCAGGATCATAAAGCTAGTAAGTATCTGAACTCAGATCTTCCTGACTCCAAGCTCAGTGCTCTATCCATTGCATCACCTAGTTGGACCAATAGTATATAAATCATAACAAGATCTGTCCTAAATAAGTATAGAGGCATTTATAATTCTATTCACTGGAATGAAATGAATATTTATTTCACGTGGTTACTCAGCTATAAAGGTGGAGACACTTTAAATGTTCCATTGGGAATAATACTAATTTTTTTAAAAACAATTTCAAACCTATATATTATAGACAGTTGAGATCTCAATTCTCCCCTATTTTGTGTACAATATTTTCCTAAAAACTTTTAGTGACAATAATTCATGATCTGCACATACACAAGCTGCCCTCAAACCCTCAAACAATCACGAATACACAAATTGTTCAACACTTTCTGCTGAGAATGATGTGAACACAGACCTGGAATCTTTAAGGCTCTCCTAACAGCTCTCAAAAGCAATACCTGGACGACTAACCTGGTTTAACTTCTTTTTTTCATTTGGGTGTTTCTCAAAAAATGCCACCAACAACTCTCAAATGCTTAAAGAGACACCCAATAAGAAACTTATGCAATATCATGTTTCACCTAAAAAGCTGGGTATGGCAACCTCTCCACACATAGAGAATTCTGAAAATATGTCTTCTTCATACGCAAACATAAAAGATTTTGACTAGATTCTCAAATGAATGAATCTGTTCTCTCTCTGCTTTTTAACTGATTTTTTTTTCAAATGTCAAACTAAGTTACAAAGATTAGTGACTAACTACAAAACACTAAGCATAGATACATCTTTATTTACTATTTGCTCCTTTGAAATCATTCAAACCTGCTCTTGAAGTACAGCATTTGTAGCATCCAAATTCTTCTGTAAAGTTGTCACTTGGTCTTCATACTTCTTTCTGAGGCAAAACACAATATTTTCATGTTGCTCTTTAGCTCGCTGTAGAGAGTCGGAATGATGAAGCTCTAAAAGTTGCTGTCTTAGGTTTTCCATGGCCACCTCACTCACTCTAGTTTTCTTAATCATCTAAAAAATTCACACAAAACCATATACTAAATACAGATTTGTAATTTATAATGTTTATACTTCAATGATTTCAAATTCTAGACTTTCTCTGAATGAGAGTCAAACAGCCTTCCCAGCCAAGACGTTCTCTCTCAACAGACTTCTTTAAAAAGGTGGGCAACAGACTCCCTGTGTTTAGGCCGTGGTTCCCTAAAACTCCTCTAGTTAGACTCCCAGGCCCAAAGGGACTTGAGGGCTACCCTGACTTAGTTACCCTCAGGTAGAAGTAGGGGGTCTCCTGTACTGTGGCAACATAGAAAGTAAAGGTAGACAGAGAATGTGCCATGACACTGTTCTCAACATGACCACTTTGTTAAGGTAGCAGGTAGACAGGTGGGCTCTCCATGGCAAGCCAATTGTTGGGTCATAGAAAATGACAGAGCTTTCTGGAAAAACTCATCAGCACTGCCATTGGCCACTTGTCAGAAAATCATGAAGCTTTATTTTAAAAGCTATAGTCGTATTTTGTGACTGTTTCCTGTATGTTTTAATTAATGTAGTTCATCTTGCAAATCAACCTTATTATTGTAACCATCACAGCAATAATTTAATTAACAACACAAATCCCACAATTATTAGTATCTCTAGCTCCCTGAAGAATTAATAAGCAATATGTTTGGCAGGTACCCCAAAAAGGTCCCTGACAAAAAAGAAAGACTCCATATGTGCCCAAATGCTAGTAACAGCACTTTTTGTGATGGCAAAAAGAAATCTTGGTGCTTAGCACAGTACCTGGTAAATAGTTGGCAATTAATAAATGCTTGTTCGCTTGACTTGAAAAAGAACTAAAACAAAGCAGATGCCTGATGATCCAGGCTAAACACACTGGGGCACACTAACACAAAGGAGTGGTACTCTTCTGTAAGAACCAGAGGATAGTAGGAATACAGAAGAGTGTATAAAGACTTACATGAACCGATGCAAAGTGAACAGTAAACATTGCCAGGAAAATACATATTTACAATCACCACAAGAATATAAATGGAAAGAACCACTCCAAAACATGAAAGATAGCTATTGCAAAGTACAAATAAAATGACAAGAAAAATCTATTTTTTTTTAAAGAAAATAAATGTTGTAAAAGCCTGGCCCTAAAGTAGAGATAAGACATCTCTCCCAACTCTTTTGCAGAGATGGGATATAGTACACAAGTGTGGAACAATGCATATAAAGACAATTTTTTTTGGATGGGCGGGGGAGGCAGGGCAATTAAGTGACTTGCCCAAGGTCACACAGCTAGTAAGTGCTAAGCGTGTCTGAATCTGGATTTGAACTCAGGTCCTCCTGACTCCAGGGCCAGTGCTCTATTCACTGTGCCACCTAGCTGCCCCAACATATTTTTTGAGTGATTGGTTTTATGGATTTTGTTTTCTCTCCTTCCTCTTTTTCTATTTCTATTTCTTTTTTTAAAAATTTGTTATAAGATGTGACTCTCTGAGAGCAATTAGGGGTAAGAGATAAAGAAGGAAATCTAGATAATGGAAAAAAATAAAAGATAGCAATAAAAATCTATTTTTTCAAAGATTAGCACCACCAAGAACATTCAAAATAATGTCACACAGGTTTTGAAATTCCAAAAGAACACTCCTAAAAATGTTTTGAGTGACGTAAATATCATTCGAATAAATTTATATAATCCCAAAGTGACTACAAGGGAACAATTTTTTAAAATTACATGTGATGTGGTCATAGGAGATCTGGGTTCTAGTTCTACCTTTGCTGGACAATAAGATATAACCTGTTTAGGGTAAGTTTTCCTTATCTATAAAATAAGGCAACTGTATTAAATTAGACCTTTAAAGTCACTTCCCAAACATCAATTTGGAAATTTTAGGATTTTTTTTTAAACTCATATCTTACTTCCTCATTACGAGGAATATCAACCAGAAATTTGAATAGCCTAAGCAGCCATTCCCTGACTATGCTAGATTACAAGATTCTGCTGGGCTCTTTTTTAATCAAGGAGATTTCAAAGCAACAGGGAATATGTTAAAATAATATTGCTTTGATATTTTAAATAGCTAAACTGTATTTTAAACCTATTAAGAACACTTTAAACTTGGTAAAAGATCTAGATACAACAATTACCACAAAGAAATCTATCTACTATCTATAGGCCGGTAGAGAGAGAAAAGAAAGGAAAAGTTAATATTTTAAATATTGGGACCTATGGTTGCCCTGATACAGAGAACACTAGGATAAATAAACTCTAGTTCTCAAGTCATGATGCAACAGTGCCTCTTATTTTTTTAAAAAAATTATTTTATTTTTCCTGATTAACAAGAAATTTATTTTCCCTTTTCCCTTCTCCCTCCCCCAACCACATAATTAAAAAAAAAAAGGAAATCCTCATAATACACATAATCAAGCAAAACAAATTCCCCCATTGGCCTTTACCAAAAGTATGCATATCTCCTTCTACATTTTAAGTTCATTATTTCTCTGTGAGAAGATGGTTGTCATACTTCATCTTCAGTTCTCTGAAAGCATGGTTTGTGGTTACATTGATTCGATTCTAATACTAAAATCTTTCTAAACTGTTTTTTTTTAAATAATGCTGACATTGTATAAATTGTTCTCCTAAATTGTGCTTGCTTCATTCTCAATTAGTTCATAGCAGTCTTTCCAGTTTCCTCTCAAATTGCCCATTTTACCATATCTCATGGCACAATATTCTGCGATATTAATGTACTATAATTTGCTTGTAATAGGTAGGCAGCTGCTTAGGTTCCAATGTTTTATTATTGCAAAAAGAGCTATTAATATTCATTGCATCTATTAGTCCTCTTTCTTTGATCACTTTGTTGCCTCTCATTAAAAAAACTGAAAAGTTGCTAACTAATTGATGTATTTCAATCATTTTTCAGGAAAGAAATGCTTTAAAATGTTATCAGGATCTTGAAAATAATCATGGAAACTAGTAACACATTAAACACTTCAGTATTAACATAGTTTGTTATTAGAAAAACTAGATAGTAAGGAATCTTAGAGAAATGATTGACTTGTACTCTTCAAAGACAGACATTTTAAATGTTACATTTTCCAAAACCCTGTCAGATAAAAATATACAATGCCACAAAAATAAGTCACTGTCCAAATTAAGACTGTAATTTGGTTAAACAAGCACTGCGTACTTCTTATATGTTTCTTATGTGGGAGTTACAAAAGTAGGAGAGAAAATGCATATACACACGGAATCACTAAATAATGAAACAAGACATTCCATATTTAAATCTCAAAGTCTGAGAGAGTAGTACTATTCAGATACCTCATTCCATAAAGATATCAATAATGGAGTCTTGCAGGCTACCCCAGTAAAACCCCAAATCTAGCAGGTCCAAACACAATGGAAAGAAAGGCTTTGGCCTTAGCATAGAGCCTGGCACATAATAAGCACTTAATAAATATTTGAGTATGGGGATCTATTAAATAGCATATCTCTTTTTATCTGAGAAACAGCTAGCTAAGTTCAATGAGGGTCATCCATTAGAGGATAAATTATTTCAGCCACAATAATGCATAAAGATGACTTACTAAGATATGAGGGTATTGTGAGTCTCATCAGTCTTCTGAAGTAAATTCTGAAGTACTAAATTATAAGCACCTGGCCATGGGCAAGGACCACTTATTTCCTGTAGAAGCAGCAGTTTGGCACAGTGGAAAGAGAACTTCATTGTGCTCTGGAATAACTGGGTCCAACTGATACATACAAGCTGTGTGATTCTAGCCAAGCCATTTACTCTCTTAGTGCCAAGCAACATGACACCCAGTCAGAAAACAAAAAGCAAACTAGAAAAATTACTAAGCAAAATCTCACACCATTTACTTTTTCCAATCATCTCCAATCCCGAGTGTTTGCTACAAAGCAAGCCCTTCTATAAGCCAGGAACACACGTATCAGAACATCTCAGGACAGCATAAAATGCCTGGAAAATACTTCTATGACATCTAGGATCTGAGGTAACATTCCTACCTCTCTCTAAATAAAAGGCACATAAAGACTGATCCAAGCAGGTGCAGGTGCATCCTTAAGACAATCACAGAAAAACTGGTTTGAATCAGAGACATGGCAGCAAGGAAAGAGTTCTAAAGCAATTAAAGTGGTACGAAAAGAAGAACACAGATAAATACAGTCAAACGAAACCACATCTGAAAGTTCCTTCACCTTTTTTAAAAATACCAAAGTAAATCAAAACCCCTCTGCTCAGTCTGATTTCTATGGAAAAGCAGATCTGAGAATCGGGCGTCAGGGCAAACTTTTTGTTGTAATTCACAAACCGTTCTCTTATTCGTTACTGTGGCCACATTTCCCTCATAAAAATTTTTCATGTTGTTATTCCATTAAGATGTCTCCATCTTTAAGGGAAATCTGTCTATCACAGATACAGCCCTGAAACTTGGAAATCCAGTGTTTTAGTCGAGTTCCACAAAAATGTTATTTTAAGAGAATTCTATGGTGAATCCTTCTGGAAAGTAAAAAAAAGGTATAAAATTACTGGTGATCACTCTGGAAATCACAGATCAGGTTTACCTTAAGAGAAGCACACCCACGTCAGCGTGAAGGAGCAGAAAACTGACCGCAGATCTAGCGCTGGAAGGGACCTCAAAGGCCAATGAGTCTAACCCTCTTTTTTATACAGAGGGGATACTGAGGCTAAGGGAGGCTACAGTTGCACAGACTGTCTCAGAAGGATGATGTAAACTCATGGTTTTCTACACCAGTCAGTGTACTTTCCACTGTATCACAATGCTACCTTAATTCTCTAATGTCCCTATTGTAAACTAAACACATTTTATACCACAAGATCAAGCTCTAAGATTTATAGTAACTACTCCATTAGAAATGTTTACCTGTTCTTCATTGGCTTTTAATGTTTGAATTTGGGTTTCAAGTGCTTTTATTTGCCCTTCAAACTGTATCTCTTTCTCTTTTCCTTTTTGAAGGAGGTTCTGTGATTCTTGAAGACTGAGTGCCAAGCCATCCTTTTCATCTACAGTAATAAAAATGTCATAAATAACGTTATAGGTAGGTAGCCCCAATCTCCAAGCCATCGATCAGAAATCAGGTCCTAGATAAATACTGTTGTTTACTAATTGCTTTCAATAAAATCTCAATTATCTGAGTTGATTTAGCAAAAGGTAACTAATGAAGTAGCAATAAATAGGTAGAAGAGCAGTATACTTCAAATGTTACAATGCATATTTTTAAGAATGCCTCCACTCACCTCTGTGTCTCGTCTCTCTCAGGCTTCATTATAAATAACAAAGAGATTTTATGTTATTAGGGGACTTGGATCAAAGATGCCTTAATGACAGAACTGCTGTGCAAATGAAAGCACCATCATGATAAAAGACGCAAAAAGATCAAAGTTCTCATTTGAGTTTATCTTTTACTACATTTGCCTCTTCCAAGAATAGGGCAATTTTCTTTCTAAAACTTTTGAGGACTATAATATTTATTTAGTCAATTTAAGCACATGTGAAGCCATTGGAAATTGGAATATTTCACTCAGAACAAAATATATGTGGGATTGAGAGCCTCTTTACATTACCCACAGAGCTAAAAAATGTATACAGATACAGATATATAGATATAGACACATAATTTTTTTGCTTTTTAGAGGGCAATTGGGATTAAGTGACTTGCTCAAAGTCACACGGCTGGTAAGTGTGTCAAGTGTCTGAGACCAGATTTGAACTCAGGTCCTCCTGCCCAGGGCTGGTGCTCTATTCACTGTGCCACCTAGCCACCCCAAAATTCATTGTGTACAGATATTTTAAGCCTACAGAAAAGTAGAGGAAAGAACAGGGGGAATGAAGGAAAGGAGATAAAATAGAAGAAAAAGGAAAGAATGATAGAAAGGAGGAAGGAAAAGGGAAAGAAGGGGAGGAAAAGAAGGAAGAGGAAGGGAAGGAATAAGGAAAGGGAGGATATGAAGGAAGAAAATAACATGAAATGGAAAGAATACTAGTTCTAGCCCAATGGGATTCTAACACTAACTAGTCATGTAACCTGGACAAATAATTTCACCTTTGTGGGTCTCAATTTTCTCCTCTATAGAAAGGCAGAAGTGGATGACTGAATGATTTCTTATTGCTCCTCCTTCCCACCCCTCCAACTCTAACATTCCATGTTTCTGCAGTAAAACATTGCATTCTTAAGGTTATACTTAAAGGACTGTGTAGATGAAATTTGAGCATCTCCCAAGAATATCCAGTATCCAACAATTTTCCTATCTCCTTACCTTTTAACATCACAAGCTGGTGATTCAGATACCTAATTTGTCGTTCACTCTCTTCAAGCTTCTCACACAAATCAGTTAGTTGTCTTTCTTTTGCTTTATTAAGAACTTGAAGCTGCACAATTTGCACATTTTCTAAAGAATCTAATGAGACAAAAAAACCCTATTAGATCAAAAATATAAATACATTTATCTCACTTGTTTAGGACTACTATTTGCCATTAAAAAGACAGTTCTAGGTCAGTTTTTAAGAAAATATTATTTTAGAAAATAATCTAGTTAGTCCTATGATTCAAAATATATCTTTTAAAGAACTGACATACAACTTATAATTTTTTAAAATTTTAGATGTAAGTCTCGAAAAAAAAAAGGATTGCCTTGCACAACGACCCCTTTCATATACTGATTCAAAAATTATAATAAAAAAGTAGACATGAAAAAATTTCCTGTGGGAGGGAACAAGGAGAGGACAAAAGTTCTAGTACAAGATACTCATTCCTGTATAATTCTTTGGTTAGCTATGGCATATTTCTACCCGGCAAAAAGTGTGCTTTTTCTTTGGGGGAAAAAAAACATGCCACCACTATGAGTTTAAACTATGTATAAATATAATACTTAGAGGCCCTAGTTTTGATGTCCAGGGCTCTGATCCTTACAAGCCTCTGTGACCTTGGGCAAGACGCTTAATTCCTCCAGGTCTCCTGTTCCTTTGTAAAATGAGGAGATTGAACAACTAGATGCCCTCTAAGGTCCCCTCCAGCTTTGAACCCAGGAGCCCAGGATCCTACACAAAGTTGCCTAAATATATTACCTTTAAAAGTATGATCTTAATGTAAATCAATCATTGATATTTGTTTATACTAAAAAATCTGAAACAGAAGAAGACAATAAAACACTGCATTTTGTATTCCAAATATATTTCAGTAAAGAAAAAAGAGATGATGGGGCAGCTAGGTGGCACAGTGAATACAGCACCGGCCTTGACTAGCTGTGTGACTTTGGGCAAGTCACTTAACCCCAACTGCCCTGCCCTCGCCCGTCCAAAAAGCAAAAAAAAGAAAAAAATGAAAATGATGAAACGAAAATAATGAAAATTCCTCCAGCTAGGGTTCAGTAAACCAAATAACTAAGCAGTGTAAGCAGAAAGAGGACAAGGAATCAGGAGATCTAGTTTCTAGTCCCTATTCTGTACAAATTCACTTTGGGCCACAGATCCGAAAGCTCCCTTTCATCTCTAAATCTGAGATGTCAGGGTACTAATAAATCACTTAACCTCTCTGGACCTTGGACTCTCTAAGGTCTCTTTTAGGTCAAATAACCAGAAAATTCTATATACTAAAACATACAGGTAAAAAAAAGGTTTAAGTCACAATGCTTACTTTCACCAGGCTCCAAAAATTTTTGCTGCATCTCTTCAAAGCCATCATTCCTTCTTGCTCTTTCCTGGATAGATGAGACATTATTTTGGCTGGAGATTTGGTATGGCTTATATGTCACTTTATAAGAGTCCAAAGCTTGACTAGTAGGAACATGTGTTGTACCAAATTGCTATTACAAGATATATGAAACTGATGTTAGTTTACAAATAGTTTTTAATAAGTAAATTTTAGTTTAGCAATATAATCTCTGTCCTAACCAATAACTAAGCCTATTTATTATAGAAATAACTACACAAAAACAAATCAGCAGATTTAAGGCACTGAATCTAAGTTTTGTATGTGAGACGGTAAGAATGAAAAAAAATAAAGCTAATCAAATAATTAAGAAAAGGATGAAAAAACTGGCAAGAAAGTTGCACAAAATAAAACCTATCAACTATACAGCTTTGCTCGATCATTATAGCCTTGCCACTTTTAAGAGATATCAAGGGACCTCAGCTTTTTCACTGGAGCACAGTAAGTACCAGTAGTAGCCAAAGGCTACAGGAAGTTTAAAGAAGACACATAGTTCAGAGAATATATAACTCAGAGTCACTCAAAATAAACCTTTAGTTTTTTTAAATAACCGTGTTCATAAACCCTCTATTTTGCCACACTGACACAAATTGTGGTTACTGCAGATTTAAGCAGAAAACATCATGACTAATTTAGTATAAGCCTGAGCCATTATAGTCATAGAAATCTTTGTAGTTAGGACAACTCACAAATTCTCCCCTTTAAAAGCAAGTTCTTGAAATACCTGAAAATGTTCCCTTTGACCATCTGGAAAATTTATTATTTTGGTTGGTTGGTTATTAAATTCCTGCTTCTGACCATTGGTATATGGCTTAAAGTTTTCAGGAAGCTGATATAAATCATTCTGTTCACAGTCATTTGAAGAACTGTAACCACTTCCATCTCCATCATGATCTTCTTCAATATGGCACCCAGTATACATGTCTTCATTTCTTCTGTGATGGTCTTCCCAACCATTAGCATGTTGCTCTCCAGTATACAAATTCTGAACATCATTATAGCCCTATTAGAGGGTAAATCAAAAGCACCCAAAAACAGAAATCTCAGAATCAGAAGGGACTTCAGACCCAACCTATATCTGACCAAGAATTCTTTACATCAGTCATAAATGCCCATCTACCCACTGCCTGAGGGCCTCCAGAAGGAATGCAGTTCATCACAAGGTAGCAGCTCGCTACAGTTCTGGATCATTGGGAATGTTTCTTTGCAGCTTCTAAATCCATTGCTCTAGTTCTAATCTTTTACACCAAAAAGGATAGGTGTAATCCTACTATATGATAACACTCCAAATACTTGAAGACAATTACTGTATTTTCTATCTTAAGTCTTTTCTCTCCAGGGTAATCACTTCTAATTCCTTTAAAAAAAGATCCTCACAGGCCATGGTATTTATTCCTCTCTCCCTCTTCTGGATACCTTTTACTTATTTCTACCCTTCCTAAAATATGACACCCAAAACTAAACATAGTATCCCAAACATGGTCTGCAAAGGGTACTGATGAACTATTAACTCTTAAAACAGTCTAGACTGGCTTTTCTTATTAGGTGGCATATCACAACACTGATATATTGGGTTTTGTAATCTAGTAAAACCTCCAGATCTTTTTCAGACGATCTGTTAATCTGGCCCTTTCTCCTCCATCTTGTATTTGCGGATAAGAATTTTTTGAACAGAAGTGAAGCACATTTAATTGTATTAAATTTCATCTTATTAACTATAGTCTCAGCCTATACAGATCTTTTTGAAGCCCAACTCTATTTTCAATATGTTAGCTCTCTCTCAGTTTTGTTTCATCTAATTCAATAAAGATGCCTTCTTTGGCTTTATCCAAATCTCTGCTAAAATACTGAATAGCAAAATGCCAAATAGATTCCCAGAGGTACTTCATGAGGGCCCTTCCTAGAAGATACCTATCCATTAGTGATTACTTTTTAGGGCTGGCTTCTCAACCAGTTCTTAGTATAAAAAACTGTGCTGTCACCTAGCCCATGTATCTCTATCTTGTCCACGAGGACGGTATGAAAACCTTAGATGTTAATGAAGAATGTGACAAAGTTCACCTATGGTGTAGTATGCTTATGCCCATATACCATACACATACGATAGTATGCCCCAAATTGACTAGTCTTCCTCTGACAAGTAAACAAAGTATGCATGTCAAAAAAGGAAATGAGATTAGCCAAGCATTATCAATTCTTCATGAAGTCATACTGACTTTAATAAATACCACTTCCCTTTCTAAATACTCACCAATGTGTTGGGTACCATGTTCTAGAACTTTGTCAGGAATACAAGTCAGGCTCACTAGCAAACAGTCTGCAAGCGCCTCCCTCTTCACTTTTTTGAAAACTGGGATGTTTGCTGTCCTCTAGTCTGTGGCATCTCTCCCATTCTACAAAATCTTTCAAAAAGTATGACAGCATCTGAAAAACAGCAGCTGCCATTTCTTTTTATGCCCTAGGGATAATTTGGTTTAGCTGGACTTGGTGTGGACTCACTGTAGTTATGTAGACATTTAATCTCCTTATTTGTCAAGTGTCTTCTTAATCATTTTTGTTCTAGTCATTATAATCCAAGAATTATTATCCTTAAAAATAGAATAAAAACAAGACTTGAATAGTCTAGAGTTCTCACTACTGCCTGTTACTATCATCCTAGCCATCAGAAAGTGGTCCCATCCCTTTCTCTGATCCTTCTCTTACATCTCTCAACAAAACAACAAACTTTTTTCTTTCTGTCCTTAGCATACAGTTCCAAATATGATTCATTAAGGCCTTTAATATTCCCAACACCACTCATACAGGACTGTGCTGCTTCTTCGTACTCATCATTTCCTTGTCCTAATCTAGCTTCTACGGCAGTGGTTCTCAACCTTCCTAATGCCGCAACCCTTTAATAGTCGTATGTGGGCAGGTCTGCATGTGGGTGGACCCACCTGGAGATAGACAGAGGAGCAGTGTCTCGGTTCCTAAGACCATGGGAAATATGTGTTTTCCGATGGTCTTAGGCGACCCCTGTGAAAGGGTCGTTCAACCCCAAAGGGGTCGCAACCCACAGTTTGAGAACCACTGATCTACAGGAATAGAAAATGGACTTGTGATTTCATTGGTCTGAGGAACTCCCAGGTAATTGTTGGCTCCTTCTATGCAACAAATTGTCTTAGAAAGCACTGAGAAGTTAAGTGATCTGTCCACAGTTACACTGCCCATATGTCAGAGGTAAGATTTAAACCCTAAACCTAAATTCCTATTTCTTTCCATGTGATTCATAATATATCCCCATGACAATTGTTTCTCCCTCCACTGCTCCTCACAAAAATTTCTCTACATTTCCCTGCTTAGGTTCAGATTCTGAATATCATACCATCACACCCTCCTTCTGGTTACACACTTCCTGTAGAGAACACCATATTCTTCCATAGCCATATTCCAGTCATAAGTTGTAATGCATCAAGTATCAGTGATAGATGAGCACATTTTCTTCCTTTCATAATCTCTTGTTTGTTCTGTTAATCGCCTAAACTTTTTGAAGATAGGTACAAAGCCATGGGCTCTATTGCTTGCTTTCTTCTGGGAACTGTCCTTAGTAAACTGCTCATCCTTTCCTGATGTTTTTTCATTTCAAATTACTAGCTGTGTATCAGGCTTGAAAGATCTCTATTTCCTTCTTCTCTTTTCAATTTAATCCCTATCTGGTCAGATTCCCAGGACTCCAAGTAAACAGTTTTTACCAACCCTTGTTAGGTATAATCTATCCCTGTCTTTTAAGCCCTGTTCCAAAAATCCAAATCCTATTCTCAGATATCATTTTCTTAGCCAGCCTCTCAAATTACCTTCCAAATTTTTCTCCCTTTTTTCTCTACCTTTAATCAACATGAGTAATAAAGTAATATGTCCCTAATGCCATTGGGTTTTTTTGGGTCAGAGCTTCATAATCTTAAGCAATATTTTCTAGGTTCTTTCTGGTAGTATCATTTGTCCCTACATGAAACACCAAGGAAAGAGTGGTAGTCTTTAGATTTAATAATTCTTGTGAGGTTTTCCATCATAATCTAGCTACATGCCCTGGAAAGACAGCAGACTCTGTAATATTTATGTCAAGCCCACAATTAACCACTACTTACATCTCCGCTTCCTCTGACTCCTGCTAGATAGCTTTTTCACCTAATAGTACCTGTGGTTTCACATCATCAGTTTTTGGAATACAAGAAATCATTCCTTCCCTACTACAACAATAGCCTCATACTTAAAACTTAGCAGTACATGTTTGTTGACTCTTCTTTTTTTCCTTCTCTATTACATTTTTCTACCCTCCAACATCCCGACACAGGTTAGGATTCCCTCATGCCTCTTCAAATCTTATTTCTTCTTCATTTTCTCCTTGAAGCACTTGCTCCATTCATTCAGGGAATAAATACTTCATTC
Organism: Pseudochirops cupreus; assembly: GCA_028627135.1. NCBI lineage: Eukaryota > Metazoa > Chordata > Mammalia > Diprotodontia > Pseudocheiridae > Pseudochirops > Pseudochirops cupreus. The sequence continues at coordinate 385,162,746 of CM053582.1, read as the reverse complement.
TCACTGATAATTTGGAGAGTAGAAAAGCCCTTCTCTAGCCCTTTGACATTCTCCCCTAGGACAAAGCCCAACTTGTATTTTGTGAATGTGTTGCTTGTTACTGGCAGAAACAAATGGCCTACTTCTTGCATATTCCTTAAAGATTCTTCCTTTATCTTGTGGTGCTCTGATATTTACCCAGAGAGCTGTAACGAGAAGAGGGTAAACGGGGCTTTGTCCTAGGGAGTTAAAATTTAGAGAAGTATATTTACTTCCTCCCCATGGAAGCCCTGTTGTCCCATGCCACATGGCCCTCTGTTGGCCTAATGGCACATCTGTAACTCAATTGACCCTTGTTCTGTTGGCCAAGCAACCATCCTCAAAAGAAATGTCCTCTTCTTTGAGAGTCTGGTGGCCTGATACACCATGTCTACTACATAGTCTTATTGCATCCCGGGAATAAGAGAGAAAATTGCCTCAGCACTTCCCCCACCTTCACTTCCTCTTGGGAAATGGGGCTGCAAGGGCACAGGTGAGGTACTCTGGGAGGATCAGTTACCCCTTCACCCCACTGTGAGCTGCTTGCACAAAAGTCACCCATTGCACAACGAAGGTGAAGGCTGATATACCCCAGTGTGAGGATTTGAGGCCAGCCTTCATACAAGCAGTGATCTCATGATCTATTTCTGAGATCTCCTCTTCCTCCCTCTGTCACCATAACCCCTACTCATGGCTCTGATTCCCACAATGACCATCCCTCCCACTAAGAGATGCCTTTAAGGGATGGAGGCAACTTCAAAAGATAAAACAGATCATTTTGATTATAAGAAGTAGAAAAGATATTTGCACTTACACTTTGGGGTTTAGGTAGTACTTGACATTCATTCCAGCTGCTTTCTGGTTCTTGAACCTGATGTGCTCTTGGAAAAAAAAATAACACATTGATTTTAGAGTCTACCTTTGGAACAGATACATACAGCTTTACAGATGTCAGATGCTCTATTTACATTCACATATGTAAGATTTAAAGTATCCATTTATAATGCTCTAATTTTGTAAAATATGTCCATTTATTTACTATTAGCAGGATATGATAATAATGAAAAAAATCTAGTGGGGTTTTCCCCACTTTTTTCCTTACTGTCCCACTGTGGCATCCTCACTACAGTAAGAAAAGTTGAGCTCTGGAGAAGGGAGGTCATCATCCAGCATATGATGAGGAAGGTCTGTCAGTAACTGCTGCAGCTGAAAAATGAAGGTCTGAATTAATATAAAAAATTATTGCCAAATCCTAGGGGCTTTGGACCACCTCATGCAGAATAAGTTTCTTATGAGGGAGATGTTTTGACAGAGAGAGGCAAAAAAAAATGTCCTGATTATTTTTGTTTCTTTTTTTCCAAAAATTCACAAACACTTTCAGTACTTAAAAAGATCTTTAATTTGATGTATCAGTGCAGGCACACTATAATTGCATATACCACCAATATCCTCCCTGCCTCTACAGGCAGTTTCAGAAGTTGCTGTATAGTTCTTGCCCCTGAAAAAAAAAAACAGATTATCCCCTGGTAGCCAACCTTCTGGTGCTATTTCTCTGGACTTGGCTTGTCTTCAGGCATTACTGGTCGATCCCCAACACCTTTCCATCTTGATAGACTCTGCTTAACCCTGTGCTCAGCTAATATAATCTTTGAGATCCCAGACTCATCACAACATAATTAGGAATTAGAATAGATGGAACTTCAGTAGAGGAACTTCACAAGTAAGTCACACAATCCAAAACAGGCTCATAATGCATTTATATAATTCCTACTTGGGCTGTAAGATAATTTGTAAAAAGCAAAATTGAGAAACACACATTAAGATATATAAATATTTGTGATAAGAAACTGGCTCCATTTTTTCCTAATAAAACCTTCAAATTTAAATATTATGTACTCTATAATAGAAAAGCTTTTGAAAAACTATAGCTGGCCATATTAACAAGAGAAACAGAGTATTATTAGGATACCAAAGGACAAATTTGAATTTTAGAATGTTGTTTTACTAGTAACATGATCTCTAGTAATCTGATAGACCTCCCCTGGGGGTGCCTGGCAGCCTGCAGCTTTCTCCCCAAGTTAACAGAATAGCAATGGCAGATGCCTTAGGTACTCTTATGTCCTGATAAATGTGGCAAGAGGTCCCTGAGGGGTATTAATTGATACATAACCATCAGATGCTAATGTTGAGGACATACAAAGTACCTTGCTTTTGACAAAGTTGAATAATTGGAGATTCTGTTTTTTTATTTTGATGTAAAAAAATCATTGTTTAGAGCATAAGCACTAATTCAAGACTTTAGCTATACTCTATTTCCATCCTTTCAGGTAAGATAACATAGTTCAATGTTTAGTATTCTGTTCAATGCTTAGTATTCTGCCTATATGAATTATAATCTGGTCTAAGCAAAGAAAAAGCTAAAAAAAATTCATTCAATCATTTTCCAAACTGAGTGAGTTAGGCCTCTGTAGATGACTAATAATCTAATTAGAATAGTTCTAAAGAATATAAAAATCACTGTAATATCTTCAGCCCTGGTTAAAGGTGCTTCAAAATAAATATAACAAGTTTTATATGATTCAAATAAGATAGTGCTAAGTGACAAGGGTCAGGGAAAGAAATTTTAAATAAGCCCTTTCCTTAAGAAATTAAGCACTAGTTTAAATCATAGGAGACTGACTTACTCTGCAAAGTATATAAATCCACTTCTGACAAATTTATTCCATGCCTTTTGAGGACATTAAATATTCCATAAAATTTTACATAAAGTGAGGTTCTCCTGGTTAATCTATGGCAAAATGGTTTTCTCTTCCCAATCACTTGGGTATAGTATATGGGCAATAGCTAAAGATGGTCTGGCTACAATAATGTAATATCTCACAAATACTTCAAAATGAAATTGCCATGTAAATTATCATTCTAGAGATAATCCATTATTCTCCCTACAGGAAAATGAGAATAAAAGGATAAAAGTAACATCCTTCATAATATAAAGACACTCTTATCTCCTAATTGGTTCTGTACTAATAATAATAACAAAATGGTAAAATTTATTACCTGCATGTTTATTAAGGGTAGTGATACCTGGTGATGTAATGTAATATGAGCAAGCATGGAGTGTGGAAACATGATTCCTAGGTAAACGGTAAAAAAAATTTCTAACAGAAAAACTAAATTCAAGTGCCTCAAAAACATTTTCAATGTTTATAAATCCGGAACACTAAAATGCATTATAACTAAGTCTCTGCAGGTGAAATCACAGTCCTTCCAGAGTGAAAGAAAGGAAAAAACTTCATTTTAGAAAAATAGTTCATGTCCATGAGATCTTTCAAAAAGTAGTTCAAGCAATTTGGTCCATACTTATTAGTACTATTTTATGTATAAAAGCTATTCACACACATTTTATTTAACAAGTTTTTAAAAAAAAAAGAGATCCAAAGTAAATCTTTCGTACTTACTTCAAGTAAGGACTTCTGTATGGAAAGTACATTTTCTTCTAAACTTTCTGTGAGGTTCAAGTACATAGCCATATCATGCAGGGGAGCCTGGACAGGGACAGCTGAACTGTACATTTCCCCCCTCACAAGGATACTAGAAAGCTACACAATAGATAACCAGTTACTACTGCTTACTTGGAGTGCCATAACGTTAAAAAAGCTGGTACTCCATCAAAATGTATTAATTAGAGCATAAACAATCTGTCAATAAAAATATTCATAAATAAGCATGGAAACTTATCATTCAGCAAACTTTCTTTGGAGTACTTAGACCTCTACAAAATATTTCACAAATATTGTAAAGAAAAAAGCCATTCATTCAGCTCAAGAATCTTTTCTTTGTAAGTCCTTTGACATATATATAGTCTGGTCATTTTCTATGACTTAAAAGTCAGTGTACTAATGGAATGAACCATGAGCCCTTCTAACCTAACACACAAAAGTACTTAGAAACAGAAGGTGCTGTTCTCTACCCCCAAAACTTCCATTTTTTGGAGAACAAAGTGTCCAACTCTCTTAATTCCTATCAAATATACTTTTTTTTACTCATTCAACCTTGCACCATAAAAAGCAGAATTCCCACATTAACTTATGAATGTAACCAAACATTCCAAGTAAAGGCCAAAAAATGTATAAAATAAGTTTATTTTACTTTTAGATAGTATCCAACATCTAAATAAAACAGCTAAAGATGATAAAATTGAATCCCCTTACATTCCAAATACAACATACAGTTTCTTACCTAGGAAATAGTAATCTGATCTGTGGGAACTTATTGTACATCAACTGAATCAAATAAGTATTGCTTTATATTTAAATGACCTCTAGGGAAAAGGACAAATAATCTTTCCCTATTGCAATTACTAAATTCATTCTGAAGTCATTCTATAAACATCATCACATTTCCTTAAGTTTCTCACCAAGAAAAAGGCCTTTTTCCTCCTCAATTAATTCCATTAGTGAAACACACATCTAGACCTTTTTCAACAGCCTAGATAGAATATTAGCCTCTCTTTACCAGAGAATGTAAAGCAGCAAATATCCAAACTTCTTTGTTAGTATTTTCAACTTCAGTTAACAGAACAGATGGTGTTAGCAACCGTGAGCTTCAATTTCCATGAAATCACCCTCACTCATATTACCAACCACATACAACACTTTTTATTCCAAGAGAAAGTAGTGAATAGAGTAGAAAACAGTTACACACCTTCTAGAATAGATTAATTCATAAATGCATGCAGATAATTCTGGTATTTTTAAAACGTACATTATTAAATGATGATTTCAAGAGCACATGCTAAACAGGGAGTTACTATCTTGAAAACAAAGTAACTATACTTGAAAAGAACTAAGGACCTAGCAGAGTGCCAGGTTCATAATGATAACTTGGATAATTCTAATCTTTGTTTTATGAATTACACCATGTTCAGAATATCTAAAACCATTTTCATTTCAGTGATTAAACCAAAATTCACTGTATTCTCCCAAGGGGAAATTTCTCCTTTAGAACATAATGTAAACCATCACTATTCTTTTTTAAAAAAAAAGATATAAGATCATAGAGATTTAGAGTAGGGAAGGGTTTTACAGATCATCAAACCCAACCTCCCAGTTTTACAGATGAGGAAACTGAGGTTCAGAGAGCAAAATTACTTACTCAAAGTCACAAAGGAGTAAATAGCCTATATACTTATCAGCAGAAGATATAGAACAGAATGTTAGAGCTAGAAGGGGATTATCTAGTCCAATTCCCTTATTTTGCAGAAAGCACTTTGGAAACCTTAAAGCTTTAAACAAGTATGAGTTATTATAGCTATTATTATTATTATTATTATTACTAATGAGGAAACTGAGGCCAAGAAAATTTAATGAAGAAACCGAGGTCCAAGAAAAATGAAATAATTTGTCTATACCACATAACTAGTTAGCGGCAAAGCTAGAAATAGAACTTTGGTCCCATTTGGGACTCCCAGTCCATTGATCTTTGTATTACAACACAATCATTGAAAGATACTTATTCTGCCAATTTGTGTACAACTACAGTTCAGTTTGATTTTTCTCCACAATATTTTGGTTCCAATTGTGCTGGAATGAGTCTGGACTACAGTGGGAACTCACATAGTACAACCCAAACAATTTATAAGGAACTGCAAAATAGGAGCTTCGGAAAAAAATCCAGTATGGCCATTACCTACAACTGTTTGCACTTTGATTTTATTCACAATAAAACCCCATTAAGACATTCAAATAATATAAAATGTAAACAAATGCTAGATTTTATAACTCCCTCTAGTGGGCACCAAATATTAAAGCTGTCCAATAAATACATCAAAAGATGCTTTTGTAAAAGTAGTAGGAATATGCAAGGAAAATCATACCTCTACAGGACAAGCACTCCATGCTCACAGGAGCTTCTCAATTCAACTATAGAACCCCTGAAGAAATAATGGAGTATGCATCACCCAAGTCAATGCTGATGAGTGTAAGAAGTGTGAGGGCATGGCAAGCCTGCTGTAGGTAAGTGCAGTTATCTTTCTTCCTGCTAAAGATCATAGTCTAAGTTTAAAGTTTTTCATCTCTAAACAAAACATCTCCAAGAATATCTATTCTCTTAGGACTACAAATCACTAAGCATTTCTAACCAAAACTACTAGATCCCTAAAAGGGAAAACAAATTGACTGCTAGAACAAGAGCATAATCCCAGAGGTATTTCTAGTGACATCATAGACAGTGTGTGTAAACTCAGGTGAATTGTGAGATCACCTAGATGGCAAACTACATTAAGGTGTGACTTTAAGGAGACAGAGACAACTTTTTTTAAAAATCAGCAGTCACAAATCTACTTTTAGGAATTACTGTTTTGTTGGTAAACTTAGGTGCCCTTCGACCTTTAAGGAGATTAGCTTACCAACTACTTAAAAACTTATGAAAATAAATCTTTGGTGACATAACTAAATTTCCACAGTAACCAACTATGATATCATATATGTAATTGTGACTTTTAGGCACACTATAAGGTACAAAAGCATACTGTCAAGCCCTGAACATCTGTTACCTACTAAGGAGGTTTTGAAATCTTTGAAGATGTTTAAAAATAGGAAAGGTAACCATTTGAATCACGGGTTCATAGATCTAGAACTGGAAGAGACCTTAAAGGTCAGCAAACAATAAGGAAACCAGGGCTCGAGTGTTAAAATGATTTGTTCAAGGTCCCACAGGTAGCGCACAGCAGGACTGGGATTCAAATCCTAGTCCTCGGACTCCAAACCCAACATCCTTTCCAGGCACCAGTATTGATTAAATAGCCTCAGAATCCTCCTTCAAAGTCCTTTAAAACTAACATTGTAAATGCTCAATTTGCATAATAATTGGCCTTCTAAAGGAGATATAGTTTCTGCTTTAGTCCTACATTACTAACCACAGAAAAGGGGGGGGGGGGGAAAGCTCATTATCCAGATGTTGTTCATCAAAAGTCACTGATTTGTAGAGTTAGAAGGCACCATAGGCCATCTAGTCCAATCACCTCACTTTAGAGATGAAGAAACTTGAGGTCCAGAAGGACCAAGGGTCTTGCCCAGTGTGACATGAGGTAATAAGTAATGGAAGCAGCACAGTAAAGATTGTACCAGTTCCTGACACTAAACCCAACACCCTTTTCACCACACCTGCTGCTGGCCAGCAAGGGGCTGAAAAAATTCCAAGACTCTCTGATTTGTGGGTGCCTTTGGGTAAAATCACAGGACATAATAACAAAATGCAGTGCAATGTTTCTACTCATAGAATTCTAAAGTCTAGTCCTTGGGTGGAAGACCTGCAGCCTCGAAGCCACATGTAGCCCTCTAAGTCCTCAAGTGTAGCCCTTTGAATCAAAACTTCACAGAACAAACCCCTTAATAAAAGGATTTGTTCTGTAAAACTTGGACTCAGTCAAAAGGCTACACCCAAGGACCTAGAAGGTCACATGTGGCCTTGAGGTCACAAGTTCCCCACCCCTATATTATAGTCAAAGGTCAAAGTAAACACTATCTTGTTACATAAAAGTCATGCATCTCTGGAAGAAAGGTAGTCCATAAAATCACTTTAGGAATCAGCCTTCTTGTGGCAACTCCTTATCTGAACAACTTCTCTGCAGATAAACTCTTCCCCCCATCCTGATAAAGCTTCTCTTCTAGTATTTCTCACTTTCTAGTAGAGCTCTTTTCTTTCTGGCATTTCCTTGTGCCACAGTATATTATGTCCAGCAAAAGGAAATATTCTACTGGGAGAGAGGGAAATGCTAAGAATATTGTGACTTTTCGAGAATCAAAGTCCTATGGCTTTAACCACCTCCTACATGATAGCACAATATCCTGGACACTAGTTAAGCCCTGAAATTTCCATTGCAATATTTAACACAGCCCCTCTCCAATGGGCCAATCATCCCAACACCTCTAACTACTTTCTCTACTGAATGTTACTGTCACTACTTCCTCACACCCTCACTCTCCCTCCCTTTTCTTAGATTGGATTATTAACTCAAAATAACTAATCCCCAAGAGTTATCACTAGTCAATTATCCACAGTTCTGAGAAGAAACATGGAGGAAGTGTTAGGAAAGGCATCAATGGAAACAGCCCCAATATATCTCTACTATCTCTTCTGTCACTTAAGAGACATGGAGGGCATTAAGAACATACAGAAATCATTATTCTGCATATATGGCCTGCAGAGGAAGACTTCTATAGTAAAGTGTTCAATTTTGAACTTTCTTCCTCATTCTGGGCTCATTTACAGTTAGCCTAAAAATGCTCAGCATGAAACAGCAGTCAACGAAGTACAAAAATAATTATTTCCAATCCTTATAGCAAAATCAAAAATTGTTATAATAAAATCATCTTTTTACTTTACCATGCATAAAAAACAAATGAATACCTTCTCAATTTGATCTCAAAGTACTTTAATACAATGTTATCTGATGGCATTGGCCTTAAATTGTTTATTTTTTCCTTCAAAAGGGAAGTGACAGTTCAAAAAATAGCTCTACATGTCTGTTAAGGTGGAGAATCCATTACTTCTCACATCAAATTCAGAGTTAGAAGAAGTAAAAAAAAGAAAATTTACTAGTCCTGCATTTGAGGAAGGCCCCAAGTGGAGAGTTACAAAAGTAATATTATTTGGGCCTTCAGTGTTCAACATGATCAATAACTTAGAAGCATACATTTCAAATTCACAAACAACACAAAACTAGAAGGGATAGCTAGCATGAATCACCCTCTAAAACCAAATCTAATGATGAAATTTAATTGGGATAGACATACAGTCCTACTTGGGTTCAAAAAATCTAATATACAAGGGCAGCATAAGGAAGGTATGGCTAGACAACAATTACCATAAAAAAGACCTAGGATTTTTTTTAGTGAACTGCCATGCTCACCAAAGTTAAGAAGATATGACAGTCAAAAGAGCTCATTCAATCCTTAGGCTATATTAATAGAAACATGGCATTCATAACAACTTTGATCTGTTCAGATGATACATCTAAAGAAATGAGTTGTTCTGAACCCCATATCTTTAAAAGAAACATATTCAGAGTAACATGACCAAGACGCTGAAGTTGATTCAAAAACTGCCAAAGAAGTCTGATAACTAGGACAGCATACACAAAAGTACAGACAAAATTTCTATCTTCATGTATCTCCCATAAGAGGGAGATTATAGCAATTTTACATGGTCCCCAAAGGAAGAATTCTTTCTATAAAGCTGCAGAGAAGCAGATTTCAGCTTATATAAGAAAAAGTTTGTAAGAACTAAATTTGTCCAAAAGTAGAATAGAGTGCTTGCCTCAGGATATAATGACTCTCCCAGCCCACCTCCCCCAGAGGCCTTCACTGGGCAGCCACCTTCAGCCCTGCTGCAAAGACCATGGCTGATTAGGCATATTGGATGTACAAAAGCACTGGCTGCTTCCAGCTCTGAGATTATATAAGTCTAGGAATTTCTCCACAAATATGTTCATAGAATATGACTTTCATCTGAAAATAAGAATAAAATAAATAATAGATTTAGGAGTCCCTTTTGGGTTCACTTGTTACCTCTTTCTCTCTGGCATAATCCTCTTGACCATATTCCTCTTCATCATTTTGAGCCTGAAGAGCCACATTGCCAAAGTCTAGTGACATGGTCCTTCTGAAAAAGGAGGTTTTTCAACCCCAAATTCAAGAAACATTTAGTAAAACATAGTCCCACTCACATGAGCGATATCACCTAATAAAATATGCAATTGAAATAATTATAATACAAAACAGTATCTGATAAGTGCACAAGAGACATACAAGGTTCTTTGTGAAGCCTAATGGGAGAAAAGACCCTTAATCATTAAGTACATCAGAAGACATTTCCTAGGCATGGTAACAACTGAGTACAGTTTTAAAGGATGAGTAAGGATTCGACAATGGCAAGGAAAGACCTTCCAGGAAAAGGGAAGAGCCTGAGTAAAGGCATGGAGATGGGAAGTAGCTTCCTACAGGCGTATTCACAGAGAACATGCAGGGGAGGTTGTAGTCAAAAGTGTTAGATAGGAAAGAGTGAAAGTTATTAGAGGAGTAAAGGAGAATCATTAAAGGAGGAAAAGACTAAGACCAGGTCTTATGCCTAAGGAAGACGCCTGGAGAATTAAAAGAACTGGAGGTGCGAAGAGCTGTGGGGAGGCTCCAACGATAGTCTAAAAAGATGATAATGAAGGCATGTACTAGTACAGGATAAGACAAATGAAAGAAATAATTCAGAGGAAGGATCAATAAAACCTAGCAATTAACTGGATATGAGGGGCAAGATAGACGGAAGAATCAAAGATAATAGCAAGGTTTTGGATATAGGAGTATAAATCAATAGTAGGTGACATACAGAAATAATGTTAAAAGGAAGAACAGGTTTTTGGAGAAGGATAATAACTATGATTTACTTTCAGCATGAGCATTTTATTTTAAAATCTCACTCATAATCTTAAAAAACCCTTATGAAAACAAAAAGTTAAAACCAAAAATGGCTGTGTTTGTCCTTCGTTTTCAAAGAGGACCATGGCATCAGGGAAATGATGACATGGCTTGCAGTTGACTTTGATTTGAGTGAGGGAGGGCTGTGCAAGGTCATCAGCCTCACTTTCTCCTCCAGAGCCATCTGGATCCAGTGGCCAGATACTCATTGAGATGACTGGAGATGACCCAGGATGCAATGGGAGGCCCTGGCCCTTTTAGACTAAGGTCTTTTCAAGTAACTCACTCAGAGTGAGGTAACGCCCATTCAGTGAATAGGCCTCTTTAAGAAGTGAGTCAAGAGATGTCCCCTTTAATTCAAAAAAAAGAAAAAGAAAAAATCAAGCTGGGAGGGAAAGACCCTCACAGTTGCTGTTTCAAAGAGAAACAGTTAGCATCAACATTCACTCTAAGGCAGGAAGGCCCAAAATACAGCCATGATGTAGAGCTTGGGCAGGGACCTATTGTGGTCCAATCTATGAACTTCAGAGTGAACTGGGAAAAAGACAGACGAAAGAAAGAAAGGAAGGAAGGAAAGAAGGAAGCAAGGAAGGAAGGAAGGAAAGAAGGAGGGAGGGGGAGGGAGAGAGAGAGAGAGAGAGAGAGATCTAGCCAGTAAAGCCCAAGTAAAGTGGGCAACTTCTGGCCATCAAAATTTACCTTCTTTTGTAGAGGAGAAGGAGAGGGAGAGGTAGGCAGTAGGGCAAATATACAAAGTTTTTCAAAAATCAGCCATCTAAACAAAAATCTGTATTAGGATTTTTAAACATTTTTAAACTTCTAAACACTTCATATTAAGATATGCCCTTTGATAATTATAATTTGATATTTTTAAGATCAGCCCCAATGCTGCATATAATATTAAAGTGATGGGTTATTTTTTGTAGAACCGTTTTTCCCCCTTTTTTGTTAACAAGGGATAGCTTCTTGGAAAGGGGAGGGGAAGGGAAATAGTGAGAAATATAGGTGATATGTTTTTTTTAAAAGCTATCAATAAAAATTAATTTTTAAAAAGCAACCCTAAATTGTATGTTAGTTGTTTCTATCAAGAAGCCCATTTAAATCCTGGCAATTTCCATATGTTAAAGTCCTCTTGCAAGTAACAAATGTCCTGCTCCAAAATTTAATAAACTCAGGTTCTGGTACCCAAAGGAAACAAAACTGATCATTGTTCTGGCAGCTATGGAGAGGTCAATTCCAAAAGTAACAATAATTCCAAGATATTAAGAGTTGTAACACAAGGAAAAAGGCAAAGGATAGATTTTCAACTATAGTCACAAAGTTGCTAATGATTGAATTAACCCTAAAAGTATCCCAATTTTGCAAACTTCAAAGACTTCAAAGCCCTGAATAATCCTGACAAACAGAAAGGCATGACTGCTAGGCTTCTTATGATTTTATTCTTTTTAATGTTAACAAAATTTTTATCCTCTCCTGAGTTTCTGACTTGTTCCTTTTACTACCATTTTGAAATACAAGAGAAACACATAAAATCCAAAGGATATTGTACTGTGGCAACTGTTGAAGACTGAATTCTCAGTTGGGATAATAAGTGTTCAAAACACCTCCCTCTTGCAAAATGGCTACAAATCAATTTGTTTTATTTCCAGAGCTCTCCTGGAACTAGCTAGAAACAACCTCTGATGTTTGATTAATTTGTCCCTTGTTTGGTGGGATCAAATCATAAAAGACTTAGTGGACTTCTCTATCATGTAAATCAGTATCAATAAAATAGACATCCCAACTCCAAATTATATACTACTAAAACCGAAGGTATGTGCAAAAGTACTCACACAATGAACCTAGCAAATTTCAACCAAATATAACCAAACCACTGCAAAACACTGGCATATACTTTTTTTTTCCTCATTAAGGACACAGTTCCTTAAAAATCATTCATTTGAAAGAGGCTTGCAAGCAGTTGAACGAAGTGGAAAAAAGACTGGATTGGGAATCAGGATTCTAACTTTGTCTCTATAACCAAATAGCTGTATAAACTGGGGCAAATTTCATTCAATTATCGGGGTCTGTTTTGCCATCTGTAAAATGAGAGAGTTGAGCTCTGTAAGGTTCCTTTAAGTTCTAAAATTCTTTGGCTTCAATAACTTTAAAAGGGTATATTTTAAATTAATAATTAAAATTAGCACATGCCATAAGTCAAAATGAGGCCAAAAGTCTTAATAATGATACCTTATTTGCATAACACTTTATGATTTACAAAGTGGTTTTATACATATTATTTCATTTTATCCTCAAAACAACTCTGTAAAGTGGGTATGATGAGAAAAAACTTAGGCCAGAAAGAAGTGAATGACTGATCTAAGGTCATATTGACAATAAGTGGCAGGGTTCAAAATTGGGTTTTCTCTCTAATTCTTTCCAATATACACCCAGCTGCCTCTAGACCAGGGATTCTTAAGCTTTTTGTGTGTCAGAATCCCCTGTGGAAGTCTAGTAAAGCCTACAGGTCCCTTTGCAGGATAATATTTTTAAATGCATAAAATACATAGGATTACAAAAGAAATCAATTATAATGAAATAGTTGCCAAAATATTTAAAAGACAAGTTCACAGACACCAGGTTAAGAACCCTCACTCTATAAGGAAATTAAATAATCTCTGCTTCTCTCTTACACTGTCTTCAGTTTAAAAGATTGGATCTCAAGTGTCCACAGTTATAGACGGGGATTGGTGTTCTCTTATCCATAATGCCATTCTAGTGACAAGAGAAGCATCATGAAGGATTAATCAAACGTTGGGCAGACTGGCAAGAATAGATTATATGTCAGTGTATATTTCTGCATGCACATAAGTTTTCTGAGTCAACCTTCAAGTCTCATTTATGAAACATATTGACAGATATGAGTGTAATTTAAACAACAAAGCAAGGAAGACAGAAGTAAAAAAAAAATGACCAAAATATTTTGGCCAAATGTAATGTAATCACTTAGAAGGAACTAGGTTTTATCAGAGATGACCATGGTAGGAAGGATGAACAAATAAAATAGGAATCAGTGTAAATGATCAGTATAAATTTAAGACAAATTTTCCTTAAGGGAAAGCAACAATATTCTTTAAAGGCAGAAGCTAAATGAGGAACAAAGAAAGATTGTCAATTCTATTTTGGAATATACTCATATTTAAGATGGAATAGTCTATGAAATAGTTTGCAATGAGTCTAAAGGAAATCACCTTAGGGACGATCATATTCAATCTCTTTTATTTTACACAAGAGGAAAATGTGGCCCAAAATTTAAGTGACCGTCTCAAATTCTAAAAAGTACAAAGCTGTTTCTGGATATAAATGTGAGCTACCATCTATCATATGTATAAATAGTCCTGCAACATCACTAGCTATATAGACACAGCACCTTTGAAAGACATGTGTCTGGTCCTGGCTAGCTGTATAATTTTGGTTAAGTCACAAGTTCTCCAATTTTTTTTCCCTAATTTTATTTTCCTCATCTATAAAACAGGATGCTCTGCCTATTCAGAATTGGTGTAGGGATCAAATGAGAAAAATAAGAAAATGCTTTTGTTTTCTCCAACACTATGCAAATGTAAGGTAGTCCAAGAAGACAAGCATGACTTGGGCTGAATATTGGGATGGGAGGCACTAAAAAACTATGTATGTCTGATCCATCCTAAATTCCCAGTCCTACTCTATCTGGTACTTTTTGCTTGGCGCCTACTACAAAGCTCCAAGTTCTGATCTCCACATTCCTCTGGCTCACTATTTAGTATGACTCTACGCAGAGTAAATTCAGAAGGGCCCACAGGCATGTTATGTTAATTCCCTTCTCTACAAGTGCCAAGTGCAAGCACTACTATACATACCTAGCACCAAAAAAAAGAAAAAGTAACAATAATTTTTAAAGTGGACAAAGGGCTCACCTGTGGTTGTAATATGTCAAAAACTGCTAAGAAAATGTGTAAAGACATCTAAAATTCATTCACTCTTTTAGATGAAGACCAAGTCTTATAGCAAAAAAAAAAAATCAAACTGATTTTCTAATGACAGCTATAGATAAGTTACAATAACGTAAGATGAATGTGTAGTTGTTGATTACAATCACAGACATGGAGCTCCAAGGAAGTAGAGAAGTCATCTAGTCTAGTCCCTGCATTTACTGATGAGAAAACTAAAGCTCAGACAAGGAAAGTAACTCTTCCAAGGTCACTAGGTAGTAACTAAGAGTCCACATTAGAAGGTCTTTTGACCCCAAATTCAATGGATTAACCAAGTACTTTTATCAGGTTTAAGATAATGAATTCAGTTTTTAAAATATTGAAAAATAAACAGTCTTTAAAATTAAAAAAAAATTGGAGGGGCTAAGTGGCACAGGAGGACCTGAGCTCAAATCCAGCCTCAGACACCTGACACACTTACTAACCCTGGGACCTTGGGCTAGTCACTTAACCCCAACTGCCTTCCAAAAAGCAAAAAAAAAAAAAAAATTTAATTATCAAGAAATAATACACAGAAAACAAATTTTAAGGCTTAAGAGATGTTCAAATAAGCAACTGAATGAAATCAAATCCTCAGCATTTGAAAAAGTGAAGTTAAATTATCCACCAGAAAAATCATTTAGGGCCTCCAAAGATAACAAGCAAGTTAGAGCATCAGTAAATATTTAAGATAAAATCCTATCTTATCTTAAGAAAGAAGCAGTACGGAGTAGTGCATAGACAGCTGCCGAGGAGTCAGGAAGACTTGAGTTCAAATTCCACATCAGCTATTTACTAGCTGGGTGAACCCGGGCAAGCCACTTAACCCTATTTGCCTCACTTTCTTCATCTGTAAAATGAGCTAGAGAAGGAAATGGCAAATCACTTGAGTTTCTCTGCCAAGAAAACCCCAAATGCGGTCACAAAGAGTCAGACACAGCTTAAATACTCAACCAACACCTAAAAAACCGGTCTTTTTCACTCTGTACAGTTCAAGGATAAGATGATTCCACTGATACTGGGAACTTCCTGAGAAAGAACGACGTTCTAATTTCACGTGGACCATTATTCACTCTTAGAGAGTTAGTTGGGGCACTGAAAATTTAATTAAGTGATTTGCCCAGGGTCACAAATGCCAGTAGGATTTAGAGATAGGATTTTAATCCAAGTCTCCCTTGAGTGGATGAGAGAGACAGACAGACAGACACCGCGGACATCGTTCCCTCGGGGTTAAATGCCCCCACTATCCCCGGGGCAGCCACTGTGAGCGCTAAGCTTAGACACTCTAAGGTCCTCTCTTGGTGGCTCTCTTTTGAAGAAGGGGGGAGTACTTCTATGTTTGGTCCCGCGGGGGACCGGCCACCGGGACAGGATGGGGCACCGGGCCCAAGGGTCAAGGACGTGGCCCAGGAGGTCTTCACCTGGTGGACCTCCTTTAGAAGTGCCCCTACCCACGTAGCACCAAGAAGGGCGGGCATTGCTACGGTTGGTCCAAAGCGGACCAGTCAAGGAGGCAGGCCAGGGTCCGGGAGGCGCACCCAGCCCCGGGCGTTAGCTTAGCCTTCGGGCCGGGCCGCCAGAACCCGGGCCTTGATAATTCCAGAATCTAGGTACCCGGAAACCCCGAGACGACTGACCGGGCCGCGGGCTCGGACTGAGGAGAAGGGGCACCTGCCGGGTTGGGGATGACAGACTGAAGCGGGGCTGGGGCTCGGTGGCCCCAGGGTCCCCCAACGGGGAAGCCCCACGGAGCGCGTCTCCAGCTCCCTTCCCACCCGCTGCCGCCTCCCCAAAATGCAAAAAGCGAAGCTCTCACCGGGGGCAGTGGTCTCCGCCGCCGCCGTAGCCGCAGGGGGGACGGGAACGCTGGAAAAGGAAACACTTTCCAGCAGTGCCCCTTCACACAACACAAAACCCCTAGCCGCTCCTTCCTCGTTACAACCGAACGTGAAGTGAGGTTGAAGCTTGAGGAGCAGTGGACTCCTGCAATCAACGAGCAGAAAACCCGGAGGTAGGCGGGGCCAAATTGGCTTGGGGGCGGGACTCGGAGGTTCAGCGTGCTACTTCTTCCAAGCTAGGTTGCAGCACCACTCGCGGTTGCGAATGTGAGGCTGTTTGAAAGCCGGCGCCAGAGCTGGCGGGAAGTTCAGGTCACTCGACCATTGGTGGAGGCACAAGCCAATCAGAGCCTGCTTGCAGGAGGGGCGGGTTAATAGGTTACCTAGGCACCCAAAGTCCAAGTTTTTAAGTGCTATGATTTCAGACTCTCTACAAATGAAATTCAGAAAATTCAAGGGACTTGTCCATGTGGTTTTCTAGGACAGAATGTATACTCCTTAAGGGCAGCATCCCCAACACCTAACGCAATTCTGGACACAATGTGGTGTGTGCTAATAAATGCTTATGGATTAATAGATTCATTGATAACAATGCTAGACTATTATCAGATCCAGGACTCGACCTCAGGTCTTCTGAGTGCCAATTTAGTGCTCTTTTCCTCACACTACGTGGCTTAAGTAAATGATTAGAGTCACTTTCTTGGAAAGAGATTAATTTTATCTTCATTCTTTAAGGGAAGGAAGAATTATTCACATTGGGAATTTGGGAATGAAGATTAATGACCACAGCATTTTGTGCAATCTGGTTGTATCTCTGACTGAAGAACCAGATCTGAAAAACATAATGATATTCAAAGGGTTTTCAGCCTCTTGGTCAGTCTTTGTAAACCTATACAGGATAGTCTATTAGTCCAAGGACAATTGCCAACAACAAACACTTTTATTGACTCCTACCTCATAGAAAGTAGTCACTGTGCTTAAACCAAATACTTTGACAATTCTGTAATCTCTTTGTGGATATACTTCCTTCAAAGATGCAGATCACAGACCATTCCTGTCTGACCAACCTATGTGAGTCTTGTCCAAGTCTCATGATTTCTCTACACATACACACACAAGTGCACCTATACATTAATTTTCCTTACTCTTGCTTTCTGACCAAGCCAGCTTTTTTTCTTATTATACATCTCCCCACTGGCATCCTTTTCACCAACTCATGTCTTATCATGTCTTATGTTTTATAACCTGTTCATATCTACCATGTTACTCTTAACTTTAATTCTTGGAGGTTAGCATTCCATGACTTTCAGGAACACTAAAGAATACTAATATTAAAAGGACCTTTGTTTTAAGGGTCATTAACAGAACTTTGCAGTTCTCCAAAGATAATCCAGTATACTTCCCTCTTCTTCTTTCACCCTGGGCTTAGTCCATCATGTGTTTGTTGTAGTATCTGTCCCAGACAGATATACAGATAGATTCATTCTTTGGATGGCCCACCAACTGCATATCACAGTCTGGGTGACAGATATTTTTCAACTTTTTTTTTTCTGTGAGGATAGTTATGGATCTCAGAAGACACTGCAGTATCCTAGGACTCAATGAAACTGGCACAAAGTAATCTGCCAATAGAAACATCGGGGTGTCTTGACTAGCAGTAAAGTTTCTCTCTTCCCTTGGGCTGCACGTAGCATCCTCCACAATGCTGATATCACTTTGTTGAGCATGTGTGACTGTGCTAGGCTGCGCTGATCTCTGGAAATAAAAAGAAGTAGGAGGCACAGTTCTCAGTCTAGAGGGGCTTACGATCTTGTTAGAAAGAGGCAGATTCAATACAGTGCCATTCCTACTATGAACCAAGCAAATTAATTGGACAATAAATATTTTTTAATAGTCGTTTTCAGTCATATCCAACTTTTTGTGATCCCATTTGGGGTTTTCTTGGCAAATATACTAAAATGGTTTGCCATTTCCTTCTTCAGCTCATTTTACAGATGAGGAAAGTGAGGCAGAGTTAAGTGACTTGCCCAGGGTCACACAGCTAGTAAGTATTTGAGGCCAGATTTGAACTGTAGGCCCAGCACTCTATCTATTTTGCCACTTAGCAGTTCCACAAGAAACACTACGTCATCTTAACATCTTAACGTACTGATCCAGTCTATCTTTCCATAATAATTTCACCTTACTCCCCGCCTTATTCATCCTGTGTTCCAGCCAAATTTGCCTATTTGCTGTACCCCAAACTCATAATTCCATTTCTTTCCTTTGTGCTTTTCCAGTGCCTAGCATAGGCATTGACTTGCACATGGTAGATAGGCACTAACAGGCAAGTATGGCAAAAAGCCCTGGAAATAGTAGTGTTCCCCGGGTCACCAGCTCTGCTTTTAGTCTGACTCCACAGCAATTATCCAGGGAAGACACTCCTTTAGGGGAGGGGCCCTATCATCCCTGATACAATCCATGCTGCCATTAACACCAACTGCCACCAATGGGGCTGGCAAACCAGCCTGAAGCAGCAAGGTGTCTTGAGGGAGAGACAACAGGAGGGATGTTCTAGGTGGGTCAATGAGGCAGCCAAAGTCAGGGCTTAAACAGTGTACTTTAATTAGGGCCTTTTGGTGATGCATGTAGTGGATTCACATAAGGCTAGCTCCCTAAAGACCCCCTGGAGTTACACTTAAAAGATTTATATCTGAGACCCTGACTGAAACCAGGCCTTTTATCCCCAAACTTCAGATACCTAAAAAAGACAAGTCTCTTATAAAATTATCAGTCCTGTTAATGGGGTGTTGGGGTACCTATGTTTGTAACATCCAGTTGTAACTTCAGTGTGTAAAATCACACTTGTGTTTGGGAACTATATAGAGTAGAGTCTTTTAGGGCAGTTGAAAGCCTTAAGTCTAAGGTGGAGAGAAGAAAATTGATGAAACACATCGAACACAAGGCCAAAGAGATTAGCTTTGATTTTCTAGGTTATTATTTTCCGCCTGTACAAAACTTGCTAAGATATACCAAACAGGATACTCCCCCTCCCTCCTATAACTGACTATCCACCTGTCCTGCCATCTGTTCACCCACATCATCCTTTCACACACACATATGCACACACATACATATATCCATATATATGGACATATATTTATATAAACAGATACATGTGTGTGTTATACACACATATACATACATACACACATTTCCATACACATACACACATATATACGTATACATACACACGCATACGAATTCTTGTACCCATGCATATGTTCTGGAGCAGAGGAAGGGTGACTCCCATACACTGGATGGAATATACGCCAGTTTAACATATAATTAAAATTTAATTTAAAAACAAAACTTAAAAACATTTCATGTACCTCACTTACATTTCAATGGAAATGTAATGCCAAACAATTGCAGAGATACTCAGGTTTGTCTAGTCTTACCCACTGAAACAATGTATTCCTGAGAAGTACTGGACTAGTAGAATGTTAGACCTTAAAGCAGTGGTTCTCAACCTTCCTAATACCGTGACCCTTTCATACAGGTCCTCATGTTGTGATGACCCCCAACCATAAAATTATTTTCGTTGCTACTTCATAACTGTAATTTTGCTACTGTAATCAATTGTAATGTAAATATCTGATATGCAGGATGTATTTAAATTGAACATAACCCACAGGTTTAG
>CM053582.1:385058474-385142253 GCA_028627135.1 Pseudochirops cupreus | reverse complement strand
TCCACCCCTTCCTGCTACATCAGCAAGCTCAAGGGGCGTGGAAGATCTTCAAATCCCAGTATCGTTACACCTGGGAAGGGGGGGGGGGCAGTTATTCAAGCAAAGCTTTATGCCCACTTGTTAAGCCCATTATATTAGGGATTCTCAAGTGTACCTTCCAACTTAAAATAGTATGATTCTGTAATTTAATCAGAGACCATTTAGAAATTTACACTTCACCTTCTTTAAGTGATTAATAGAATGTCATATTCATTTACATCAAAATATAAAATATATATCAGAATATATAAATATAAATGTATATATGATGTATCAGAAAATATAAATATAGAATATATAAATAAATATAATATAAACATATGACCTATATAATATGTCAGAATATATAAATATAAAAATATGTTAGAATATAATATGTCAAAAATAATGCCAGAAAAGTCACATAATGTGGCAGACCCATGGAACTATGGGAACACATGGGAAATAACAGTTTTGTTGATTTCATGTTAATGAAGTCAGAAAAAGAGAAAAAGAAGGAGTAGAAAATAGATAAGGCCATCTACGGATGGACAAACAGGGAACCAAGGAGCTTAAGCTACTTGCCCAAGGTCATACAGATAGTAATCATCTGAAGGTTTGAATTTCTGTTTTTGTAGTTTGTACTTCTTTGAGAACTGTTCCTGTCTCCTGATCGCTTGTCTAATGGGGAAATGATTCTTGATATTAGAGATTTTGGCACTCTGCTAAATATTTACATAGCCCTCCTGCCCATATCCCACAGAGAGTCAGTCAGGGTAAGTTGGGGGCCCCTCGTGCACCTCTACATTGTTCTGGCAAGCAACTATGGGAGCCAGTTCACAGAGCTACTAGCAAGGCTTCTTTCTGACTTAGAATCTAAATACAGAATATCATATTCACTAAACTCCATTCTTCTCTTCCCATCCCCACAATGTGTTGAGGTATATATGGCTCCTCCTCAAATATAATTTCATCACCTCCTTCAGTTGTCTCACTTCTATCTTTGCTTACCCTCATTATACAGCTAATAATACTCCTTCTTTCATCTCTGGGCAGAAGTTAGCTTCATAAAGGTTTTCTTCCTCTAAATCCTACCTCCTGCATTCATGACTGATCTCCTCTTCCCAAAGCTAGTTTAAGAGAAGTTTTCTCATTTACTTGTGGCCTTGAGGAGCACTCCTCAAAGCTATGCCCATTGTTAACTCTTCCCAAGGGACTTGCCTGAGGTAGTTATTGGCAGAACAGAGGCTTGAACCCATGTTATCTGATTCTAAGCCCAGAGTACTGTCTTCTGTACCTCCTAGCCTATCATTAGTGGAAGCAGTAACAACAGGGCAATGGGATATTGCAAGGGGCCAAGGGTAGTTCCTAGGGGAACTAGTTAGGATCCTTGAATCTGAAAGCACTGGAGAAATCTGGATACTATTCTTAGAACCCTCAAAATGCTGATGGTTTCCACTATGACCCTTCAAAGAGTAAATGGTAAAGGGAGACAGAAAATGAAGAGAATGTGGAAGTGGCAAGTGAGATAGAATAGTAGGAAGAACCCTGCAAAGCAGGGCAAAGAAAGATAGTTGCCTATAAGAGTGGAATGAGGAACGTGGATTTGGGGGAGGGGTGAAAATAAAAATACTTGGGTTGAAGAGGGGACGGTTAGATAAGTGACATTTATTTGGGGTGGAAGCTTCTACATTAAAGTTTAAGGTCTATATGTGAGTTCAATGTGTGAGTAAGTCTGGCGCAGCAGCAAATAATGATTCCTAAGAGATTTAAACATATTTGAGAAAGAGATATGTGTGGAGGTAGGAATAGAGTGCCAGGCCTAGAGTCAGAAAGACTCATCCTCCTGAGTTCAAATCTGGCCCCAGACACTTCCTAGCTGTGTGACCCTGGAAAAGTCACTTAACTTCATTTGCCTCAGTTTCTTCATCTGTAAAAATGCGCTGGAGAAGGAAATGGCAAACTACCCTTTCAGCTATTGTCAACTCATTGGTTGTTTGTTGTGCAGTCTGGGTACCAACAATTAAAATGACGGCTGTAGGCAATCACCCTCTGTCCTCCTCCCAACCCAATTTTGCCATCTCTCCCTCAGAAGCCAAATGGGGTCCACAAAAAAGTAAAGGATATTTGAAATTCCTGTACATTTGAGGGATCCCTTCAGCCACAAAAATTCCTTACCTGGTGAACAACTCTCTGTTGGTGTCTTTTATTTACTTAGCTAGGATACAGTTTTTCACTTCATAATAGTCACAACTGCATAATCATTGCACCCTGTTTTTTCAGTCCAAAAATTGGTTTATAACCTTTCATCACGTAATTGTTGCATGGTACAATTCTGGTCCCCACTGCTTTTAAAAGGTGAACAGAGCAGTAATGTATTCACCAGTGGCATATGGATACACATTTATCTCTTGCACATTGCAAGCCACAAGCCTAGACTTCTCATGCATCATCAGTATTCAATTTTAACGTATAATGCATTGTCAGTATTCAGCTTTAATGTATATTCACAAGAATTCTGTATATCCTAATCTTGCGCCAAAGCCAGTTTAGTAATAAATAATTTTTAAGTAATAATGGCAAATTTTTTAAAGAAAAAGCTTTATATAATGGTCACACCCCACTTTTTTTACAAAAAATTGTCAGAAAATCTGCGATGATTATGCAGTGAAATATGGTAGTTTTTAGAGAACAGACACCGTCTAGTTTTCTGGGCCCTATCACAGCTGGTACTCTGTTGCTAGGCACTGTGCTGAGCACTTTACAAATCTCATCTCATTTGATCCTCAAGAACCCAGAATCACTTACATGGTACAATAAGGCACCGGAAGAGTAGAAGGACTTTGGTAGAAGTTGACATCTCTAGAGAAGGAACTCTTCCCTTTTTTGTGTCATGAACTTAAAACTGGTAAGTTGGGTGAAGACTTTGGACCCCTTCTCAGAATAATGTGTGTTTTTAAAAAAATTCATAATTGAAGGAATTGCTCACATTGGAGGTTAATGAAAATAAAGATTTTTTCCCCTAAGTTCGAAGACCCCACCCCTACCCCAAAATCTATCCACATATCCATTGGTTAAAGTGTATCTCTGAGAACCTCAGATTAAACACTCCTGCTCTAACACCTTATACAGTATCAGTCCCTCAGAGCAGAAATGCCAGGTCTACAGTGTGTATTGTCACAAAGCAATACTAATATTTATTTGTTTCTTTTTTTAAAAAGTCATTTACATGTGTTCATAAGCCAGTTCAAGGCAAAGAAGAGAGGAAGGAAATAGAGTTTAAAATGTAACAGCATGCAATCAAATCTTTTTTAATGTGAATTTTTTTTTCAAATGTATTACTTGCTCATTCAGCTAGTCTACCAGTTTGAGTCACATCACAGTCAACTACAGATTATCTACATCTCTTTGTATTGGGAGCTGTTCTCTGCTGCCCAGCTACCAATGCCCCATTCCCCTTAACCAGGAAATCTGAGGCAATCTTGCTCAAAGCAGCTGGATTACTCATGGTTTTCCATTATCCATACCCACATTCCCCTTCATTGGCACAGATAATCAAGAATTGATCATATGCAAAACTGAGTTTAAAATATTACCTATTTGTAAAAAGAAAACAAGCATACCCAAAGATTCATTGGCAGTTGTAGTAAAATTATATG
Organism: Pseudochirops cupreus; assembly: GCA_028627135.1. Classification (NCBI taxonomy): domain Eukaryota; kingdom Metazoa; phylum Chordata; class Mammalia; order Diprotodontia; family Pseudocheiridae; genus Pseudochirops; species Pseudochirops cupreus. The sequence goes on along the minus strand of CM053582.1, from coordinate 385,138,576 downwards.
TAGGACATTAAAAAATGTAGAAACTAACATGCTTCATCTCGGAATATTTCTAATGCAAAAAAAAGATTCCTCATTCAATTTTTTTATTTAGCCTTAGTATTTTGTTTAAACCTTAGTAAATAAATATTTCACAATTGCAAAGCTGCATCTACACAGCCCAAATGCAGTGAGGTTAAGGCAGCTATCCAGGTAACTCAGGGCAAAACAATTTGTTATGCAATTACAAAACTGAAAGGTAGAGCAGAGAACTGAGACAATCATTTGATAATTCAGAAAAGATAATCTGCTCTTGCTATGATTATCTTTATTCTTCAGGCAAAAATAGTTTTGGCTTAAATTATCTGAAAGATTGTCTCAGTTCTCTCTTTCACTGTATGGGGGCAAACACAGTGGATTAAGGAGGGGGGAAAAGTATTTATAGCCTGATTTATTCAAATTTATTGTCAACTCTGATCCAAATCATTTTTAATGCTACATGTAGAACCAGACTTTTAGAGTTAGAATGGACTTTAGAACTCTTCTAGTCCAATTCCCAATCCTTCATTTTAAAAATTGGTAAACTAAGGTACAGAGAGGATCAGAGATTTGCCCATGTGCACAGTGTTATTCAGTGGCAGAGTTAGGACTACCGTTTAAATTTCTTGCCTCTCAGGTCAGTGAGCTTGTGGAAGAGTCAACCTTTTCCGAGTATTTGGCTTTAAACATTTTTCACCTTCTCTGTTATTTGTCTATTCAGAACTGGAAAAGGTGGATAGTGTGATTCACTGCAAAGAGTCAGTGGGGCATAAGGGATGGAGGGCCAAACTTGGGCTTAGGAAGACCTTGATTCCAGCCCTAGCCTGGCACATACTAGCTGTGGGACCATGAGCAAATCACTTAACTGCACAGTGTGCCAGACAACTCTCAAAAACTGTTAAGTGACAGATGAGTTATTTGTCTGCATTGGTTGAGGGAGTTTCCATATTAGGAGTTCCATATGCCAATAAAATAACAGATCCAGACCAAAAAACCCCAACATCAACAACGCAAGGCTTACTGACAACCAATCACAGGGCTTCTCCCCACCCTATGCTCTGCCTTACACTTCAAATAAATGTCCTGAAACAAAGCTGGAAGCAAAAGTTTCCCCCAAAAGAGTAGAAACAGATGTTGAAATGCTGGCTTCCACATTCATTCAGACTGGTTTGTACCTTACAAAAAATATTTGTTTGCCATCTTATAAACCCATGCTGTATGTACGAGGAGAGCAGCTACCTCCTCCCAAAAATATTCCTTATTTTGTAGAATTATCTAGGCAAAATTTCAGGGAATCTGCTTAAATCGGACAAGCCGGACAGATTAGGTCTGTCCAGTTTCCCACCACTTGTTTCTACAATATGACTGCACAGCAAAGATCTGGAAATATTGATTCTGCAGAGCATAATGTTGCCTTAAACAATAGCAAATGAGAAAGACTGACCCCTTCACTCACTTTTGTAGACACGACCTGTGTTAAGTATCTAATTAATTTTAAATGTTGGTTTTTAAAGTGCTGCTAAAAGCAAAAGAGAAATTAAAGTCAGTAACTATTAAGCAAATGGCATTCTTTTTTTTTTCTTAGCAAGACAAAATGTTGTGGTTTTTTTTTTTTTGGCAAATGGTTTTACATGACTAGAATGCAAAAACACTTAAAATCTCTCCAACCAAATGAAAATGTCCCAATTTATCTCGAGTCAAAAGGCACATACAACTGTCTTAGCAGTCCATTCAAGTTGTCTTTTGCATGTGGTGGTTAAACTGTGCTTTCAGCTTGTTATCCATGCAGTGTGACCTTAAAAGTGACATCTGTGCATGCTTAAATTTCCTTTCCCATATGGGCAAATTGTCTTCTCTCCTTCTGATTTATTTTTCATTTTCTGAAGGTTAAGCTTCATGCTTCAAAGAAGGACACCTCTTCCATACTGCCTTTTCAAAGGTGTGGTTGACAGGTCTCTCTTTTCTTTAGAAAAAAAGTTTGAGATTATTTAATCCATCCTGCTATCACAGGGTGACATTCTTTTGCATTTCAGGGTCATGGAGTTCCAATGCTGTCATTTGTAGGGCTGGAAGTGGCCTTTTTGATTCTCTTTTCTTACGGGCTGTCTAAGGCTTACTTCACTTCCAGAAGAGACTATTGGCAAACTATTCTCCATGTGGTAGCGAATGAGGTGACCCACATTATCAAATACATGATCTTTGGTCCTCACCTTGTAAAGAAAGTACAAAGAGTCTTAGGTTAGTTAGTAATAGCTCCTTTGAAAGGAAAAAATATATATAACAAATACCAGCTAGACCAACGGACTAACTATACCAAAATGAATGATTAAAACCTTTCCCTAAATACATGTTTTGTTGCCCTGCGAGACAAAATCAGACATTTACAACTTCTTATTGGGGGTTGGTCAGGAGAGTTCCCTGATCCGGTCTGATGAGTTTATGTATGGGTAGGTGAGCCTTTGTTGGGGCTTGGATTTTATTTCATCAAGTATGAAGTAATTGAGTGGCATGGACTATAACTGGCTACTTTTTGTGCTGGGCCTTTAAAAGGGTGCCTTCAAAGCAGAGCTCTTATAGCCACTCTTTAAGTTTCTGATCTCCAACTTATGCTCAATTGTTTCTTTATCTCTTCAGAATGAGATGGCCTTCACCTATTAACTGATTCATGATACATAACATTGCTGCACAATAGTCCTTCAACTTTACTCTTATGAACTCTCTGTCTCATTCCCCATTAGAGACTGTTCTAAGTCTCTCCTCTCCTCTTAACCTCAACCCTACCTCCTTCCCCCACACTTAGATTCCTCAGAGGTCATCTGACGTGAAACTCTCTCAGCTTCTCTCCACCATTCCTCATAACCTCTCAGCAGCAGCATCCCACTGCCCACTAATTCCTTTCTCTGCACACTTGATTCTCTTCCATCCTCCTCTCCAGTTCACCATATCTAAAACTGAACTCCTTATCTTTTCATATAAACTGCTCTTCTTTCTGACTTTGCTGTTTTTGTCTATAGCATTACCCTTCACCCAGTCTGGTGTGTTCATAACTCTGGAATTATCTTAGTCTCCTCCCTCTTCCTCACCTCTCATATTCACTTACCAAGGAATTTGCCTCTACGATTTCTCTCTACTCCCACAACTAACACCCTGGTATAGGCTGTGATTACCACTTACTGAACTACTGCAATACCTTTCTCATAAGTATTCCCTTCTGTGCTATCTATCCCCCCTAATCTGCCCTCCATATCACTACCAGAATTTTTTTAAAAAAAATATAGTTATGATAATGTTTCTCCTTTGTTCAAAAATCTTTGGTGAATCGAATGGTCCATTGAGTAAAATTAAATTCATATTCTGTGCATTACAGACTCTATAATATGACACCACCCTACCTCTCTAGAATTATTTTATGTTACTCTCCTCAATGAACGCTATGCTCCAGACAAATATGACTATGCTTTGTCCCTCAAACAACCACTGCTTTCTCATCTCAAACCTCTATGATTTTGCTAAAATTATACTAGGAATGTTCTCCCTCTATGTTTTTGCGTAAGTTATACTAGGAATGTTCTCCTTCACCTTCTCTGGTTGAATTCTTCTCCATACTCTAAAACAAATGCCTCCTTTTCTGTGATACTTCCCTTGATCCCCCTTACTGTTAATCAATCCTCAAACTTCACATAGCACTTTTTTTTTGAGGGGGATGAGGTTAGGGAGAGGCAGAGTAAAGATGACTTTTCTATATCTATCTATCTACATATATATGTATATGTGTGTATTTATATATAGATAAATACATATGTATGTATATATCTATATATCTATATAATCTTGTATAATATAGCTCTATGGGTCTTTTTTTTAACTTTCCTACTAAATTGTAAGATTTTTGAGGGCACATCCTATGTCTTGTCTGCTTTGTATATAGTAAGCTCTTTATAAACCCTTGTTACCGGATATTTGCTTTTCTTGCTGACAATAGGACTATAACAGGCAGCCAGAGAGAGGAAGAAAGTTTACTTCCCCTCCACAGTTCAGGGGAATGAATTGTTTCACTTTTCATCCCAAGTCTTAAGAATTGAAAGCTCTATTGAACTTTTTCAGAAACTGAACAAAAAGTGAATATGCATTCTGAAACTTCCTTAATTCTGAACCTTCAGACTATCTCTGATAGTTATCACTTTTGAGGGTGATGTCTATAAAGAAAAACTGGCAATACCTTGCCTTCAGGGTCCACCAGCAGAAGGTGTTTTGCCTGACCTCCCTGTAAGCCACTCAACACGTATTGACCAGGTGATGTTGCACTTTCTCGAACCAAAAAATCCCCATCCTTAATTAAAAGGCTTTCTGCTGCTTTCCGGCTTAGTTTGCCATGGTAGCAGTCTTCATTCCTCAGTTGTTGTTTGATTTGGGGCAGAGCATACAGACCAGCCATCCTGCTTGTGGCACTTGGTTGAACCGTTTCTGGTACTTCTGAGAATAAAAATAAAGGAGAAAACATCAGTGCTACTTCCCCTCCTTTCAACAAGAGTTTAGTCAGGGCTTGCTACGTGCAAGTTTAGAGGCAGTGTGGAGAGAGAGCCAGGAAAGACAGGAGCCAAAGTCCTGCCTCCGACACACACCAACTATGTGGCCATGGGTAAAGCCCTCACCTCTCAGTGTTCAAGGCCAGTGGTGTCAGCCTCAGATAGAAACAGGCCGCCAAACGGCTGCATAAGGAGACCTGCAGGCTGCAGACTGATTTAGAAAACTATATATTAATATTATTTCTGCTTTATTACACTTTATTTATTTTTGTTTCTATTTTGTTGGTTAAATTTTTCCCAAATACATTTTAATCTGGTTTGGAGGACCCATCATGGCTGTGTGATTGCCACCTCTGCTCTAGGCAACTCTCCCTGAGTTATCGACGTACCCTGCTAGAAGGCATTTCCTTACCAGGGAGATTCCCTATTCCAGTGAAATCACAGAGCCAGTCCCCATCCCCGTTTGCAAGGCAAAAGCTGTAGACAAAAACACAAAAACTGAACAATTTCTGCCTTCAAGGAGCTTACATTTTCCTAAGGGATACCGCATTTTCATAGAAAAGTAAATAAAAGATAGTAATTTTTTCTTTTTAAAAGTTTTGACTTAATTTTTTTCTTTTTTATTAATGAATGCAAACATCTCACTATACAAAGGAGAGTGAGAGGCTTATATGAAGGACTGTGAACTATTATATACAATCTGGTGATTTTTTGTGTTGTTTTTTTTTTAAAGAAATCATATATGACCATCTCGGGGGGGGGGAAGGAAAAAAAGAAGAAAAAAAGAAATTTACATGGTAACTTTGTTATATATTTAAAAGGAATAGCAAGTTGTAAGTAAGAGATTTGTAGTTTCATGTGCAATCATATATTTTATTATACTATGTTATAGGAAAATACTTGTTTTATTCCATAAATTGAAAATAAAATTTAAAAAAAGCTACGTGTGTATAAATAAAACTTAACAAGGTAGTAACAAAAATGCTCTATTTGTTTGCAACACCTGTACTTTTTTTTTTATTATACTCTTGTGTGTATTTTTCTTTTAATAAAATATATTCTAAGGACTAAATGAAATTGTTTGAGCAGAAGCTCCTAAAATTTCTACAGTCTCTGAAACATGGCTGTGGGATGGGAAGAACACCAGAATTAGAATCTGAGGGTCTGGATTTGGAAACTGATTCTGCCATTTACCCCTTTGGGCTTCAGTTTCCTCATGAATAAAATGAGGGAATTGGTCTACATTAGAAGAGTCAAATTCGCTGGCCAAATGGGACTGCAGCCCAAACCATGTTCAAATGTGTTTGGAAAATATTTAACAAAATAAATGAAAATATAATATAATTAATGTTAATTTGTGGGTTTCTAAGTTAATATGCCTCCAGTGGGGATCCTCTTCTATTTAGGTCTGATAACCCTGGCCTAGAGGTTCTCTAAGGTCTCTTCCAGTTTTTTAACCCATGAGCCTATGAATATAGCCACACACCCTCTTTGGCTTCTGTTATTGGAAAAGCCTCACTCGGATGCATGGGTGGTCCCTTCCAAAAGGAAAAGGGGAGAAAGTTCCATAAGAACAACCTATATGACCAGAAAGGGGGGAGCTTTCATGTCCATTTCAATGCCCTGCTGGAATATTTTTTTTTAATGCCCAAAAGTTCTCATGCCTTTTCCCATATGTTTTGAACACTTCACATCTTTGACTGAATCAATATACTATTTCTACAGAACCTTTCAACCCACTATCAATCATCAATGAAGCTTTTCTTATGTTTAAGGCACCATGCATGCTGGGCTGGGGGTGAAGTTGGGGTGGATAAGAAAAAGATGAAACAAAAATTATCTCTGCTCTCCAGTTGCTTATATTTTACAAGGGAGGTGGGGATGGGGTGAGGAGATAACATGGAATTTGGTATATATCTCTATCTATTTATCTATATCTATCTATCAAATATATATGTATGTGTGTATATATCCACATAAATGTATATGTCTAGATGTGTGTATATGTATTTGTGTGTATGTATGTGTGCATATGTATATATGTATGTATGTATGTATTCATGTATATCTATGACAATTTGAGTAAGGCAAGAGTACTGAGACTTGGGAGAACAAGGGCTTCTAGCTGACTTTTGATGAATCCAGGGATTCTAAGAGGCAGATACAATGAAGGAGACAGCTAGCAAAAGCATAGAAAAAAGAGATGGAATAGAAAGTTCAAGGAATTGTGAGATACGTCAGTTTGGCTAGAGAAGGTAAAGTACATGAGGAGGAGCCCTGGGAACAGAGCTTAGAATTTCAGAGTTGGAAGTGACTTCAGTGGTCATTGTCACTGCAATATGCAGCCTTAGTCTGAAGACCTCCAATGTGGAAAAACCCATTACCTCCTAAGCTGACCCATTTCACTTTGGAAAAGCTCTCATGGTTAGGATTTCTTATTTTCCTGACATCAAGATAAAATTTGTTTTTTAGCAAGTTCCATTATCACTCCTAGTTCTGCACTTTGATGCCAGACAGAACTCATCTAGCCCCTCTTCCACATGACAGCCTTTCAAATAGCTATTGTGAACATCATGCATCCCTCCAGGACAACCTCCTGACACCTCATCAACATGGAGATTGCTTTGATTTTTGGTACTCAGCATCTCCTCAGCACTCTCAGACTGCCTCTTCCCTTTGATTGCAGGATTGGAGGAAAGAGCAAAAAACTCCCCTGATAGCCTCCATTTATAGAAGGCTCAGAATTTCCAGCCAGCTCTTCATTTCCCACCAGCTGCTCTGCTTAGTTTCAACTCCTTGAACATATCTCCTCCTCTCCTGGTATTTTCAACTTCCTTTTGTGTGTTGCATCCTTTATTCGATTATAAGCTTTTTGAGGACAGGGATTTTCTCTCTTTTTTTAATTTGTCTCCCCAATGCTTAGCGCAGTGTCTGACACATAGCACACACTTAATAAATGTTTACTGACTATCACAGTTGTCATTTCTTTCCCCCTTCCAATCTTCTCTTCTCCAGGTTAAATATTCCTACTTCCTTTCGTTGATCTTAATATGCCATCCTTCTCTATTCTAACTGCCAACCGTTGGTCCCTCCTCTTCTTATCAGGCTCCTAAAATGTGATTTGAAAAACTGAACATAATGCTCAAGATGTGGTCTGACCAGGGCAGAGTACAGGCTGATTATCACCTCTATACCTACCTCTATGAATAAGAAGGCAGCTAAGTGATGCCCTCTCCCTTTCTAGTGCCATAAATTCCTTAGTTCTAAGTATGGAAGTTTGTTCATACCTCAACAGCCAGCTTGACCACAGCCCTTTAGGAGCAAAAGCCTGCCAGGGGCTGCAACACAGAAGAAAAGGCACTACAAAGCTCTCAACTACAGGTGCTGGGGAAAGCAGGATCTGAATTATCAGTGCTAAGGAAAATAGGCTCAATTGCTGGGGCTGGGAAAAGCAGACTGAACTTCTAGGGCTGGGCCAGAGAACCAAGGATTAGACTCTAATCCCCTTAAAAGGATTTGTTCTGTGCAGTTTGGATTCAGTCAAAGGGGCTACATGTCACCTAGAGAATACAGGTTCCCCACCCTTAGACTAGAGTCTAATCTCAAATATAGGATGTATAGAAATAACCTAAGGATCACAAACCTCCCAGAAGAATGAAAAGACAAAAGCCATTAACACCACAATGAAAGAAATAATAGAAGAGACCTGTCAAGAATTTCTGAATGTCAAAAATGAAATTCCAATGGAAAGAATTCACAGATCACCTCCAGAAGAAGAAAAAAAAAAACCAAGGCTGCACATTTTAAGACACATAGTAGTTAAACATAACAATTCAATTCAGAAACAAGTTTTGCAAACTATCAGGAGAAAGACCTTCAGATTTAAAGGAAAGGACATCTAAATAATACAGACTATTTGCTACAAATTTCCCTAATGACCAGAGAGGGTAAGTGACTTACTCATTGGCACACAGCTAGTAAATTCCCAAGATGGGATATAAATTTAGTTTTCCTGACTCTATCCACTATACTTTTAGTTCACTGTTGCTCTATCTTCAACAAAAGCCTGTGATATAAAAAAGCTTTTTAAAATTCTAGATTTAAAAAATAATAATAAATAAAACAAAGTTCTAGATTTTACTCTATGAATGGGGGGGTGGAGGAGTGGGAAGGGAATAGGCATTTATTAAGCACCTAGTATGTGTCAGGAACTATGCTAATATTATTTCATTTGATCCTTACAACAGCCCAGGGAGGTTGATACAATTGTGATCCCCATTTTACAGCTGAGAAAACTGAGACAGAGGTTAAGTGACTTGCCCAGATTCACACAGCTATTAACTGTCTATAGCCATATCTGAACTTGGATTTTCCTAAACTCGAGGCCCAGAACTCTATCCACTGAGCCAACTAGCCACCTCTATGAACAGTACCCACATTAAAACTCAGAATGTTTTCAAATTTTCCCCTTCCCTAACCCTAAATTGACCCTAGTGGAAATGTAATCTTTGCACATACTTTCAAATGAAGTAGAGAGAATGTTCTCTTTAGAATGTGAAAAACACGTCTGGTTACTTACTTGCACAGTGTAACGGGCTCCCAAGTACTTGAGCGGGATCTTGATTTCCAGAAGGGCAGACTGCTGTCTGAAAAGCCTGAGTATTGATGTAGCAGGGATCATCGAAGAGATCCACCCTGCACCTATGCTTCATTAATGATGGATCCCTTTGGGTCTTCACAACTCTTTCACTGATACTACCTGGAGGGATGGTATCTTGCTTGTATTATGTAAATATTTTAATGAATCACAACACATACAAATCTGGAATCAAGCTCTGGATTTGAATCTTCTAGATCTCCATAATCTTGGCTTTTAAGATCTTAAAATCAAGAGTCACTTTTGTCTCATACTTTTTCTTAATTTTGTGTAATCTATAGCCCAGAACCAAAACTCTGGATTTACACAGTCTGGGTTCAACCCCGAGGGCAATTATATTCTCTTTTGGTTTGTGACCCCACCCATTATTTCCCTTGGGAACATCAGCATTTGGTTCATTTTTACCCCACCCAGGGATTCCCCTGGGAACACGAGGGTTTGGCCCATAGCTGGGTCTCCACAAAAATAAAAGTAAGGGAAACCAGCCCACATTTCCCATGAAAGCACTCGGGCAAACAAAGCATCAAATGGAAGACAGAGTTTATTTATTCTGACAAAACCCACAAAGGACTTACATTCATAAACAGTAAAGACAACTCTCCTTCTGTCACTGATGAGTTTCTCCCTCCCAAACATCTATGCAGTCTTCCACACATGATGTTATTCCAAAGGGGAAAACTTGGTATTGTAAGACTACCCACTGGTATTCTTACTAAGTCCCACTGGTGAGTTCCACTCCCCAGGGGATCTATACAGTTGCCTTGGTTTGTCTGCTCTGAGTTAAGGGGAAAGTACTGGGAGTTGCTAGAGATTTGGTTGCCTTCCCTAGACCTGAATAGTCCACATACCTCATGTAACCAATGAAAAGTTAGATCCAGGTTTGCCCTTCTACATCATGGCTCTGGTACTTACTACTCCTCAGTTCTGTCTCTTGCTTGGTCAAGAAATTTCTCTACTTTGTCTGAGAGATGCTTTGTTATTCTACCATTATCACCAGCTTGAATTCCTGCAGTTCTCAGCTTGGTCCAGCAACTCTCCACCACTGCCTCTTTCTAGTGCCATCCCTGGGATCACATGGATTCCTAAAGTGCAAGGTTCTCTGATATACCTAGAGAAATGGTCTCCTATTTCATATTCTTCTCTGGGGGGATGGTAGGAGAGGGGCTGAATGGCTGCAGAGGCCGCTATTTAGCAAAGTGTCCACCTCTTAATTCTTGTCCTTCTACCTCTAATTTCCCAGTTTCCAGTAAAAAGTCAAGCCCCAAGGTTAGAACTCAAATGTCAGAATTAGTTGTTAATCATTAGTTATCATCCATATTCAGTGATGTCAGGGGGACCAAGGGGGGAAATTTTTTTATACATATATAAATGTATGTATGTATGTATATATATATATGTGTGTGTATATACACACATACACATGCATATATGTATATGTGTGTGTGACAGATATCTATCTATCTAACATCTATATAAGACAGGAGTCAAATGAGTTCATTATCCAAGAACTAAATCTTGTCAAAGAAAATTCTTCCTTGTATAGGGAAACATCATCAATGCCAGAATAAAAGACCTCGTTTAAATGTGGAAACAAGGACCTAAAACAATGCCTAACATTTGTTCTTACAATGATTTGATGGTGCGCAAACAGTGGTTTTCAGTTTTGGCCTGAAATATATAAGTACAGTAAGTCCTGGCCTTTATGTGGGGTCCATTCAACCTGTTTCTTTATCCTCTTCCTCAGCTTCCTCTAACAGTCTACCTATTGCCCATGGAGAGAAAGTCTAGCAGAGGGACCCATGGGCCAAGGGTGACACACGCGAAAAAAGAGTTTAGAGAAAGTAAAGAATAGAAAGTGGGTATCTGGAAATGACAGAAGCTGGTCAACAACTAACTTCAAGTGGCCAGCAAAATGGCAATGATTGAATTTAACTATTCCCTCCTTAGACCTACTTTTTTTTTCCTTTTTGGAGGGGGGTAGGTAGGGCAATCGTGGTTAAATGACTTGTCCAAGGTCACATGGCTAGTTTTTTTTTTGTTAAGTGTCTGAGGCTGGATTTGAATTCAGGTCCTCCTGACTCCAGGGCCGGTGCTCTATTCACTGCACCACCTAGCCATCCCCTTAGACCTACTTTTATAAACTTCAGTAGTTCTTATATGAGCCTGGTAAGAGAAGGAATGATGTCTTCTGTCTCTACTATGAAATACTGTTCTACCTTACACTACTAACCAGTATCTTCTACTCCCTTAGGCTAAGTTCTGTCAAAAACAAACAATACTCTATGGAGAAGATGTGCCTTTTAAAGTATATTCACGGGGAATAAATATGACAATGTAATTTTATACTCAAATTCGTAGCACCTATTTTTAGTACTACGTAATAATATTCATAGGTATAAATCAGGTTTTCACTTGTGATTTCAATGGCATAGACAACTCACTAATGAAGAAACTTTCTCTTATCCATGCAGGTTAAGAAACTCTTTGCAACTTAAGAGAGTTGCCTGGGAAACTGAAAATTTACTTGGTTTGTCCAGGATCACATAGCCAATGAACACATATTTTTTGACTCTATGACCAACTCTTTAACCAAGATGCCGCACTGCCTAATTCATTTGTTCAAATGAATTAGAGAATGAAGGAGTATTTTTCATGACATCATATCATTTGCATTTATTTAATAAGCCCCTTGAGGGCAGGATGCTTAGCAAAGTTCCTGGCATACATAGTAGGAACTTAATAACTATTAATGGATTGCTTGATTTAGGTGGTTTCTATTTTAAGAATTCCTGAATAAAATATTAACTCTCGGTTTGTTTGTTCCCTAGTGTCAGCTAGAAACACTACACTAGCATCTAACCATCATGTTGTCATTTAAGGACCACTCCACGTGACTGCCCTACAGGTAAGGCCAACTTGGGGCATTCTTGTTCTTTAGCAACAAAACCCCTAGATGTAGTTTGAAAAAGGCAAAAGTTAAAGTGAGCTTAACATTATAGTGAATATTGTTGTGTTAAAGGTTCTGCTTATGTCCCAAAGAAGTTGCTGAAGCCCTTTCTCCTTTTGATGGAATCCTAATAATGCTGCCCCCAGCTCCAATATTCTAACTTCCTTATAGGCCCCACTGAACAGCAGACCCACTGCTCCTACCTAGCTACTCATTCCCACACCCCCAACTCAATATCCTAACTTCTTCATATAAGCCTCACTGCTCACTAGAACAATAGGTGTGTACACAAACTCATATTTCTCCCAGAAACAGCAGACATGTCCATGTGATGAGATCCAAGCCACTGCCTCTAGCTAGTCACTGCCTCCAGACCCATTCCTCATATTTCCCACAGAAACAGCAGGTGCACTCAACCACAACTATAAGCATCTAATCTCAGACATGACCACACTACTCAACCAATCAGAAAGCAGCAGCATCAGGATGCCCAAGCAGGATGTGGACCCCAAAACAATAGAAGGGACTTTCCCTAAGTAGGCACCTGCATAGTAATAGCACAAGCTGTCCTTTAGGTCAACTTGTGACGGAGAGAGGCTTATTATAATATCACTATCATGCATACATACTGGGTTTTTCTGTATGCATTGTAGATAACCACATGCTCAGTTCCACTGTGGCTGGGACCCTTCCTCTATTACCTAATCCCTTAACAAGCCCTTCCTGCCTTTTTAATATTCATAATTTTTATTACATAATTTTATCTTTACCCTATAAAAATCCATCTTGCTTTCTCTGAAGTTGCTGGTTCCTCTTAGAACTTAGGCATCAACCTCAATAAATGCCTACACTGGGATTAGAGATGATCTGATTCTGAATTCTTTGAGATGGCTCTACCATAACACATCATGAAACCACCACATTTTCACCTGTAATAGTACCCTCCAGACTGGACCTCCAAAGGCCATGTACCTCCCCCACCTCTTGGAGGAGCTACTCAATTTTGGAACTCACCTCGGGGAGTGAGTGTGACCTCATCCAACCCTCTTATATCCAGACAACTCCAGATCATTCTTCATATCTCACCCACTCATCTACCAGGAAATCCAGGCCATACCCAGGCATCTTGTCATCTCCCATCCTATTACTCATATACCATGCCTTACTACTCCTCACTTTCTACCTCTTGCCTTGGAAACAATAAATAAATTAAAATGACCACTGGAAAAGGCATGACAGTCAACTGATGCATAACTCCGCTCACGGTCACTGTGACTCCTCAAACCACAGCCCCCTTCCCTGCTCACTCACTGACCTATATATGCTGTCTCCTCTTATCAGAACATAAGCATCTTGAGGACAGACCCTGTCTCACTTGGATATTTCTAGACATAGTGCCTGGCACATAATAATTGCTTAATAAAATGAATAATTTTATAATTATTCATATAATATAATAAATTATATTTAATATATTTATTATATTATAAAATATATATTTAATACATATTAAATATAATAAATCCATATAATACAATAAAATATAATGAATAAAATGAAAAATTCATTCAGAATACTGGATACTTGCTCTATTAAATGTCAAAGAAACATAAACATGCAGTATTACATAGAGAAACAACACAGGACAGAATTCTCATCCTGGCTTTTTGTTCACTGGCTTTATGACCTTGAACAAGATACTTAACCACTCTGAGTGAGCCTCAGTTTCCTCATTTGTAAAGTGGGGATAATAATATTTATAATAATTAACTCATAGGACAACTGTGATTACCAATCCTACTCTATATGTCTCAGAGTTTCATTACACTTGTTATCTAATTGAACTTTTTACAAGTTGAAGATTTCTGTTAAGGAAAAAAATCATTTCCTAGGTTTTAATAAGATTTGGAGCTAGAAGAGTCCAAAAAGATCATCTACCTAATTTCATATGTGAGGAAAAACTCAGGTCCAGAGAGAAAGGCCTGGCCCATTACCTTACAACTAATAAGTACGGGAGGCTAGATTTGAAACTGAGTCTTCAGAGTCAGAACTGAAAGGGAGCCTAAGTCTATCTAGTTGAAACCCTTTTTTTACACATGAGACTCAGTTCCCAGAAAAGTTAAGCAATTTGACCAAGGTCACAGAGGTAGTAAAAGAAAAAAAGCTCATAGATTTAGAGTCGGAAAGACTCTTAGAGGCAAGCTAATCAAACTCCTTTGTTTTGAATATGAGGGATTGAGGCCTATAGAAGTTGTCACTTGACCACAGTTCCATAGGTGAATCATAAACAAAAGAGCTAGAATTTAAACCCCAGCCCCTGACTCCAAGGCCAGCACTGTTTGTTGGGCCAAGCTGCCTCTCCTCCTTCCTGATTCCAAGTCTAACAGTCTTTCCACAAAACCGCACTGCCCTAGGAGAGCAATAAAAGTGGAGCCTGGGTAAAAGCTTTCCTCAGGCAGCCAGTTTCTCTGTTGAACATTGAAAAAATTAAACGCAATTATGATTATAATTACAATTTGGATTAATATGGTATTCCTTTGAAGAAATGGAGATTCTATGATCTGAAATGAATTGGCATTATGAATTCAAGCTAGGACTTTAAACTGCAGCAAAAAATTTTCAGGCTATGTAAATAATTTGTGCAATGATTATATTTTAAAAGAAATTCTGATATTCTCTCTCCTATCTTTTTTTCCCCCTTTCTGAAATTTCTAATCCTTGGTTCTGTTTTTGAATGTACTTGTTTGTTATAGGGGAGGGTTCTGTAGGTGATGATGGGGGGGAGCAAATCTCTGGTGAATGTCAGTGATGTAAAGAAATAAATGAGCACAGATAAAATATTTAAAAGAAAAAAAAACATCAAATCCTGTCTTCTCTGCAATCTTCCTTGACTAAGTAGAAGTAGGACATCATTTCCCATCTGACTTAGGCAAAATCAATCAAAGCATACTGAGCCTCTTCTATGAGCAGGAAACCATGCTAGGCTATTGGCAATGCCATCACAGTCTCGAACTCCCACACCCACTCCAGGAAACTCCAAACTAAAAGAGAATGCTTGTTGTGTTCATCTTGTTTCACTTCTTTAGGATGTCAGCTTTAGAAGGAGAGGACCAATATTTCACACATATTTTCACAACTCTTAGCATGCTATGAATTGCTTAGCCATATATTTAAGGGCTGTTACCATCTGGTTCCATCCCACCTTTCCATCCATATTTCACATTATTCCCTGTCATACATACTCTATTCCAGCCAAACTGGATTACTCATAATTCTCTGATCTCTTCCTGCCCCCTTCCTGTCTTCATGAATTGATGAAGGTCATCCCAAATTCTTAGACCACACACTTCCTCTTCATCTCTGTGTGTTCAAGTCCCCTTCCTTTAAGACTTAGCTCAGCTGCCACCTCATTCACGAAGCCTACTCTGATTCCCTCCCCAAATCCAACAGGAAAGTTAATTCAGTTTTTCCTGAAAAATCACTCAGATTTTCCGAGAGCATTTTGTCTAGAATTAAATCTTCCCTTTGCCCCTATTGCAGTCTACCTGGTACCACATTTATTTATGTCTATGTCATGTCCCCTTATTTAGATGATAAAATATCAGAGTGCAGAGATTATTGGGTTTCCTTTTTCAATTTTCTTTCCCTAGAACCTTGCAAAAATTCTTGTATATAATTAGTGTTAAATACATGTTGAGTCTTTGATAAACTGGACTCTTCTCAGCAATGCACAGTTATAAGACAACTCTACAAGTCTCAGGATGGAAGGAGATACCTACATTCAGAGAAAGATCTAGGAAGAACAGAGTTTAACTGGAGACTGAAGCAACCTACGTGCTATCGCTCTTTTCCACGTTTGGTTTTGTTTCCTTTTTCCCATTGTTCACTCCATTGGTCACAACCCTTCTATACAACCAGACTAATGTCCAATGTGAAAGTATTTGCAGATCCTGTACTTGACTGTATGCCGCCATGATGGGGGGGGAAGAAAGGGGAGAAAATTTGAAACTCAAGGGATTGTGAATCTTGTAAAATAAAAGTAAATAAACAAATCAATTATAAAAAATAAAAAAAGTAAATAAATAAATGTTGAGGCAAGTTGAATTACTAAACAAATGGCAGTGAAGATTACAATATTTCAAAGTGTCGTATTTGGAATAAACAGCAATAAGCATGACGGTCATTCCTACTTCTAAACACAGAATTCTTGTGTAACCCGGGTCTCAAACCTGAAATATTTGCATGAAACTCCCTTCGTTGGTGGAATGAATGCCATGTGCCTGTGAGAGGGGCATAACTGGTGTGAAAGCTTGGGAAGAGACACATCTTCCTTCCTGCTATGAGAGGATGCATCTAGTTCTAGATTCTTCAGAGAAGGATCCAGAGAGGAAGAGAACAGACTTTAGAAGACAGACACGGAGGGAAAAGTCAGCTTCCTAACATGTCTCTGATTTCTAGCTTTTCTCCCTAGAGACTAAGGAATTTCTCTCCTGGTGACCTCTAGAGACCTCTCTGTCTTGGTTAAGCTTAGATACCTCACTCTCCCTGGAGGAGATCATTCATTCTATTATCCGGTATATTCTAATCTGTGTAACTTCTCTGATTTCCATTTTTTATCTACTTGGATAAATGGATTTGCTTACTATTTACTATTTGTGATGGTCTATAGTTTTTAGTCTGAGAGAGTTGCCTAACAGCAGTTATAGATTGAATGACTTGCCCAGGGTCACACAAACATGTTTCAGAAGTGGGTCTGAAACAGGTTTTCCCAACTTAATGGTGAACTATTATTCACTGTTTCAAGCTATCTCTCTGATCTAACCTACAAACCTATTGAGTCGAATCTTTCCATTAAGGCAAATATGGATTTTTTTGCCTCCCTGATAGCGTCCTAAGGGAGGGTTCTGTGAGTGACAACAGGGGAGAGCAAGTCTCTCGTGAGACTCATTAAGATGGATGCACAGAACATACCATATACATAAGTTACCTGGAAACATTCTGTTCTCCCATATTCACAGTTGTTACCATCCATACTCAATCTCTTTTAAGTTCTGCTCTTTGTTATGAGACTACTTTCCTCAGTCAGCAAAGTTGCCTTAAATGGTAAAAAAAAAAAAATGGAGAATCCCACCCTGTGCCCATATTTAAAATCCAAGCTGAAGTGTGTGGTTGGCTAAAACTTAACCACATATGCCAGCCATTGTGCATTCCAGAAGTTTTTTTCTGGCCAAGTATCCCTCTGAGAAACTTATCCAACCTGCCTAAGAGAAGATTTGTGGTAGAAAATAGATCCACACATAGGTTGCTCATGCTGTAAGTACCAAAATTTTTAAGTGTAAACCCTTAGGGTATGTGGAAATTTGACGTCTTTTTGATTAAAAAGATCAACATTTCCATTTTAACTTGAAGTTTGGGGAAACATTATGCTATTTCTCCATCTAAGATTTTTTTTTCCATAAGTGAATTTAGTAGTAAGAATCTTTTTTAAAAAATATGTCTGGCAATAAATATGATTACCTCCTACAACCAAGACTGCCCATTGCGGTGTGTATAGTGTCCCAAATTCAGGTTTTTAAGTCAATATTTGAATAAACAAATGTCTTATGAGGAAACAGGCCAAGACCTATAAAAAATATTTATATAGGTGTCTCTGAAATACTTGCATGAGAATCTCTAAAGGGAAAAACTCTGAGAGCAGTAGATTCAAAGTCTGAGTAACTTCAATGGATCATTGGGCAAGCATTGCAAATCCCATTTAAACTTAAGTCTAGTTACCACAGGCAGCCCCTGAAATAGGATCACCTGATTTATTAATGAATTGTTTTCAAATATACCAACATGAAGTCACCACACTAAGTGATGGTGGGTTCCCTTTCCACCATCATGGCACATAGGCAGATGGAGGAGCTAGTGAGAATCTTTATACTGTGTCCTGGAACCTTGAATCTGGAAGGATCATAGAGTTAGAGCAAACAGAGACCTTAGAGATCATATCTAGTCTTTATTTTACAGATGATGGACCTGAGTAATTTGCTCAAGATCACACAGGATTTGAACTCAGGTCCAATGAATCAAAGTTTATTGTTCTTTCCACTCTTCTATGCTGCCTCCCTGCCAGTAAAGGGGAGTGTGGAGAGGAGAGAAAATGAAACTCGTGGTGTTATACAATGGAAAGAATATTGGATTTTTTAGTCCAAAGACTTTGGTTTAGATCTCAGATATACTAGTTACCTCCTATGTAATACTTAACTTTTCAGGGCTTCAAAGAATTTATCTATGAAATAGGGCTTGTACTAGAAGATCTCAAAGGCCCCTTCAATTTCTAAATTGATTTCTCTGTTCCTCAAGTCTTATAGCTGAAATATTGTACAATTACAGCAACATTTATTTTCTATGAGTTTATTTTCCGTTGCAAATGTATGTCAGCTGAAGTACTAGTTAAAAGAGGCTTTTGTAAACTGATCTGGGAACTTATCCATCCATGCATCAACATATCAATCAATCAATCAATCCATACACATTAACTCCTTATTATGTACTAGGTAGGCTAAAAGCAAAAATAATCCCTGCTCTCTAGGAGCTCATATTCTTTTTCTCAAAAAATAGATTTTTATGGATTATTTTTTGGTTTTGCATCACCTATATTTCCCCTCTATGCCCAGAGAATCATTCCATAAAAGAACAAAAAAGAATTTAAAGGAAGAAAAAACATCAGTAAATTCAATAAGCAAATAGAAAAAAAAAATCTGACATTATATGGAACGTTCCGCATCTGAGGACTCTGGCCTCTGCTAAAGAACAGAGAGAGGCGGTTTCTCATGTTTCTTCTTTGGGGCCAAGCTTGCTTTTTATAATTTCACCACAGTCACTTTCAGTTGTTTTATGATTGTTGTTCTTTCCCCTTACATTGCTGTAGTCATTTTGCACATTGTTTTCCTGGCTCAGCTTCCCTCACTTAGCATGAGTTTGGACAAGTCTTTCCATACTTCTCTACATTCATCATGCTCATTGTTTCTTAAAGCATAGTAATAATCTAATATTTTTATGTACTACAGTTAACCATTTCCCTGTCCACAGGCATCTGCTTTGTTCTATTTATATGCTTCTGCTAAAAGTGCTGCTCTAAAGATATGGTGGTTGTAAATGGAGTCTTTCTTTTTGTTAATGACATCCTTATGATAAGTTCCTACGATCAGAATCTCTGGGTCAAAATGCATGGACCTTTTAGTCACTTTATTTGAATAATTTATGAATTGCTTTTCAGAATGGTTGGGCCAAATCACAACACAACCAATAATGCTTTAGTATATACCTGTCTTTGCATAATAACTTCAATATCAACTATTCCTGTCTTTTGTCCTTTTTGTGAATTTATTGGGTGTGATATACAACCTTGTATATCTTAGATATCAACCCTTATAGTAGATATTTGATGCAAAGATCTTTCCTAGGCAACTACTTCCCTTCTTAACATAAATACACTAATTTTGCTTGTGCAAAAGCTTTTCAAATTCATGAGATCAAAATTATGTTTTGTCTTTTGTAATTGCTTCTATTCCTTATTTGTTTATGAATACGTCTTCGACCCAAAGCTGTGAAAGTTGTGTACGTGATTTACTTTTCTTCCAAATTAAAAATGGGGACTTCTTCATAAATGTGTATGTTAACCTTGCCCAGGGGTCCTTGTTTTGTTTCAGTTTTAGCATATATGCCTCCAAAGAGCTCACGTTCTAATGGAAAAGACAACATGTAAACAACTAGGTACATACATTATATATAATAATTGATAGAAGGTAATCTCAGAGGGGAAGGCACTGGAAGAAGGAGGAGGAGGAGGAAAAGGAGGAGAAAAGAAGGAAGAGGAGGAAGAGGAGGAAGAGGTTGAGGAGGAGAAAGAGAAAAAGAGGAAGAGGAGGAGGAGGAGAAGAGAAGGAAGAGGAGGAGGAGGGCATGGAGATAGGAAATATAGTGTCTTATCTGAGGAACAGCAAGTCAGCCAGCATGACAGTTCAACCAAGTGAATAGAGGAGGGGAATAAAGTTAGGAAGGAACCAGGTCATGAAGAGTCAAACAGAGGACTTTATTTTTTTATCATAGAGGTAATAGGGAATAATTAGAGTTTATTGAGTGAAGAAGGGGGTGATGTGGTCAGACATAGATTTAGAAAAATGACTTCAGCAGAGGAGTATGGATTGAAATGTGGATAGACGAAGTAAGGAGAGCAGCAGCCTGTTTTCAATAGTCCAAGTGAGAGGTGATAAGGAGATGAACTAGGATGGTAGTTGTGTAAGTAGAAAGGAGACTTATCTGAGAGACACTTTTAGAAAAAGAAATTATAAGACTTAACAACTGATTGGATAAGCAAGAGTGTGGTGATAAGGATGACACTGAGGCCATGACCCTGTGTGTCTAGAAATATAATGGTGCCCCAAATAGTATAGGGAAATTGGAAAGAGGGATGGGTTTGGGGGGGAAATAATGAGTTCTGTTTGGACTATGTATAGGATACTATATTTGAAATGTCCAATAGGCAGTTGGTGAGAGCTAGAACTCGGGAGAGAGACTAGGGCTAGATATGTAGATCTGAGAATCATTTGCATAAAGATCATAATTTAACCCCTATATGGTTGATGGATAGAGCTCCAGTCCTGGAGTCAAGAGGGCCTGAGTTCAAATGTGACCTCAGGCACTCACTAGTTGTGTGACTGCTGGAAAGTCACTTAAGTCTGTTTGCCTCATTTTCCTCATCTGTAAAGTGAGTTGGAGAAGGAAATGGCAAATCACTCCAGTATCTTTGCAAAGAAAACTCCAAATGGAGTTACAGAGAACTAGACATGACTGAAACAACTCAACAAATCAACAAAAATTGTTAACGAGATTACTAATTGAGAGATCATATAGAGAAAAGAGAAGAGGGCTTAGGACAAAGCCTTGAAGGATGCCCACAGTTAGTGAGTGAGACATGGAAGAAGATCTAGCAAAAGAGACTGAGGAATGGTCAGCCAAGTAGGAGGAGAACCAAGAGAGTGGTCACAAAACCCCAGAAAAAACAAAAAGAGTATGTAGAGAGAACAGTTGTGAAAATCCATAGAGGAGGGAAGATAAACACTAGTGCTAAATTCTACAGAGAAGTAAAGAAGGATAAGGATTGAGAAAAGGCTATCATTTGGAAATTAAGGGATCACTGGTAACTTTAGAGTTCAGTTTTAGATGAATGAGAAGATCAGATGCCAGATTGCAGGCAGTTTAGAAGAGAGTGGAAATACTGAGTGCAGAGGGCTTTTTTCCAGGGATTTAGGTGAGAAGGGGAGGAGAAATATAAGATGGTAGCTAGTGGGCATGGAAGGATCTAGTGGGGGATTTTAATGATGGGGGGACTTGACTGTGTTTATAGACACTAGAGAAGGAGTTAGTAGATAGGAAAAGCCTGAAAATTAGGAAGAGAGTGGGAGTAATAGTGAGGGCAATCCAGGGAGAAAACAGGAGAGAATGGAATGAAGGGAATATGTAGAGGGGTTGACTTTGGCAAGCAGAAGGCCACCTCCCCAGAGACATGGGTGAAGAAGGAGGTAGTAGGAGTGTGAAATGTGAGGTATGTGAAATGACAAAGAAGGGAAAAGAAGAAGTGCTTGGTGAATGACTTCAATATTTTTTGGTCAACTATGAGGTGAGATCCTCATCTATAACTTTGATCTTGTAAGCAAGCATATCTAGTTTACAAAGGAATTCTCACACATCAATTATTTGTAATTTAGGGATTTTTGTCAGTGTTGGATGTTGAAGTCTTAGAGGAATAGATAGAAAATTATTCCTTGCATTGATTGTTTTAAAATGAAAATAGAAAACCAACCCCCAACCATAAACATAAAGACAAAAATTCAACAATCCAGCCTTGGTCAAGCCTGACAGAGTTTGTGGGCCATTGCATGGTCCATTCCATGATGAGGCACCAAAATGGTAGGGCAACTCACTTAGCCCTGTTTGCCTCAGTTTCCTCATCTGTAAGATGAGCTAGAGAAGGAAAGGCCAAACCATTCCAATATCTTTACCAAAAAAACCCAAATGGGGTCACAAAGAGTCAGACATGACTGAAATGACTCAATGACAATGAAAATTCACTTGAGAAGAAATTATTAAGATTACTTAGGATTCTACATACGAGCTTCCTGAACACAACCTCTGGATCTAGTGTCTCTTAAACTGACCCATTCTATATCTCTTGCTGAAATGTTTGTCTGAGAAGTTGGGACTGAGAGGAAGAGAGAGACAGAGACAGATTGTTAACAATTAAGAACTACCTTGCAGAGGAAGGGTATGGTTGGTTGGGTGGAGTGTGGATGGGAGTTCTTTGGTTTCTAGAAGGCTTTCTCTGCTTCTCTGTGTTCCTGTTTTGTGTGTTTCCCTGTGAGAATTGTATGTCAGGACATACTATAAGCTGCTCAAAGTCTTAGGCAGAGAGAATATCTTTGAGTTTGGGAAATAAATGAATCAGTGTTACAAGAGCAGCAGCAAACTGTCCTTAGCCATGCCTTCTGAACCCTTCCCTCTTCTCTCAGGTGTCCCTGTGTCAGGGCCCCTTGTAAGTCAGAGAGTCTTGAATTTTGCTTAAAATTAGTACCAAGGAATTTTTGGTAAGATGGTATTTAAAATCAACCTTAAAAATTTAGGAATATCTCAACTTTATTCCAAATATACCTAAATTGGCTTTCATAGATTATTCATCTAGAGCAAGAGAAGACCTCAGGGGTTTGAATAATTCATTATAGTTTTTAATTCTACCTACCTATCTATCTATCTATCTATCTCACAGTAGTCATCTTTTAGTTTTAGTAAGCTGACTACACTAAAACTACCACCACTGGACTTGAAGTCAAGAAGACCTGAATTTAAACCTGCTCTAGATACTTACTAGATGTATGACCCTGGGCACTTAACCTCTGTCTCTTAGTTTCCTATTCTGTAAAATGAGAGAGCTTGTACTGGATGTCCTGTAAGTCCAGCCCCAAATCTATGATCCTATGAATTTATCCAAACCCGTCTTGGACTTATTAGTGTTTTCAGCCTAGGCTAACTGCTGAAAGAATGAGTTCTATTGCTTACTACCTACTGAATTTAGCTCATACTTCCAGAGCTTTTCGGTGGGGTAGAATCAAGCTTACTGATTTATTTCCAATATCAGGACCCTTCTGAGGATGAACCTTTGGGGTGCATTAGCACATTGAATCAGTATCTACAAGGAATGAGGAGTACACCCTGAATAATTTATTATTCTGCATTCTAGGTTATAAGTGATAGCTAAGAACCAATAATTTCATAAGTATAGTTTAGAGTATTTTCCTGCAAAACTCATTACTACACATTTGTTAAATTTGAAACATAGCTGTCATATTTCTGTCCAATCACAAAGTCTTGCAAGATTATTAGACAGTTTATCTCCAAAGGCTTAGCATTTGACAGTCTCAAAGTGGGGGATCTGTAAGCTTGGAAAGTTTTCTGTGCAGTGAATGGATCTCCCACATCATTAGTACCCAAATGCTCCAGTGAATGTAGTATCTCTTCATGGCGAGTATTCCCTCCAACAGTATAGCATGCACCCCATCCATGTATACCTCTCAGACATGATTCTTGCCACATCCTCCCATCAATTCACCATCAGGAGACCACCAAACATGGTGGAGCCTTCCTCATTTTTTCTTGACATTGTAAGGATATCAGAGGAGCACAGGGGCTGTCCAGCAGTTATCCCTGCAACCTCACCATGGGACCAGCTTACCATTTTCATTTCCACATTTCTCTGATAACATCCTTTAATCCTTTTCCATTTTTGATATAATGTTTTGTAGCCTACTCACAAGCACCATGCACCTCTCCAATGTTCTGAGGGTGATTTTCAATTTAAACTCTTTGTAGACTGTAGTTGTTCTGTAACTCATAGCCATACAACAGAACTGGAAGGTCATTGGATCTTAGAACTGAGAGCTAAAAGGAACCTTAAAGATCAGTCATCTTGTCTGATGAAAATAATATGAAATAAGATCTCTTCAAGCATTGATTCCACAGGGGCAGTTTCCATACTTTTGACATGATCCCCATTTAGAGTAGTGTCCACTTATTCTTACTTTCTCAGTGAGGCAACATTGGGGTGATGGGTAGAATGATGAATAGAATTGAAGCCAGGAAGACCTGAGTTCAAGTCTCAACTCAGAAACATACTGACTGTGTGACCTTGGGCAAGTTGATTAATCTCTCAATGCTCTAGGCAGTTCTCTAAGACTATAAATTGGAGAGAAGGTGCTAACCAGCATTAGCACTGCCTCATTGAGAGCTCACTATACTAATAAAATCACAGACCTAGTCTTTATCTCTTTGTCTAAGATGAAGAAGAGGACTATAGATTGCCATTGCACATTCATCCAAGGATAAAAATGTGCATAGAGTTTGCTAAGTAGACAGCCAACTATATGGGAATGTGAAGTGTGAAGAGCTTACCAATAGTAACTGTGCCTATGAAAGAACAAGCCTGTCAATATGGAACCACGACCAAGAACCACCCTAGATCAACCATTGGGAGGCTTGTCCTTTATGCATATATAGCCAGCAGAGACACTCCATTAAGTGGTCAATGATTACCCTAAGAGAAGTGCTTAAGCTAAATCTAGGTCCTGGTGCAGAGCTACAGATCAACCATTGGAGGATACATAGAACAAGAACACAGTTGGCTTTCCAGGCTTGGACAGTCCTGGATACTAAGCTTCATTAATTTCCTGACTGCCTGAGGAGAAGAAGCACTATGCTCTCCTCTCTGTTTCCTGAGGAGCAATGTAACACTAGGATCTCACCTCTGCTGCCTGAAGAACAATAGCCATAGGCTCTCATCTATGCTGCCTGAAGAGCTGTGTAACCCTAGGCTCTCAACTCTGCTGCCTGAGGAACAGTACAACACTAGGTTCTCACCTCTGCTGCCTGAAGAACAATAGCCATAGGCTCTCATCTATGCTGCCTCAACTATGCTGCCTGAGGATTTGAAGCACTAGGTGTAACTCCCCAGTCATCTGGAATAACAATATAGCTAACTGCTCTTGCAGAGAACAGCACACGACTACAGATGGCTGATTGAGTTAATATTTGCCAATTATTACTTTTTTGAGCATCTGCAGTATTTTCACAGGAGACCACCAAAGTTCAGAACAAGAAAGTTTTCTGTGCTGTAGCCAAGTCACAACCGACATGGATTATTGCGAACTCCCACCTAAGGGTTTTTAATAAGACATTTTCAGGGGTGGGCATTAAGTTTTTCTTCTGAATAACATTTCCTTTTAGAAAGTTCTCTTCTGGCTCAAGCAGAGGAAGCCTCTTTCTGCCTGAGAGACAGCATTTAATGTGTAAAAATAATGAGACGCTCCATAAAGTAGTATGACCAGCACGGCAGGGTACCCAAGTGCAAGCAAAACCTGCAAGCCTTCCAAGAGACACATATGAGGGATTTTAAGGCCTTCCTCCCTGTGGGGCCTACAGCCAAAGGAGTCTATGAATGGATATACACATAGCAAGCTTTTCCATGGAGGGCTAAAGGTAAAGGACCACACCCTTCCCTATGGCTCAAGGTATAAAACTGGAACCAATTCCACTTACCTATCGCCTTGCTGGGTTCTAAGCAGTTTTCATACACGCTGCTACATTTGGGGTTCCGGGGCTGCAAGAATGAGAAAAACATAAAGCAATCACAAAAATAGCCCACTGCAAAAAGCTTAAAAATGCATTGATAATCCCCTAGTAATAGACAATGAATCACTCTTGCCTAACTCATTTGTCTAAGGTGAGAGAAGGAACCTTGAACTCTAAGCTAGGTGCTTTGACCACAGGACTTTGGTCTAGTGGGGCTGGTCAGAAGCTGTAGTGAAGGCTATGCTCTCTGAAAAGGGCCTCTGTGAATTTATAATCTGCTTAGAAGGCCGTGTTCCAGAATTTTCCAGAAGTCCATCCAGATCCTAGATAGAGACGTTGGTTTTTAGGACACCTGGACAAATAATGGACAGAGGGCAACTGTCTCTCACCTGGAGATCTTTATTACCAGATTTGTCTGAAAAGGTCTGGAGTTAGCCTTTTCTAAAGACAAGGGCATAGATTAAACAACCCCTTGCTGTCTCTTCCAATCTCATGATCTTATGAGAAATTATTTCTCATGTCATGTACAATTTAGATACTAATACAGATATGAGGGAAATGGGGATTGGGGAAATACATAGATAAATATATAGATATGGGAGGAAAGAGAAGTAAATGAAAGTCATATCACTGAATTTATTCCTAGGATCACAGTCAGAATTGGAGAGGAAATCTGAGTTCTCTTTTTATAGGTAAAGAAATTGCGGCCCAGAGAAGTAAGTGACTTATCCAGCAACACACAGGCATTAAGTGGCAGAGCTGGGATTTGAACCCAGGTCCTCTGACTCCAAATCTAATGCTCTTTTGAAAAAAATAAATAAATAAAGGAAAGAGAGATGTTTCAGCTGCCATTATACAATAGATTCTAGAGCTGGTTTTAACAATGGCTTGCTCTGTGACCTTCAACCAAGCATGTAATCTCAGGACACCTAGGTGGTACACAAAGCACCAGGCCTAGAGTCAGGAAGACCTGAGTTCTAATTCAGCCTCAGACACTTCCTAGCTGTGTGACCCCAGGAAAGTCACTTAACCCTGTTTGCCTCAGTTTCTTCATCTGTAAAATGAGCAGGAGAAGGAAATGGCAAACCACTCCAGCATCTTTGCCAAGACTCCAAATGGGGTCATGAAGAGTTAAATATGACTGAAACAAGTGAACAAGAACAACCTTTGGGCCTCAATTTCCCTATCTATAATATGGAGGAAAATAGTCTTTTTATTTTCTCTTTTAAAGAACTGGGATTGAACTACTATAGTTAGCCTCTAAGGTGCCTTCCATTTCTAAATCTATAGTCCTATGACTTTTAAAACTGGAAAATGAAACAGGTTAGAGTGGACACAATAACAAAACACCACCACTAGTTCTAGCACAAAGAAAGACTTCCTTACTGAACAACAAAGCTTTTCACATTGTATTGGGCAGTAAGTTCTTTGCTCTGTGGTCGGAACTTTCATTCGGACATCTAAAACACCACCAGCAGGCGGCTGCTTCCCTGGAATTTCGTTGTAATACTCATGTTCTTCTTTTTCCTCCGTGTTGTCCTCAATATTCACCTCCTCCCTGAAAAGAGGGAAAGCAATCAAGAGACTGGGTCAGGAAGTTAAAATACTAGTAGACGTGCGGAAGGAATAGACACCATCAGGGATATTCAGCTGGGTCTTGATTAGAGCAAATGACAAATTCACAACGCCTGCTTCCATTAGGTTGGAAGCAATGACTATATTTTACATAACTGTAACTTTAAATAGTGCAAATTCAAATACATAGGACCACTTCAGGGGATTCATTATTCCTACTTTACTAAGAACCTATCACGTTATTTGTACAAACAGATTTTGCTCTGATAACTTAGCACCTCACAAGGTGCTTTGCACACAACAGTTAAATAAATGTTTTTGAATGAATGAATAAATCTATAGCTTTACTGACACGGTGCCAAGCCGTTGAATGGAAAAATTCAGATGTTTGAATTCTTTAGTTCTCACTGGGGTTCTTGAAATGGTGATAGCCAACAAATGTTGCAGCAAGTGATGTTTCACACTTTCCTCTGTTAATTATGAAAAATTAAAAATTCTTTAAAGGGTGGACATTTTGTGATAGGAAACATAAGAACATGAAGGCTTTCTGAGCTGCTCCAAGGCATTTACTCTTCCAGAAGAATGCTGTCAGTCTTTCTAAAATGCTTTGTCCAAAGAACCAAGATGGTTCTTTCAGTAGAAAGCCTAGCTCAGTTCATTAAATCAAAGTAAGAAAAATGTGGGAGCTACAGCCAGTTATCTTGTCGGCATAAATCTGGATGAAGTATATAGGGTTTATAAAGAAATATTAAAACCATATGTGACATGTGGGTAGGATTTATATAAACATGCATTTGTTTTTAAATTGAATAAGAGTATAAAAACAGATGCATTTTTCTTCCAAATGGGGGTGAGTAAAAGTTTTGTGTTTTGTTTTTAAAGAAAAACAACAAAGCTAATCTCCTTTAAACTTAAGTGATGTCATTGACAAGCCATGCCACTTGGGCTCCAACAGAATGAGGGCATTGACTAATAAGCATCTGTCCTCCTAAAACAAACTAAAGACCAAGGGGTTCTTACACTCCCTTGCTGCCCCTCTCTAAAGGAAGATTTTTTTTTCATGCCAGGGTTTATTTGAACAAGAATGAAAGTGACAGATTATAGGGAAAATCCTACATATAAAAGGGCCTGAGAATTTACTTTCTTAGGCTTAGATGATGAGATACCCAGGCTCATGTCCCATTCCACATATGGTAGCATCTGACAGGACAGAAAGATTTTTTCCATTCCAAGTTGCTGAGCCATGGATAGCATGACCAGATCTTTCCATCACAACCTGTTCAACTAGAGACATGGTTTAGAAGGAACTGATTTTTTTTTAACTTTGCAGAATGTAAAAGTAATGTAGATGAAGACTCTCAGAAAACTGAACATCATTGTGCAAATATACGGCATACACATCATATTATACTTCATGTTGATATAACTGTAAGATCTGCAAAGTACTTTATGTACATTATCTCATTTGATCTTCATTATTATGGATTATCAGGCCAACAGGAAGTGTTGGTTCCTAATACTTTATTCCTGTACCTTGTTTCTTTGTTCTTGAGTTTTTGACTGCTTTTTGACTGCTATGTAAAGGAACATGGGGGATGAAGGGAGAAAATAGGAGAATTTGTCATTTTTTTAAAAAAATTAAGCTATTAAAAAAATAGCATCTGGATTAAATTCGAGTCTGCCACCTTGTTCACAGAATTAGAAAACAATATCAAGATGGGTATAGACAGAAGAAGAATTAGAAATACCACTTTGTGTCTAATACAACACCTTCACGTATGGAAGAAATATAAAACACATTGTTTGGGAAACACTCTCCATAAGCCACATTTTATCTGAAAGAAAAGCAGAACACAGTAAGTCAAACAATTACAGAACACTTGGCTGACCTTTTGCCGGGAATACTCAAAGAAGGATTTTTCAAATACTCTTTAAATCGGAGTTCAAAAGCCTGCCCTATGGCATTTATGACATCTTGAGCCATTCCGCTGGGACATTCCAATATGTGGCAGGCTATAAGAGGGAGTGAAAAAAGAGTACGTTACTAGGGGTCTTCTGTAAGAGAGGAAACACTAATTCAAAATATTATCAGAAGAAATTTCTAGGCAGGTAAGAGTCTCTTTTTCTTGGGTTTCCATAAGCTCCTTTCATCTCTGAAATGTTATAATGAATACCACATATTTCACTTCGTATTGAAGCATCACACTCCATAAAAACATACTTACTTCCATTCTTTGGGAACACATGATTTAGCCAGCATGGGGATTCTTTCTACTCATGTTTGCTACCTGTGCAATCTCAGACAAGTCACTGAACTTCCTGGGTCTCATTCTCCTCATCCATAAAATGAGGAGGTTGGACAGATTACAGTGAATTTCCTTGAAGCTCTAGCTCTCTGACCATATGACACTATAATTGGTGTAATTTCCACCTCTTCACACCTTAACACAGTTTTTGTGAATTGCTGTGGTTAAAAAAATCCAACATCACCAGGTGATTACCCTTCTTGTGAGGAGTCTCTCCGGGTTTCACTAGACTAGTTTTCTGAGGACAGATATATAGCCTATTACCAGGACCATTCTCAAAGCCTTGGAGCTTGATAGAGCTTAGCAGAACTTGTGCTCCACTGGCATAGTCTTCAAGGACCCAAGGTCACCTTCACATCATGACCAGGCACTAAAGACTCTGGTGGACACAGAGTGTGGGCCGGGTGTGCTCAGGTGTGTTGGCACACCTGGTGCATGCTGTATGCACATCTTTGAGAGGAAGTCATAAAAAAACCCCATACATATGATGTTTTAAAAATTCCTGAAGCACTTTCCAGCTAAATATCTCAAGGCATGTTATGAATTTTTCTCTTGAGTCTAGTTTTCTTATGCCTCTTCTCCAGCAGAAGAAATGAGTGTGGAATGTGATTTGCATAAATCAATGTAAGCTTTTTCACTATTCTTCTGGTATTCAAGGCTATAAACTTCAAGTCAAGCTCCAATTGGGTAAAAATTGTTTGTTCTACGACCTTTCAAAAATCTATCTAATATATCTGAAAAAGAAGTTATAGGTACAGGACTAGCTTTGCACAAGCAGAAGAGGATAAAGACAAGTAGAAAATACTATTAAAGGCAAATGAGCAATATGATTCAAGGTTAAAAAAAGCAAACAGGTTACTGGGATATATAAATAAGAGTTCGTTACCTAAGAACTGAGTTAATTTTCCCTCCATATTCACCACTGATCTTTATTAAACAAGGCACTCTGTTGAGTCTGGTGTTTTGCAGATGAAGTGCTTAATTAAAACTGAAGTATGGAAGATGATGGAGAAAAGGTAGCAACTCAAATGAGCTATCCCCAAAACTCCTCCAAGCACTTTTAAATAATGCTATAAAACAATTCCTGGAGCAGCAGAACCCACAAAAGGACAGGGTGAAATAATTTTCCAGTCAAAGACAATTTAAAAGGTCACCAGGAAAGGTCTGTTGCACCTGAGTAAGAGTGGAGCACAATCTAGCACAGGCCACGCCAGCTCAGACCCAGCCCCAGAAAACCAGGAGCAAGACTTGGGAGCCGCTGAATCAGCAATGACAGCAGTTCCTTCTGGATCTCTCAGTGCACAGACAGTAAGGAGGTTGAACAATTGATCAGAATGAGATTACAGGGGTCTTTTTGCTAGCACTGAGACAGGGCTCTGTTGCTTTGCCCATATCTGGATCCAGGTCACAGTCCTGGTGGCAGTTCCAGGGCAAGGAGGAACACTAGCTCACCAGAGCTTACAGCCACAGTAGAGGGGGAACCCTTCTCACAGTTCCAGGACGGAAAAGAGTGCTTGTGGTCATTCATAGACCAGAGCACAGGCCAGGAGAGTAGTAAACACATCTCTTCTTAGATCATACCACCTTGAGAAAACTGAAAACTTACAGGTCCCTAGAAGTATCTCTGAAAACTGCTGCACAAAACCCCTGAAGCTTGGGATAGTATGCTTTCCACCTAGAGCCCTACTTTAACAAAGAGTTAAAAATCAAGAAACAGGCTGGGAAAATGAGCAAACAACAGAAAAAAATTCTTACTTTATAAAGTTACCATGGTAACAAGGAAGATCAAAACACACTCAGAAAAAGATAATAAAGTCAAATCTCCTATATCCACAGCTTCCAAGAAAAATATGAATTGGTCTCAGACCATAGAAGAGCTCAGAAAAGATTTTGAAAATCAAGGAAGAGAAGTAGAGGAAAAATTGGGAAGAGAAATTAAAATGATGCAAGAAAATCATGAAAAATGAATCAACAGTTTGGTAAAGGAGACATAAAAAATACTGAAGAAAATATCACCTCAAAAAACAGACTAGACCAAATGGTAAAAGAGGTCCAAAAAGTCAATCAGGAGAAGAATGATTTAAAAAGCAGAATTAGACAAATGGAAAAAGAGGCACAAATATTCACCAAAAGAAAAAAAAACTCCTTAAAAAGTAGAACTGAGCAAATAGAAGCTCATGACTTTATGAGATATCAAGAAATAATCAAACAAAATCAAAAGAATGAAAAAATGGAAGACATTGTTGTTCATTGGAAAAACAACTCCCTTGGAAAATAGATCCAGGAGAAATAGTTTAAACATTATTGGACTACTTGAAAGTTATGATTTTTAAAAAAGAGTCTAGACATCATCTTTCAAGAAATTATCAAGAAAAAACTGCCCTGATAGTCTAGAACCAGAGGGTAAAATAGAAATCAAAAGAATCTATGAATCACCTCCTGAAAAAGATCCCAAAATGAAAACTCCCAGGTTAAGGAGAAAATATTGCAAGCAGCCAGAAAGAAGCAATTAAAATAGCATAGAGGCACAGGGAGGATAACAGAAGATTTAGCAGTTTTAACATTAAAGGATTGGAGGGCTTGGAATATAACATTCTGGAAAGCAAAGGAGCCAGGATTGCAACCAAGAATTACCTACCCAGCAAAATTGAGTATAATCCTTCAGGGGAAAAAATGGATATTCAATGAAATTGAGGACTTTCAAGCATTCTTGATGAAAAGACCAGAGCTGAATAGAAAATATGACTTTCAAATACAAGACTCAAGAGAAGCATAAAAAGGTAAACAGGAAAGGGAAACCATAAAAGAATCAACAAGATTAAACTGTTTATATTCCTACACGGGAAGATGGTACTTGTAACTCATAAGAACTTTCCCATTATTAGGGTAGTTAGAAGGAATACATATAGACAGAGGGCATAGATGTGAGTTGAATAAGTAGGAATGATATCTAAAAAAATTAAAATTAAAGGGTGAGAAAGGAATGTACTGGGAGAAAGGGAAAGAGAGAAGTAGAATGGGGTAAATTATCTCACATAAAAGAAGCAAGAAAAAAACTTTCACAGTGGAAGGGAAGAAGGAGGAGGTGAGGGGGAATAAGTGAACCTTACTCTCATTAAAATTGGCTCAAAGGGGGAATAACATACATATTCAATTGAGTATAAAAATCTATCTTACCCTGCAGGAAAGTAGAAGTTGAAGAGGATGAGAGAAGGAGGGGGGTGATAGACAGGAGGGCAGATTTGGGGAGGGGGAAGTTGGAAGCAAAACATTTTTGAGGAAGGACAGGGTTAAAGGAGAGAGAGAATAGAATAAATGGGGGGATAGGATGGAGGGAAATACAGGTAGCAATAGGAACTGTGAAAAAAATTTATAGCAAGTTTCTCTGATAAAGCCCTCACTTCTCAAACATATAAAGAACAGAATCAAATTTAGAAAAATAAAAGCCATTCCCCAATTGATAAATGATCAAAAGATATAAACAGTTTTCAGATGAAGGAATCAAAGCTATCTATAACCATATGAAAAAAATGCTCTAACTCAAATGTTGATTGAAGAAATGCAAATTAAAATAATTCTTAGATACTACCTCATACCTATTAGATTGGCTAACAGGACAGAAAAGGAAAATGGGCAATGTTGGAGGGAATGTGGGAAAAATAAGATATTAATGAACTGTTGGTGGAGTTGTGAACTGATTCAACCATTCTGTAGGGCAATTTGGAACTATGCCCAAGGGGCCATAAAAACCTTTGACCTAGCAATACCACTACTAGGTCTGTATCCCAAAAGAGATAAAAAAAGAAAAGGAAAAGGGCCTATATGTACAAAAATATTTATGGTAGGTATTTTCTTGTAGACAAGAATTGGAAATTGAGGAGATGCCCATCAACTGAAGAATGGCTAAACAAATTGTGGTATGGATTATGATGGAATACTATTGCACTATAAGAAATGATGAGCAGGATGCTCTCAGAAAAACCTGGAAAAACTTACATGAGTTAATGGAAAGTGTTCAGCTGTGGATGACTTAGCTATTCTCAGCAACATAATGATCCAAAACAACTCTGAAGAACTTATGATGAAAAATGCTAACCATCCCCAGAGAAAGAACTGATGGTGTCTGAATACAGACTGAAGCATGTTTTGTTTTGTTTTTAACTTTATTTTTCTTGAGATTTTGTTTTTTGTTTTTGTTGTTTTTTGTTTGTTTGGACTACATTTTCTTTCACAACATGACTGTTATGAAAATGTTTTGCATGACGACACGTATATAATCTATATTGAACTGCTTGTCTTCTTAATGGGAGGGGAGGCTGGGGAGGGGAGAAGGGAGAGAATCTGGAACTCAAAGTTTTAAAAATGAATGTTACAAATTGTTTTTACAAGTAACTGGGGGAAAATAAAATACTAAATACATTTTTAAAAAAAGATTTACAAAACAACCCTGAAATATGATAGGAATAATTTGGAAAGAATCCCAACTACTTTAGCAAGACAATTTAAGGTTCAGATAATAGATCCTATGAGAAAAGACTAAAGAGTATTAATATAGGTTGGCTGGCATTTGAAGAACAAGGGAGATCTTGCTGAATATGTGAAAGAATATTGCATCATGAGCTGCTAGCTATTCTCGGAGGATAGGAAAAGAAGGGGTTAACTTAAAGTATATCTAGGTAGACCAAGGAAGAAGGTATTAATTATAAAGTTAATCTCTTAACTTGAGGGATATCAGTAAAAAGCATACTGGTCTGGAAGTTGGGTAAAATGGGTTCTAGTCTCTAGCTCCTAACTACTATGTGACCTTGGATAAGTCAGTACTTTCAATAACTATTTATTAGCCATCTGCTGTGTTCTAGGCATTATGCTAGGTCACAGGATTACTCCTCTAGACATTAGTTTCTCATCTATTAAATGAGAAGAATGGACTAGATGTTCTCTTAAGGTCCCTCCATTGTCTACCTCTAAGAAATACTAGACACTAGAATATATCATCAGGGAAATTGTATGGTCTTTTTGGAGACCTTAAAGAACAGGATAGGGACAGCTAGGTGGTACAGTGAATAGATCCCTGGCCCTAGAGTCAGGAGGAGCTGAATTCAAATCTGGCCTCAGACACTTAACACTTACTAGCTGTGTGACCTTGGGCAAGTCACTTTATTCCAACTGCCCTGCCTTCCTTCCTCCAAGAAGATAAAAAAGAAAAGGATAGACATTTATTTTTCTGAGGTGATTTTTCACTGAGATCTGACCAAGAAGCAGGATATTAGATGACATGACTCCCAAGGTCCCTTCTAGGCCCATGATTTAAACTTCCCTTCGCATTGATAAAGATTGTAGTAATATAGAAAAGAAGCCAGCTCATTTAACTTTCATAGAATTTGAGAGTAGTAGCTCTCATAAATGTTTCCCAATTTTCATTTTGTAAAACTTCAGGGTATTTCCACTTATCTCAAGGAAGGTTGCAAAATTCTCATAACTGAATTCATTTCAATTCATTCTAATTCTAAAAGCAAATCTATATCATTCATCATTTTAAGGACAGGCAGTGTGTGAAATCAACTGACAAGCTTCTAGTCACTTAGGTATTGAAATTTCCTGTTCCTTGAATCTATTTTTAAAAATATCTCAGGTTTTGATATGGGATTGGGAGTTAAATCTGTTGCCATAATTATGGAAATCCAATTAGGAATACAGAAAACGTAAGCTCCGTAACAGCTGTTTTTCACCTACCACAGTACTTTGCTCCATAACAGGCACTTAATGCATGTTTGTTGAATTGAATGAAATGTTTTAACATTATCTCTGTCAATGTATGTCTTTGTTCCCCAAAAGGGAAATTTAAAAAAATCTATCCTTGCTGTTGGCCTCATTGTAAGATTAGTTTTCTTAATTGTACAATGAGAGTCTCACTGGATGACTTGTAAAGTATCTCTAAAACTTAACATTCTATGAAACTATTAGACTTTTTCTTCAATTCAGACTAAGGATTCTGTTAGCAACTTATTACCTATGTGACCTTGGACGAATACTTAACCTTCAAAGCCTGTTTCCTCATCTGTAAAAGCAAAAAGGTTAGACTAGAATAACTCCTAAGTTCAACTTCTAGTTTTAAAAATTCCATGAGCTATTAACTTTTTTATGTATTTCCTTACTTCTAATGTATTTCCAAATCATCTTGTAAAATACTATCTCTGACCCTTATGATTTTGCCTATCCCCAAATGATTTAAGTAAGGGTTACAAACTCAGCTGAGGAAGCTGGAAAAGCAATTGGACAATACAGCTATTACTATGTTTTCTTTAGGAAATGAACAAAATTAAGTTTTTAATTTATTAGAATAAGGTATAGTGGGGTACAGGCTCTGGGAACCCCCTTGAACTCTCTTTGAATCTTCCCACCGGATCTGGCATGACCTGATGCCTTAAGCCTTCCATTATTACTATGAATGAATCTCTGTTACCCTTAACCTAGTTTTGCCCTCCATTGTCTGTTACCTCAGGCTGTTTCCCACCCTTGATCTCATCAAAATCCCATTCTCTTGGTTCATGGAGTCCGACCTCAGTCCCATCAAGATCCTCCTTAGACCCCTCCTCCCAGACTACTAGACTACCCCTATATCCCTCCCACAATCTTTCTGTAGATAAGATCCATCTTGCCTCCATGAAGGGGATGAGATTCAATCTAGCTCAGACTCAGTCTGTGTCAGATTGTTCTGGCCCACTTTGAATACAAGTGTCACAACTACTGAGGTTCCTTAAGAGTCTATCCATTGTGGCAAATCTTTAATAAACTTTATTTGACCTTGGCTGAGAGAAGGCTTAAGTTGAATTCACTTGGCAGGACCCTGCATGTTGGAATTTTGGAGTCTTGAGCGCCCCTAAACCCCAGACCTCAACAGGTATACATATTCATTACCACAAACTTCCTTGCAAAGGAGTTCTATTCCCCTGGAAGCACACTTTTTTCCTATCTAACCCTAAAGGAATGATCTTATCTAACTCAGGTATCAATAGTTCAGTGTTAACTCCCTTCATCTCTCATATCTCACAATTAAGTAGATTGGTGCCTAAGGCTCAAAGAGGTTAGAAGACTTGTCCATGGTCTAATAGCTAGTCAGTATCAAAGGCAGGATTTTGAGTCTAGGCCTTCATGACCCCAAGGCCAGCACTCTAGCCCCTCGATAACGCTGTCTCTCAAGAACATGTGTGCATTCTTTCTAGATACCTTAATTTCCTTTTCGTGCCATGCTACTGTACCAAAATGTTCTTTGAGAGAGAAATTATTATTTCTCTCTCATATTAATAGTCAATTATTAACACTGGGGAGACCCAAGCTTTTTTGCCTGTCCTCTTTCCCCATCCGAAACCCAGTCTCTGAAGGACTAGGCTGATGGAAAATAGGATTAACATTCTCCTCATTCTGGGTATTGCTCCTACACCCAACTAGATAGAACTTTAATCTAAAATTACTCCTTACCCCCGGTGTTCCACTCAAGCTAATTTGGGTGGAGGTAGATCTTCTGTCTAGGTTGCCCAAGGCTGTGGGTGGTCTGCATGTAGAGGTAGTCCTTTTGTCCAAGAGTGACATGATGTCACTCTCCCAGCCTAATGGGGGAGGATTAGATTAGGTCCATCTATCATTAAGTGTTAACCTATCAGAGTGGATTGCTACCCTCTGGAATACCCATTTTTCCAAATGCATATAAGCCCTGAGCCTACCGCCATGATTGTCTTTGGTCCAAGAGAGACAGGGCCAAATGACTACTCTTTTTATTCATAAAGTGCAAGTATTATTAATAAGATGATCAATTACCCAGAAACTCTGTCTCTCAAACTTTTTAAATGCCCGAGTTTCCCATTCATTCTTTCATTCAACGTTCATTAAAAGACTTCTGGGTGAAAAGCATAGTCTTCTCTCCTAAATAAGTTC
This sequence comes from Pseudochirops cupreus, assembly GCA_028627135.1. Classification (NCBI taxonomy): domain Eukaryota; kingdom Metazoa; phylum Chordata; class Mammalia; order Diprotodontia; family Pseudocheiridae; genus Pseudochirops; species Pseudochirops cupreus. The sequence continues at coordinate 385,100,953 of CM053582.1, read as the reverse complement.
TTCGAGGACAAGGACTATTTGCATTTCTTCCCACCTTCACCCCATCCTCACACTAATGATATGACTATTAGCCAAATCCTCAAAAAATATCGATGACTTGAAGACTCTGCTCAAAGACCACTTTCTTCATGGGCTTTTCCTGACTCTTCAAGTCACTGGTGCTGTGACGTAAATATGTGTTTAGTTTGTATGTATCCTCTTATTTACTCAGCTGGGAACCTGTATCCTTCCAGTAGGAATATAAGTTCCTTGAGGGCATGTATTGTATTAGTTTTGTATCTGTATGCCCAGCACCTGACCAATGCTTGTTGGTTTGGCCGATGATGTAAACCCAGAGGACAGCTTAGGACCATGGATTCATCCATGAACCATCCTGGAGAGCCAGTTACTCTGGTCAAATAGCATGGGATCTTAAAATACAGCTAGCCTATTTACCAATAAAATGTCATGACCAAAACTCCCCTTAGGAAAGCAAGCTCAAGATTGCTTAGTCCTATAAATGTGAGGAGAGAGGAACAAATGTAACAAACTCATAGAAGTATTAGGAGTATAGGGTCTTAAAGCAGAAATTCCCAAATTAGAGTTCCATTTGACAGTGCCTGAGCTGGGTTCCACATCCAGGCATTTTTCTGACTTTGAAGCATCTGGGCTCTTCTCATCTGCCTTGTAGCTAAGCAAACTCAACATTCTACTCTTGGAGGATGGGGCTGATGTGTAGTAGAAAAAGGGCAATGGATTAGAAGTACAAAAGGTTTGGGTTGAAGTTCTGACTCTGATCCTTATTACCTTATGACCTTGGGCAAATCAGTTATCTCTCTGGGCTTCAGTTTCCTCATTTTTAAAATCTAAGATCCCTTCTAACTTTAAATAGATAATCCAGTAATCTGGAAGTCAATCCTATGTTTCTTTTTCTATTTATTTTTAAAATAAATTTTTATTGATATATTTTGTCTTTATGTTGCTTGCATTTCCCCTTGTAGCTTTACCCTTCACCCTTCCCAGAGAGTTCATTCATATAAGAAAGAATTTCCCTTTTCCTTTTAACTTAGTGTGTTGCAGTGGCTAAGAATTGTTTTATTGACCAATAAGGAACTAGGTCTGACATTTAAAAAAACTATTACTTTAAGAATACTAATAAAACTAATGATGATGATGATGATGGTGGTGATAATAACACTAATGATACTTTAAGAATTCCAATTCTCATTAGGAACCCAGAAAAATTGGGTTTCAAAGTCAGCCATTAGGTGGTGCTGTGGGATTAGGGCAGGAACCACCCTATGCCTGTTACATGTTCCACACCACTTCTTTCATCAACCTTCTGCCTCATCTGGGCTGACGTCAGCTTATGGATAAGCCAGTCTTCCTACATGACATTGTATAATGTCATCAGTGTAGCTGATACAAATGCCATAGAAATATAAAGATGTGAGTCAACTTTAAAATGGCGCAGTGGTTATTGTTCTGGCTGCTAAGGGATTCAAATTTAATGTGATAATCAGTATTTCATGAACTTGTGGGACAGACAGAAGGACATAAAGATGATTTTTTTCTTTTGAATGTTCTCTTCAATCTACTTCCTTTTCATTCCCATGGCTACCTTATCACCTCCCACCTCAACTACTGCAATTGCCTTTTAACTGGCCTCCTGGCTTCCATTCTCTCTAGTTTGTCATGCCAACTGTTGCAGAGTAATCTTCCTAAAGTACTGCTTTTCACCATCTCTAATGCTCCACACAGCTCTCCCCCTACACACTGAATATGAGATCCATGTTACTTGTGATTTAAAATCTAGACTCTTTAGCCTGGTTTTTGAAGTCAAGGCTTTTAAAGACAAAAGTCAAGCCTCTACTCATCAGAGTTCTAACTAGGGTACATGCAATTAAAGGGGAATAAGGGTAGAGTGCAGGCATACCCCATAAGAAAGTGTCTGACAAAGGGCACGATCATGCTGAGAAGAGGGTTGCCCAATCCTTTCCTCCAATAATAATAACAGTTGTCAATTATATAATATTTTGCTTCAATCAATCAATCAATATTTGTTAAGCACCTACTATGTGCCAGCCATTGTGTTAAGAGCTGAGGATATAAAAAGAGGCAAAAAACAGTCCCTGCCCTCAAGGAGCACAGCACATATATTACTCTCACTTGATCCTCACAACAATCTTATGAGATGATTGCCATGACCCCAGTTTTACAGATAAGGAAACAGAGTAGTTAAGTGACTTTCCCAGGGTCACACAGCTAGTTAGATGTCTGAGGTAGGATTCAAGCTCTTCCTGACTTTAAGCCTACCTTCCACACTACATAGATTCCCCAGACTCCTTTAACTCATGACAGCTTTCCTGAGCAGTTCTGGAGCCTGCCTTTCAACCCAAGCTAGTAAAGGACTGCAAATACTGGGATAATTGTTTCTGAATCACCAGGAAGTGCAGTCTTGAGGGAGGAAGTACACAGCCTTGGATGTCAGTGCCTGAGGCAAAGCCTACCCCGTCCTGCCCTAGTTATGGCTCCATTACCGACCATTCTGACTTTACTTCGCTTCTCTTTGATGGGAAATCACCATTCTTGGCAAGTTGCCCTGTTTCTCAAACATGACATGTACAGTTGTGTTTCATTGTTTTCCGTCATAGGGTTCTCATCATCTAGAATGTCCTCCCAACTCCTCTCTACAATTTTTCCCAAAGTCTAGCCTTTTTCACTTGCCCAAGACTGCAGATCACAGTCTCTCTGAATTTATTCTCTGCACCACTCTTTTTGATACTTAGCATATTTCTTTATTGGTCACTTAACATTGTTATTTGGAATTTGGAATTCTTATATACTTATCCCTTCTTCCATACTAGATTATAAACTCCTCTTCTTTTTTTTTTTAAACCAGACCCATGATTTCATTGGGTAGGTAGGGAATTCTCCTGTGAGGAAACTCCCACTATCAATGCAGATCAGCAATAGTTATTTGACTTACAATCTCAGATTGTAAGAGTTGGGGGTGGAGGGCAGTTTACTGAGAGGTTAAATGATTTGCTTGGAGTCATATAGACAGAGATGAATTGAAATTCACATCTTCCTGACTCGGGTTGGGTAAGAATCTTGTGCCAGTGTCTTGATACCTTTCTGAATCCCAAAGCACCTAGGACTTCATAACAGATCATCAGTAGAAGTTCTATGGTGATGACAAAGGTGATTGGAAAGGCACATTTACATTGAGGATTTCTTCCCCTTTTAAGTTTCAGGTTTAGAATTTAAAAACTCTTGGTTCTAGAAAAGAAGTTCTAAATAGGGGCTGGAGTCTCAGCTCACCACTGGTATCTCAGACTTCCTGCTGGAGGGGTACCCCAGAGGACCACAATCTCTGAAGACAAAAGAAGCAAGGAAAGAATCCTGGCTAGCCATTTCCTTCTCCTGTCACAGACATCTTGATACTCCTTGGATTTAATCCTTTTGTCTGTTTTTGCCAATGACAAAGTACATTCTAGTCTGAGAAACCTCTGTGGAGGACTGATGAGAAAGAGAATGAACTAATTTGGTCGTTTTTTTTTTTTAATATCAGTGGAACAAACCTTTGGTAAACATGGACTTCCCTATTTCATCCTTGACATTAGTGATCAAAGTTATCCTCATTGTTACATCTTTCAAGGAACCTACTATTAGCTTTGACATATGCCTTGCTGCAGGAAAGGCTTTGAAGATGCCATTCTACTCCACTTAATCAAAAGCTTTTTTATAGTTAAACACAATAAGTACTGTGGGATCCTGTATTGTCTAGATCTTTCCATTAAGTATGTGATGCTAAAGATGCATTCTTCTGTGGAGTATTATTTGTGAAAGAGTACCTGTTCCCTTGGAATACCCTCATCAAGGAAGTTCTCAATGCATGAGTAGATTATTCTCCAAAAAAAGGTTTTATAGATGGAAAAAAGATACAGGAGTTGCTGATGCTCTCTCAACCATTTTTTGGGAGTGGTAATTAGACTCAAGTGTTTTTCCCACACTTTTGATATCCTCCCCTCCTTCAGATATTCTCAAAATCAATTCGTTAATTTCCCCCACCTTCATTATTTCATGTCTAGTATGGATTGTTTCTACTTGTACTTGGTCTAATTCAACTGTTTTTCCCATCTTTGTTTTTGTCCATCCTATTTCTACTTTGTCTATAAACACATCTGGGATTAGGATACTAGAATACCAATGTGGCTCATGCTCACCAGCAATATTTGCCACCATCACAGAGAACATCCAATTCAGTGTCCAAGTCAGAAATAGATTTCCCATAGTTGCTAGGGTCCTGTTTGCAGATAGATATGGCAGTCTCCTAAATGAGCTCCATAAGCACTCAGAAGGATTTGTCCTTACCATCCAAATACACAAAAGCAAATGGATAAAGAATGCCTAAGGGCTACTAGGTGGTAGAGTATATAGAGCTCTAGTCCAAGACCTGAGTTCAAATGTGAGCTGAGATACTTACTAGCTGTGTAACACTGGGCAAGTCACTGAACCCTGTTTGCCTCAGTATCCTCATCCTGAAAATGGGCTACAGAAGGAAACGGCAAACCACTCCAGTATCTCTGCCACAAAAACCCCAAATGGGATCAAGAAGAGTCAGACATGACTGAAAAACAACTGAACAACAAAGAACACCTATTACCAGAACTATGACATGCAGTTGAAGGAACAACATATAGAGGGCGTCTATTAATATATTACATCTTGGACATAGTGTCACTGCACAGTGAGAAAGGCTCAGAATTAAATAGGAGGAGAGACAATTGGATTGCCTTTGGGATTCTGCAATGTTCTTTTAATGACCTCAAGCTTCTCTCTGAAACAAAGGCTCATATTTTTAATCCCAGCCGCCCTCCAGTGTTATATGGCTGTGAGTCATGGAACTCTATAGAGTCTCCAGAACTGAAGTTGCAGATAGTTCAAAGGGCAAGGGAGAGGCACAGGGTGGGCCGCAACACATTGTGAACAAGGAAGATAAAGCATCAAACGTTAGGAGAATTTGGGAAAGGCCCCCAGCAGGTTGGATGGACTACAAATGGACAAAAGTCTCACAGAACAGGCACGCATCAGCGAGTCATCTTCTGAATTATTATAGTTAATACCCAAATGAGTTCTCAGGTCCACTGGAATACTCAAGTTTCGGTTTGGTTTGGTTCTTAAGTTTTATGCAAGTGGGAGAAATATGGCACATGGTAAATAACACATCTGATCCTGAGGAGCGCTTCTGCATTCCTCCGAAGAGCAAAGGACATTTCTACAAAGACTCTGAATCCAGGAGAAAGATTCTCTAATGCTTTCTCATCCAGCCTCCATAAAACAGACACTGCTTTCTCTCTCTTTTTACAAGCATTGCCTGCATCTCAGGTACTGCCAATCATCGTATTTCTTCTACCTTTTAATCCCTGCTAACTCTAAGGCACCTGGAAGAGAAGAAGAAAAGGGAAGATGGGACTGAGAGGAAGTGCTGTTGAAGAAATCACCTTGCTTGGAAGTCCTGCGCAAGTTATTTTCTTGGAGCCCGCAAAGAATTAATTGATGGATTCCAGGAAAGTGGCAGGGCTAAGACTGACTCAGATAGTATCTGTTTCACAGCTGCTTTCTTCCTACCTTCCTCCAAATCAATTCAATTTAGCAAACACTTACTAAGCACCCACTGTGTGCCATGCACTACAGCAGGCCCTGGGGATACAAAGACAAATACGATCTCTACCTTCAGGGATGTTACATTCCCCTTCCATCAGCCCCTCGAAGCAAAACAAACCTCACTTTGCCTCTTCTTCTGAATTCTAGTCTTGACACTTTGGCAAGACCTATTTTGGCTACTCCTTTGTTCTATCTCTAGAAGAAGAAGCTTGACTTCTTCACAATCCAAAATGTACCAAGAAGTAGAACTGAACCCTGCAGTCCTTTGAACAGGTGATCTTTGATTCCAGGTTTGGACTGGGGGAGTGGGGAGATTCTGATCACTTTCCTGCATCCTAATCTAGAATTCTGTCAATGCAGTTCGACTTTGTCTATCTCTGTTTCTCTCCTATTTCTTCTCTCTCTCTCTCCTTTCTCTTCTGTCTCTCATATATGCTCATACACACACACACACACACACACACACACACACACACACACACACACTCACACACATTTGGCCCAAGCTAAAAGAGAATAGAATAATATAGAATAAGACCTTGAACTAACAACTCGGCCCTTAAAGTCAAACTGTCTGCCCTGTTGGTAGTAGCCAACCAAGCAGAACCATAACTAGGTCAGGGCAACTTTATCTTTTCCCCAGGGCACCAACATTTAAAGCATGCAAAATTCAAAATAATGATTTTTAAAGTGCAAAATTTGAAAATTATTTACAATTATGATGAGTACATTCACTCTTTCAGCAATATTAAAACTAGTTAGCAAGCATAATTAGTTCACTTTGGAGGCTAACAGAGGGCATGCTCTGTCCACCATCCTACTTGTATACCAGGTCATTTCTTCCCAGCTTCTTCCCTCCCCCCATCTTATTTACTGTCCTAGAGTCTCATCTCCACAGGGCTAGTGCCATGGTCTCCTCTCACGGTTAATATAAAAATGCATTTCATGTTGCATGCTCCAGGTTCCACTTAATGCTCCTTGTCCCAGGTACCACAAATTGTTCTGCAACTAAGTCGTTTCTACAATGGCCAAAGTAGCTTCTCCTTTATAGACCCTCACACAGTAGCACCTTATTTTACAGGCCACTGGTATAACTAGGTGTGAAATCCCACCTGTGGACTTTTCTACCTTTTCTCCTATTATTATTGTTACTATTTCCCACCCATACTCACATGATTGCCTAGAAACCAATACAATATCCCATTGTAATTTATGATATTCATGCTTATTAGGACACATAACGAAGATCAGATAGAAAGCTACTTATAACTTTGTAGATAATATTATACCAACTCTTTAAAAAAAAATCTAAAAGTTACTTTTCATACCTCTTTGATTAACTGGATCTTTAGCTACGTAGGCAACATAGTCTGTGGTGTCCTACAAAAAAGGGAAAATCAGCGTGTTTAAAATGATTGGCTAGAACTTACAAAAGATCAGAGTATACATGGAAGCTTAAAACTGTTGGCTTGAAGGCTGGCTTGTCCCTTTTTCTGGGACACAACATAAGGAAATGCAAACTGTACCCAAAACATGGAACTTGTCAAACTCCCATTTTCTGCTCTTTGTGTCATTTTGAGAGAAATAACTTGGAGCCAGCCTGGTCATTGAGAATAGGCCAGAACACAGGGAAATAGTAGGGTGAGCCCATTGAGCATATCTACAGGCTTCCCCACCTAGAACTATTCTTTGATTCTATGAAAGCGTGTTAGGAAAACTAACTCTACCTGGGAGTTAGATTATCTTTTAAATACATTTCCTGCCCCCATCCTTTTCAAAAACAGCTCCACAGGAAGAGTGCTTATGTTCGGACAGGAAACAGTACGGTAGAAAGAACACTGAGCCCATGGCTAACAGACCAGGGTTCAAGTTCCAGGTCTAACACTTATTACTCAGGTCACTTTGGTATAATGGAAAGAGCCCTGGATTGGGAGTCAGAAGGCCTGTGTTCAAATCCCAGCTCTGCAACTTACCTCCTACATAAATGTGGGAGTTGGACTAGACTGCTTTTAAGATTCCTTCTCTCTCTAAATCAACGATCTTCTGAACCCTGGGAAGACGACTTTATATAGCTCAGCCTCGGTATTTTCATCCACAAAATGGAGATGATGACAAAAGCTATGCTACCTAGAAAGACAACTAGGTAACATAGTGGATAGAGCGCTAGGACTAGATTCAGAAAGACCTGAGTTCAAATCCAACCTCAGATACTTATTAGCTATGTGACTCTGGGCAAGTCACTTAGCCTCTATCTGTCTTTGTTCCCTCAACAGTAAAATGGGTGTTAACAATAGTTCCCACCTTCCAGGGTTTTTGGGAGGATCAAATGAGACAATATTTATGAACCATTTAGCACAGGTCTGATGATTAATAGATGATGAACAAATGCTTATTCCCTCTACCCCTACCACCTACCCTGCAGGATTTTATAGATTCATAAAATTACCAGGGATTCTCAACACGGGCAGGCTGGTGAAGCCTATGAATTCCTATAGATTGTTGCCTACATTAATAATGAAAGAAAATGCTAAATTTCAGTCAGAGGTAAGTAAAAATAAAAGCTTTCCCCCCTAAGTCCACAGACTCCCTGAAATCTATCCATGGACCCTGTTTTAATCCAGCCCCTAAATGGTACAGATGGGGTTTAGGAAGGTGAAATGGGAGCTTTTGCTTGGTACCACAATGGCTACAGCAACGGAGCCTAAAGTCAGAAAGTCCAGAGTTCAAATCCAGCATCCAGTAGTTATTAGCTGTGTGGCCCTGGGTAAGTCACTTAAATGCTGTCTGCCTCGGTTTCTTCTACTGTAAAATGGGGATAATAATGGCACCTTCCTCGCAGGGTTGTTGTGAGGACCAAATGAGATAATACTTATAAAGAGCTTGGCACAGTGCCTGGCACATTGTTTTTGTTGTTTAGTCATTTTTCAGTCACCCTAATCTTCATGGCCCCATTTAGGACTTTCTTGGCAAAGATCCAGGAGTGATTTTCCATTTCTTTCTCCAAATCATTTTCCAGATGAGGAAACTGAGGCAAACAGGGTTAAGTGACTCATCCAGAGTCACACAGCTAGTAAGTGTCAAGGCTACATTTGAACTCAGGAAGATGAGTCTTTCTGACTCCAGGACCAGCATGCTATACACTATGGCGCCACCTAGTGGTCCACCTGACACATAGTAGGCACATAATAAATACTTCTTCCATACTCCTTCCCTTTATCCTCAGTTTCTTTAGCTTTAAAATGAGAGGGTTGAATTAGATTTATGCCAAGGTCCCTTTTTTTTAAAATATATTATCTTATGACCCTACATTGATAAGGACATACAGCTAATTAGAGGAAGGGCTATAAGTAAGCCCAGATCTTCTGATTCCTGATCTAGGGCTCTCCCTGTAATACGCATGATATGTTAGCCACTGCACCTTGTAATTATAAAGATAGAGCTTTGCAAGCCTTGAAGTGTCAAACAAATGTGAACTGTTCCCATTAGAAAAATTAATACCACCAGGGCTGAAGAACCAACTTGCTTCCTCACCAACCATCCATTTTGCATTTCAGCTTATTTGTTTAAAAAAAAAATCCAATGGGTTTTCTGCAACACCAACCATGGGATTTGGTGATGGTGTGCTAATGATATATCATATAACGAAAATACATTTACCAAAACAACCTTATGCTGGTCCACCTGCCTTTATATAGAAGAACAAAAGGACAACAAACTTGGTTCTCCCTATTTTTAAAGTTGAATAAATTTAAACACCCAGATTGTGGGATCAAAGAATGCCATAACTTAGACCACAATAATGGTTTTCCAATTGTCTGTGCAAAGCTATCAGATAGTTCAGGAAATTGTTTAATTAAAGATATGTATCAGGGGGCTTTTTTTTTCAGATCAACTCAAAGAAAAGACAAGAAAGGGAGACAAAAAGAAAGGAATAAAGGACTTGTAAGGAAGGAAAAATTCATTTTGTTACAGGATTAAAACAGCTCAAAAAAAAACCAGGATCTGCTGACTCTGTAAAAACAAGACACTATACAAAAAACTATACACACTGAAAACAGTGACATGATGAATGACAAGATTTTAATAATTAAAGATGCTTTTTGTTATCTCAGATCTTGGGGAAAAAACATGCCCGTACAATGAATAAATACCATTTGCAGATTGGAGGCATGACTCTCTAGAGGGAAGATGCAATCAGCTGGCAGGAAATAAAAACCCATGTTTGTAATACCCTCAAGGACAGTCATTTAATAACCCATTCTGAATCATACGGGAAGCAGATCTCAGGGTCAACATAACTTATCTTAGATTATTTTAAAAAATAAAACATACCCCTAAATAAATTGCCCTCCTGAAAATAAATTTCTTCCAAATAAGTAAGATCATAATGGCAAGCTTAGTTTTATGTTTATTAAGAAGTAGTCAACAAGAATTGTTAACTCCTTTGCCACTAATCTTAAGCCTGGCAGGCATTGGGGATTGAGGGGAAGGGAGGCATGCTAAAGCAGAGATTTACTGCACTAAAATCTCTTCCCAAATCTACCACCGTCACACTTTGACCTTAGACAAGTCACTTCCCGTTGCTGAGACTGTTTCCTTATCTATAAAATGAAGAGATCGGAATGGTTGATTTCTAAGGTCCCTTCCTGTTCAAACACTTTATTAATATTTAAGGGGCTAATGACAGCACCTATCTCCCAGGGTTGTTATGAGGACAAAATGAGATAACATTTGTGAAGTGCTTCACAAACCATATAATGCCATATAATTGATAGCTATTATTATTCTTATCACTATTACTAAGTATTGCTTTTGTACTTCCATATTTCCATACTTCAGTGCATCTGTGCTCTCACTCTCGTGGGTACTCCCTCCAACGTTGCAGACTGAAACTCCTCCACTCTTTCTTATTATCCACAACTCCTGGTCTATGTCTTCCCATAAATCCTCCATAAGGAGTTCACCTAACATAGTGGTTCCCAATGTTTCTGGTTCCTCAAACTGCCTTCAACCAATAAAATGTGTTGTGAACCCCCAGGGAAATTTAATATACTACTCATGATTTTTTAATCATTATTTCCTGCTTAAGATTCCATTAAAAGACTTTTTAGCATGAACTGCTTGAACAGTCAACATGAACCCAAACTACTAAATGGGAACACCCTGACCTTTGGATCTCCACATTGTATGGACAGCACTGGAGCAATGAGGGCATCTGTCAGTGCTTGTGCCCCCTTGCTGACTGGGCCCCACCTCCCTTTCTGAGCTCGCTTTTCTCTGTGATGACCTTTATACCACCTCTCCTTCAAGATGCAGTTATTAATATGCGGCAGCTACTTATGCCTGCTAGATGAATTTCCATTGCCCTCTAATTCTTCAGAGACTACGGCATTCCATGACTTTGAGCCGTATAAGAACACTGGGAGAATATTTATGTGGGGAAAAAAAAGTTGGGTCTTTGTTTCAGAAAGAAGCTTGGGGTTTAAAAGCACTCTGCAATTTCTCAAGGGCGATTCAACTCAATATCCATATTTGTTAAGCAACTGTTGGCACAAGGTACTGCGCCAAGCACTGGAGGTACAAAGAAAGAAATGCAATAGTTCCTACATTCAAGGAATTTACACTTTACTGGAAGAAGAAAATAGTAGTACACAGAGCAGTACAGTATAAGAAATATTGGGCAGCTCAGGGCTACAGTCGGTAGAGCACCAGGCCTGGAGGCAGAAAGACCAGAGTTCAAATCCAGCCTCAAACACTACTAGCTGTGTGACCCTAGGAAAGTCATTAACCTTTATTTCCTATCTGTAAAATGGGGGCAATAATGGCACCTACCTCTCAGAGTTGTTCAAATGAGACAATATTTGTAAAGAGTACTTAGCACAGTGCCTGGCACACAGTAAGTTAGGAGAACCTTTAGGAGGCTATTATAGTTGTTCAGGTAAGAGATAATGAGTTGGGAACTAACGTCGTAGAGAAAAGGACACAGATGAAGGAGATGTGGAGGCAAAATTGATGAGACTTGACAACTGATCAATATGATAATCAATAAATGAGAATCTATTATGTGCTGTGCACGGTGTTAAGCATACAATGACAAGTGTGAAACAGTCCCTTCCTTCAAGAAGCTGATCTTCTAATGGGGAAGGCAACTCATACATATCTAGATATATACAAGAAAGAAACATACAAGATATAAAGTAACCTTGGAGGGGAAGGCACTAGCAGCTGGGGAAGGGGAAGGAGGGGACCAGGAAAGAACTCATGAAGAAGGCAGAGCTTCGGCTGAATTTTGAAACAAAACAGGATTCCAGAAGGCAGAAGTGTAACGGGAGAGCATTCCGGGCATCTACAAGAGCCAGCACAAAGGCATGGAGGTGGGAGGTGAAACATCACTGTATACATTGTCCTTCTAATTCTGCCCACTTCTCTCTGCATTGGTTCACAAGATCATCATAAATTCAGATCTGGAAAGGATCTTAAAAGCCAACTAATCTTCATTTTACAAATGAAGAAACTGAAGCTTAGACAAATTTAATAACCTGCCGAAGATCACACAGCTGGTAAGTGGCAAAGGCAAGACTTGAACTCAGTTATTCCTGCCTCTAAGCCCAGTAGCATTCTATCTACTACAACACATTACCTCTAGAGGGGCAGGATAAAGCCCAGGCAAGGATGGGGTCTAGGCCACATTCAGCCTTGACACTGCTTACTGGAAATTACAAGTGAATTCAAAAAGTGTTCAGCACTCTGAAGGTAGAGACTGTAAAATTATACTTATAGGAACTACCTGATGCTGATGGTCTATGCCAGTGGTTCTCAACCTTCCTAATGCTGCGACCCTTTAATACAGTTGCTCATGTTGTGGTGACCCCCAACCATAAAATTATTTTCGTTGCTACTTCATAACTGTAATTTTGCTACTGTTATGAATCATAATGCAAATATCTGATATGCGGGATGTATTTAAATTGAACATAACCCACAGGTTGAGAACCGCTGGTCTATGCAAAGCTAGTCTTGTCCTCCTGGTTCAAAAACTCAGTATACTTAGTTTATATGCTGCCCATGATCAAATAGGGAGTTAGGTATTAGAGTTAGAGTAGTAATATTTTAAGATTTTATTAAATTATCAAAGAACACCCCTTCTCCCCCAAATGTATTCTTTATAGTGGTAATATCATCAAAGGTGACGATATCTGATGTCAGAAGCAATAATACATGGTACTCAGGGAAAGTTCTGTTGGGGATGGGACAGATCATGAACTGGAAGAATCACTTCCTCACCCACTATTTGTTGTGGGGCTGGACTATCCCAATTCTCAGATCAAATGTGATGTGGGAAAGTATATCCCCCACATTAGAGCAGCCCAGTATACTGAAGTGTCTCTTCTCTTCTGGCTTCATAGGCCGAGAGGAAGACTTCCCTTCTCTACTAGGACTCCTACATCTTGGAAAGTGCTCCTTTCACTTCATAGCTTTCCCACTCCTGTCCCTGAAAAAACCAGGACTCTGAAGTAGCCCCTGTCTGAGGGCAGACTGTGGTCTGGTTACTGGTAGTAACTGGGTTGCCCCAGAGCTTGGCTGTAGAAATCCAGAGAAGCATACCATCCTCTCCAGAGAAGTGAAGTTCCCAAGAGGTCCACTCTTCACAGGCAGAAAGTGATGATGGTCACTCTTCCCTGACTTGCCATTCATCCTTGAACTTGCTCATGACCTGCTCTTAATTTTTTCCTCAAGCTAATCTTGGTCTAGAAGAGCAATTCATGCCAGAAGATCCCATCCTTGCCTGGGTTTTATCCTAGGTCTCACCTGGAGCTCACCTGGAATCTCTCTTCCTTCTGTTGGGCAGATACATTCTAAGGAAGCACTCCCCTCCACCCATGCCAGCACCTGGGCCAAGGCCTGTTTGCCCCACCATCGTTATGTTAACTATATCATGAAAAGCAAATTCTTTTATTTGATGCTATATACAGGGGTTCAGAAATGGCAATACATAATTAAAAAGGGAAAAGCAACAGCTAGAATACTACACATACAAGTTGCCTTGGTTCTAATAGAAATAAAATGTTTGCTGAAAATTTGGGAAAATTCATAAATCTATACTTACAGGATCGCCTCCAGAAGCAAAAGAAATGGACTGCATGTGGTGATTTGCAATAATCTGAAAAATACAAGAAGTCAATTAAAACTACACTAATGGTATAAATCAATTACTTTCTTAATTATTAAGGGCCTGACATGAAGATTTCCTTTGAGAAGTAAAAAGTATTCAAGTGCACTGAATTATTGGCTTACAAATATGTTCAGGTGTGCTGGACATTTCACCATGTAAAAGACCATAGTGTAATGTATAGTTGATGGAAATATACTTATTTTACTCTTCTAAGGTATCGCTGAAATATCATCTTCTGGCACATCCTAGTCTAGGCTTCACTTTTGTCTAAGGATGCCCAACATTAGCACATCTTCCTAAGTGATAAAATCCCTGAACAATTTTGAGAAAACTGTTTTCATGGAATCATGGTATCTTTTTGTAGACACTATTCTGTAGAGGAATACTTGTTCAAGATGTATTGAATCATTAAGGTTTGAGCAAATCATGCATATATATATGTGTGTGTGTATAGATATATAGATAGATAGATAGATAGATAGATAGATAGATAGATAGACAGATAATTTATTGGTATTTGCCTGACATCTATTTCCTACAAGTCATATAGAAAGACACTCAAAGAACCCTTAATAAAGAGATCTCTGTCATTAAACAACTAGCTTCAGCAGCAAAACTCCATCTTGTTATGTCAGAACACATTGTCAAAGTTTATGTTTTGTTGAAGCATCTTAGCATGTGAAATAAGGTTTACCATGGTGGGAGTGAGGGTGGGGGTGGAGGAGGGAAGAGAAGGAAGGGAACAAATATTAATTAAGCACTTACTATATGCTAAGCATGTATACTGCGCTAAACACTTTACAGATAGTATCTCATCTGATCCATTAAGAAACCTGTTGCCAATATGTCTGTATTTATTTCTCTCTAAGACATTCCTCCCTAATTATCCTCCCCTGTCTATTCCTCCCTAAAAGCCCTCTTGTATCATAGGCTAAGAACTCGGTTTCTTTGGAAACCAAAACATAGTACAGCATGTACTCTTCTTGTTTGAATAAAAACACATTTTAGGAAAGACCATGTAAGAATGATCCAGTAAGTATGAGATGCCATTGTATTCAACCTAGTGAATAAAATATCCCTGTTCTGAGAACATTATAGTAAATTATGTATCAGTATCTAACTCACTCATTGAGTTATAGTTCTCCCTGCTTCCTGCCTGCTCATTTCAATGGCAGCCAAGCTGTCCTGAGCCAATTGTACCATCTGGTGGCCAATATAGGGAACCTTCTGACCCCAGATCTCTCCCCCAGTGTGGCAGCATAGGGTAGGGGATAGAACACAGGGCTTGAAATCAGAATACCTGAGTCTGAATCCTCCCTCTGATACTTATTAGTTGTATGTTCATATGCAAGTCACTTATTTGCTGAGTTTCAATTATCTGATCTATAAAGTGGGATAATACTATATGCACTACCAACCATGGGATTGTTGCAAGGGATGTTCTTTTGTAATTCTTAAAGTACAGTCTAAAGGTAAATTATTATTCCCCATTACCCCTTTTTTTCTCCAATCAAAAAGATCACACAAATGTATCAATCATCTCTCAAAATTCTGCCTTTTGTCATTCATAGTTTAGTCCATTTCACTGCAGGAAACCTTTTCACACACACACACACACACACACACACACACACACACACACACACAGACACATACACCCCTCCTCTTTAATGCTCTTCTTTCCCTCTGTCTTCCAATTTTTGCCCAGTTACCTTAGAGGCTATATAAAAAGTTTTGAAGTGAAATTAGGATTTAAAATCCTTGATAATGCCAAGAAATTCTTTTCAAAACTTCCACAAAAGTTTCCATCTACCTTTTCTTGCTCTTTCCATTAAATCAACTGGAGCGGCAACCACACTGGCATACCCAGTGGCTGCTAGCACAGGTTCTTAGATCTGCTTTACTAGGAAAGATACCTGTTTTTTAAAGGGTCAACAATCTTTTTTAATTACATTCACTAGTTCAGGGAGAAAGTCAGCACCCTGAACTTCAGAGAAAATACAAGCAGAGAAATAAGGACCAACAGACAGGACTTTGCCTGAATTAAAGAAATACTGCTATACACTTTACATACATCCCTGGATTGAGAGAGCCTGTACATCTGAGCAGTTGGGAAGCTCTGAACATATGGCCACTCAGGATCTCGACCAGGGAATCACAAGATCCTTCCCATAAGCAGCCCCCAAAGCAAATATCAACTCAGAGTATATCTGTACTTCTCATAGCCAGAAGGCATCACAACCCTTGTGACTCAGTGCCTAATTAGAAATTAGCAAAAGGTGTGAAAGCCTTCCTACAAGCAAACCTCCCCTAAGCAAGCTTCCCTTGATGGGCTCCATGTGAGTCCTATTAATGGGCAGGGGAAGATCTTATCATTGCATCAACTTTTTTCCTTCTTGGAATTTGGGATGAATAAAATAGAATTATTTTTCTATTAAACTGGTCTTATCTTGTTTATTTACATTATCCTCCCCTAGAGTCCCACTGTAATGCATGTCTTCCTAGCCTGGAGGTGATTCTGGATTCTTGAAAGTTATGCCAGTGAAATAAGAGTGTTACCAGGTCCTAACCAATCTAGAAAGGCTGCCAGTAGAGACCTGGTACCATACTCTGTCTTTGTCATCTCAGGCCTATTCTAAATTCAGGAAGGCTCATCCCCAAAGTGTTCACCAATCGGTAATGATTTGTAGCTACTACTGTTAATGATTTTGTTAAATGTTTTGTTCTCTGTTGGTAAAGGAAGTACCTATGCTGAGTATATAATGTTTCATATAATAATAGTAATAGATGACATTTAACATCATGTATTAAGATTTACAAAGTGCTTTCCTCAGAATGACACTGAAGAAGGTAGCTCAACCTAGAGTGTGGCTCCTAACAATAGAAGTAGGAAGCAGATCATCTGGTAGGTTAATATTTTAACATCTTGCTACCTAGGAACTAACCTCAGCTGTTTCTATCTGTTAGATAAACATGTGCCATCACCTTCACACACACAAAATCATTTTTTGGTGCCTGGAGCAAAGACTACTATGGTCTGCCATGATGAGCTAGAACTTAACTAGGTCTTTTTCATTAATTAAAACCATTTATACCATTTTGAGAGTCTTTTTATTTGCTTTATGTTGCATTTTATACTCTGACACAGGTTGGAGAATGAAAACATAAGGGAGATCTGGGAAGTCTCTCACCCTAAACTGGGGGAAGTTTGAAGAGAACTTCCAAATAAGGCCTTTACTTACCATGGTAAACTTCCACACCCCCAACCCCAGTTTCCAGCATCTTCACCATAAAACATATGTACCTATCATCTCCCCCAGCTGAACTACAAAGTCACTGAAGTCTGGGACTGCTTTTGCTTTTGTCTGTGTCCCCAACAACCAGCAAAGTACCTGACACATAGTAAGTACTCATTAATACTTATTCATTGACTGATCCAAGACAGTCCACATCTACTGAATTACTAGCTTTTTTAGAGGCTGGAAAGTGTCCTTGCTCTCTCTCTCTCTCTCTCTCTGTCTTTGTGTCTCTGTCTCTCTCCTCTGTCTGTCCCCCTCCTCTCCTCTCTCTCTCTCTCCCTCTCTCTCTCTCTCTCTCTCTCTCTGTCTTTGTGTCTCTGTCTCTCTCCTCTGTCTGTCCCCCTCCTCTCCTTTCTCTCTCTCTCCCTCTCTGTCTCTCTCTCTCCCTCTCTGTCTCTCTCTCTCCCTCTCTGTCTCTCTCTCTCTCTGTCTCTCTCTCTCTCTCTCTCTGTCTTTGTGTCTCTGTCTCTCTCCTCTGTCTGTCCCCCTCCTCTCCTCTCTCTCTCTCTCTTTCTCTCTCCCCCCTCCCCTCTTTCTTTCTCTCTGTCTCCATTTTATCTGCCTTTTCTCCTCTCCTCATGTAGTCATGATTAGAGACAGAGTGATCCCAAAGAAGAGTGGGTGGATAATTGAAAAGCAGTTACTAGCAAGAAGACAGGCTCTTTCTGAAATTTTTGCTTTGGGGCCTAAGTTTCAACTTATGCCACTTGATAAGGGCTTGTCACTTGGATTAAATTAAGATATGTATAAAATCTACTCATGGAAATAGGTCACTCTCAGTAACCAAATGAACCGTCATGTAGAAATATTTTAAGAAATAGATTTCCCCACATTAATGTGGGTGGTGCCCTTTTAAGAATGATCATTTTTCAAATAAATATATATTTTTTTATTTTTGACACTGACAACATGAAACCTTTTTTTTGCGGAAGGCTATAATATTTGCTGCTATAATCTCCTCCTTACAGATTAAAATGTACCTGGAATATATAACTTATTGCATATCATTCATCATTTATGAAGGGGCAATGTTACATAGTGGACAGAGGACTGGCTTTGGAATAAGGAAGATTTGGGTTCATATCCTTATAAATATTGGCCATGTGACCATGGGAAGATCATTTAACCTCTCAGTCCTGCCAACCTTATTTAGAAAAAGGAATGCTGATGAAATCACAAGTCAGGATCATAGATTTTTATCTGGAAGGGTCCTTAGAGGTCATCTAGCCCAACTTCCTTCATTTTACAGATGATACAACTGAGAACAATGGTAGTAAATTAACTTACCTAGGATCACGCAGGTAGTTAAATGGCAGGGCCAGCTTTCAAACCAGATGCTACAACTCAAAATCTAGCATGCTTTCCACTGTACCATCATCTGTCTTCCAGCTATTAGTTTTCATAAATCATTCTTGAATTTATTTATATTTTCAGCTAAATGAGTCTACCCCCCAAAAGTATGAGTAGTTCCTTTAATTCGGCTTGAAACTACATCTGAATCATTCAGGGTCATCCATAATTCTAGCTTTTGGACACTGGATGAACAAATCCCCTTTCATATTATCTATGCCCTTCACAAATTGGACAATTTTGCACTTGCTCTTTCTCTACCTTCATTCTTACCTATTTAAGGAGTCTAAATGTTTGCCTGTTTTGGCCTTTGTTTTTTTCTTGTTTAACCTTCACATGGCAGCTGCTTTAGTCTTTGTGCTGTTCTAACTGCCCTTCCTTGGGACCTTCCCTCACCCCCCTTGTTAAAACTCTGTTATGGGTTTCTTGAACTGGAGTAACTAAAGCCACCTGCCATATTTCCCAACCACTTTCCCCTCTGGCCAGAAAAAAAAAAAAGACTGAAACCATCACAAAAACATCTCACTTTTTGGATCTAACAGCTTTGAGATCCTGCCTGATTTGAGTTTTATCTCTATATGCCCACCACCAGAAGTGAGATAATCTCCTCCCCAAACCCACCAGTGAAAGGAGAAGGTATGGTTTGCCACTCCCTTACTCCAGTTCCTCCATCAGGAGCAGTGACTAGAAAGAGTGTCAGCAATGGCCATGACTTTCCTATTCATTATCTGCTTCTCCTTTTGCATCCATCGATGTTAGTGTGCAGCAATGTTGGAGAAACAGTAGAATGTACAAGGATAGAAGTAGATCAGGAGGAGAATGGGTGGGATGAAAGGAAAGGACCGGATAGTACTGAGAATAGTAACAACCACAATCACACACCCTTCTTCTGAACTCCCAGTCACCTCATTGGACATGAAAAAAGGTCTATGAAAAGAAATATGACCCCAAAGATTGAACATATCTCTGGATGTCTCCATGCTCACTCTAACCCTGCCCCTTTCCTTTCCACCACGTAATCCTCTTGAGCAGATTACTGAGGGCCCCCAGACTCTGTCAATGAGGCCATATAATTAAGACAAGACTATCTGCCAGATGCCAAACAGCTGTTTGTGTGAAAAGTGAGAAATTCAGCCAATCCCCTGAATGTTTCCAAATGTACAGACGTTGTGTAGACAAAACATCTGGATGACTGACTGCATTTTTTCATTTTTTATCCAGATGTTTGGCATCATGTAAACGAGAACTAAATGTCACGCTGGCCTTGTAACAATGATCTCAACTCTCTTGGCTGATCAATACTCAGACAGACAGGATGAGAGATTGGTATTTTGAACTTGTTTCCCTAAGTCACTTTTTTCCCAAGCACCACCACACCTTCAGGTAGTTTCTTTTTTCTTTCATTTATACACTAAGCCAGAATCAGAAATCCTCAAGTGAAAAGCACAAGTTAAAAGTTAATGTAACATTGGTAAATTATTACTAACAGGGATGTATTAGTGTATTTTTTTCTTGAGTTCAAATACATGGGAAAGTCCCTGTGAAAAGGATGCCTGAGTGACAGCAGCTCAGTGATGATGGTTCATTAATGTTTGTTCACACTAAAACAAAATACTTCACTGGACTTAGAAAGTAAAATCCAGATTGACAGGAAGCAAATTATCCCCAAATCTCAGAGTTGGAAGGAATGCCAGGCCATCTGGTCTACCCCATTAAGGCTATCTCCAGTAAGTAGTCAATCAGCCTTCACCTGAGCACCTCTAGTGAGGAAGATTCCATTATTTCTGGAGGCAACCCATTCTACTCTCAGAGGGCTCTAATTATTTAAAAAAAAAAAAAAACTTTTCCTTACATTGAGTCTATAACTTACTTTTCTATAGTTTCTTCCCATTGTTCCTACTTTTGCCTCACTCTGGGACCAAGTGGAACAAATCAAATCTCTCATAGACAGACCTTAAAATACTTTAAGATAGCTGGTATGTTCCTCCCACCCATCCCTAATTCCTTCAAATAATTTTGATATAGCATGATCTGAAAGCCCTTCACTACCTTGATTGTTCTCCTAACTAACCAAAGCTTTCAACTAGCTGGAAGTTTCTTTTGTACTCAGCTTTTAGAAGAGAAAAAAAACACACAAGAAAACAACCTGATATTAGCAATTTAATTCTAAAGAGCACTTCCCAGGGGAAACTGATCCTAATATCCTACACCTTCTGTAGCTCTACAGCTGGATAGTAAGAATTGAAATTCATAATGTCGATCCTGAGGCATTGCAATATC
Source organism: Pseudochirops cupreus (assembly GCA_028627135.1). Lineage (NCBI taxonomy): Eukaryota > Metazoa > Chordata > Mammalia > Diprotodontia > Pseudocheiridae > Pseudochirops > Pseudochirops cupreus. The sequence goes on along the minus strand of CM053582.1, from coordinate 385,080,202 downwards.
CTGAATGAAATCGAAAGAGAATTCAATTATGTTTTGCTCTATTCTTGCTGACACTGCTTCCATAATTTCATTCACATTCATCCCCTCTTATTCACTCCCACTGCCAGCACCCTGGATTAACCCTTATTAACCTTCAAAAGAGTTGACCGTCTTCCAGCTTCTCCTTCCTCCAATCCATCATATATACTCTTACTAGATAGATAGTCTTAATCATGTCACTCCCCTGCAGAAAAAAAAAACCTTCCACTGAGTTCCATCAGCTGCTGAATGAATTCAGTAAATAATACATGAATTAGATAAAATTAATAAATTCATCCTGGCTTTCCACAATCTGGCCCCAACCTTCCTTTCTAATCTTATCTCTCTTCATTCCATTTCATGTATCCTATGTGCCTGTAGACTGGACTCTTGGTCATTTCTTGATCATGTCTTTCTCTTTCTTGCCTCTATACCTTTGACCACACTCTTCACAATACTTATAATGCCCTCCATTGCCATCCACCCTATCATCTCTTTGTTGAAATCCTACTCATCCTTCAAGGCCTAGTTTAAATGTCATCCCCTCCATGAATCTCTAAAAGGTCCCCAACTCTTCTGCAGGGCAGCTAAGTGACACAGTGGATAGAGCACTGGGCTTGGAATCAGGAAAACTCATCTCCATGAGTTCAAATCTGGCCTCAGACATTTACTAGCTATGTGACCCTGGACAAGTCATTTATCTCAGTTTCCTCATCTGTAAAATCAACTGGAGAGGGAAATGACAAACCACTCCAGTAACTTTGTGGAGAAAACCCAAAAATCATGAAGAGTTGGACAGGACTGAAACAACTCAACAACAGCAACTCTTCTGCAAATGCAAAAAGGGATCTATGCTTTGAACTCTAATGTGCTTATCAAATTTTACCTTCCCTTGACACGTCTTATCTAGACTACTACTGTGGGAGTTGTTAATCTTTTGTGTGTCTTTGGTAGTCTGATTCAGTTTAAAGAGACCTTTTCACAATAATATTTTAAATGCATAACATAAAATACAGTCATTTCTTATTATTTGTGGTGATTATGTTCTGTAAAGTCGTTGTGAACCCTGAATTAGCAAGTACTGAAACATTTCTCCTAGGGGAAACACAGGGTTAGGTTCCTGTAAGCTCTAGTTATGCTAGCACTTTCTGGAGTGGTTTCACATACAGATTGATGAATTTCTTCCTCTTCCTTTTTCTGGATGTATCATATTGTTGATTCATTAACATCAAACTCATGGACAACAGCACTACGTAACTCATGTCAGAGAGAAGCTTATCTAACACATGGATCTTCTCCATTAGGCACATCACAACCTTCTTGTGCATAGGAACGCCAGATAGCACGCCAGCCCCACAATTGGGAGCCATTATAAACAATAAAATCGCCAAGAAACAGCGCAAACATGTGAAAATATGACACCAACTAGACCATGAAAAAAATACTTGGTGATAGTATGAGAGCAGGCAGAAAAAGGCAGAGCTTGCCTTGTTCAACCTCAACGAGGAATGTGTGCATTGGGTGACTCGATTTTTTTTGCTGAGGAAGACTACAAAAGTGCCATGAGGATTAAGTTGACAAGTAAATTTTAGTGAGTAGGTAGACAGGAAAATCCACAATCCACAAAGAATAAGGATCAATTGAGTATCGATTACAAAATGATTTTACCATGTATCTCCCATGTCAAGAATGCTCTCCCTCGTAATGTCTGCCTCCTGGTTTCCCCGACTTCCTTCAAGTCCCACCAGATGTCCCACCTTCTGCTATAAATTTTTCCCAGTCTTCCTTAATCTTAGGAGTTGCTTATCTAGAGATAGTTGCCTCTATCTATAGAAAGAATTCCCAAGATTGATAAAATCACAAGTCTAGATCATAGAAGTATAGGTGGATAGGAGCTCAGAGGTCATATGGTCCAGTCCCCCTCATTTTACAGATGAGGAAACTGAGGCCTAGAGAGGTGAAGTGATTTGCCCAGTGTCACACAGGTGGCTGGTTAAGAGGCAGAGCCAATGCTCAAACCAAAACCTCTGACTCCAAACCCAGTATCCTTTCTACTTTACCATCATCCTTCCACTCTACAGTCCTGGGCCTTTCCTCAGCTTCTCCTGTATGCATCTTGTTTGTACATAATTGTTTTCAGTTTGTTCCTTGAGAACAGGGACTGGGTTTTTTGTTTTCTCTTGGTTTTTGCTTATTTGTACCCCCATTCCTCAGCACAATGCCTGGCTCATAATAAGTGTGGTTAATAAATGCTTATTGACCAAATGACTGAATACAAAGGAAATCAATTCTATTGGAATACAGTTACTAAAATGTATATATTTTCAAAATGAGTTCCCAGACCCCAGGTTAAGACTCCCTTTGGATCTCATTCATCTCTCAATCTCCCTCAGCCCCGAGCACTAAGCAGTAAGCTTTCACTGATTATTGGTTGAATGGATGAATATAAAATCAGAGAATTATATTCACATTTAAGGAAGCTTTTCAACAATAGGGCCTGAAAGAGAAAGGATTTTGTGCTTAACTTTCAGTTGACCAGAAAATTAAATTAATTTAATTTTAAAATTAAATAAAATTCCTCGCACCTTCTGTTAGTTGGTTTTACAATACTTTGCCTTGGCAAAAGGTAGGATAGACCATTGCTGTTAATGAGAAAAGGGTAATAATTTGAAAAACTCTAGTGAGCATCCATATTTATACCTTTAAAATTCCTGATCTACGATGTGGGGTATGCAAATAAATGTGACCTTTTTAAAGCATGGTTTAAGGCCATATCACTGATGAGGAAGCCAGTCTTCAATTTCCCTTCTAAAACAAGTTACTGCAAGGTAACAGCAGAATATTGTTTTCCCTCTCTGAAACACCACATCATCATTGATATTATCAAAGGGTATTTATCTGGCTCTCACTTGTATAGAGTACATGGAGCACTATTAAACAAGAGAAAAGATAGGTTCCCTGTGCTTTAGAATAGCCAACGATAAATGTTTCTATCATAACTGGTTAAGGAGGCAGCCTGGTAGAGTTAACATGGTGTACAGTTATCCCTTTGACATCATGGGGGTTAGAAGCATGGTGCCCCCATGATCTGGAAAATCCACATAAAATTTTTTGGCCCTCCCTTCATACCAGAGAAGAAATCTGAATTATTATAGTATTAAAAGACAAAATATGTTGATATTATACAATACTATATATGTATTTTATGCATTTCTAAGTTTCTAAACTTTTTCCATGTCATCTGCTGGCCTCTGCATGTCATCTTTGGCTTTCATAACACTCCCCCAAAATTCCCATTTAATTTCTTATGCTGACCCAAGATATATCAAAACCTTGATGGGGGGAAGTGGCAATGTGGAAGGGATAACTGTACTTGGATAACTGTACCAAATCCCACTTCTCATACTGAATAGCCATTTGACCCTGGGCAAGTCATGTAATCTCTGTTTCCCTTAGAATTTATGTATAAATCAAAGATGTTACGTTAGAGGAGAGAATCTCCATAACAGGAACTCCCTACATGAGAACTGATTACCATTCTCATATATGTTGTTATCATTATATGTATTTACATGGCTGCCTCCCTCCATCATCTCTGACTAAATTCTGTTTGTCCCATTACTTCTGGAAAAAAGATCCAATAGAATGTAAGTTCCTTAAGGTCAGGGACAGTTTTGGTTTTTTGTCTGTATGTTCCCAGCATCTACCACAGATCCTGAAGCATGTCAGGAACTTAATAAATGCTTATTGAATTTTGAATAAATGAATGGATGGATGGATATATAGAGAAACAAATGAATATATTTAGAAAGGAATCAGAGTATTTTTAGAAATGCCTTCAAGTAAAATTATCTCTAGGCTCTTACCTGCTGGGTATCGATGTTCATCAGAGTAAGACTACATGTTGAGACGGTCAGTTTTATATTAATTCCAGAAAACTGAAGGTTACTTTTGCCAAGTACAGAAGATAAACACTTAACTGGAGGCTTTAAAAAGAAGAAAGAAAAATTGGATATAAGTTGCGGGGTTTGCTGCCTAACAAGATGATAAATGTGTCTTAGAAGCTTGTCTTCTTTATTTTACTTTAAAGAAACCAAATCATTTCACCACCCAGGTAGTGACTACTTAGAGTGGAGCTCTGATCACATTGGGACCACTGCCTTATTTGGGAACACAGACCCAAGGTTAAAGTTCCTAAACCCATCCCCTCCCCAATTCAGTTTTTTACAAGGGGGAAAGACATCGTCAAGCACCAACCTAAGGCTTTTGTGGTATTTGTGCTTTTGTGCTAACATTTCCAGACCTACCAGGGACTGTCCTGGACTGAATCTGCAGAGTCAAGGAAATGAATAATGTTGGCTGAGCTCTTGACTGCCATCGGTCTACTTACAATATACATAACAATCTATTAGAGTTGTTACTGGTGGCATTAACAGCTCAGTCAGCCAATGACATTGGTGGAAAGAAAAGTTGGAAAAATAGTTTCTTCTTATATTTTCTATGCCCCACCCCCTACTATTTCTTAGGCCCCATTAGCACAAAATCCCTGCATATCAATCACTCTGACCCTGCTCATGGATGAATACTCTGCAATTAATTCAATCTTCTCCTTCCACCAAAAAAAAAATTGTCGCATTGATATCCCTGCCCTCCAGTACTTTGGCTCAAGGCCCAGCATGGGATAGCAGAGTAGACTGTTGTCTATGTGGTGTGATTGGAAGGGCGCCATAAGGCCCCACTCCCCACCTTTTCCCTCCAAAGATCTCCATCCCCCATAAACGTCTACCATTAATCATTTCTATGAGTTAAGACATTGTTTCCAGAAGATCCCTGTTAAAATGCATAAGTATTAGCAGAGAGCTGGGCTACCATTAACACTTTAGCACCCATTAATACATTATCATAGATGGATTTATTAGATTAGCTAACTGGTGCTGAAATCAGAGTCTTGAAGGAATGGAATATATTCAGGTGGGTGGGCAATCTCAAAAATAGATCCCAGCATGGGACACTGCCCAGGGAACGTAGGCTTGTGTGGGGTTCTATAGTGAAAGCAGAAGGTGCTGGGCAATATGGAACACCGGGTACTTCGGTGCGTATTTTAAGGGAAGAGGAAAGGTGGGGTAGAGAACTCTGCTAGGGGTCAATAGTAGGGCAGGGGCAAAATAAAAGTAAAGTTTTATGATTGATCCTGCTCTACTTTTTACAGAAAAGTGCTGAACTACTCTTTGTACAGGCTGCCATCCATTATTGGAACTCATGTTTTATGTTTATTACGAAGCACATTCTGAAGCATATTGTAAATAACGGTAATGAATGAGTACATTCTCCCATGCGCATCCCAGGTAGCAGTCTGCCTTGCACAGAAAGCAACGTACACAACTCCTGGCCCATCTCCTTTCCTCTTTATATACCATATGGTCCTATGTAAGACAGGCTATTAATACACAGAAAAGACAGACTTAATGTCAGTGCTGATTATTTCACTGGATAGATGCAAATCACTCATCCGAACTTCCACAGTGTTCTTTTGCTGCTAGTTTTTAAAATATGATTTATGTGGCAATAATAATAACGAGCAATAGCTCATGTGTATACAGTGCTTTGCAATTTTAAAAGCATTTGCACATATATTATTCTGAGCTCCTTCTCAGAACAATCTTAGGCTGGCAATGTATATAGAATGAATTACTACAAAGTTCCCTCAACCCTCAAAATATCTTCTATACCTCCCCATTGATGCCTCGAGTTTATTTTTTAACATTTCCTTTTGAAATTAGAGCTGAGGTTTAAAATGCAAATTCATATTAAGATCATTCAAGTACAGTCATTCATGCTAAAGTATAAATGGCTGGCATCAGAGCATCTGCTGAGCAGTGAACTTTAAAAGTGGGGAAGGGGCAGGGTCTGGAGACATTGGGCATCTGAAAACATATGGGAAGAAGACCCAATGAAGTAGGGAAAGGGTACATGTCAAAATAAGAGGTAGAGCAGAAGACAAGCTCAGAAAACTAAACAATTTTGCCTAGGCCCTGCCCTTACTGGATGGGGTGGGGGTGGGGGGGACAATGGAGGAAGGGTGTGCCACAGGGGAGAGGCATTATTATTCCTATTTCACAAATGAGAAAACTGATGTAAGAGTCTTCCTCCAGGGGGAGAAAATGTGATTAGTTCCTTTGAATTTCTGATTGGGAAATCAGGAGAAAAGGGTGCTAGGCCTGATCCTGCCAGCCTTCTATCTTTGTGATCTTTGCAAGTCACTTTACCTTTCTGTGATTCATTGTGTTTCTTCATCTAAAAAAGTGAAGGGGGTGGGGGGTATTGAGCTCTAGGGTCTTTACCAGTTCTAAACTTTTATGATTCTAAATCACATAGTTAATGAAAAAATAGGGACTATAACTCAGGTCTCCTATAACCTAACCCTATATTCTTTCCGCTGCACTATGATGCCACCCAGTGGACCATAAACTTTTTTGCTTATTGAGCAACTACAAAACTTCAAATTATCTAGCATCAAGATCAATGACTGGTAAAACCCAAATTTGACTATATGTTAAAAAGAGTATATATTTAAAAGGGGGGGGGGGGGAGAGAAACATCATTCACACCTAACTCTAGATTTTTAGTCCCCTTCCTCAGAAGAAGGGATTATTTCAGGCAAAAAGAAAAGACCATCATTCCTTTTTTTTATATTCCTACCTGTTTGCCTTCTGATGGCAAGAGCAGACTGTTTTTCTTGAGGGGAGTGGAATTTTTAAAACTCATATACAAGGTTATCTATTTTACTGGATATTCTTCCTTGGTTGAAAAGGGGTTAAATGAATGAGACTGTTGAATGGGATCAGTAAAGTGAATTTGCCTATTCATAGGGGCCTGGAATGAGCAGGAAGAGGATGTGAAAAATATATGCAGCAAGCTGGGGGCCACACCAGAAAAGCTGGTAGTGGTGAGTCATGGCATCATAAACTCATAGGATAAGTGATTTAGAGCTGAGAGGTCATCTAGTTCAACACCTTCATTTTACAGAGGAAGAAATGGAAACCCAGAGAGTGAAATGACTCACCAAGACAGCATAAGAAATAAGTGACTAAGCTGAGATTCGAACTCAGATGTGACTATAAAGCCAGTGCTATTTCCACCGCATCATTCTCACAATCCGGTTGTCAGAGCTTCTTTTTCTGTTTACCAGCCCCACCCTGAGTGACACTAGGGTAAGCATAAGTGCTAGGTAAAGTTGTGAAGGGCATCTGGCTTACTGATCTCTGAAAACCTGTTTCATACTAAAATATTAATGGATTCATGGGTTAGATTCAAGTAGCAGAAGGTACTTTCCAAGAGGCTGGGAAGAGAATCTAGACTATCCTAACCAAAAAGAATGGTCCTTTAATGAAATAGAAATTTCAAGTACTGGGGATCTTACTCAAATAGCTAACCTTTTATTCTGCCCAAACAAAGCCTGTTGTGGGTGATATTAAAGTAGGATAAATTTCCATTGCAAGATTATACACACACATACATATACATATATATATGTATATATATGTATGTATATATATATATATATATATACATACAGAGAGAGAGGGAGGGAAAGGAGAGAGAGATAGAGACAGAGAGGTGGGGAGAGAGAAGGAGAGAGAGAAAGAAGAGGGAAAGAGAGAGGGGGAGAAAGAGCAAGAAGAGGAGAGAGGGAGAGAGAGAGGAGAGTGAGAAAAAAAGCAGAGAGAGAGGTGATATGACATAGCATGAAACTATAGTTAAGGGTCCCTTATGATATATGACAGAATGAACTAAGTATTCTTTTGGGGTCACTGACCCAACAGTCATGGAAACATCAAAAAGAAAACCAAATTATCATTTACCTTGCGTCTTTTAATGGGTCCATTTTCCCCTGGAACAGCTTCACACAGGCGACTTATTGCTTCCCTACAGAACAAAAACCAGAAGCCATGAAAGGTTTGACCTTTCATCTTACATACATTCACCAACTATAAGCATGGATAAAAGCATAGAATACTATAGTGAAATGGATCTCAGAGACCATCTTGTCCAACCCTTTTTCCAAAGTGAATTCCTTCTATAATATCCCCTAAAAGCACTTACTCAACCTCTACCTGAAAGTCTTCAGTGATACAAAGTCACTGTTCCCCATCTCTCCCTCCTAAGGCAGTTCTATTGGTTAAGAAGTTCTATTGTTTAATTAATTCTATTATAATTAGTTCTATTGGTTAAGAAGTGTTTTCATACATTGAGATGAAATCTACCCCCCTGTGACTCCTGCCTACTGGTCCTAGTTGTTCTCTCCAAGTCTAAGTAAAAATAAATCTAATGCCTTGTCCACATGATGACTATTTGAATATTTGAAAATTGTGATCAATATTACCCCTTTCCTCTCCTCCCACCCCCAAAGAAGAAAAGTAGGCTTTTCTTTTCCAGGCAGGTAGATGGAGTACTATAGACAGAGGACCCTGGGCAGCTCAAATCCATCCTCAGGCAATTACTATGTGACCCTGGGCAAGCCACTTAACCTCTCTGCCTCAGTTTCCTCACCTGTAAACTGAGGAGAGTCGTGAAGCTCAAATGAGGTGATGTTTGTAAAACACTTAGCACAAAGTGTCTGGTACATAGTGGGTGCTTAATAAATGCTCATTTCCTTTCTTTTCTTCTTTCTCCAAGAAAAATATTTCTATTTGTTTGACCCAATCCTTATATGCCATAGTTTTGGGCCCTATTACCACCCTGGTTACTTTTCTCTGGATGAATTGTGGCTCCTAAAACTTGGCACATTGATTTAAAATTGTGATTCTATTGCTAGGGGAGCCCCTCTGGAAGTCTATCATGTTCACCTCAGGCTTTCGGGGCCAGGGAAGCTCTACCTGTGCTAGGAAAGCTTGCATAGACAGACAGTAAGAGGATACCTCTGAGATAAGAGTTTGTAAAAGAAACCTGGACAATAATGCATGGAGCAGAGAGAACACTGGATTTCGAGACAGAGCACCAAGGTTCAAATCCTGGCTCCGTCGTTTCTTTCCTGAGCGGTCTACAGCAAGTCACTTCACTATTGTAGGCCTTAGTTTTTTCATCTGTAAAATGAGAGGAGTAGAATACATGGTCTCTAAAGCCCCTTCCTACTTTAAACATAAGATACTATAATCCTTAGAAGACAAAAATTTCAAAGAAGGAAATGGAGGGAAAAAAATGACCATAGAAAGAGGAGTCCCTGATTCATCACCACCATTAATAAAATCCCCAACAAGTATTTATTAAGAGCTTCCTATATGCCAGCCTCTGTGAGAGTTAGGAAACATGTGCAGGCTGCAGGCAGTTGTGTTGAGGCACAGGGAGTGTCAAGGCCCTGAAACAAGCTGGGTCACGTGGAGTTCAGAGCATTGCTCAAGGTTCTCCCACGTGGGGTTACCAGGTGTTTCAGATTAGCATCTCCACACCCTGGGGCCTTCATGCCCTTGTGACTGCACCTTCCCTCTCACAATTTTGTTCAGCTGGGCTCCGTTTTTGTCAGTAGGGTATGTGCATCTGGGATATATATAAGGCTTAAGCCTTGGGAGTAGTTTGAAGTTTGCCTTAAGATCTGGCTGTAAGGCTTCCCCATGGAGAAGACTCAATAAACTTTCTCTGCTTGTACCTCCAAGCCATGACTCTTCTGTTCTGATAGAGAACCCTGACAAGCCTCTGTGTTAAATATCAAGAATAGAAAGCAGCTAGGTGCTAATCAAATGAGATCTTGTCTGTGAGGGTCAAAATGAGATAACATTCGTGAAGTGCTTAACACAGTGCCTAGCACATAGAGACTACTACATAAATGCTAGTTATTGGGTTTTAAAAATTATAGTAAGACAAAAATCACTTTTTGGTTTACACAAATTATAGTTTCCCTTTTCCTGCTTGCAATGTCAAACTTTGGATTCAATGCAGTTATGTGTTATCCATCCTGACAAGAGTTCACCCTTTCTGCCATGGAATCAGCAGGGACACAGGCAGCAGATTTCCTAGGGCCTCAGTATCATTGGGGTGAGCAACTTCCCGAAGATTCAGGATTAACTGAGGGTACCAAAAATAGCCTTATCAAGAAAGAGCACCTTTCACAGTCACCCAGAGGGTCAGTTGTTAACCTCCCATGTCCTGCTCCCTCAGAGTGGGAATCAAGCCAATACCAGTCATGCAGGGCTGAGACAAATCCCTAGGGCATTGAGAAGTGGTTGGGTTTGGGCCATGGTACTGAGAGTAGTTGTTCCTAATATATTTTCCTGATTTGATCTTGCATTTCTATTCTAAGAAACTCATCCGTTTTTCATGACTACAATGTAAGACCATGTGACTAATACAACAGATGGCCATGAGGGAGAAATTCAGAGAGAAGGGGGGTTCAGAGCATCAATCTGAATAGATATGAACCCAAATGGATCCCTACAGGCCTGAATGTAGCATTGATTTGTTATATTATCATGTCTTCCATGAAGAATTAAAAAATTAATCAAAATTTGTGTTTTCTGACAAGATCATAGTCAGCTTAATTTCTAATAATATAAGCCACTGAAGTCTAATTTTTCTCTCACTTTTTGGTCTAAGGAAAATGATATTTGGACTACATAGGACAGAACAAAAATGGTTAAGCAGAGTGTAGAAAGACAGTGAAGAGACAGTCAGGCAGAATGTGGCTGCTGTCAATGAAGTCAAAGTGTTGAAAGAAATAGCAAATGTAATTGCAGAGAGGACAATCTGGATTTTATGTAGAAAAAAATACTTCTTAATTGTTACAGCTGTCCAAAAATTAATCAACTGTCTCAGGTAATGGGTTCCCTTTCATTGAAGGTATTCAAACAGAGAATGAATGACCCCTTGTTGGGAACATTGTAGGGGGAATTCTTATTCAGGTCATGGTCAGAGTAGATCAATGGTTCTCAACCTGTGGGTTGCGACCCCTTTGGGAGTCAAATGACCCTTTCATAGGGGTCACAGGGGTCACCTAAGACCATGGGAAAACACATATTTCCGATGGTTTTAGGCACTGAGACACTGCTCCTCTATCCGTCTCCAGGCGGGTCCGTCCACATGCAGATACGCCCACATATGAGTATTAAAGGGTCGCGGCATTAGGAAGGTTGAGAACCATTGGAGTAGATGGTCTCTGAGTTTCCTTCTAAAGCTTGGATTCCAGAAAAAAACACCTCTACATATTTAATTCCATTTCAGTTCCAAAAACATAAAGCACCAACTGTGCACACTACCTGGTCCTGGGTCCTGGAGGAAAAAAAATGATTCAACAAACATTTATTAAGCATCTAAAAATGGCCAAAAATGGTTAGATGATGGTGATACAAAGACAAAAGTGAAACCATTCCTTCTCTCAGTGAATTTATGTTCTGCTGGGGAAAAGCAACATAAATGTAGAGATAAATACTATGTGTGTGTATTATGTATGTATATACATGTGTACACATATGTATGTGTGTGTACATATATATGTACATATATGTATATAAAATAGGAGATAATATCACCAGGGAAAGGTGCAAAGTACTAACACTTCATGTTAGCCAGTAAAGGCCTCTCGTATATACAACTGTTTTCTTCTCCCTAGGCTCTATTCTTGACTTTCCAGACTTCGCTATTCCCCAGCAGCCTTTTCACCCATGTCACTGGAACTGACCTAGAGACACAGGACCTTAGAAAAGGAACCCATTAAATGGTGACTGAATGTATACAGAACTCATACAAGGTAGTGAACGAGCAGCGGGGGTGGTGTCAGGAGACAGCAGAGAATGAGGTTTTGACCTGGAATTTGGAACCAAATGTACCTGGAGCCAAAACAGAAAGGATGTAATTTAATTGAGACTAATATTAGCAATTAATTGGTCAGCCTAGGGATAAAACAGGTAAAAAAAAAAAAAAGGAGGAAGATCCAAACTATTGTGTTAAACTGTGTCAAGTGACTAACTCTGTGACTAAGCAGAACACTTATAATATACCTTCTGACAAACGGTGGAGGGAATGGAAATGTTCTTTGCACAATAGTAAAGTTGATTTTATGTTCTAAAATTTTGCTAATTTAGGACAGTGTGATTGGGATGTTCAAAGAGGAGATATGATAAATATGAGACAGAAGTTCAGAGGATTTATTACACCCAGAATGTATATGTGTGTATATATATATATATAAATCTAGAAGGCTGGAAAGGAAGGGAAATCAGAGTTCTAGTCATAGGATCATAAGCCTAGACCGGGAAGAAACTTCAGATACCGTCTAGTCCAACATCCTCATTTTACAGATGAAGAAGGGTAAGGGACTTTTCCAAGGTCACATAGGTAATAAATATCAGAGGTGGGATTTGAATCCAGGTCCTCTGACTCCAGAACCAGTGTTCTTTATTCTATGCCATGTTGTCTGGTAATTGAACTGTGATTCCTAAGTCAAAGCTGCAAAACAAGAATCCCTGCCCCATCCCTTCAGTGGCATCAAAAGTTAATACTTTGAAAATCAAGGGGGTACTTGGGTACTTTCATCACATAATTATATAAATGTAAAGTGTTATTTCTAACCCTAATATTTAAATCCCTCATAATTAGGCAAATGATAGAGCTCCTGTAGTAATTACAAATCTTTTAACCAAAGACACAAAAGAAGCCATTAAAAAAAAGTTAGAACTGTAATAATGCATATAATTACATTAACTTGTGGAATTGCCTTTTGTACATTGGCATTGACAGAAATTTCAATATAAAATATTTTAGAAACTGAGAAAGCAAAAAACAACCTATGAAGAATTAAAATTACTTAATCTCTAATTCTCTCTCACCACTACATCCAATTAGTAAGGAGCCAAGTCCTGTCAATTTCATATTCATTGCATGTCTTGTATATATCTCTTTCTCTCCTTTGATACTGTTATCATTCAGTGCTTAGCCCATAATAGGCATTTAGCCCATGCTTACTGACTTGACTAAAATGGAATGGCTGTCCCATCCCATAGTGTGGGGGTGGGGAACCTGAGGTCTCAAAACCACACCTGTGGCCCTCTAGGTCCTCAAGTGTGGCCCTTCGACTCAAACCAAACTTCACAAAACAAATCAGGGAATAGGAGGAGGTGGTGGAACAAGCATTTATCAAGCATCTATTCTCTACTAGGCATTGTGGGCTCAGCACTTTACAAAAACTATTTCATTTAATCACAACTCTGTGAGGAACTATATGTATTAATATTATCCCTGTTTTACAGTTGAGGAAAATGACTTGCCCAAGGTCACAAAGCTAGTTCAGTTTCTAAAGCCAGATTTCAGCTCATCTTCCTGACTCCAGGCCCAGTACTCTATCCACTGCCTTCAGAAGCACATCCCTGTAGAATTCTGATAAGGTGAGTGGTTAGTTGCATTTCCATGAGGTTGTATCAAGGGTAGGATTGTGTGTGAATAGGGAATGGTAGTAGAGGAATGAGACCAGCCTTGGAGCAATCTGACTTCTTGTGCAGGAGAGAGATTAGGAAAGTCTACACCACATACTGCCACAGGGTCTTACCTTGGGTTTCTTTTTTCCTTTGGTGTGTTTGTTGGTGGGCGTTTCCAGTACTAGAGTCAGTCTGAATTGTGCTCATGCTAACTGCCCCCACAAACATCCAAGACACACACTCATAACTAACAACTAGTCAGTGAACAAGTGGTGACGGTAGTGTGACATCAGATCTATCCTAGCATTACTTTTCAGAATAGTATCAGTTAAACCTTTCATCCATCCTCAGAGTGTGATACTTGGGGAACATTAGGTAGCCTAATAATTAGTGTGATTTAAGGATTCCTCTTACTAAGAACCACAGGGTTCTAAGAGACTTCAGATAAAATATCTCATTGATCTTCAAGCTGCAGCACTACTCTCCCCTCCTTAGCCTCAATTCCCTCCCCCCCAGCTGTCCAGTCAGGACACTAATAGATCACACAAAGGTACCCAAGTCAGCTCCAATTGGCTTTCACTAGAGCTGATTGTTAAAATATCAGTGTGAACATTTATACCCTGGAAATCATCAAATTAGAGCTTGATTTCTTTTCTTGTTGTTGTTGATCTCTAGACTTAAGAAAGTGATGGATAAAGTATTAAACTTAAAAGTGTGACACAGGAACAGGCTGGTTGTTTAATTTTTCAGGATATCTGATTGTTAAACATTTAACAGTAAACTCTTGGGTAGGCGATGTTTCCTGAAGGCCATGTTAATATTTGCCTGTTCTGGTAGCTGCTTTTTAGCCTTCTTTCATTAGAATATCTGGGCAGCTAGGTGGCACAATGGATAGAGCGTTGGGCCTGGAGTCAGGAAGACCTGGGTTCAAATCAGCCTCAGACACTTTCAAGCTGTGTGACCTTGAGTAAATCACTTAACGCTGCCTCAGTTTCTTTATCTGTAAAATTAGAGAAGGAAATGGCAAACCACTCCAGTATTTTTGCCAAGAAAATCTCAGATGGGGCCATGAAGAGTTAGACACACTTGAACAAATTAATTAACAACAACAAATTCGCTTGTCTGTTTGATTCCCCTCCTACTAAGCTCATGAGGCCAAGAACCAAGCCTGACTTACTTTTGTATCTCCAATCAGTATCAGACATCTGCACTTAACTGAGAGCTTTCCAAATGTCTGGTGAAAAGAATCACATACTAGTTTATATTGTATTTATTTGTATCCATATCTTATCACCCATACTGGATTATAAACTTGTCAAACTCAAATACTGTGTCTTTGTAACTAGGGCCAGTGAGAACGAAGTTGTATCATTCAGTGGGAATAACTGACAGGACACTTTGTAACCCAAAGCTAGAGCCAAATTTTTTTTCAAGGAGGCATTGGTGCTACAGGGGAAAAAGAGATGCTGGTTGGATCTGGAGCCTTTATATCCAGGATCCATTTTTCAATCTGACATCTATTAGTTTTATGCAGTAGATAGTCATTTTTTTTCTCTTTGTCCAATAAAATTGGGATAACAATACTTAGACTGCTTTGTAAGTCTGCTGTGAGAATCAAGTTAGATAAATGTAAGAAACATAATACATAAATATTAGTTATTTATCATCATAATATCCTCTATTTCTGAGACATGATCAAGCATAGGAAATGCTGCTGGATGCCAGCAAGGTCTTTAATCTACTAATGTCATATTTTTGAAATGGTACCATAAAAGCTCCTTCTCTCTCCTCCAATTTTCTGGAGTGTCTTCTTGCACAGACAATATATGCAAACCTGATTAAGCTTTTCAAAGTATTAATCTCATCCAAACTGAGTGACAAAAATCTGTGACATGATAAAATGAGACCCTGATGAGAAGTCAGAAGACCGGAACCTGCTGCCTACTAGCTGTGTGACCTTGGCCAAGTCATTTCCCCCCCCAAAAAATCTAAGATGCCTTTTCTTCCTTTGCAAAATGGGGGTAATAATGCTTTCACTGTACATACCTCACAGGGTGTCAGATGTCAGTGCTCAGTTCTGTATAAATGTAAGCTATTATTATCATCATCACACACCATGACATTACCTATATTTATTTGAGCATTAATCTTCACTCCCTGATTCTTCCACAAGCACTTTTTCAAATGACAAAAATCAGCACCCAGCCTTTGCTGTGAGTATTAATTCATGTGCCTTACTGTGAGCCCTAAGGCTTTAGACTCTCTTTAAATAGACCCGAGAGATGACTTGGTACTATTAGAGAAATAGAATTCTCGGGACTTCAACATACCCAAAACATATAAAGATAGAAAGGCAAATTCTAGATAAATGACTCTCCTCAGGAAAGTCTGCTGAGCTGAATTCTGCTATAGTTCAAACAGAGGGAACAGAACAAAGTCTAGCTACTGATAAATGGTTTTGCTACCAGAGGCTGAAGCTATAAATAGGCTTATTATTCACTTCATTATTCCCTCTCATCTCATCAGATTTCCAGTGGCCTGTTACAGAAGAGAGGAAAAAGCTTCATGGCTTGGGAATAAAATGCAGTTTTGACTGCGGCCAGAAAACAGGCAAAATAATGTTGTAGCATTGAGAATAAAAGCTCCCACGCAGCTTGGCATAGAAGAGGAATTGAACACTACATGATACTATCGGGTTAGAGGAAGAAAAGAAATTTAAAAGAACCAGGAGGGAACAGAATTCCAAGGTGGTCTCAATTGACTCTCATACTCCTGCAAACCATCGAACAGTTGTGTAATTTCACAGAATGAAAGAAAATCAATAACAAATTTCCTCCTTACCTATTTCCTCCTCTGACTATGTATTTGCCCTTCCTGAGTGAAAGGCACAAGTAGGGTACCAGTGCCTTAATGGAAGCAGGGAAGGCTGATTGCTTTCTCCTTTTCCACCTACCTACCCTCCCGCTCCAGAAATGAAGCTATAAATAAAAGCCATCCGCAACCCTGCCCATTCATAACTTCAGAAGCATTTGCTCATTGCCATCTTAACTTTGGCCTTCGAGCTTTCAGTGTCCATATTAAACTTTTAAACAAGACAAATGGAAATGTCTTCTGCTGGTTCTGAGTTTATAGCCTTCAGTCCACTCTGAAATCAATCATTCAAGCAACAAACATTTATCACTTTATTTTTTACTGGATATGCCGGAGAGTTCTAGGCACTGGGTGTACAAAGACCAAAATAAAATTTAAAAAAAGAAGGAAGGAGCAACTATTGTTCTCAAGACTATATTCTGTTGCGGAAGAATATATAAAAATAAATATATACAGAATAAATGCAAGGTAGTTAAGTTAAATATAAGGTTGTTAGGCAGGAAAGATACTAGTACTTGAAGGTCTAAGGAAAGGTTTCCTGTGGAAGGTGGTACTTGAGTTAGGTCTTGAAGGAAGGGAGGGATTTATGAGGCAAGGGGGACAATACAGTGAAGTCTAGGCATGGGGGACAGCCAGTGGAAAGGGACAGAGATGAGAGTTGAAGAGCTGTATGTAAGGAACCAAAAGAAGGCCAGTTTGCCTAAACCATATGATATAGGAGGAAGAGTAATGTATGTGGAATTAACAAATTATATTTACCAATAATGTGCATTACAAGTTTGGTATGTTTTATATTTCATTAGAATATTTATTTTCATTTGAAGAATTTTTGATTCTATTGTTCAAAAAATAAGAAAGCGGAGGCCTAAAATGCCTGGTGACTCAAGGGACTGACCGGTGGGAGAATGTAATGTAGACCAAATTTGAAAAATAGTGCCCATTTCAGAAACTACAGTAGCAAAAGAATGGTGGGAGGAACAATGGGACTTTGAGTAGATGTTTTATGAGGGAAATAGAACAAAAGAATTCCAGAGGAGTTTTACTTTCTTGGAGCTCGGAGTAAGAGACCAAGTCCCTTATTTTATAGATGAAGAAGCCGAGAGCCAGAGAAATGAAAGAATTTGCCTAAGAATGCAAAAACTTCCCATCCATGGAAGTGATCAGCAAACAAAGGGAGCTTGTAGGCTTGAGAAATCTTCTTTTTGCCTGGAAAAAATAAGTTTCCATTTCTTATCTATTTTTTTTTCCTGGATGAATCAAACCCTTTTCTCATTCCTCATTTTGGCAGCATTAATTACAGACAATAAAGTTAGGACGCTTCTGGCTGGAATCTCTCTTCATATTTCAGTTGCTTTTGAAGGATCCAAGTCACTTGGTTTGAAGAAGATTCAGTCCAACTTCAACATTTACTAAGAAAGTTTTACTGTATTCAAGGCCCTGTGCGAGGCAGTAGAGATTTATAAACAAAAACAGTCTCTGCCATCAAGGAGCTTACATTCAATTGAGAACGAACTACAACACATATGCAGGAAAATGAATGCAGAGTATTTTAAGGAGACCAAAAACATCAACAACTAGGGGGATCTAACATTCCTATAGGGTTCCAGAAGTGGTAGATGAGAAGAGGGTGTTTTCTAGGCATGACAGACGGCTTATAGAGAGGCTCCTCTAGAGGTAAGGAGATGGAACAGCAACTTCAGGAAACTTCAGGTAGGCTAGTTTCACTGGAACACAGTGTGCGTTAAAGGAGAACAATGTGAAGCAGGTCTGGGAAGGTAGGTTGACCAAACTGTGAAGGGCCATAAATGTCAACCCGAACAAAATGACCCACAGAGAAGCAGTGTACAGAGTATGACCAAATCAATTTTCTTCTGATTGATCTGCTCTATGTTCTTCTCCCAGCCATTTGTAAAAAATATTTTCCCAACTATTTTAACGGCCAGTTGCCAGATAATTGACAAGATTGGTTAAAAGTTCCAAAATAATAAGTCTGTTCTCTCTAATCCTCAACTTTTACCACTGCAGCAAAGACTACACTGCACCCCAGAGATCCTATTGGAGGCCTAGGGCTAGAAGACTATCCATAGGAGTGTGAACAAATGTAGAAACCGCTGAAAAATGGTGGAGTCAGTTTGGGTGTTACAACCCTGCCCTCAACATTCTTATGCAACATTTCTTTTTCCTAGTCATAATGTTTATTATGTTTGTTAGGCAATGGAAGATGATGGGTCAGGGAGATTAGTCCACCAGGAGAACCAATGCAAAATCAGAGACAACTGAAGAGAAAGTCTATGTCAAGAGAGTCCACAAAAACTGAGCTCAAAATGGAGCACTGAATTAGAGCTGAAAATTGGAGGTCAAGAGCCAAGGATCATAAAAAAAATTCGATGCAAAGGCAGAACAAGGGGATGGAACCCAGCAGGAAGTCAGTTACTATAGAAAAAGAAGGAAAGTTCCTGAGATTCAGAATCTCAAAACTAAGGAAATGCATGCTATTCTTGCTGTGGCCTGACCCAGCAGCTGGTTTTCTTTGGCATGGGCCTCATTGGACCTGGGGTTCAAGTAATGCACTGTAATTAGCTAAACCTGTCATAGTATCATAGCATTTAGAGCCAAAAGACACCTCAGAGATCATCTCATCCAACCTCCTTATTTTACAGACAAGGAAATGGAGACCGAAGAAGTCGAAGTGACTTGTTTGAAGTCATACAGTAAACAGCAGAGCCAGGATTTGAACCCAAATCTTCTGACCCCAAATCCAACATTCTTTCTACTATACTGTACTACACTACACTCTAAAAATTCTACTGGTCTGAATGTGGTAGAAGACATCATAACTTCATCTCTTTTAAGACAATTGTTATTCAGATAAATCGTTCTTATAAATGGCCAGAAATCAGATTTTTTTTCCCCTGTTCTCTTCACTCAGGAGAATATAATATTAACTGAAAATAGGCAAAACATTTCAAAAAACAGCCAAGAATATAGTCCTCCTGCACCAGGTGAGCTACTTCATAGCCAAGCCCATCCTGCTCCTTTCCCATGGCTAGTCTCACAAGCCCTTTCTTGGTCTTCCTACCTCCTGTCCTACATGACAAAATTCCTATTTGAAGCTCTAAGCAAAAATGATTCCCAGAATTTGATGGGAATAATTTATACTATTTTAATCTGACTTGTGTGACAATGTGAAATGGCATTTTCTCTGCAACCTAAGATCTTAAAGAGTTTCCTGGGGTACTGGGAGGTTAACAAACTTGCCCAAATTCATACAGCCAATATGTCTCAGAGGCAGAACTGAGACCTAGATCTTTCTAACTCTAAGGATGGCTTTCTATCCACTATATCACATAATAGCAACAGTGATGATGATGATGATGATGGCGATAAAGATGATGATGAAAAAAAAACCTTTTAAATATCTCATCATAGTATGGTATCAAATGTAGTTTCTCAAATTTTCTGCCCATGAAGCAAAAACTGGAATGTTCTACCATGCTAGAAAGGCTCTGAGTAGGTTCTGGCAACAGATTACATCTGCTCTCTGAGGACAAGCCTAGCTAAGCATAGAGAAGTTTATTGCCAGTAGGCTAGGCACTAAGTAATTCTTTGGCCATAGCAACCCCTGAAACAGAATTATTTGATTATAGCAACCCAGGAAACTAGGAAAAATATAAAATAGATGATTTTTCTCTGTGGTCCTCTTCCACTTTTCCACCTCACTTCAGTAACACACTAATGTGAGCACATCTTAAACTTCACCATCTGTCAGAATTGAACCATCTCCAAGATCTGAAATTTTGGAATTCTACTCTATGACTACAACCTCCTATCCTTCCTTCCGCCATTCCTACTTTCTCACTCACATTAATCTCATCTTCACCTTGAACCATCCATGTTGTATTGGTCTATCTTACCCACTTGCACTTTACTTGTCTCCATATTGAGCTTTGATTCCATAGTGTACCATTTTGATGTTTCACTAGTTTTTACTATCTAATCCCTTCCTTGACATGACTTTCTATCATTCCTGACTTGTGAATTTTCATTCCTAAATAAAACCAACATCCAATTCCCCACACTTATAACCTTGGAACTATTTTTTGAAAACTTCCATTTCCCCCATTTTCACATCTCCTTATTTGCCAGGTCCTTTCAAATTCAATCTTCTCTCTCAATTTCATCCCCTTTTTTTCTCTTCCTCCTACAACTTACCTTAACATAACCCTCATTAACAACTGCTTAGACTTACAGCAACAGTCTACTGACTGGTCTTCTTAACTCCAATCTCTCCTAACCTGACTTTAGTTAAAATAGAAAGTTTCCCCTCTCCCCAATTCCTGGTGCTTCAAATGATTACTTGCTGGCTTAACACCTCCCTGCTCGCCCATACCTCAAATATCTTTTGGATAGTTTCTCCATCGGTAACTTCTATCTCCTTACATCAGGGTTATATGTCCTGGGGTCTCTACCTTCCCAAATGGATTTGTTTTAAAAACAATGTGAATTTGGGGATGCACTTTGTGAATCCTTCAGACACAAAAAATCAACAAGCATCTATGTGCCAGATAGTGTACTAAATACTGAAATATCAAGACAAAAATAAAACATTACATTATATATTACATTCTATAAGGGAAGACAATATATATCTAAATAAATGTCTATAAAATAAATATAAGGAAAATGTTAAGGAGGAGCCAGTCATTCGATCAACTAGTGTTTATTAATTGCCTACTATGTGCCAAGCATTATGCTAAGTGCTGAGGATGCCCAAAAAAAAATCTGGGGATGCTCTCAAGAGGTTCACAGTCCAAGTCAGGAGATGACATGCGAATAACTATACACAAACAAGATACATCCAAGATAAATTGGGGGCAATCTCACTGAGGGTGGACACCAACAACTAGGAAGATTAGGAAAGGTTTCATGGCAGGAGGTGTCACTTAAGCAGTTTTTAAGGCAATGAGAGATTCTAAGAAATAGAGATAAGGTACAGCTGCATTCCAAGTTGGGGGGCCCAGCTAGTTCAAAGAGAGGGAGACAGGAGAAATCCTGTATGAAGAGTACCTTATGAGGAACAACAAGGAGGGAGATATTACTGGAAGGGAATAAGGTTAGACAGGAAGGTTGGGGCCTTCCTGGTTGTGAGGGGCTTCAAAAGTTAAACAGGGAAGTTTATATCAGATCCTAGACCTAACAAGGAGCCAACAGAGTTTATTGAATAGGACAGTGACATGGTCAGAACTGAAGTTTAAAAGAAATCACTACAGTAACTATGTGGAGGATGGATTGAAAGGGGGAAGTACCTGAGACTTGCAATAGTTTAGGCAGGAGATGACTATGGTCTCAACTAGGGTGGTAGTCTAGTGAGGAGAGAGAAGGGGATGGATATGAAATATGTTGTGAAGGTAGAAACCACACGATTTGGCACCTGATTAG
>CM053582.1:384992628-385057974 GCA_028627135.1 Pseudochirops cupreus | reverse complement strand
ATCTGAAAGGTTTTAGAGATTTGAGATTGGAGGTAAACAGAGAGATTGGGGCAGGAGAGGTAGATCTGAGACTCATCAACATAGTGATGATAACTAAATCCATGGAAACTGAGATCACTGAATGAAATAGTTTAGAGGGAGAAGAGAAGAGGGCCCAGAACAGAACCTGGAGGGATGCCTGCAGTTGGAGGGTGTGATCTGGAGGAAGATCCAGCAAAGGAGACCAGGAAGAAGTCAGGTAGGTAG
Organism: Pseudochirops cupreus; assembly: GCA_028627135.1. Classification (NCBI taxonomy): domain Eukaryota; kingdom Metazoa; phylum Chordata; class Mammalia; order Diprotodontia; family Pseudocheiridae; genus Pseudochirops; species Pseudochirops cupreus. The sequence continues at coordinate 385,057,728 of CM053582.1, read as the reverse complement.
AAGGGGAACCAGGAGAGAGTGACATCCTGAAAGCCCAGAGCAAAAAGAGTATCAAGCGCGAGCGATCAACAATGTCAAAGGCTATAAGAGAAGTAAAGGAGGTCACTTGGAATTGACTTGAAAGTCAGTTTATAATCTACACAAGAAAATCACTTTCATGATCTCACATTGACACACACCTTTTTCAACACAAAGAAACCCACAGAAAGAATAGACTGATAGCTCTTTCTCAGTTCTGCGGTGGATAGCACATGGTCATTCTTAGCTGTCAAGTTCATTCCAATAACTAATGAGACTCTTGCATGTTACCTGCTCTTCAAGTGCTACCTCCCCCACAAAGCCTTCCCTATCTCTCCAGGCTGAAAACGATCTGTCTCTCCCTAGATTTCTCATAACACTTTGACTAGATTGCCTTTGTAGTTATTACATCCTGCCTTGTAGTAAGTTATTTGTTTATGTAGCCCTGTATAAAGGCTCTGATTCACGGAGATGACCCTGGTTTCTTGAACACTATGCCAATGGAGGAAAAGTTCTGAAAGGTTTTACCAAGATAGGATGACTTCACAGAGAAGCTACATGAAATAGTAGCCCTGAACTTGGAGTCAGAAACACTTGGGTTCAAATCCCAGCTCAGACTGATGTGTGATCCTTGTCAAGTCACTTAACTTCCCTGTGCCTCAGTTTCCACATTTGTAAAATGAGGGGCTTAAATTTGATGGCCTCTAAGATCCCTTCCAGCTCTAAATGTAGGATCCTATGACTATGGATCAGATTGGGTATCTGTTGCTGGCATCTATCTTAGCTATAAGTTTAGAAGAACTTATCTCCAGAAAGTTAAATACCAGGAGAAAAATTTTTAACTACTGTAATTCATAAAGGCCATCTACTAAAGCATGGAGTGTGGCAATATATATGGGAGAGAGATTGATACTTGAAATGTGGAAGCTGGCAGCCTTTGCTATGGATTGAGCCCTAAAGTGAAGCAAGAAGTCTTGAGTGTGGGTTCTAATGCCTCCCCCATACAGCAATATTAGTATTGGGCAGCAGTGATGAAAATACCCAGATCAGACTGTATATATATATACACCCAAATAGCAAAATAATGAGTTCCACATAGTTTCCATGTGGGAAAAAGAGCCCCGAGGGCGTGAAAGCAGACTCAGAGTAAGTGAGATCAGTGGCGATATCCTAGCAGTCAGGGAGTTCTCACAATTAAGTTACTGATGTTACTGCTTTCCCGTAGTTTAGCACACGGGAGATTTCCATAAATAAACACAAAGAAAAATTTCTTGGAGAGAACCAGACAATGCAACCATGTCTTTCCTGAGTCTTAGAAGCTTATTTATTTGGATCTGCTTCTCACTTCTTAAATGGCCAGGTCTGACTAAAGGCAACAGGGTTGTGGCCAACTTAACATTTCATCAGATTAAGTCTCTTCTCTTCCTTAAACAGTTCATCTAAACATTGCCCCCAAACCTTGGCAATGAGCTAATGTTGTTAAAGTATTCTGCAAACCTTAAAGTGCTATGTAAATGCTAGTGATGATTATGATGATGTTGCTCTTGGCTCACTTGCTCTTAGTTCTGTTGCCTTTCACAACTATTGGGCTAACACTGGGAGAAGGAGGGAGAACCTGATTTGGATTGCAAAGAAAGGGAAGAGCCTCAAAAAGTGGAGATGGGGGTAGTTCATTTGAGGCAAGAAGTCAGGAAAGAGCAAAAGAATGTAGAGGAAGAGACTGAGAAAATCCATCTTGTTTAGAGGGTATGTGAAAGAGAATAGGTTTCTGCCTCTACTCCATTAAAACTAAAGTCTTATCACTAAGTCCTATGAAGGAGGAGGGATGCTGAGGGAGTTGATATCAAAAGCCTTAAATCTTCTCAGTAAAGTGTGAAGCTGGGCGTCTTCTCAGAATGAGGTTGGATAAAGTAGAGTTCAACACTTGAAGACAAAAAAGAAAGAGGTTGAAACAACAGTGTGAGAAACACTATTGACTCTATAAAATATGAATAGAAGGATTGCCTTATAGTACTGAGGACTCAGGTAAGGTTTTATGCATGCATACACACACACACACACACACACACACACATACACACACACACACACACACACATGCATACCCCCCAAGTTTCTACTGGATAGAGTCAGCACAATTTCACAATTTTTTCCAGCAACATTCAACCTCTTGAAAGTAGGAACAGAAGAGGAAGAATGACCTCATATAGTACCTCAGCAAGGCAGAAAGAAAGGAAATTAGGGGAGCAAGAGATACAAAGGGTAAAGAAAGGGAATTATTAAAATGGCTAGTCATGGTGTTAATACCGGTAGGCAGTAAATTAAGGGTAAAGCCATAGAAGAAGGTAGAAATGTGTTTGGGAGGTCAGTAGATTATAGTAACAAGCACCTGGAGAATGTGTATATAGGATGGCATTAACAACAAAGTAAGAGGACTTACACCTCCAAGGAAACCACTGATGAGAAGTCTCCATATCCACTAAAGTATTTAAAGGAGCACTTCTTGTCATAGCAAAGAATTGGGAATAAAGTAGATGCTAATCAATTGTGGAATGGCTAAACACATTTTGTTACATGAATGCAATGGAATTTTACTGTGTTGTAAGAAAGGATAAACGTGATGATTACAGAAAAGCCTGGAAAAATCTACATGAACAGATGCAGAGTGAAGTAAATGGAGCCAAGAAAACAATACACAGTGACTACAGCAATGTAAATGGAAAGAACCGCACCCCCCAAAAGAAAAAATGAATGAACAAGATTATAGATCACACACGATTCAAAAGAAGAGATATGAAAGGACACTCCCAATCTCCCCCCCTTCTTGGAAGCGGGAGGTCCACAGGTGTCACACATTGCAGACATTTTTGCACTTTTTCAATGTATTGATTGGATGTGATAATTTTTTCTTTGTCTCCAAAAAATACTATTTATTATTTGGGATGGTCCTCTGGAAGGAAGAAGGAGAGAGAGATTGGGGAATACTATGATGATTTAAATAACCAAAAGACATTAATTTTTTTTAAAAACCATTTTTAAAAAAATTAAGAGAAGGAGAAGTGGTTGAAAGATAGTCTAGACTCTAGGCTCTGGGAAAAGAGAAAATATAAAGAGGAGTTGTCAGTATTTGAAAGGGCTGCCAGGGATAGGGAGTTATTGGGGGGAAAGTCAAGTTGCAGTTAGTGTGAAGAAGTAAAAACAGTGTAATGGAAGAGATCAAACATGACATGGAGAATTTTTTTTAGGGAAACAACTATTAGATTATGAACTCCCTGAGGAGAGAAGCTGTGTCCTTTCATATGTGAATTCCCAATGCCTTGAACATATTATGTACCTAGTGATCAATAGATTTGAATTCTTGACTAAAAATTTTATTTTGCTGTTCCATCTCCCTCCTTTTCAGAGGTGGGGTTGGGAGGGAGGTCCAGAGGGGTGGAATATCATGCATAGCATCATGTTTTTTTCCTATATTTTGATTGGTTTTTCTGATTTTTTGCTTTTTTTTCTTTTCCTTTAAAAAAAATTCTTTACTATAAAGGATGGCTCTCTGAGGGGTTGGAGGGGAAGGATTCAGGGGGAAATTTAGGTGATACAAAATCAAAACACATCAATAAAAATCTACTTAAAATGGTTTCTAGACTAAAAATAAAGTTTTCACCAGCCTTGGTTGTGAGTGATGTGTGACTGTCTCAAAAATTAAATTTGCCCTGAGCCACTATTGAAGAAAATAAAAAAGAAAGAACTGCAGTTCTAAAAGAGGCATTATCAAAATGCTTTGAGAAACGGCTGCACTGGGTTACAATGCGTGTACAGCCTCCCAGGGCGATAACTTTGAGGGGGCAGCAATCATTTAGATAAACGCATTTTAACACGCTTATTTTTTTTAACCCGGCTCTTCAAGATATTGTCTCTGGCCAGGCAGGACTTGAATCCTGACTAAGTTGCTCAGACAATATCAGTCAATGAAGCAAAAGAGTAGAATCTTTCTGGAGGCTCCATCAGACCTAGACACCCATCCAGAGGCAGTTGGGGAAGACAGCGTGTGATGAGGGAAATCCAGGGCACAGAAATAGTTCCTGAAGCCAAAGAATCAAGATCTAAATGAGTCAGTCACATCCAAAAACTCCTAGGATGCGGATTCTAAACCATCAGGCTAGATTTCTGTTCCTGGCATCCTAAGGTCTTGGGGCAACACTTAAGACAAAAGCTCTCCCCTGGTATACCAGCATCTCAGAGCCCATATCTGTGGCAGTGAGGGAAGCCCATCCATCAGATGTGCAACTAGCCAAGAACCAAGATTTAGCCTCCTCTGAATGTCAAAATTAGACAAATCATGCTCCCTTCCTTTGGTGGACAGCCTCATGGGACCTTGTATCAGGATCATCTGTTAGTCCATACCATCAAAAGGCACAATTTCCACTTGCCCTACCTAATGCCATGACCTCTGCCCCAAGGACCTATTTTTCCCCCACTTTCCAACCCATTCAAGGTCATGAGTACGACCCACCCTCTCCATGCAATAACATCTGTGATTAGAAGATCCTTCATAATCCCCTTCCCCAGAAACTCAAGTCATTTTGCCTAGAGGAACAATGGATTCCTAGTGCAGGCTCTGCCTGACATTTCTAGCCTTGTCAAAATCCTAACTTAGGAATTCTAGTACTTCAGGTAAATTCAATCCAAGGGAAAGAGAGAGAAGGGTGAAGAGGGGTAGGATGTTTAAGCAATACCCATATTTGAAAAGCTGAGATAGATTGAATACATTAGATGTGGGAGTGAGGAAATAGGAGGCTGGGTTTTTTTTATCCAAAAGGAGGAGAGGTTGAGTCAGAGAACATTCATAAAACAATAATTGGACTAATTACTAGTACTGTTACCCTCAACACCCCCCCCTTCCCGCCCCACCCCAGCCTGTCGTTTAAGTAGCTGGTAAATAGGTAGAGATCATTCTGATCATTCTGCTTTTGTTGTTAACAATTGCTGAAAGAGACATTTGGGAGAATTTAGTAAATATGCTGACTGCCAACTCCAATTTAGAGGAAGGTTTTTTTGTTTGGTTTTCTTAAGAGGTCAATACATACTGTGACATAGGGTGCTCAAATACTTTACCCTGTTCAGCTACCTTATATGTTCATTGGATCATAGACACAGAGCTGGAAAGATCCTCATGGTACACTGAGTCCAACTCTCTCATTTTACAGATGATGAACTGAGTGATCAAGTGATCAAGAGACTTGTCCAAGGTCATAAGCATCAGAGACAGGATTTGAACCCAGGTCCTTTGACTTATGAGTCAATGAGCTTTCCACTGTACCATAGTATTAGGAAGAGGGTTTTTACCAAGAATCATCTAGAAGAACAGAATATATTTACTCATGCCATTCCTGTAGAAGATTGTGTCTCTATGTGACAACTGGTTCATAGCTTATGACAAACATTTTCTGCTTGATGTGGGGAGATACTTAGATGGAAGGTGCCATGATGAGGTCCTGGATCCTTGACTGGTAAGCATTCTCTGCATCTAGCCTGGCCTAGATCCAACACAAATGTCTTCAGGCCATGCTGCCACCCGTATCCCTAGGGCCACAGAAAAAGGAAGCCCTCAAATTCCCAAATTGCAACTTTAGTCATAAAAAAAGTATTTTTAAAACTATTAATTCAGGAAAATTGTGACTGTACATGAGGTAAGACTATATTGAATCCCTCAATGAATGTTTCATAGAGTCAAAAATACTTATGCTCCTCATAGCACAAGTTTCCAAGCTGTTATTCAGAATTATGTGTCTTGAACATAAATATATATGTATATATACATATATATATATATATATATATATATGAGATATTCCCTTCAGAACTACATTAAATATAATTAGATTCTGTTCTTTATATGTAATTGGAATCTGTACTGGCCCATAACTGATCGAATTTGGTTTATCATTATTTTCTCTGAAATTCGTTGATTTTGACAATGGATACTAAAGATAATCAGCAAATAATAATAATGACCCAATAAAGACAAAAATACACGTGCCGTGGTCAGACTCTGGTTTCCTCCCACGTGATGGGACCCTTCTGGACCATCAGACTCCACCTACTCATCCCCATCCTTAACTTGCTGGCCCAGTGAATACCTTTCCCTTCTTCTCCTAACTTTCTGCTCTAGCTCTGGGAATCAAATCAACACCGCCATCTCTTGAAAGGGGATGGCAATCAATTGCCCCATGGCTCTGTTCATGTCCCTGTGACTTCCTAGACCAAAACCCCCGTCCCCAGCTACCACCGCCCAGATGTGTTGTCTTTCTTTGTAGACTCTACCTCATTTTTGTATTCACAACTCCAGCACTCAGCACAGTGCCTAGAACTTAATAAGCACTTAATAAAAGCTTTCTTGATCTCATCATTCATTAAGGAAGTCATATGAATGGGAAAGGGCAGCCAGGTGGCACAGTGGATGGAGGACTATTCCTGAAGTCACCTTCCTGAATTCAAATCTAGCCTCATATACTTACTAGCTGTGTGACGGTGGGCAAGTCACTTAACCCTGTTTGCCTCAGTTTACTCATCTGTAAAACAAGCTGGAGAAGGAAACGGCAAACCACTCCAGTATCTCTGCCAAGAAGACCCCAAATAAGGTTGTGAAAAATTGAACATGACTGAACAACAACAACAGTGCTTTCAACGCTCCTAAGTCACTCACCAATAATCTTCCAATAATACTCTGGCTGTGAATCATGTAATACCATGAACTTGGAAGAATCACAATGGCAAGTAACCCAAGGATCAGTAAAAAAAAAAAAATACATGGTGGGTCGAAATGGGTTGCATGTTTCCACTGATAACCTGTGCATAAGAACTGATATAAAAGAAAAAAAGACTGAAAGGGAGGTGGGTCAATCATGTTAGAAAAATGAGAGACAACTGACGAACATCCCAAGTGCTACCCAGGTACCACTGAAGTCATCAAAGCAGAGGAAGGCATCCAGAGAATGGATGGCTCCCTTAAGAAGGACAGATAAGAGTAGCACAATTGAAATAGGAATGGAGATGTCGCAACCTCTACCAATGGAAAGACTACTCACGCTGATCGACTGAAAGTCATTTTTAAAATGTTTTTCATAGTATCTTTCATAGTACCATCATGACAGGGAAATAATAATTTCTAGCAGATTCTTCAGATGGACCTTGAGGAATCTGAAGCAAATAGATCCCTAGCATTCAAATCATTTGGGAAAATATTCTTTCCTGAAGTAAAATGCATATTTCACTAGGTATACAGTCAAAGTATTTAGTTAAATGAGTTTGTTTTGTGCCTTTCCATGGCTATATTTATTTTCCATTATACATTTTTCTGTTCTCCCTAAGAAAATACCATCCGGAAATGGAGCAAATACTCCTCACTGTCATTGAGATGTTCTGTGCTCACTACATTTCCTCTAGTCACCAAGCTCTTTTCCTGCCAATGAGAGAAGGTTACTTGGGCTGTGATTAGTTTTTAATGAACTTCTGTTGCCTCCCATCTATCTCTGTGTTTCCTATGGGAACTTAGAAATTGACGGCTTTATTAATTTTTCTAGCAATTTAGTAAAGTTAAAACTTGCTGCTCTGTAATTCTCCCAACTTCCTCCTTCTCTTAAAAGCAGACCCAATGTGGATGCTGCAGGTTAGATTTCCTGGGGGCTCTCAAGAGTCTGGGGCTCCTACATGACCTCCAGATAAACTCAGAACTCTGGCTTTGGGACAAAATTCCCTTTACTTTCTTCCCCAGTTTAACAGTTTTCCTTGGGACCCAAAAGGAGACTCAGAAAGGGCTTAAGCTATAAATATTTTTTCCTCTGCCAGAAGATGCCTGAGTACATTGTCAGAGAGATTCAAAGGGCTATTTCATCTTGGGAAATGTTGGGCTCAAATAAAACCAAGAGAAATGCAGAAAAAAGCAATAAGACAAAATTGAGAAGTGTAACTTGAGCAGGGGTAGGCAGCATAGCCTAATGGGTAGAGAACTGGATTGGGAGTCAGAAAAACCTGGACTTCAATCAGCTTTCAATAATAACTAGACAAGACAGCTTCTTTGAACCTCCATTCCTCCTCTGGAAAATGAAGACAACAAAAGATTGTTGTGAGCAGCAAATGAGGAAATGGACATAATGTGCTTTGTACACCTGAAAGCATTTTATAAACTACTATCACTATCAGCAGGATCCACAGGATTAAGGTGGAAAATCCAAATAACTCCCTCAGTTGCAAAAGAGACTGAAATTATGCTATGACCATTTATTTATACAGTCATTTGATCCATGACAAGTTGGAGCTTTCAGTGTTGGATATTAAGAAGACATGAACCAAACAGAGCTTCTCATATATCCTTAGGGGAGCCATGAATCTCACCTAAATGCCTAAGAGTTCATCAGTCCAGATTCAGAGTATCCATCCCCAAGGTCCCACCCCTGCTATATATGATGCCCTATTTTAGATGTAGGCTTTCCATGACTACTCTACGCGTAGTTCTGTCAGAACCCTTATGGTGATCTCTGGGGCTTTAGCATCTTCAGTGCTATCTATGGTGTAAGTCTACATACTGATAGCCTTACGTTATTTGCCTAAGATACAGTGATGTACCACTACAGAAGAGATAAAGGAGCTCATTTAATGGCTCCTCCACAAAATGGAACCTGAAACTACATTAAAAAAAAAAACCAAAACAACTTTGGTTGGAGGACTGGGTGTGATGGAGAATGCCTGTAATCCCTGTTACTAGGGGAGGCTGAGGTTGGTGGATTGCTCGAGTTTAGGAGTTCTGAGCTGCAGTATCTCTCTTGTAGGTTGGATGTCCACCCTAATTCCAGCACCAACATGGGAAGCCCCTGGGAAAAAATTCCACCAGGTGGTCTAAGGAGGGACTGAGAGATGAACCAGTCTGAGTCAGAAACAGAGTGGATCAAAGCTTCTGTGCTGATCAGCAGTGGGGTCAGTCCTGTCAGTGGCCATGGCACTATCACCTTGAGTGAGATTGAGAGACCCAATCTCAAAAGAAAAAAAAAGTGCCTGGAGATTGAACAACTCCTGGGGAAAATTCCAGGGTGTCTTCACAGGGTTCTGTGAAACTGTGGCTTTTCATACTTCCAGAAACAATGGTTCAAAAGAGCATTTAATGGAAAGTAATAGTATCTGTTTAGACTCAGAGCTAGCTACTAGTATGACAGTCAAAACTAGAAAGAAAATACTTTTCTCCTTTTAGTGTTTGCATGAGGTTTAGTGGAGTGTAATTAGGGTCCTTGAAGCATATAGCACTACCCATTAAAGGAAATTAGACAACAGATATAGATTTAATTCAAAGAGGCACTGCTATGGGGTGGCTAGGTGGCGCAGTGAGTAGAGCACTGGCCCTGGAGTCAGGAGGACCTGAGTTCAAATATGACCTCAGACACTTGATGCACTTACTAGCCCTGCGACTTTGGGCAAGTCACTTAACCCCAATTGGCCTCCAAAAAGCAAAAAAAAAAAATTCATTAAGGAGGCGCTGCTATGCATTCCTTCCTGGTTCTGGGCAGTAAGAAGGGTCTGGGAATATGCTGAGGTTATCAATACACTGAATAACTAGTGCATGTAATTTTCTCAAAACGTAAGGGTGCTGTTATCATTTTTGACCCTGTTTGACAAGACTACCTGGGATGGAGGATAGGTGAGGTCAGATGTGCAGGTATTGATTATGGGTAGGGAAAATGTAGCAGAGGTATCTGTTGGGCTACACGAGGGCAAACGTTTTTAACTTTTTCGGTGTCATGAATCCCTTTGAAATCTAGTGAATTTAAGGATGCCTTCTCAGAATAATGTTTTTAAATGCATTGAATAAAGTGCAAAGAATTACAAAGGAAATTGATTACACTGAATACAGTTATTAAAATTTAAAATTGTTTAAAAACTCTTGGGCTGGGTGCGGTTACTACAGCTGACTAGGTGAAAGCCAAGCATACACTCGATCAGACAAAAGAGCCGCTGGTATTGAAGAAGAGGACAGGCCGGGGGCCGGATCAGGGTCAGGACAGAAATGGAAGCTGGCTCTCCTCACAGGGGAACACGGGTAAGAATTAAGGCTGGAGGGCACAGAAAATGTGTTTCAACAATGAGGTTGGGCTGGTACTGAAGAAGGTCAGAGAGTGGCAAGACAGAAATTAGACCAAGGTCAGAAATAAGAGCCAGGACCTCTTCTACCAAAGAATAAAGGTTCCTCACAAAGCATTTCCTCCTAATAGGGTGGTCAGCATTCTGGACTGCTCTACGAGGGAAGAGGCTGGTCTAGCTTTAAAGGAGCCTCATTACTAGAGGTCCTAGTTCTCTGACCTAGAAATAAATATCTCCTTTAGGTCAAGAATTAGGGCCAGACCCTGCAGGGCAAAGCTCTCTCCTCCCAATGAACTGTGACAGGGCCAGCCTGGGCATGACTTCCCCTGAGACCCTGGAGACCTTGTTGTTCAATTCATTTGGGAACTGAGGAGGATGACTATCAAGAAGATGTAACTGAGAAGCCTTGGCAAAGATCTTCTCTACACTTAGGCAGATTATCTGCACCAATTCTCAGAAAAGCTGGTCATATTGAAGACATCCAGTTATTCATACTGTCAGGAAAGTAGGGTAAATGGGGCACTGTAAGGAGTGGAGAGTATAGCTGGAGGCTTAGGCTAAGCATGGGAGATCCTCCTGGGGCACCATCACCACATGACAGTGGCCAAAAACAATTTTAAAAAGTGGAAACTCATTGTCCAAGCGCCTCTTCTGGAACACTTAAGGAAGTCAGAGAGCAAGGAAGTCCTTACATGTTTGGAATCAAACTGGTACTCAGTAACAGGAGAGAGTGCAATTGTGGCATGTGGTCTTTGGTCCTGAGTCCTTCTCCCCTTGTCTTGTTATTGAGATTGGGAAAAGGTACAGGGTTCAAGGGGTCTTTGTTGGTCCTAAGTCCTAACTTATACTGTTACAGAGACCACATGTAGTGAGTGTGCACCAGAATAGGAGTGAATGATGATGAAAGCTGCGGTCTGATGCAAACAACAGCTGCCAATCTCACTTACTTTAGTCTCAGTTTCCTGTCACTAAGCACCTACTTGTATCCCCAATACCTAACACAGTGGCCAGAGCATAGTACTTGCAGCTGCAGGAGGGGGAGTCAGGAAAGATGGTGCTAGACACTCATCTAAAAAAGGTGGGAAGAACTCTATGAAGCAGAGGTAAGGAAGAAATGAATTCCAGGCATGGGGGATGGCCAGAAGATAGGAGAGGGGATGCTGGATATAAAGAACAGGGGGGAAAAGACCACTTTGCCTGGATGGCAGAATGAGGAAGGAGGAATACCGTCCAATGAAATTTTGGGGCAAAATTTTACAGGGTTTTAGAAGCTGAACAGAGAAGTTTATATTTTATCTAAGAGGCAGTAAGAAGCCATTAGAGCTGATTGAGTAGGAAAGACACTTAGTAGGATTTGTACTCCCGAAAATATTACTTTAGCAGCAATGGGTAGGATGACTTGGAGTGGGGAGAAACTTGAAGCGATTAGGAGGCTGCTGTCATATTCTTGGCTAGAGATGATGAGAGCTTGAATTAAGGTGGTAAGCTGTGTGGATGGAGAAAAGAAGTCAGATACAAGACATCGTGAAGGTAGAAACAGCAAGATTTGGCAACTGATCATATACAGAGGGTGAGAGAGCATGAAGAGGATTGCATTCATGGGTTACGCCCAAGTTTCTGATCTAGGTGACTTAAACAGAAATAAGGAAGTGTCAAAGAAGGTAGAGTTTGGGGAAAAGGGAATGAAAAAGAGTTTAGTTTTAGAGATACTGAATTTGAAATGCCTCCAGGATATCCAGTCTGAAATATGCAATAGGTGACTAGTGATGTGGGATGGAAGCTCAGTGGATAGTCTGGGGATATGTATATATAAATGTATACATGTGGACATATGTGTATGTACATGTGTGTATATGTGTATATGTGTGTGTGGATATAAGGGATAGACAGAAATATAGATAGATAATCTGGTAGTCCTTGGCATAGACATCAAAGCTGAACCCATGAAACGACTGAAAAAGAGTATAGAAGTAGAAGAGGGCACTGGTAGGGTCCTCGGGTAAAGTTTTATTTTCAAAGAATAGAGGAGACTTGGATATATTTGCAGGTAGTGGGGAAGGAACTAGTAGATAGGGAGAGGTTGAAGATTAAAGAAGAGACAGAGAAGATTAGCCCAGTTCAGAAAATCTGCCCTTCCTTCTCCTTTTATTCTATCTACCCTTAATCACATGGAATAAAACTTAAAATAGGCTTCAACACAACAAAAATATCATATAAACAACTCCAAGTTCAATCATTTAACAAATGTTTATTATATCCTTACTCTGTTACAGAAAGATAAAATTACCTTCCATAACACTTGACACTTTTTTGGCATTGTAACGGAGTCCATCACACTTCATTGGAAGACCATAAAAGCTATGATTAAGTGATTAGCATAGACTTTTTTTTTAAAGACACATTAAAACATCTTGCTAAAAATTCTCAAGACAGATATAAAGACAGCTTCCAACTACAAATACAAGATTTCCTTCTTAGGTCAAATGACTAAGAAAAGAGGTCTAGGTCTTAGGAAAACAATGGGACCAGTGAGCAGCAAAGTAGTAAAAGATAAAAATTGTCCATCCAAGTCTTACATTTTCATTTATATATCTCTATGGATATACACATAGCTAGGATCATAGATTTAAATTTTAAAGGGATAATATGGGATCATAGATTTAGACCTGGAAAGGACCTTAAGAGACCATCTAATCCAATACTCCCATTTTAAAGAAGATGAAGTAGAGGCCTAGAGAGGTTAAATGACTCGTCCAAGTATCAGAGGCAGAATTTAAATCAAGATTCTTTGGGTCCAAATCCATCATGTTTTTCAATGAGTCCAATCTTTCTCATTTTATGGGTGAGGATTTAACCTCTATAGAGATTAAATGATTTGCCCAGTGTCATACATACAAATATATGAGATAGGACTTGTGTGATATTCAAACGTGGCCAATCACATCCGACTATGACTTGCTCTTACCAATCATGACCTAGAACAGGCACATGTCCATATACTGTATACATCCCTCCATCCATTTTGTCTATAGATAAATATACTCATCTGTGCCCAGATGTACATTCAGAAACAACCCTGCATCCTCACACACAATTATTGGCTAATTTAAAGACAGAGAAGTCAAATTAAAATGAACAGGTTGCTGCACTGGAGGTTATAACAAAATACAGATATTTAATCTTTAGATATAGGGATAAGGACCAGACCTGTGATTTTGTTGGTCTAAGGATCCACCAAAAGGAAATTCCCTCAGATCAACACTTTCTCTATAACCTATTATCTTAGAGAGCTATGCTACCAAGAACACTCAGAGGTTAAATATCTTGTCTGGGGTCACATTGTCAATAGTTGTCACAGATAGGATTTGTCTTAGTTCCAAGCTTGACTCTCTGTCCACTACACTACCCCATACTGCTTTAATGATATACTGCTTCTACAATTAGATATTTAGCCATTTCAAAACACTTTTTCCAAATAAAAGTTCCAAGTTTTGGTAAATCTCTGGCAATTTACCAAGCCCTTGTATAAATCTCCTATAGCACCTTGGAGCTTTTTTGCAGGTGATGGCTGCACAAACATGCACGTGAGCACACACACACACACACACACACACACACACACATGCATACACATGCACATATGCTGCAAGGATGTGTTCATCTCCAAAGAACTCTCCTTAATGTCCTGAAGCCAAAAAATTAAAATTTCAAGATAGTGAATTAAATTTGCAGAGTCATTGCTAAGGAGCAATAACATTACAAACAGGAAATTAGCCCAATTATAATATCCTCTGAATTATGGTCTCTGCTTCTTTGCTGCTTTACCTCATACCAAATCACCAAAACAGTCTGCTTACTGTCCATAGCAGAAGGGCAGGAAAAGCACAGCTTTCTCTCTCTCTCTCTCTCTCTCTCTCTCTCTCTCTCTCTCTCTCTCTCTCTCTCTTGAAAGGGGGCAGATAAATAGGTTACCATCTGCAGACTCTTATGCCCAACAAGGGAGGATGAATCTTATGCCCTGTCTTAATAGTCAGTAACCCTAGACCGGTTATCTAACAGATCCCAATTTTGCCTCATAGAAGCAGAAGCCTGCAATCTCATGAATAAGGCCAACTTGATTAACGCCAAGTTGCTAGTGTCCAGCAGTCCCTGTGGCTCCAGCAGAAGTTCTGGTTTGTGGCTGGCTTCTCCAGGGTTTGGCCAACCCAACCATCAGCTTGTCCATTTTGATTACTGAGTGTATATTAAAGTTTTAAGCAAAACGGAGAGAGAAGAAGAGGACAGATGAACAAGGGAGTAATCTGGAGCCCCCTCGCACCAACGATGTGCAGAATGTCTTGAAAGGATTACTTCCTGTTTTTAATGCTGAGTTTTGAAAATGAGTTTTCTGATGCCTTCTATTATCACATCACAGTCATTTTGAAAAATATTGGTCCTGTATCCCACTCTAGACTGAGTTTTCCCTTGTTAGAAAAAAAAAAACCAACCAAAGGGGAAAAAAACTAATATGGTGGATTGTCTGACAATGTATATTATATTCTGCTGATTATGTATATAAAATTCTCTCCCGAAAGTATATAAGCCCTTTGAGGGCACAGACCACTTATTTTTTCATCTTTGTCCTTTAGCAAAGCTTCTGGCACATAATATATGCTTACTAAGTGATCTTCCGAAAGCGCAGGTCTAACCATGTCCCCTTCTCACCCCTCCTCCATAAACTCCAGTGGCTGCCGATATATCACCCCAGGATCAAATAGAAAATCCTCCGTTTGGTTTATAATGCCCTTGATAACCTGGCTCTGCCCTACATTTCCTGTCTTCTTACACCTTGGACTCCTTCCCCTACCCTACTCCCTACCCCTAACATGTATTCTAAGATCTAGTAACACTGGTCTCCTTGCTATCCCCCATCTCCCAACTCCAGACATTTTCACTGGCTGTCTCCCATGCCTGGAATTCTTTCCTTCCTCATTTCTATCTTTTGGTCTCCCGGGCTTCCTTTAAATCCTAACTGAAATCCCACCTTCTACAAGAAGCCTTTCCTGATGCCCCTTCATTCTAGTGTCTCCCCTCTGCTCATCACCCCTCGCCTATCCTGTTTGCACATAGTTGTTTCCAAACCGTCTCCCCCATCAGACTGCGGGCTCCTTGAGAAGAGAAACCATCTTCTGTCTTTTTTTGGCATCTCCAGTGTTTAACACAGTGCCTGGCACATCACAGGTACTTAATAAATGTTTATTGACTGGCTGATGTGGAAGTATTTCTCATGATAACAACCAAGTTCGGGTTTCCAACTTGACCAAACCGAGTTTTCTAAGCTAGAGGCCAACACCGCCTTCCCCATGCATTTCTTAGGCCCAAAGTATTTCTCTCGGCTGATACTAAGAAAGGTGTATTTTTCTCCCACCTGGACACAAAGTATAGTTTCCCAAGGAACAACGTCTTATGTTAACACTTATGTTTAGTTTTGCTAGGTGGGTTATTGTTGGTTGTAATCCTAGCTCCTTTGCCTTCTGGAATATCATACTCCAAGCCCTCCAGTCCTTTAACATGGAAAATGCTGGATCTCATAAATGAATGATAAATGAAATATCCTTATATATGCTCATTGCTATCTATCATTGAAGCATAAGCAAAAATAACAATAACGTGGCCCTAAACTGTGATTAGTGAAATTTTGCTATTTAAGGTAAAATCTTGTGGGACTATGATATTATTCTAAGTTTTTTATTTCAAGTATGATTCTCTGAATTTTCATGAAGC
Organism: Pseudochirops cupreus; assembly: GCA_028627135.1. Taxonomy (NCBI): domain Eukaryota; kingdom Metazoa; phylum Chordata; class Mammalia; order Diprotodontia; family Pseudocheiridae; genus Pseudochirops; species Pseudochirops cupreus. The sequence continues at coordinate 385,041,825 of CM053582.1, read as the reverse complement.
CAATAGTCCACCATTCAGGGGGGAATGCCATGGGCTGCCCAAAGCAGGTGTAGTCTGGAGAACTTCTACAGGTGGATGTCTGCCCCTGGGAAAAGTTGAGGAGACAACTTTACAAAGGTAGGAGCCTCTTGACAAAGCTTTCTCATGGTGTTTTTCCTTTCTGAACAGGAAATTTTCCCACCTGGTTAATTCTGAGCATGGATATGATACCCTGTGAATAATGTGGAACTTGTTGTATGATTGGTTATTTACTATGACTCTTTCCTAGAATGAAACAGAGCTAAGGGAGTTTATCTCCTGTTATATAGCTTGTGTCAGATCAATTTGTGCCCTAGAAGGGACAGTTTTAATATTGTAACCATATCCCTCTTTTTCCTTTCATAGAAAATTTCTATTACCAGGGCAGATGAAAAGTGGAAGTTTGTCACTGCAGTGCTAAATCTATTAATTTGTAGATTAATACCTCAACATCTGAGTTATTATAAGAGGATGAAAATATAAAGATCTTATTTTTTTAAAATGAATTTGTGGTCAACTCCATAGCTTGAACAACTAAGTAAAGGAGTTCTTAGGCTTACAATCCCCCTTACCAATAGTTATATATTCATGTATAAAATTAGGTCCCCTTAAAGCAATGATTCCCAACCTGTGGGTCACGACCCTTTTGGGGGTTGAACGACCCTTTCACAGGGGTCACCTAAGATCATTGGAAAACACATATTTCCAATGGTCTTAGGAACCAAGACACCACTCCTCTATCCCTCTCCAGGTGGGTCCACCCACATGCAGATATGGCCACATACAAATATTAAAGGGTTGCAGCATTAGAAAGGTTGAGAAACACTGCCTTAAAGTATCTTGTTCCTTCAAGATGATAGGATAATATATGTATCCTAAAAAAGGGAGGATAAGATGAAGATATAAACGCTTTTATAAAAGTTAATGGAGTAGTAGACTTTGAGAAAGCAACAAGATTAGGCTGTTAGAATTCCAAGAACAAGCATGTGTATGTGTGTGTGTGTGTGTGTGTGTGTGTGTGTGTACGTGTGTGTGTGTGTACGTGTGTGTGTGTGTCTGTATTCAATTGGCTTGCAAATGTGTCTAATGGGAAATACAGGTTTGAGTATGTTTTAGTTTTAAGTTCCCAAAATTAGATGAAGGTTTTTACATGTAAAATTGCATTAATAATTGTAAAGAATTTTAAATCATGTCCTTTTTTCCTTGTTTGAAGTCTATGTCTGTTAATATTAAGGGATGGGAGGGCTCATTTTGCAAGTCAGACCTCTTCCTTCAGTCTGTAGATCACACTGTTCACATCATGTACAGAGCTTGGTAAAGATACAAAGAGAAAGTAGTATATGAAAAACTGAAATTCTCTGAAGTTTCAGGTGAATTGTTGGTTTCTAATTAGTTGTTCTTATAGCTCTGTTGTCAATAGGGTTAGATCCATACAGCTGAGTTAATTCTCATCACGTGAACTAGTTACTGGAAAAGCAAATTTGGGAGGTTGTACTAAATGGTATCAAGTCTTATCACTGGCAGATTTTAACAGAATTACCTAGGAATCTCTGCATGTGACTTGGAACCAGAGAATCAGAGCTACTAGGAGGAGCCCCTTCAGAGCTTCCCTGAGAACAAGGCCTACTCCAGAATGTCTGAGACAGATGTTTCCAGGGACCAGACGACTACACAGGACATCTGGGATTCAAGGTGAAATGTGCTAATTAAATGAACACAGGGAGTGGGTTACCAGGTTACAAGGAAACTTGATGTTATTATTCTCCTTAACTAAATTTGTTTAATTTTTATGACATTGAAGGAAACATGGGATTATGATTTTTGTAATCCTCATGGCCACAGTTCACTTGTGTCCTATTACAAGTTTAAATTTCCTAGTTTATAGCCTCTGATTCTTACTCAAATTGATCTGGCAAAAACAGCAGAGATTCGGATAATGCAATTAAGAGTAAAGGAGTAATATAGGTCTGATTGTGGTGCTATACCATGAATATGGTTAGCACCAAAGGGAGGATTGTGCAAAGTCAGGCCATTAGACAAAATATAGCCCAAGCGACCCCCATATTTTAACTTTGCTCATTCTTTGGGTACTGTGCTAAGCCAGACTGCAGGAGGGGGTGAGGTCCCCTTTAGGCTAATCCTAACATCTAAGGATGTTAACATCACCTGAGAACTAATTTCTTCTCCCAATGATGCAGTAATGGGAAGGAGCTGGGATGACACTCCACTTCCTCATTAAAATGTCTATCAATTGGGATTGTCTTATCTTTATATGCAAATTATTCTACAAAAGCAGGCTGAAACTTGGATTTGGCGCCAGACCCCACTCCAACTGCTCAGTGCTGTGGGGTGCCAATGAACTCCATGTTGTCTTACTTCCTGAGTTTACCTTTCATTGATCAGGGCAAGGCCTAAACCAGGATTTTTCTTTTAACAATGCCATATTGCTTGGATTTTTTTTTTTTTGCCAAGGAAAGATGCTATATGAGGAGAGTAAGACTTCATCTCTCCTCTGGGTTAAAGCCCTATTTTCCCTCAATCATCTCTTTTCCCTCAGCTATAGACCTTTGGAAAATTCACATAATTTTCTCCCTATTGTTCACAATAATAATATGCCATCTTTCTATGCAGAATTGTCCAGTGATCCAACACCTGGAAAACATTTGCCTCCAATTGTTTTTCTTACTTTTTTTTTTTTAGCTTTTTTTGGAGGGCAATTGGGATTAAGTGACTTGCCCAAGGTCACATGGCTAGTTTTTATATTAAGTGTCTGAGGCCAGATTTGAACTGAGGTCCTCCTGACTCCAGGGCCGGTACTCTACTTACTGCACCACCTAGCCGCCCCTCCAATTGTTTTTCAATAGTGGCAATGGATTCCATTAACTCATCCACATTCTTACCTGTTTCACCTTGGGTCCAATGGCAAGCATTTCTAAAAGAGCTAACCAAGGTAATTATTTGTAGCCTTGAAATAGAGTTTTCTCTTTGAGATTTAAATAGCTCATGCAGTGACTGAATCCATAAGCACAATCTTAATAGCACCATGCTCTATCCCAAGAGTTATCAAAATGTTTGATCAGGAAATTATTATTTTTTTTAAAACCTGAATATGAAAAGTTGAATAAACAGAGACATTTTAATGATACATGTAAGACATTTAAATGATAATAAAGCTCAGAATCTTAGGACTTAGAAGTAGAGGGGCCTTAAAGATTCATTCACAGAAAGAACCTCAGAGTCAAAAGGAGTTTCAGAAGGCATCTAGTCCCACCATATCTGAAAAAAAGACTTCCTTGAAAATATTTGTGACAAGCAGTTATCCAACCAATGCTTGAAGAACTTGAACCCACCATCTCCTGAAGCAGCCCACTCATTCTCCTTTCAGACAGCTCTAAGTCAGATATAAATTTGCCACTTTGCAACTTCCACCCATGGTCCCTAATCACTGGGGCCAAGTAGAGAAAATCTAGGCAGTCTCTCCTCTACGTAATACTCTTTCAAATACCAGAAGATAGCCATCGAATCTGGTTCTTCTGCCCCACCCCCCAAAGTCTTCTCTTCCCAGGGCTAAATAGGCACAGAGACTTCAGATAATTCTCATATGGTCTCAAGGCTTTCCCTCATCCTTATTATCCTCCTCCAGATTTCTCTCCAGCTTATCCATATAGTTTCTTACATGTAGCACCCTGAACTGAACCCAATGTTCTGGATATGAGTGGAACAAAGCAGAGTATTTTGAAGATTATCACTTCATTTTATGGATAAGGAATCTGAGACCCAGAGAGGTGAAGTAAGATCTGTCCAAGGTAACTCAGATAGTAAGTGGCAGTGCCAGGAAATGGATCTAGGTTCTCTGACTACAAATCGAAGTCTGCTTCCAATGGTCACACATTGCTTCTTCAAGATTTTTGGTCAATAACTTAGATTGAGGGCAGGAATGCTGAAATAACAATGAGCTGATATTTGGATAGTAGAGGAAGTATGGTTTAGTGGAGAGAGAGCTGGCCTTAGAACCAAAATGAACAGAATTCAAACCCTATCTCTGATGCATAGTGGTTATGAGACTGGAAGAGTCCCTTATCCTCTCAGTGTTCTAGAATGTTCTAGGATGTTTTCTAAGACTATACATTGAAGAAAAGGTGCTGACCTTACATTCACAGAGGAAGTTGCTTACCAGGACCTCCCTAGTCCAGTGAAATCACAGGTCCAATCCCTGTCTTTATTTGGATATTCATATTGTGTCTGGAGTTCGCATGAGTCATAACATAATTTCCATAACACAGAGCAGTGGAAAGACTCTTGGATCTGGACTTAGTAGTCAAGAGTTTGATTCCTAGGTCTGCCTCCTGGTACCTGTGGGAGACCCTGGGCAAGTCACTTAACATTACTGGGCCTAACTTATCTCATCTTTAAAATGGGGAGGATCAGGGATTTGCCTAAGGGACCTTTAAGACTGTCCAAGCTTTAACATTCTATGAGCCTAGGTTATTCCATGTCCCCTTGGCTGCTGTAAAAAAAAATTACTACATTTTCTGCCTAGAGGTGGAAGAACTTGTACCATTTGCTTTCTGTTTACCATCCTTGACTGAACTCAGAAACAAATGCAACCCTACAAGGTGAAGATTAAATTCAAAGTCACTGAGAGCCCACTATGTGCTAGGCACAGTGGTAGGTGCCAGGGATACAAAGATGGGCAATGAAATAGTTGTTGTTCTCAAGGAGTTTATGGCACAGTATTTGCCTTTAAGTGGATAAGAATATGACTTGGAGAAATATAAAAGAATTGGATTTTCAACTAATATTACCATAAATATTTTTTAGTCCAACAATTTTTAAAAAATCAAATTTCAAATTCTACCTACAAGGATAGCTAGGTGGTGCAGTGGAAAGAGCACTAGCCTCAGAGTCAGAAGGACCTGAGTTCAAATCCGACCTCAGACACTTAACACAAAACTTGCCGTGTGCCCTTGGGCAAGTCACTTAACCCCAACTGCCCTACCTTCCCCCCCTCCAAAAAAAATTAAAAAAAAAAAAAGACAGTGATCCAAGACATTTCCAAAGGAACCTGTGATGAAAAATGCTATCCACTTCCAGAGGGAGAATGGATGAACTATAAATACAGTCTGAAGCATACTTGCAAAATTTCTTTTATTTGTGTTGTTAGATTTTGTTTGTGTTTTCTTTCACAGCATGGTTAATATAGAAGTATGTTTTGCATGACCTCACGTGTATAATAAAAATCAAATTGCTTTACTTCTCTAGGAGGAAGGAGGGTGAAAGGGAGAGAATTTTAAACTCAAAAAAACTAATAATATTTTATTTCTTCTCAATTACACATAAAGATCATTTGAAAAATTCATTTAAAAAACATTTTTGAGTTCCCAAATTTTCTCCCTCCTTCCCTCATCTCCCCGTTCCCTGAGAAAGTAAATAATTCGATATAGGTTCTACAAGTGCAATCATGCAAAACATATTTCTGTATTAGTCACCCTGTGAAAGAAGACATAGATCAGAAGGAAAAGAACATGAAAAAATAAAGTAAAAAATAGAAATTGAAATTTTTTAAAATGTTAAATAATTTTTATGTGTAATCGGGAGATATTTAATGAAATAAAAAAGTTATACGGAAAAAATAAATAAAAGCAAAATTTTGGCTTAAAAGCATACCCTTAAAAAAACAACCTGTATGAACTTGGACAAATCAAAGGCTCAGTTTCCACATGCCAGGATGGGCTACAGGACTTTTATGTCCCTTTGGGCTTTGACTCTATCTCAACAGTCTAGAGAATTTCAGAGGTGGAACTTCTCAGGTCTTTCTGACTCTCAGGCCAGCTGTCTACATCATCATACCAGGATGTCTCCCCATACAGCCCTGAAAATCCAGAAAGGAACCAGGAGTGGGAAGGAATAACAGTCCTTCTCAAGATGCACAGCAAGAAACAATGTTGGGTTTCCACTATGGCTTTAAGGTTCACTACCATGCCATGGTCTTACCTTGTAACTTGGGTTCTCATGCCAAAATCCAACGATCTCATGGACTGCAGCACTTCAACACAGCCTATGTACTGGAGTAAGGGGGGGAAAAAAAGCACATGTAGGGAAAAAAAGCCAAACCCATAGCACATGTAGATCATGACACAAAGTACAGCTTTCACCTTAGCAACCCCACATTGAAGATACTAGACATTATCTTCATTAAATCATCAAACTGGGTTCTGATGGCTTTCCCTGGGGATACACATTTGAATATTAGCCCTGGGCATCTGAACATCAAGGGGGACATATGGTCAGTAAGACTCTGGTATAAATAGACAAGAAACTCATCAGCACCCCACTCAATGGGGGACAGCATTTCTCCGAGTCTTTGTTCTTTGGTTGTTTTGTATGCATCAAATGGCCTACCTTGAAAATGATCTGGAAGTTTCTTAGAAATGATAGCTTTTGAGTTTTCTTCCACAAAATGACTATTATGGAAATATGTTTTTAATGATTGTACATGTATAACCTATATCATATTGCTTACTGTCTTGGGGGGGAGATTGAATTTGGAATTTAAAACATTTTTTAAATGAATGTTAAAATTGTTTTTACATGTAATTGGGGGAAAATAAAACATTCTTTTAAAAATATTTTCTTTTTGTTGTTTTATTTAAAAATATTTTTAAAAAAATAAATTATAGCCTTCCTGTTCGGCTTTCTTTTTGAAGTAGCCTGAGGGCTTCTGGAATGTGATGCGGATGGATAGCCAGAGCTATCAAAAACTGGGTTCTCCCTTTGATAAACCATTGAGGATTTTTAGGGGGAGGTCATTATCTCCCTATAGAACTGGAACCCAAATCCAAGTATTGGGAAGATTAAGCCAATTATTTGGCAAAGCACGGTGACAAAGGCTATGCCTGCCTCCTTTTTTATCATTCTTTTCATTGTCTTGAACATAACTGGTCTTTATTAAATATTTACTGTAGAATGAATAAGGTGCTGGGGGATTAGGTGGGGTGGAAATCAGTGTATTTTGTCCTGACATGTGGTTTCCTCAGCTGTGGACCTCTCAGTGTGCAAACCTTCACTCTCTCATCTATAAACTGTAATTTAGTAGATAAATCCTAGGAAGTTGCCTGTGGGACCAAGAGTTTTAGTGAAGGTTACTCAGGTAGTAAATTGGAAAGGCAGGATTCAGCCTAAATCTCTCCGACCTACCGCTCTAGATAAATCAGCTCAACAAGGAATTAAGTCTGGTAGTTGCAAAACACTGGGCTGGGCAGGGGTGATACAAAGATAAAAATGAAAAACAACCCCTGTCCTTGAGGACTTTACATTCCACTAGAGGCAGTTAGGTGATGAAGTGTAATATAGAAGTGTCAAACGCATGGCTCAAACCAGATTAAAATGTAACTGGCAAATGCTCGGCAAAATAAATAAAAACACCACACGACACAGATAATGTTAGCTTGTAGTTTTCTAAGTCAATATACCACCATAAAGGTCCTTTTCTATTTGAGTTTGACACCACTAATGGGGTGGAGCATCTTTCTTGGAATTAGGAAGAGCTGAGTTCAAATTCTACCTCAGATATTTACTAGTTATATGATCTGGGCAAATCACTTATTCTCTCAGCCACTGTTTCCTCATCTGTAAAATGGTAACAGCACCTACTTCATAGGGTGGTTTTAAAAATAATAGGTTAATAGATTTGGAGCTGGAAGGGACCTTGGACATTATCAAGTCCACACTCTCACCCTTCATTTTAATTTAGGCAATTAGATGACACAGTAGCTAGAATACTAGAGTTCAAATCCTACCTTGGACACTTAATAGCCAAATGACCTTGGATAAGTCACTTCCTCATTCCACCTTAGTTTCCTTACCTATAAAATGAATAGCCTCTAGAGTCCTTTCCATTTCCAAATCTGTTTTTTTCCCCATCTACTCTTGCCAACATCCTACCATCTAGTCACACATCCATTTGCACTGCAGAATTGTCGAAAGCTGAATCTGGAAGGCACTTTGGAGGTTGCCTGACCTATCTTTACTTCACCAATGATGAAACAGAAGGCCAGAGGGGGAAAAGTGACTCCCCAGGTCTTCAAATGATGCAGCTGCTTTGAGGTTGAGAGGCTATATAATTTCTATTTTTGTTAACTAAATCCATAGACTAGGGGCTAGGGTGGAGAAGGAAACGATTTGAGCTGAGGATGGTGTGGGGGGGGAGGAACTTTTTATTTAGGCAAAAATCTTATAAAGTCAAGTAAAGAATTCTCAAGAGAAGTGAATACCACAGGTCACTCCCACCCCGGAGTGTTCTGGAACCAGGCAGGTGAGCTGATTGTTAAATTTTCAGCGTGAACATTTACACCTCAGAAATCAACAAACATTACAAATCAGGGCTTGAATTATTGTTTTGTGGATTGTGAGATTTAAAAAGTAATGGAGAACAAATTAATTATGCCTATTAAAATGAAAGCATGTCATTTGGGGAGGGAAGATGGTTTGTGAATTATTTACCAGCACACTTCTGCGCCCACCCATGGTTGGCCTTACATGACAGTCTATCTCTCTTGTTTCTGTGGCTTCCTCAGGCACACTTGGAGGGCCCTTTCTTTCAACAGCCCACAAGGTTTTCAAACTCACCACTTATTCTCCTACCTTTCACCCCCCCCAAAAAATCTTCATTGGCTTCATATTGTTTCTTGAATAAAGTACAAACTTTGTCTTTTGTCTGGCATTCAAGGCCATTCATAATCTGGACCAGGGGAGAACACTTCCTAAAGGAAGTCTCTAATATTCAAGTGAAATGGTTTATTACCCTCCTTCTAGAGGCATTTGCAATTTAGAGAGCAATGACTTGCCCAAAGAAACGAATAAATCAAGGTAGAATTTGCTGGGGGTGGGGAAATGCCTTCCCTAGAGCTCCTCAGATCACCCCTAGATGGGTGACTGCCCACTCTGCACACTAGCAAAATACTTGTGATGTTTCTCTCTCCAACATTTCTCTCCTCAGAACCCACCTTTACTGGCCTGCCAGTAATGGCTGCAGGGATGTGCTTCCCACCTGGTTCACATGGATACAATGAGAGATTCAGAAGAAACATGAATCAGAGCCCACGATCCTTCCAAGAGTGAATGAGTTTCCATTCTACCTTGTGTAAGAGAGGCTACTCTAAGAAGAAAGTAGGGGGTGGGGGGAAGGAAATCGTGCCACAATTTTGCAACAAATTACCATTAAGCCCAGAATGGTGCTGATGTTATCACTGACTCACAGAAGGCCATTTTAGTCAAAGACCTTTCCCTGGAGAATGGCAAGATCTGAGAGAGACAGAGACTGAGACAGAGAGAGAGGAGAAAAGAGAAGAAAGAGACAGAGAGAGAAGAGAGACAGAAAGACAGAAAGACAGAGACAGAGAGATGCAGAGAGAGACAGAGAGAGAGACAAAGAGACAGAAAGAGAGTGTCTAAAAACGACATTTGTCTACTTCTTTGTTGCATAAACATATAGAGCTGAAGCTCAAGGGTTTTAGGGCTGGGTAAGGAGGAATTTGGTTTATTAATAATGGGCATAAGCCAGAGTGAAGTCAAAGTCTTCATCATCTCTTCCTCATCTATCCTTCCTCAGATCTCTCAGTTCTCCAATCCATCTCCTGCACATCTACCAAAATGATATCTTTTTTTTAATTTATGGAATAAAACAAGCATTTCTATAACATAGTATAACAAAAAAGGGTGATTGCACATGAAACTAAACTGCAAATGTATCATGTACATCTTGCTGCTATTCCTTTTAAGATATTTCTACAACACAGATCTGACTATGGCACTCTCCCACTACCACCACCCACCTCCAAGTTCCCATGGCTCCCATTTGCCTCCACGAAAAACTCATCATTTTGGTATTCAAAGTCCTTTGCTCTCTATCTTCAGCCTCATTTCCTGTTTCCCGGTTCATTACACATTCATTACTCCTCTTCAAATATTCTATGTTCCAGTAAAATATCTTGTTCCATATAGACATTTCATCTCCCTTATCCCTGCCTTTATACGGGTCATCTCCCATGCCAGGAATGCATTCACTCCCTCCTCACCCTCCCACCCCTTACAATCTGTGGAGTCCTTCAAGGCTCAGCTCAAACACCACCTGGGACACAAGGTCTCTCCTGATCCCTTCAGATGCCAGTGCCCTGCAGCCTACCCCACTCCCAAAATTACTTTGTCTTTACTGTGCATGTGTTTGCATTTATTTCTATATGCTATGTTGTGTTCCCTGATGGAATATTGGCACCTTAAGGGAAGGAACTGTTTCACTGGTGTTTGTGTCCCCTGGGGGTTGACACATAGTGGCTGTTTAATAAATGCTTGTGGATTGACTGGGCAGTTGATCAATACGTTCATCCCCCATTTAATAGAAAAGCGAGACCCAGCGATGATAAATGACTGTGCCCAAGCTCAATGAATTTAAGCGATTGGCTTGGATTCAGCCAGTCAATGTAATTTTAATCAGTTGAGACTTAATCTCAGAGTTCTTGAGTCCATTGTCCAGCGCTACTTGAGTATGAAAAATTATCATTAGAATGGATCTAGGCAAGTATTTCCAAATCTGACTTCTTCTTGTTATTGTTCAGTTGGGTCCAGCTCTTTGTGACCCTATGTGGGGTTTTCCTGGCAAAGATACTGGAGTGGTTTACCATTTCCTTCTCCGACTTCATTTTTACAGATGAGAAGACTGAGGCAAACACGATATAAGTGACTTGCCCAGGGTCACACAGATAGCAAATGTCTGAGGCCACCTCTGAACTCAGGTCTTCCTGACTCTAAGTCCAAGGCTCTATCCCCTGCTCGACCTAGCTACCCTACTTGACTTCTATTGAAGCCAAAATAATTATATTCGTTTTCATTTACATAATACTTTCATTTAAACAATCTAAGTAGTATAAAATCATCCCTGTTCTACAAATTATGAAACTGAAACTCAGAAAAATCCAATGATTTGCCCAAGGGCTCATAAGTACTAAAGCTAGGACTCATGCCCAGGTCTTCAGACATAGAGCCAATGTGTCATTCTGTAATACTGCTCTCCCCTGAGAAAGGGCTTCTAAAAACCATGGAAAGTGGGGTGACATCACGGGAAGAATGGTAGAGCAGAACTGAAATAATGAAAGTGAATGAGAGCTGTTTAGGAGCAAACCCAGATACAAATAAAACCTCTAACTTGGCTGAGACCTATATTGCCAATATAGACCTTCCATTCAGAATCTAACAGATTGACCACCTAACTTTCTGGCCTTAGCTGTTCCTTTGATGTTCAGAGGCATTACTAATATTTGTTCAGTCTGTGCTTTAACAACTCAGTCATAGGAAGAGAACAGAACATTCATTGGTCTTGGGCCCTATATCCCAGAGGGGAAAAAATGTTCTGGTTTTTGTTTCTGGGTTTTTTTTTCGTTTTGAGAAGCAAAACGGGAACATATGGCCAATAGGACACAAAAGCAGGGGATCCAAGTTCTAGGCCTGGCATGAATCAAAGTTTCTGAATTGTGACTTCACAAGTATTACTTAGTCTGTATAGACTTTAGTTTCCTTTTTTTTTTAATGGAGGTGATCCTGCTTATCCTTTACAAATATTAGATATAATTACCCTAGTAAAGGTCTCTCCTCTTTCCCTGGTCCAATGTATCCTTCATATAGCTGCCAGAATAATGTGTTCCTCTGCTCAAAAATCTTTAGTGGCTTCAAGTTGCCTACTAATAAAGTCCAAGCTCTTTTACCTGAATTCAATGTCCTACAGAATCTGGGGCCAGCCTACCTTCTTGGGTTCTCTCTTACTACTCCCCTCCACATGCCTACACTTCCCGCAGACTAGACAACTTACCCTCTATCCACACAACTGCCTTCTGTTTTCCCTCATCCCATTTCCCTCATTCCCATCATCCTAACACATCCCTCATGTCTTTGCCCTATGCCCAAAATGTCCTCTCTCCCCTCTTCACCTGGTGAATCTCTAAGTTATGACTCAAATGCTACTTCCTCCATGAAGCCATTCACCAGTTTTCCACCAGTAATGACTGTTGCCTGCAAATCTCATATAACATTTTGTTTTGTAATTCTCTAATGTACTTACCATGCAGTACTATATGTTATACTGACCATGAGCTTGTGTCTGCTCTTGCTATAAGACTATGTGCCCTCTAAAGACAGGGACAGAGTCTTATCTAAACTGTCTCTTTGCTCTGCAAATGGTAAGAGCTTAATAAATGCCTGCTGAATAAGTGGCTGATTGACTAAATGAATGGATGCTATATGTAATACAAGGAGAGTACAAGTGCCCCTGCCCTTGAGGAGTTTATAATCTACTTAATATTCATGAAACAATCAAGACAATACCAGACAGTATTTAATTAAAGGCCGTGTTTCATAGTGAATAGAGTGCTAGGTTTAGATTCATAAAGACTTGGGTTTAAGTCCTTCCTCTAACTTTTATTTCTTATGTGAACCTAAACAGGTCACTAAACCTTCACGCGCCACAGGAACACCCTTAGGACTTGTTGGCTAATTCATAGATTTGTTGAAACCTATGGTGGGAGAATATCTCCATACTGATGAAACAGCAGATCCTTCCCTGTCTATATCAGAGGTGTCAAAAATATGTCCTACTGGCTGCTTGCAGCCCACAACACTCTTGAGTCATGCCCAAACCAGATTAAAATGTAACTGAGAAATATTTGATAAAGTAAATGAAAATACAGTAAAACATACTTGATATTAATATGTGGTTTTCTAAGTCAATATGCAGTCAGCAGGGATCTTTAGGACCATTTAGTGGCCCCCCACTTCTAGCTGAGTTTAACACCTCTGCTCAACATAACTAAATGAGAAACTGCATGGTCTGAACTCTCAGTACCACAGTCGTATCAGGATGGGAGAAATCATGGTTGGGTGTATTACAATTTCACACAGGGCCTAAAAAGAACTCCATTGACCATATAGCAGGCAATTTCCTTTAGTTCACTAAGTAATTCCTTTCTCTTTTAGTTTGGCTACTCATTTCATTTGACTCCCAGGTTAGTGAACTTGGTGATAGGTGAGATTTTCCCAGAGCTCTCTAGGAATCCAGGCTAAGAAACTCCCCAGCAATGGTCAAGAAGTCTCAAAACTACCCTGAAACCTTCCCGTGCAATCTATACTGCTATTTCTATGGGAAGAGATAGTCTTCCTGCATAAATTGATTGAAGGGTTTCTGGTTCTGGTTCTAGTACGAAATGAAGCATTCTGTGAAAGAAAACCAGAATCCTTTCCCTTGCAGTAACTGGAATGTAATGCCAAGTTCATGAAAAGCAAGATGAAAAATAGTGTCAGGAGAGAAGGGAAGATCATGTGCCCAGAATGGGAATTAGCTAAGACCTCACCTTGACTAGTAACCAGGTCTTTTTGGACTAGTGAGGAGTGACCAATACAAGTGACATAGAGAAACAGCTATAGTCCAAGAGCAAGACAGAGATCTCCCTAAACATTTCCTAAATAAAGAGCTGTACCTGGTGTTGGCAAACAGATATTAATCATTCATAATGAATCCGCTGATGGCCTTGGAAAATGCATGCAGATTTTAAAGCACACTGCATGTTCCATCCCAGGAGCGCAAGGCTGTGGGCAAAAATAATTCAGACATCCATTTCATGGGGAATGGAGCTAGGTTTCTTTGATGTTTCTGGGCTGCTATAAACCTGAGTAGCTGAGATTGTAAAGAATTCCCACACCTTGGGGTGATGTTAATGAGGAATGAGACAACTTTTTCGAGATTGTGTGGGTCTATATCGAAAGAGGAGAGAGGAGAGTGAGTCTGCCTCTGTGCATATCCACGGGATTTCTGACCCAATTTAAGTCTGAGTGGTCCCCATGCATGCCTACATGCCTAGCCTGAGGCAAAATTGTAAAGAAGGCAGAGGTAATTTTTCTCACTTTGCTCTACCCTTCTGAAACTTTTTTTTCCCTTTGTACCTCCCTCTTAGGTGTCCAGAGTTCCGCTAATCTCTCTTCTCTTCATTTAAAAAATTTAAATTAAAAAATAAAATATTTAATTTTTAAATTTAATTTATTATTAATTAATTATTTAATTTTTAGTTATTTAAATTAAATTAAATTAACTACTATTCAATAATAAATTAATTTAATTTAAATAAATTTTTAAAATTTTAAAAATTTAAAAAATTCTCTTCATTTAAAAAAATCTCTTCTTTTACACTAAAGTATAAGTGACTGATAACTAAATTGCTCATGTAAATTAAAGGACGTTAGTTAACTTTTCTGTATGAGTCTCCCCATGCTTCAAATCTCTTCCCTCTCTGAACTGTCTCCCACTCTAAATTACAATGTTTCCTCCTTCCATTTCCATATTTATAGGAAATTTAAGTATTAAGATAAAAGGATCATAGGTCCAAAAGGGAAGGCAGAGGTCACCTAGTCCAACCCCCTCATTTTATTCATAAGGAACTTGCCCAGTGCCACACAGAGAGACAGAGTCCAAAATGGTACTCAGGTCTTGTGACTCGGGGGCAGCTAGGTGGCATAATGGATAGAGTTCCAGGCTTGGAGTCAGAAAGACTCATCTTCCTGAGTTCAAATCTGACACATACTAGCTATATGACCCTAGGTAAGTCACTTAACCTTGTTTGCCTCAGTTTCCTCATCTGTAAAATGAGCTGAAGAATGAAATGGCAAATCACTCCAGTATCTGTGCCAAGAACACCCCAAATGGGGTCACCGAGGATCAGACAGAACTGAAACAACTGGACAACAATAACTTGTGACTTGTAAGTCCATTAGTTTTCCCACTGATTCACTCTGCTCTCTAATGTGGCTCATAAAGAGAAATGTCACCTTTCTCCCATAGAACAAGAATCTCAGGCCCTGCAAATAAATTGTCTGCTCCCCAAAAGCCCCAAGGAAATTACAGTTCAATGGCACACTGACACTTTTGGAAACCCCCAACTTTAGTGGGGGAGAATGCAAACTATAAACTTTTGAAAGTTAGAAACTTGCGTGCAAACTTATTCCATTACCAGCCAACACATGGCTTACGTGGGCAAGAGAAACACGACAACTATCCAGGCCTGTCTGTGAGTCCTCATGCCAAGAGGCCCACTCCTGAGGCAAAGCCCCATAACTAACTCTGTTCTGACAAATTGTTGGAGGAGGAAAAGATTTCAGCTCTGCCCACGGTTCTGAACTCAGCTCGCTTGACTCAGTTGGAGGTCCTCCATGGGGCAAATGTGTGGCAGAAAGAATTCAGAGGGCTGTCACTTCTCCCAGTACTAACTTTACATCATGAGAGAGACAACAGGGTGCTGTCCAGTTCTCCTCTTTGGAGCCATTCAACAAGTGCTAGCGCTGCAAAGGATGCAAGAGGAATGCTTTCTGATCCAGCCTGACCTCTGTATGGGTGTTTGGATTTGTAAAGTGCTTTCACAGGTTTGGTACTGAATCCTCGTGACCACTCTGAGGCAGGTGAGAAGGAAGACAGGCAACGCAGTGAAGCAGAAAGGATGCCGGATTTGGAGTTAGGACCTGGGTTCTCGCACTTGTTGTGGTTGTTCTGCCTTCCATTCTCGAAGGGGATCAATGACACCAAAAGGGTGATGTCTTAACTTGCTCTTGAATTGGATTTGAGGCAGACTTAAGCACTTACTAACTTTGTGATCTTGGCAAATCATTCAACCTCTCTCAGGCCTCAGTTTTCTCCTTTATGAAAGGAGAGGAATGGACTAGATGGTTTCTGAGGTTCATAAAGGTGTTTAGCAACTCCATTTTACAGATAAGGAAACTGAGGCCCAGAAGTATTCCTTGACATGGCCATGGTCACAAAGTGAGTAAATGGGAGAGGCAGGATTCTAGCCCATCTCTCTCCATACTCCAATAACTCAAAAATAATTCACCAAACACTTATTAAGCCCCTAATAACAATAATTTATAATTATAGTTTACCTTTCTAGAATATTTTAAGGTTTTACAAAACTCATTATAGGGTGATATCCTAGTTACTGGGAATGTGAAAAGGGGGGAAAAGTCCCAATCAGTCTCTAGTCTCAAGGTGCTTACATTCTATTTTCATATAGAGAAAATCCTCTATTTGGTTTTTAAAGCCTTTCATAACCTGGCCCCTTCCTACCTTTCCAATCTTCTTATGCCTTATTGCCCTCAATGTACTCTATGATCCAGTGACATTGGCCTCTTTGTGTAATACTCCGTCTCCTGACTCTGAGCATTTTCATTGGCTGTCACCCATACCTGGAATTTTCTCCCTCTTCACTTCTCCCTTCTGGCTTCCTGGCTTCCTAAAAGTCTAAGCTAAATTTCTACCTTGGGAAAGAAGCCTTTCCTGGTCCCACTGATAGCTAATATCTTCCTCCTGAGATTGTCTCCAATTTATCCTGTATACATCTCATTCATACATAGTGTTTATCTGTTGTCTCCTCATTAGATTGTGACTTTCTTGATTTCAGGAACCGTTTTTTACCTTTCTTTGTATTCCCAGGGCTTAGCACAGTGCCTGGCACATGGCGGGTAGATGCTTAATAAGATATTGGCTGACTTGACTCAACTCTCATGGTACCACATTACCTCTAGGAAATGAGAACGCAAACTATTTTTAAAAATGCTAAGCGACCGCAAGAAATATTGCTGTAGCCACCATCTACAATATGATTATTGCAACCCAATGAAACAGTCTAATGTCACTTTCATCCACTCTGTGTTTTCTTGGCAGCTAGATAGAGTGCTGAGCTTAGAGTCAGGAAGAACTGAGTTCAAATCTAGCCTCAGATGCTGATCAGCCGTGTGACCTTGGGCAAGTCACTGAACCTTTGCCTCAGTTTCCTCAATTTATGCCGTCCTGTACACCTACCTCCCAGAGTTGTTGTGAGGATCAAATGGGATAATATTTGTAAAGTACTTAGCACAGTATCTAGTACATAGCAAGAACTATGTAATAGCCAATATTATTTTCTTTCAAAAAAAATACAAAATGAAGAAAAAGCTTAGCTAATCCTCCATCAGGTACCAAAGTATTACAAAGGTATTTATTTCACAAAATTGGTTGGCTATTTAAATGTGAAAAGAGCAACCAACAATTTTAACCTATACCCTGTCCATTTCTTGCAGAATAGAAAGGGGAAGTTATCTTAACTGAGGAGCTAAGCCTCTTGAGAGACTTTTAAGAGGTTTTCCTCCATCCAGTCCTGGAGTACTGTTTGCATTTGGAAAGGGTTCCAATTAGTCTGGACACACTTTTCTCAGGAGTAAAATGAGGAGAAATACTGTCCTGAGATTGTTTTACCAAACTTATGAAATTTCTCTACAGTGCCCACTAAGTCATTCTATCTTACTGGATCCCAGTTTTCTCATCAAAGAACAAAAAAATTCAAAAAGTTGGTTCAAGAGTATTTGGATTCATCAATGCTGCAGGTTGGGACTTTGCTATAGGACAAGTCAGATGAAGAAGCATGATTTTACAGCATCCTGACTTTGCCATCTAATATGGAGAAGACTTGGTGTTCCAAAAACCAAAAATAATTTGAAAATTTGGATCTTTCTTTTTAGTGCCTTATTGATGCCTTTAAAAAAGAATCGCAGGGGGTGGCTACGTGGTGCAGTGAATAGAGCACTGGCCCTGGAGTCAGGAGGACCTGAGTTCAAATCCAGCCTCAGACACTTAACACTTACTAGCCGTGTAACCTTGGGCAAGTCACTTAACCCCAATTGCCCTGCCCTCCCCCCTCCAAAAAAAAAAAAGAATTGCAGGGAGTCTACCTGCCAAGGCAAACCCAGGAGCTATATAAACACCATTAAAAAATACTTCTCATTAAACAATTGGAAAAATATCTCCGACATGATCCCCCTGAGCACTGGAGCATAGATATGACAAGGTAGAAGTAGCTCCTACCCTCTAACCCAGACTACTTCCTATGAAGATATCACCAGGATCTCTCCCTCCCCCATTTTCCCTGTTTTTCCCATGGCTGACCTGACCACCTCTCCATCCCTATGGGAGGCAGCTCAGAGCTCCTCTTTCACCATGAACCTCAGAATTACTTCCCTTTCCCAAAAGTTGTGAGTCTGGGGCTTTCTACCATGGCAGACATGGCCACTTAGACCACTTCAAGGAGCAGGGAATCATCAAGTACAAGCCTTATCTCAAGATGGTAGACTACTGGGCTTTAGTATCTAGATAACCGTCATACCTTCCATGCATCCCAGTCATTGCCATCTGTGCTATATCTGCACTTTGTGAACCACCAGTCCCTACCATCTACCCTACAATGGAACTCTCCTATAGGTTTTGTCTGCCCTTTTAGAAGGTGAGCTCTCTGAGAACAGGGACTGTCTTGTTTTTCCATTAGTATTCCCAGAGCTTAGCACAATGCTTGGCACATGGTCATTCAACTAGCATTTCTTAATGTGTGCCAGGCATAGTGCTAAGCACTGAGGATACAAAGAAAGACAAAAGATAGTCCCTGTCCTCAAGGAGCTCAAAGTCTAATGAGGGAGACAACAAGCACACAACTGTGTACAAATAAAACACCTAACTGGACAGACTGGGAATGGTCTCAGAGGGAAGGCACTAAGATCAAGGAGGACTGGGAAAGGTTAATGAATTGGAAGTGCTTAAACTTTTCATTCCTTCGTTTACCCATTCATTCATGCTTTCCTCTTATTGTCTTCCTCAGTAGTATGTAAGCTCCATGAGGGGAGGGGGTCTTTCATTTATGTCTTTGTACCCCTAGAATCCAGCAGAATGTCTCCACATAGCTAGTGTCCAATGAGTGTTTGTTGAACGGGATCAAATGTGGAAAATGAAGGGACTGGATGTGATGGTTTCAAAAGTTTCATCTCAATACATATTCATCGATCCCAGCTTTAAATGCTATACCTGAGATCGGAGAGACAGCATGGGATAGTCAGAAGTATACTGGACCTAGAGTTAGAAGAGACATGAGTTCAGGTTCCTTGCCTGAAAATACTCATATGATCGTGGGCCAAAGGAGTACCTTAGTTGCTATGAATCTTGGCTTCTTCCTCAGTAAAATGGGGACATTACCACTGCCTATAGTACTTGCTTCACAGTATTGTTGTGAGAATCAAAAAATGAGATGATAAAAATTGGTTGGCAAGTGTTATGGACTCAGTTAAATGTCAATGATGAGATGATGGGGCTGTTCTCTTTGTAGAACACATGGAAATACTGAATTAGGCCAAGCATTCATAAATTCAGGGGAGGGAAGGACTATTTATAGGAAGAACAGTGAGAAGAATGGATCACGACAATGTAAGAGGGACATGAAAAAGCTGGAGAGCATCCAGAGGACGGCAAGCAGAATTATGAAGTGCCTGGAGTTTATGATATATGGGGATCAATTGAAGGAAATGGGCATGTTTACCCTGGAGAAGAGAAGACTTGGGGGGAAACATGAGAGCTATGGTCAAGTATTTGAAGGGCGTCAAAGAGAGGAAGGCTTCAATTTGTGTTGTTTGGCTCAGAGGGAAGAACCAGGAGCAATGACTGACAGCTATCATCAATTTAAACTTGGTAATAGGAAAAAAAGACTTCTTAATCCTTAGAGCCATCCAAAAGTAGAATGGAATGCCATGAGAAGAGGTATGTTCTCCCTCCCTGGAGACATTCCAGTGTAACTGAGATGACCCCCTTGTCCAGTATGTTGCAGTGGGAATCCTTTATGTTTGGATTGGACTAGAAAGTCACTGAAATCCCTTCCAAGTCTCACATCCTGACAGTCTCTGATACAGATACTTTATTAGAGATCCCTAGATTAAAATGTAGGCTTTTATCTAATTTTCTAGTCATACCAACTGCTATGTTCTGTTTCTTTCTCCTACCTACTCTCTATCCTATTCCTTTACCCCTTTCCTTGTGGTCCAGGAAATAAAGGTATGCTCTACCCCATTTCTTCCCAGTTTCTTCTCTTTCCTAGGGTTTGAGGAGCTGACCAAGGTATTCTCAACTTCCCACATCAGAGGTCCCACCTCCAGAAAGATTCTTATAAAGAAAAAGCTCTGATCATGTAGATATTGGTCCAAGGAAGAAATCTTTCAAGTGCTGTTGTTATTCAGCTGTTTCAGTCATATCTGAATCTTATGATCCCAATGGGGATTTTTTTTTGGCAAAGATACTAGAATGGTTTGCCATTTTCTTCTCCATCTCATTTTTCAGATGAGGAAACTGAGACAAACAGGGTTAAGTGACTTGCCTAGGGTCACACAGTTCATAAATATCTCAGGCTGGATTTCAACTCCAGTCTTTATAACTTCAGGTTCAGTGATCTAATCCACTACATGACCTACCTGCCCCTTTTCAAGTACTATTTTATAGCCTAATTACTTCTACAACACTTATCATAGTATGGTAGAAAAGAGAGACCACATGGCATAGAGGACAGTGGGCATATCTTGGAGGTGGGAAAATCTAGCTCGAATCCTGCCTCTATGACATAGTATCATAGATCTACGCCTAGATGGGACATCAGAGACCAACCCCACCATTTTTCAGATGAAGAAACTGAAGCCCAAGGATGTTAAGTGACAGCCAAGATTACATAGACATTAAGTGTCAAAGGCAGGATTTGGACCCAAGTCCTCTGGGTTTTTTTCACTGGGACATGGTACAACCAAACACATGAGCCTTGAGAAGTTAGTAGACGTTTGGGACCTCAGGGTCCTAGTTAACTTGAGGTTATAGACAAGTTGCATGTCTGAATCTGTAGAGGGAGTTCCCACACCAAAATATTCCACATACTTTTAATATCACTCATGGGGTGTGATGCAGGGGGCAGAATGAGAGGGAAGAGGAGATGGGATGCCAAAAAAAAAAGAAAGAGAAAAAGAGTCACTTTAACATTTTTTTAAATGCACAGAAGAGAACAAAGGAAGCTCAAAAGGAAATACAGACAATCAAGACAGTTTTGAAAGTAATGCGTAGAATTTATCATATGTTTAAAAATAAATAAGAGGCACAAACTGGAGGTTCAGAGTTTTATATAGAATTTTATTTTTGTGTCCTACTGGATGTATAGAAATGCTCCTTTTCTGGATGTGTTTAAGTTCAGAACAAAAACATTTTTCAAAATCTTAAGTCAGTTCCAAAAATGTGGAAAAAATATTAGAACTGGATTCAGAAGATCTCAGTTTGAATCCTGGCTCTACTACTTATTACTTGTGTGACCCTGGATAAGTCACTTAACCTCTCTTGCAGCCCCAGCACCAGCTAATTTTTGCACCCAAGGTATGAATAGAAAATCAGATTCCCTATACTAAAGGCATGTCATAGATGGGAAAATGAATGCTTATTTTATATGATTTTCTGCTCCTTCATACACCTAAGACAAATGACTCACTTGTTTTGCCCTTGTTATCCTCAGTTTCCTCATTTGTAAAATAAGCTGGTTAGTGTAAAAGAAAGGGTGTTAGACTTGTCATCAGAAGGCCTGATGACAGACTTACTAGTATGTGATGGATCACATATGACTTTACCAAATTACTTAATTTCTCAGATTCCTAATTTTCTCATCTGTAAAATGGGAATAATAATGTTTGCATAATTGATATAACTAGAAAGTCATGAGGAAAGCTCATTGAAAACCTTAAAGTTCTATATCAATGAAAGTTATTGTTATTAGATGACCCTTGAGGTCTCTTAAATTCTAGATCCAGTTCTCCCTCATTCCTCCAGGAGTCTACTAACAAGATACTTCTACCCAGCTCCATGCCTGTTTTACAATGCCAAATAAATAAACAGCTAAAAATATGGTCTTGGTCATGAATCATAAATGAGATGGAAAAGGAGTGACTCACAAAAGCTAATTTACTTCCCAGGAGAATCTTGCTGGATGTCCTTTTCTCTGAAAGGTTGGGCAAGATGCCAAGATGAACTCTATGATCAGACAATGTGGTGCAACTATCCCACCAGTCCGTTGTTTTTGCACTTTTGTTTCTTCTTGAACTCCCATATGGAAGTGCTAATAGAGTGATAGGCACTGCACTGACCCCAAAGTAGTAGAAGATACATGATCAGTCAGGAGACATTCCAGCAGGGGGTGCTCTAGGAGACCAGGACATCCACAAAAATGGTCTGGGGAATTGAAAATGGTGGTCAGACTCCAAAATGGAGTTTCCAAACTCACGATGGAAAGTGCTATCCACATCCAGAGAAAGAACTGCGGAGTCTGAATGCAGATCGAAGCACGCTTATTTGCATTCTCTCTCTTTCTTTATCTCTCTCCCTCTCTGTCTCTCTCTCTTGTTGTGTTTTGTTTTATTTCTTCTTTCTTGTGGTTCATCCCATTGGTTCCAATTTTTCTTTATAACATGACTAATGTGAAAATATGTTTAATATGATTGTATATGCAGAGCCTGTATCAGACTGCATGCCGTCATGGGGAAGGGAGAGAGGAGAGAGTCAGAGAAAATTTTAAACTCAAAAACTTGCAGAATTGAATATTAAAAACTAAAAACAAATAAATTATTTTTTTAAAAAGATAATTAGAACAAAAAAAGAAAACGGTGGTCAAGTATCTCAACCAAAAGAACAGTCCCTGACATTTGCTTATAACCTGAATCAGAGTGCCCTAGAAGGCAACTGAATAGTTGTCTGGCGGGTTGTGGAGTTAAGGGAGAGAGGAAGTAGTTATGACCTTACAGTTGTGGCAGATTTGATCATCAGGCCTACTTGTCTGGAGGCAGCAATGGTGCAGTAAGGCAAACACTGAATTCAGAATCAGAAGACCTGGGTTCAAGTTCTGATTCTGTACTTGCTAATTGTGTGACTTTGATCAAGTCAAATAACTTCTATGAGCCTCTGTTTTCCTATGTGTGAAGGGAGAGAGCTTATCTAAATGACCTTCAAGGTCCTCTCAGCTTTAAATCTGAGGTTACTATGATGATATGACCTACCTACCAGAGTTGTTGCAATCAAATTGCCCTCAGTTTCCTAGCTTGTAACATGTGGGGTTTAGATTTAGGACTTTCCACTGGTTCTTTTAATATTTTGAGGATAGCTATATAGCAGTCAGGATGTTCATCTTTTGCTTGTCACTTATGTAGTCATATATGTTCATGATAACACCCTAGATATCACTTCCAAGAAGTAGTCTCGCACCCACTATATATCCTTTCTTTGTACTTTGAGTCATTTGCTATTGGGATTCTCTCAAAATCATTGCTCCATGATTCTTGACCATATGGTTCTATAGTACAAAGATCAGCTTAGAATTCTATCTCAGAAACCTCTGCTTTTATAAATTGGTTATGGGCAGCCTGAGAGGAGAGGGGATGTTGGGTGGCTAATTATAACAGCTGTTATCTTTCTGTGCAAAAAACCAGTTGTTCAGTTTTGATTATTGTGGTGTCACCTTCAAGGTCTACATCAAATGTCACCTCCTTCGTATAGCTTTCTCTAATCCCCTTAGCTAGAAGATGATTGCTCTCTTCTGACCTTTACGATCATGTGGTACACTGGAAATCACATTGGACTTGGAGTCTGGAAGACCTAGGTTCAGATTCTGCCACCATAACTGTGTAGCTGTGGGCAAACTTAACCTTCTCTAAACTTCAGTCTCTGTCTGTAAAATGACAATAATAGTGCCTGTACTATCTAAGCACCTCACAGGGATATTGTGAAGAATAAATGAGTTAATGTATGGGAAGCCCTTTGAAAGTTCTGAACTACTATGTAAATGTTGGTTATTATTATTATTGGTATTATAATTAATTTGTTAATAATAATAATTAATAATAAATTAATTAATAACAATAATATCTTATTGTTATTAAACTGCCAACTCTGTAAGAGAAACATCTATGTAACTCATATTTGCATCTCTCATAATGTACCTTACACCACAGTAACTAAGGAACAAACATTTGAAGAATGAATGAATGAATTAAAATTCATCCCTTACTTAGTACAGATGCTAGGGCAAAATTTACACAAATATCTCCTGGACCCTTTCAGTCACTCTTCCCCGGACGTTTTCTTATTCCGTTATGTCTTAAAGTATGACAACCAGAACTCCCTACCTTATTCCATGTGTGGATGCAACCATGGTTTAGTAGAAGGTAAGGTGATACTTCAGTTTTGCTGTCAAGACCTAATGCCCAACACTTAGTTGGTCTTTTTGGACACTGGCACAAATAAGACCATCTTCAGAAAGTCATTCATAACTTCCTTTCTTGGGCCCAAGGATAAAGCATGGGTTTTATAATAGCTAACATTTACAAGCACTTACCTAGCATTCTGTTTAGTGCTTTACAATTATTATCTCATTTATTTATTCATCTCATATAAATGCATTTGGGGTTATTCTTCATTAAACGCTTTAACTCACACATACTCACATGCACATTTTCTTTTCATAGTGAAAATAGGGAAATTTCACTAGGGGCTCTCTCCTCCAACACCAATCCTTGATGAATCTCAAGCTCTTAATTCTCTAAATAGACAGGGTGTTCCAAAGGTCTTAGTGCAGTTTTAAGCTTTAAGAGCTATACAATTCTTCCTTATTGTAATCCTTGACCTATTTTTATTTTCCCAGTTCCTCTCCCACTAAGGTGGTTTCATGTTGCTTCCATTCTCAACTTTTACATCACGGTCTTTCTTTTTAACTATCTGCTTTACTATCTGCTACCTCTTTGCTAATCTCAAACCTCTTTGATCATCCTCCATTCTCAATCTGTGAATCCTCATTCCTGAAGTAGTTTACACAGCCCCTTCCCCACAATGCCCCTATGAGGTAGGTAGCCACTTCTACACTCACAGTTTACTAGAGAAGCTCGCTAGCCTGTAGTTCCTAGTGATGCCACTGGAGATATTGTTATGGGTGGGAATTACAGATAACAATACCACAATCTAGTCCTTGGGAATTATTAAATCAAGAACATCAAGTCCATTATCTCTGTGAAGAATTCATTTGTCTTTTTCCAGCCCCAAGGGACCAGAGAGAACTCCAAAAGTTTACATGAGAGATTATTTTGTTTTAACTACAGTACTCAAAAAGTCTGTTTTTTTCAGGCATTTTCCTGAGATGATGCAGTTTGCTCACAAAGTTCTGCATTTTAGCACCTGGATTTTTAAAATTAGGAACCCACTCTGAACACTGAATGAATAAAACCAATTATCTCACGAGCAAAACCAATCACCTAGTCCCCATAGGAATCAGGTTTCTTCATTCTCTTCCATAACACCATATGCCTACACTGTAATCAGAGAGAGGCAGTATAGCCTAGTGCAGCGGTTCTCAACCTGTGGGTTGCGACCCCTTTGGGGGTCGAACCATCCTTTCACAGGGGTCACAGGGGTCACCTACGACCATCAGAAAACACATATTTCCAATCGTCTTAAGAACCGAGACACAGCTCCTCTATCCATCTCCAGGTGGGTCCACCCACATGCAGATACACCCACATATGAGTATTAAAGGGTCGTGGCATTAGGAAGGTTGAGAACCACTGGCCTAGTGGAGAGGGCACAGAACTTGAAGTCTAGTCTGGAAAACCTAGGTTCAAATCCCACTCCATATACTTACTAGCTGTGTGACTCTGGGCAAACTTCTAGCCTTCTCTGTACTTCCTTTTCCTCATCTGTAAACTAATGATGACTCATCAAAACAGATTACGTTCTCATTAATAGTCTGTTTCTAGTCATGAAATCCAAAAAAAAAAGATGGCGGGTCTGGTGAGTAGTAAGAGTGAAAGTAACACATGAACAGCATGGCTTCAGTACTGGGGACCTCGTATTGGATAGATCCTCTGTGAAGAATTTACAGAAAGGCATGGGATAACGTAACAAATATTAATAAATAAAATGAGATAATGTTTGTAAAGGGCTTTGTAAACCTTGAAATGCTATATAAATGTTAGCTATTAAAATTATCACTACTATTATTATTATTATTATTATTATTATTAAGAACTGCACGGCTCAATTCAACAGATATCTATTTAATGCCTGTTACAAGCCAAACACTGCCAGGTGCTGAGGTTACGAAAACAAAATTGAAACAAGTTGAAAGAAAAATTGCAAACATTTTTGAAAAAAAATCCAATGTCCAAAATCTGTAAGAAATTGGCACAAATTTACGAGTACAGTCCATTCCTCAATGGAGAAATGAACAAAGGACATGAGCAGAGAGTTCTCAAAGGAAGAAACACAGATTGGCAATAACCGTCTGAAATACTGCTCCAATTTTCTAATAAGGCTAAGGACAAGAAGAAACCTTAAAGATCCTTTGGCCCCTCTCATTTTAAATATAAAGAAACTAAGGGTTACAAGAGGTAAGTGACTTTAACAAAGTCACACCAACACCAACAAGTTAGGGTCAGAGCTGTTAAGACTTAAATGCCAGGCCTTCTGACTACAATTCCAGGTGTCTTTCCATTATAATTATCATTCCAGATCTATAGAACCAGCCCTAGTCTCTTTCCTGAATTCCGGTCCAACCTCCCCAACTGCCAGTCGGGCATTTCCTAGATTTGGAGCTGGAGAAGACCTCAGATGCCATCAAATCCATTGTCTCATGGTTACACAATACTGGGCACAGGACTCCAATCCAGATCTTCTCTATCACCAAATTCAATACTTCCTATGGCACCACACTGGAGTGTGATCATGATTTCTCCTTCCAAATGCTGACAATGTTTTTAGGCATCACACTGAAGAGAAACAGCCTGGCTCCGGTCTGACTTAAACAATCTGGTGATGACTCAAGGAGTTTCTTCTGTTTCCTTTCTCAGGGTCTCCTCCATCCGAGCCAAGTGTCATTAACTCCCTCCTTAGGGAGTGGGCACATTACGCTTCCTAAAGGCCTCCGGGATCAATAACATCCCTTTGCCAGAACTCAAGCATCTCCTCTTTCCATCAGAATGAATCCCTTTTGCTTTTGACAGTGACATTCATTCAGGATATTTGGTTCTTCATTCTTTCTGAAGGATTATTCTTGAACCCCGCAATCTGGGGAAGCATAGCAATGTACTGTCAGAGTTCTGAATTCCCTTTTGATTCTGGTAACATCCCTCATTTATTGTACTTACCATTCTTCCCTCTCACCTTCCCTCCAATCCCTCTCCTTTGGCCACTATCTTTCCTCCTGGGTCAGTAAATTTAGAGCAGATAGGGAGGTGGCACAGTACAGAAGAGCAACAGATTTGGAGTCAGGAAGACCTGAGTAGAATTCTGCCTCGCTTACTAGCTGCATGACCCTGTTCAAATCCCTTTACCTCGTTTTCTCATCTGTAAAGTAGGGATGACAATAATTACTTCCCTCATCAGGTTCTTATGAAGGTCAAATGAACTAAGATATGTAAAGTGTTTTGTAAACATAAATGCTAGTTATTATCAGTCCCCTCTATAGAAGTCTTTGTCCTTGGACTAGGCACCAA
The DNA here is from genome assembly GCA_028627135.1 of Pseudochirops cupreus. Classification (NCBI taxonomy): domain Eukaryota; kingdom Metazoa; phylum Chordata; class Mammalia; order Diprotodontia; family Pseudocheiridae; genus Pseudochirops; species Pseudochirops cupreus. The sequence goes on along the minus strand of CM053582.1, from coordinate 385,014,381 downwards.
CTAGCTGGTTATTGACTTGGCCGGTGGAATCACTGCACTTGGCAGTAATTTGGTAGGACTTGGAGCCTAATTGAGAAAAGCAACTGTAGGGGTAGTGGGAAGCATGCTGAACCTTGAGTGAGCCAATCTGGGTTCAAATCCCACCTCCAACACTTAGCTGTGTGATCACAGGCAAGTCACTGAACTTTGTCTTAGCCTCAGTTTCCTCCTTTGTAAAGTGGGCATAATAAAGTTTAGGGATAATTCTCTAAAGACTGCAAATTGTAGAGCAGGAGCCAATTTGCTTTGGTTAAAGGGTTCCCTTGCTGAGAATTTTCTATCCTGGTGAAATCACAGGTCAGGCACAAAAAAACCAAAAACATTTGATCTAGCTACCTCATGGAGTTATTGTGGAGGAAAGCATTTGTAAACCTTAAATCACTACATGAATAAGAGACTGTTAATGGGGAACAAAAAAGAACCTATTAAAAACTTCATACTGTCTGTTTTTATTTGTACAAAGCTGAAGGGTACCCAGGGATCTGCCAGAAATAAATAAATCACTTAAGGACTATAGTAGACTGAGCAGAGATATCTGAAATGGATCGGATACCAGCTCCCGGCAGAGAAGCATAGAGGCAAATGGACCATAGAGTCTTAGCACCTCAGGCTTGGCAGCCAGGTGTAGTTTGAAAATAAATGATAGAGTAAGGCTATGTAACCCAACCCCTCATTTAGCCAGGTGTAGTTTGAAAATAAATGATAGAGTAAGGCTATGTAACCCAACCCCTCATTTTACAGACATAGCAATTGAGGCACAAAAAAGGTCACCCAGGTAGTGACAGAGGGAAGATTTGGAATCTCTGATTCCAAAACTCCTCATTATGGTGAACAGAGCACTAACTTGGAGTCAGAAAGATGTGGGTTCAAATTCTACCTCAAATACTGACTGGCTGAAAAGCCCTAGGTAAATCACTTTAACCTCTTTGGATCTCAATTTTCCCATCTCTAAAATAGGGATAATGATAGCATCTGCCTACCTTCCTGTAAGAAGCAAAGATTAGCAAACTTAGGTCTGACCTAGTCCAATCACTTCATTTTACAGATGAGGTAAGTGAAGCCCAGAAAGGTTGAGAGACTTGCCCAAGGTCACACACCTGAAGGTAGGTGCCTTCCTGCTGAATGGAAATCATCGGGATTACAGCACAGGTATAGGATAAGCTAATACAGTTTGCAAAGCCTGTGACCATTCATTTTCAGATAAAAGCAATTGGGTCAAGATTTGGACTCTGCATTCTTGCCACTGTATTAATCAACTGAGATGAGGCATGCAAAGGACTTTGAAAACGGAAAGTTCCATAGAAACATAAGCTCCTCCTGATGCAGTTGTGAAAAGCATTAACAGGAGAGTAGTACTATTGCCTGGTCTTCACTATCAGTCCTTTAGAGAGATTTTGGAGAGAGGGGTAAGGAGGAAGGAAAGAATCCCAGAGCTGGACTTTCCCTAAGGCAGGAAACACTTCCCACCAATAAAGATTTTCTGAGAAAGTCATTTGACTTTCTGAGATTGAGTTATTTGCTCATGGTTGCATAGCTGGTATATGTTAGAAGCAAGATTTGAACCCAGGCCTTTCTGACTTCAAACCAGCTCTCTACCCATTATGCCTAAACCTACCCAACCACCTGGTTAGTTGGCAAGAATGAAAGTCTTTAAACACTTTTTCCAAAACACAAAGAAAACAAACCATGGAGCAGATCATCCTTGCTTTCTCCCACAGTTCTCCAGATAACTTACTTTTCTTTCCCAGCTCTCCTCCCTCTCTCTATAGGGTCACACTTTTGCTTTTGGAGGGGGGAGGGCAGGGCAATTGGGGTTAAGTGACTTGCCCAAGGTCACACAGCTACTAAATGTTAAGTGTCTGAGGCAGGATTTGAACTCAGGTCCTCCTGACTCCAGGGCCAGTGCTCTATTCACTGTGCCACCTAGCGGCCCCTAGGGTCACACTTTTGAAAAGAATCTCAGGCCTCATTCATTGTTATCTAATAAAATTCCTGCTCCATGAGCAAGAAGGAGCTTTGTAATCATTTTCCCACTCGTCAGTCCTCTCCTTAGGTTCTGAGTCCCCTGAATTCCCCAAAGGTAAGTTAGCCACATACTGAGAGACTGTGGCCGGCCACGTTGAGAGCTGGCTGGGAAAACCTGGGCTCCAGACCTACCTCAGGTACCTTCTGGCTGTGTGACCTTCGGTAAATCACCAATATTTGACTGCAACGCTCTAAGTCTATGAGTTGTAGAGAAGGCGCCACTCTGCCCTGGTGAAAAGAATTTCCTCTCCCGAGACTTCCCTGTTTTGTTTTTTGTTGTTGCTCAATCACACCCAACTCTTTGTTGGGTGTGATTTGGGGTTTTCTTGGCAAAGATACTGGAGCACTTTGCCATTTACTTCTCTGGTCCATTTTACAGATGAGAAACTGAGGCAAACAGGCTTAAGTTAATTGCCAAGAGGCTGGATTTGAACTCAGGTCTTCCTGACTTTGGGCTTAGGGCTCTATCCACTGCACCACCTGACCGCCCAATGAATTTGGTCATCCTTATCTGTAATCACATCTGACTACTCAGATCTTCTTTTATGCAAAGAAAGGAGTTGAGTAAAAAGTATAAAAGAAATTAAGAAACTGAAAAGGTATCTTTCCTAGTCTGGTCTCCATATGAATCAGTACCAACTAAAAAGTGAACTACTTTTAAGCCTCTTTGCACCTCAGCATGTGGTACTAATAATTTTTTTTAATGGCCCATTTTTTCCCATTGTTTTACCTTAAAAATTTTTTTTGGTCCATAGAACTTCCTCAGCATTTGTAACTCCCACTTTATAAACTCCCTCCACAGACGCAGATCCCTCATCACTCACAGTATTAGAAAGTTGCCTAGGGCACAGAGAGATTATGTGACAAGAGGGCCCAGTCATTGGAGTATGTGAGATAGGGTCAGCCTGATACTGTGTCCCACATGGGTCCCTGCAAGAACCAGGATGTGTCAAAAGTAGAACTTGGACCCACATTCAAGGGAAACAGTATGTATAATGAGCACAATCACATAAAATTACAAGACTATTAAAATGAAGCCAAATGCTGAGTAACTGTAATGACCAATCTTTGCCCCAGAGGAAAAGATGAGGAAGCATTTCCTTCCTTTTGGGTAGAGGTGGGGGATTCCAGCCATAGAATGCTGCCTACACAGTCAGATGTGGTCCCTGTAACATTCAGCTTTGCTCAACTTTTTTCTGTGTTCCAAGAGAGGAGTCATTGCAATAATAACATCTAGAACTGAGTAGATTTTTTTCTTTTTATAAAAATACCACAGGGTAATAGAGGTAGAGATAGAAGGGACTTGTGAAACCATGCAGTTCACACTCTTCACTTTACAGATGGGGAAACTGAGGCCCAGCAGGGTTAAGAGGTTTGCCCAAGGCCACAGAGGTAGCAAGTATTTGAACCCAGAACTCTTATTTCAGAGCCAATGAGAACTCTTTCCACTGTACCATTACATCACTAAAATTTATTTTATAAAGAAAATAAAAGAAATAGGGTCTTGAGCAGGCAAAGGACAAGGAGTCAGGAAACTGGGCTTCATGCTGTTCCAACAATTGCTTAGGTCACTGTCCTAAGGTAAAGGGTTTCTCCTCCCTCCTCCCAAAGTTTCTGTCTCCTCATGTACAAATAAGAGATGATCATCCCAGGTTTTATCTAAATCAGGGTTGGGGGGAAGCTTTGAGACCTCCCGCAGCATAAATGCTCATCTGTCAGAACTGAACTAGAGTTCTATATATCACTGAACAGAGGAAACTATGTTGGTTTTTGGAAAATAGTAATAAGCATATTGTAATAAACCTTGGATTGGAACTGGCCTATGCATACCGGCTGTTGTTAATGTCCATTAGGTACCAAGGAAATATTATATTTCCAATTTTAAAAAGCAAAGGCTGCTTAAAAAATAACCAACTGTGTCTGCTCTAATAACAAACTTCAGGCTAATTTACTTAATGTTCACAAGGTGCTCTGAAGAAGGAAAGGAAATGCAAAATGTTATTAAGTTTTGGGAAGATTGCCGTAAAATGGCTGAATTAAAAAAAAAACAAAAAGGGAGACTCTGCTCAGGTGTATTTTGGCTAAAGGGCCCTGGTTCTTGGATCCTTGCAATATGATAGATAGAACACATCTTCCTACTTATAAGCAAAAATTGAGAGAGGAAAAACTCCAGGGCTGGGAGAGTATCTAAATTTAAACTGACAACCAGAGAGATACACTTTTTGGAGCTGATTCAATTTTATCTCCCCACCCCAGGGCTAGTCTTTGGACAGGGCGCCTGAGCTGGTAGTCAAGAGGCCTGCTTTCTTCCCAACTCTTGTTTCATTCTTCTAGGTTTCGTAGGGAGGTGTGACTTCTCTTGGGCCACCCTTTGCCTGAGTAAAAATTATTTCAAGGACAAGCATAATGATATTCAAATAATACGCTTTGGGGAGGAAAACTAATGTGACCCCAGCAGACGCTATCATTATGTCTTCAATGTAATGGAGGCTGGTGAGGGAGAGCCTGCCCAGGCCTTGCAGCACGTGAAATAGGGTCTGCCTGCTACTGACCCACATGGTTGGTACAAAAGGGGCCTTTTTCTTTTCTTAATCTTGGTGCTTTCCCTGTGAGGTGAATTCTGATTTGTCCTGTCTGTATCTTGCTTGGACATATGGTGGTTGTATGTTTTCTCCTTCATCAGACTATGAGCTCCTTGAGAACAGGCACTAGGTTTTTGGCCTTTCATTATATCTCTAGTTCTTAGCACAGAGCCTGGCACATAGTAGGAACTTAATAAATGCGTATTGACTTGCCATGGGTGCTTGGGGAGCCTACTTCCAGAAAAGCAAAATGGTAGTCCACATGGACTAGTCCCTTATTACATCAACACTTCAGAAGGTCCAGGAATATTGACCAATTTCATACAGATGGCTGCCCTATTCACTAATTCAATTCATGATTCCTCCACAACTTAGTCTATAATCATCACTCGCTTGATGTGGTCAAGACAACAAGCTTCTCCAAACCTAGACTGCTCTTCAGATGGCCTGTCCTTGCTGGATTCAAAGTTTGATCAGGCCTTGCTAGAGTGTACCCTCCACTGTCATAGTCTGACAACCCAGGGTCACCTCCATGCTACAAATGAGCAATCAAAGGAGGATTTTAGTGGAGACCTAGCATGATTACATTATAGGAAATCTACATTTCCTTTCCTAAGGATATACTCTTAAGAAAACAGATAGAGGGAGCAGCCTCTCTCTAAGGCTAGGTCAAATGCTACCTCTCCCAAGAAACTATTCTTCACCCCAAAGTTGGTAGTAGTTACCCAAATCTGAAATATCACTTTGTGTTTATTTTGTACATATTTTAAAGTTTTTATTTGTACGTATGTTATATTCTCCAAGTATAACACTTAGAGTCAGGAAAATCTTGTGTTCGAATATAGACTTTCGAGTATAAACTTTGACACATACTGGTCATGTGACCATGAACAGGTCATTTAACCTCTTAGTGACCCAGGAGATTATCTGTGAATATAAATTACAAAGAAGTTACTGATCTGGATCGATGAGTAGAACAGTACAGTGTAAAGGCATAACGTGCTATTATTATAAATCTTCCAATAGTAAGTGCAACTATGCCAGGAGTATACATCTTCTTTCCTTATTCTGGGAGATGCTTGGTAATATAGGGTGCCCTCTCTTGCTGCTGTTCTTAGCCATCTGCCAGGGCCCGTGCCATTGCTACCAGCTCCTATTCCAGTTGCCATTCCAGATACCAGTTCTACCAGCACCCATACACAAAGAATGACCCTGCTTGAACTGTGGCCTGCCTCCATCCTCATCCTGAAGCTCTTGCTGGAGTCATTGTCTTCCCTTGCTGCACAGCATGGGCACCTTCCTGGTCACTACAGACCACGGCCCTACTGTGGTTTCATGGCAACAGTCAATAGTTACTTAAACCAGGAGGTCTAGAAAGTCCATGGTGGGATCTGCTAGTATAAGGTGCAGATGAGGCTGTCCTTGGCTTACTCTTGATGGTGTCAATGAAACCACATCAGCGCCAGCAGTTAATAATACCAGTCTTGGAGAACACATAGGATCACTAGCAGAAGCAAAGATAAAACATGCTGTGGTGGAAAGAAAGCCGAATTTGGAGGCCAAGGACCTGGGTTCAAATTCTGGACCTGCCAGGACCCATGTTACCTTGAAAAAATCATTTCATCTCACTGGAGTCTCAGTATCCCCAAGTGTAAGGGTAGGATTTGGACTAGACAACCTCTGAGAGCCAGTTCAAAGTCTATGATCCTAAGGAAGTGAAATGCATCAGGGGGCAGGGCTGTTGTTGTTGAATCATTTCAGGGAATCTCCAGGACCCCATTTTGGGGGTTTTCCTGGCAAAGATACTGGAGTGGCTTGCCATTTCCTTCTCTCTATTATTTTATACATGAGGAACTGAGGCAAACAGGGTTAAGTGACTTGCCCAGAGTCACACAGCTAGTAAGTCTCTGAAGACACATTTGAACTCAGGTCTCCCTGAATCCAAAGCTGACACTCTATGCACTGAGCCACATAGCTGCCCAGGAAGCAGGATGCTTACAGTATAATCATACTGATACACAGAAGTCTGGAGGGCAGCAAACTTGCCTGATGCCTCCTGATAACAAAGTGTATCCCTCCTGTCCAAAATAAAGACCATTAAAATTGTACTGTTTCTCACAGTCTGATACATTTTATGGTCCAAAAAAATAAGCAATAGAGATGAATACAGATATGTTCATTCCAACTTGTATTAATCAATGAACAAGTATTTATTAAGTGCCTACTATTTGCTAGGAACTGTGCTAAGTGTTGGGGATACAGGTACAAAGAATGAAACCATTCTTACACATATATGTATGTGTATGTGTGTACATACATGTGTGTATACATATATACATATATCACATATATTCTGTTAACAGCAGAGGTTCTCAACCTTCATAATGCCGCCACCCTTTAATATGGTTCCTCATGTTGTGGTGACCCCCAACCACAAAATTATTTTTGTTGCTACTTCATAACTGTAATTTTGCTGCTGTTGTGAATCGTAATGTAAGTATCTGATATGCAGGATGTATTTTCATTGTTACAAATTGAACATAACCCACAGGTTGAGAACTGCTGTGTTACAGGGATGTAACTCATATACAGAGAAATAGAATACAAGGGAATTCAAGGAGGAAGAGAGCAATAAAAACTGGGGTGGTCTGTAAAAGCCTTGCAGATGAGGGGGCACCTAACTTGACCCTTGAAGAAAGGGAAAGATTCTGAGGGGTGGAGATGAACAAGTAGCGCATTCCAGGCATTAGAGGTGGTCAGAGCAAAGGTACAGGGATGAGAAAGATGGGGTGCTGAGTAGAGAAAACAGCTGATAGTATAATGTGGTTGGACCATAGAAAGTCTGAAGGGTTATAAAGAAGGTTTCTACAAGGCTAGAAAAATAGGGTGGAGTTAGATCATGGGGAGCCTTCTGGGATGCATTTTATTCAAAAAGTAATAAGAAGCTCTGGGTAATTTTTTAGCAAAGAATTCAAGCATGGTCATAGCTGTGCCTTAGGCCAATTATTTCAGCAACTTAAAAGAGAATGGATTGAAGGTTAAAAAAACAAAACAAAACTGGAGGCTAGTCCATTAGGAGACCCAGACAAAAATGATGAGGGCCTAAAGGAGACTGGGGGTCTTCTGAAGGGGGCGTTCAGGGAAGGCATGGATTTAAGAGATATTACAGACATAGAATAAACAAGACTAGTAACTGACTGGCTGGGGAAGGTAAGGAAGAAGGAAGTATCAGGAATGGCTCTCAAGTTTCAAACCTGGGAACCTGTCAAGATGAGGATGGGAATAGGAGCAGGTGTGGTTTTAGGTAGGAATGATACTCAGTTCCATCTCAGGACGTGTAGTTTTGAAAATACCAATGGACTATCCCAGTAGAGACGTCCAACATGAGAGGACCAGTTGATAATATAGAATTAAGTACCCAAGCAAGTAAAAATTCTTGGTGAAAGAATACCCAATAGATTAGAGAATGGATGAATGAATCATGAAATATATATAATGGGATGTTATCATAGTACAAGAAATTTTGAATACAAGGAACAAAGTGAAACTTGGGAAGACTTTTATGAGTTGATATAGCGCAAAGTAGGACCAAGAAAACAACATATACAGTGACTACAATAATGTTAACAAAAAGAACAATAAAAATTTCCAAGTCCAAAGTAGGGGGGGGGGTTGGTCTTAGCAAAGAGAAAAGCCACCTCCTGCTCAGCAACTGTTGTTTCTTGCTTACTTCGCCTGCTGAGATCTAGGATTTTCAAACCCAGCACAATCTGGTAAGCACGGTATTAAAATTTCAAAGCAAACCTGACTAGATCTTTCTGCATTCTCATTTTAAGGCAATTATTTTCAAGGAGAAGTGGGAAGGGAGGGAAGAAGCATTTACATAGTATCTACTATGCTCCAGGTGCTGGACCAAGCACTTTTTTCAAATATTATCTCGTTTGATCCTTACAACAACCCTTCAAGGTAGGCGCTTTTGTTATTCCCATTTGACCACGGAGGATACTGAGATAAACAAAGGGTAAGTGACTTGCCCAAGAACACACAGCTAGATTTGAATTCATGTACTCCTGACTTCAATGCTCTATTTACCATGCCACCAGTAATCTCTAAAAAGCATTTTATTAAGTTTGAGGTCGGTGCCACCACGGTCCCCATTTAGTGTCTCATGAAGCTGAGACACAGAGTCACACAGCTAGTGTCAGCGACCAGATTTTAATTTAGTTCCTGATTCTAGCCTAGAGCTCGAAGCATCATCTAACTAGCTCAAGAAGAGCTTGTCTCAATATGGAAACAGAAGGAAAACGTAACTAGTACCTCTGTTAGGGACAGAATCACCCCTTAACTTATAGAGCTGCCTAATCCCTTTAGATCTGGCTCTCTACGCGTGGAATTGTGATTTGTAGGGTCACATTTTGACCCATGCATAGTAAAGCCAATTCTACATCATAAACCAGGAGGACACCACCATCAAGAGCAAAATGACCAAGAGAACATTGTACACAGTAACAACGATATTGTTTCAAGAACAACTCTTAGCAACTAAGTCATTTTGACTTACAATACCCAAATTAACCACAAAGGATGTGCGAAGGAAGATGCTATCTGCATCTAGAGAAAGAACTGAATCAATAGAAGCATGTTTAAAAAGACTTCAGGGGCGGCTAGGTGGCGCAGTGAACAGAGCACCAGCCCTCGAGTCAGGAGGACCTAAGTTCAAACCCGACCTCAGACGCTTGACACACTCACTAGCTGTGTGACTTTGGGCAAGTCATTTAACCCCATCACCCTCCAAAAAGAAAAAAAAAGATTTCATATATATATTTGTGTTTAACGGTAGCCATCTCTAGTGTGAAGGAGGAGAAAAAATGTACATGATAACTTTTATTATATATTTAAAAGGAATAGCAAGTTATACATAATAGCTATGCAGATTCATGTGCAAACATCTTTTTTATTATGCTTTGTTATGCAAATGCTTGTTTTATTCCATACATTAAAATTTAAATAATTTTTTAAAGAAAAAATAAACCTGGGTTGCCACTGGGGCTACAGAAGCGCCGCAGCCATGGCTGTCTGGTACCCCATGGCTGTGGGCCTCAACAAGGGCCACAAAGTTACCAAAAATGTTTGGAAGACACGACACTGCCACCACCGTGGGCACTTGACCAAACACACAAACTTTGTGAGAGATAGGATCCGGGAGGTGCGTGGATTTGCCCCTTATGAGAGGTGGGCCATGGAATTGTTAAAAGTCTCCAAGGATAAATGAGCCCTTAAGTTCATCAAAAAAAGGGTGGGAACTCCCATCCGAGCCAAGAGGAATAGAGAGGAGGTCAGCAATGTCCTGGCTGCCATGGGGAAGGCTGCTGCCAAGGAATAAGCTGGACTCTGCCAACCTTCCCCACTTAAACAATAAAGATTTGACAAATTTAAAAAAAAAGAAAGAAAGAAAGAAAAAATAAACCACATGGACACCACCATCCTCTTACTCTCCTGGACTTTAAACCTGGGGGCCATCCTCTATTCCTCTCTCTTACTAATGCTATACAGTCTATCTTTTGCCAAGTCTTGTCACTTCTACAGTCACAAGACCTCATATACATCCCCTTCTCAAACAGCAACCACACTAAGTGCAGGCCCTTTTCACCTGGACTCTTACAATATTTTGTGGTGATCTCCCGGCCTCAAGTCTCTCCCCCACTCCAATCCATCCTCCACTAAGGTACCAAAGTGATTTTTTTCTAAAGTGTGGGTCTGATAAGTTCATGCCCCTATTCAATAAAATGCAGTAGTTCCCTATTACTTCCATGATCAAATATGAAATCTTCTGTTTAGCATTTAAAGTCTCTCACGATCTGCCAACCTCCGTACCTTCTTACACTCCCTTCTCCATGTAATCTTGGCATATTTTGCACCATCTTTTAACTCTATCCCTTTTCTGTGGCTGTCTCCCATATCTTTTTTTTTTGGAGGGGGAAGGCAAGGTCATTGGGGTTCAGTGGCTTGCCCAAGATCACACAGCTAGTAAGTGTGTCAAGTATCTGAGGTTGGATTTGAACTTGGGTTCTCCTGAGTTCAGGGCCAGTGCTCTATTCACTGAGCCAGCTAGCTGTCTCAGTCTCCCATATCTTGAATGCTCTTCTTACCTCCACCTATTGGCTTCATTCAAGACTTGACTCAAATCCTACTTTCTGCAGGACAGCTTTCCCAGCACCTCTCCCTCTAAAGGCCTTGCCTCTGACATTACCTCCCACCTGCTCTTGTATTTATGTGTTCTCTGTAAATCGCCCTCCACATACTTTGAATCTTTGTGGGCAGCTGTAGAACAGCTACTTGTAGTTGGGACAAGATATTTACGTCATTGTACCTTCATCACCAAACTTTCCCTCTATAGAACCATTCAAGAAAGTGCCAAGACACCCTGGCCAGGGGTCACTAGTATAGTGAGCTATTTACTATTATAAAGGAATAATTCTACTCCTCACTACATCTCTAAGGAAACAGTGAGAAAGTCGACTCAAATAGATTGAGGCCAGTAGCTTCTTCACCTCATAAGTCATCTGCCCAAGGTCCATAGCCACGACTAGGGGTAGTAAAATCCATCCTCTCCCTTTCACATGGGTGATGAGACAGGGGCTTCTTGCTATCTCTTCGAAGGTGTGAAAGCGCCCTCCTTCCATTGTAATGTGAGCTCCTTGAGGGCATGGGCCTTTGGGGGCCTTTCTTTGTATTCCTACTGCTTAGCACAATGCTTGGCACACAATAAGTGTTTAATACATTTTTTTTGACTGACTGTATTCTTTGACAATTCATTGCTGAATACTTGAAGCAGTAGGATATAACTGAGTTTGATAATAATGCCTTATCAAAAATGGTAGCAGGGGGCGACTAGGTGGCGCAGTAAATAGAGCACTGGTCCTGGAGTCAGAAGGACCTGAGTTCAGATCCGGCCTCAGACACTTAACACTTACTAGTTGTGTGACCTTAGGCAAGTCACTTAACCCCAACTGCCCTGCCTTCACCCCTCCAAAAAAAATTCCAAATAGGGTCACAAGTTAGACACAACTGAGAAACAGCTCAACACTAACACCCCATGTGCTAAGCACTGTGACAGGCACTAGAACAAAAGACTTCAAAGTATCTGTCAGATGTTGCTATTAATTTTCAAAGAACCAGAGACTATTAGAACTGGAAGGAGCTACAATTCTGATTCCCACATTCCAGCTCAGTGAGCTTTCACTGCATGTACCAAACTTGATCTTGACCTACTTAGATAAGCAGAATGGTTCAGGGGAAAATATGCTGGATATACTCAGAGGCCCTGGGTTCAAATTCCAGTTTTGCCATTAACTATCTGTGACTGGGAAAGTCATTTAACTTCATTTGTAAAATTGAGGGGACTGAATTATCTAAAGGGCTCCAAGACCCTGAATGCTCTAAGTCTGTGGTCACATGACTCTAAGTTGAGCACTTTCCTATGTATAAGTCACTCTGCCAGGCCCTGGAGAGCCAAAGTAAAGAGACCTGAAATACTCCCTGCCCCCAATAAATCAACATTTTACTGCTATAGCTCTCTGCTCATCACTCCCAAATCTATACACAAAGCTTTGCTCTCTTGTCGAAGACCCAGCCTTGTCTTTCTAACTGCATTCCTGGCCTCACCATGTAGGTGCCACCATCTCACACAACATCTAAGTTCAGACTCCATCTTCCCCTCAACAATGCACCTCTATCTCCCTATCTGCTCCTTCTCCAATTTCCTAGTTTCTGCTTTCTAGGTTACAATCTGTGCCAGGATGGGTTTTCCCCACCACCCTCCCTCTTCTCTGTCCTCCTCCTTATATCAATCAGTTGCCAAAGACTGCAGATTGATCTTCCCAAGGAGTCATACCTTCCTCTCCTTTCCCATGGCTACCACTTTAATCAGAATCACAGAGCTAGGAGGGACCTCAGATAGGAAGTCTCATGGGAACAGGAATTCCCATTCAACCTCTTAAGCAAGAGAGTACAGTTTCTGTCTGAAGATCTCCAGTGATATGGAGCTCATTACATTCTGAAGTAGCCCATTCATTCTCCTTCTGGACAGCTCTAATTTTTCAGAAATTTTTCCTCTAAGCCAGCCAAAATCTGCCTCAGTAACAGTTACCTACTTTTGTTCCCCCAAGCAAATCAGAATGAGGCAGGTCTCTGTTTTCTTCTTCCAAATAATTCTTTAAATACTCAAGGATGACTATTTTGTTGCCCCTAGGTCTTCTTTTCTCTAGGCCAAACTTTTCCAGTCCCTTCAAGCGATTCTATATGGGCTGTTCATTCATTCTCACACCATCTCCTCTCCACCGCAAGGAATTACTTTAAAAGTTTCTTTCTTATCTTTCTTCTCCATTCCAACCCACACAGAACTACCAGACTAATCCTCCAAAACAGCACTTTCACCAACGGTCCCTCCTGTGCTTACAAACTGATCAACAAAAAAATCTTAAGTGCCTACTGTGTGCAAAGTGGAGAGGCAGCTTGTTATAGTGAATAGAGAACCATCTTTGTGGCTGCAAAGACCCAGATTCAAGTCTTATCCCTATCATGAGCTACTTATGTGACCTTGGATAAGTCATTTGTGAAATGAATATGGCTTTCTGCCACAGCAGTGCTTCCAAGAAACTCTGATATTTGAATTCCAGACAAGATGCCAGTCTGCATTGGGAGGAATTTCCATATCAGAATTTCCCTTTGCTGAAGAAATCACAGGTTTGACTCTCTCTCTTCCCCATACACAGACCCAGAGAAACACACACACACACACACACACACACACACACACATTTGAATATACAAATGTGTATGAATATACAAATATGTATATATAACATATTCATATAGGCAAATATACACACACATATATGCAAAACAGTATACTAGACACTGGCAACACAAAGACACTGATTAAAACATAACAGTCCTTGTTTTCAAGAAGTTTACGTTCTACTGGGAGGGGTAGGGGGATGAAAAATGTTACACAGACTAGTAAATGTACGGGATACAAGAAGTAATTTCAAGAGGGACCAGCAATAACTGGTGATTAGAAGGGGCAGCTAGGGGATACAACGGATAGAGCACTGGGCTTAGAATCAAGAAGACTCATCTTCCCAAATTCAAATCTAGCCTCAGACATTTACCAGTTGTGTGACCCTGGGCAAGTCACTTAACTTTATTTGCCTCAGTATCCTCCTCTATAAAATGGGCTGGAGAAAACGTCAAACCACTCTAGGGTCTTTGCCAAGAAAATACTAAACGGGGTCAGGAAGAGTCAGGCAGGACGGAAAGGAGCAAACAACACTGATGATTGGGATCAGGAAAGACAGCACCTGAGGCAGGGGCACCTCAGAAGAAAGCCAGGGATTGGGTAGAGGGAGAGGGGAGCATCCAAAAAGGAAGGACCATCTATGCAAAGGAAGGAAGGAGATGAGATGTCACATGGGCAATGAAGGAAAATAAGTATTTGTATAATTGATTCCTCTGTGCCTGGTGCTTTTACAAATATTATCTCTTCTGATCACTACAACAACCCCAGGAGGCAGGTGCCATTTTATCCACATTTTAAGGTTGAGTAAACTACAGAGGTTAGGTGACTTCCCCAGGGTCACACAGCTGGTAAGTGTCTGAGACCAGATTTGAACTCGTATCTTCCTGACTCCAGGCCCAGTACTCTACGTACTATACTGTTGCCTATATAGTTGCCTAGGTGGGGAACTGCTAGGAGATCAATTTGACTGAATCAGAGAGTACTAGAAGGAGAATGATATGAAGTAGGACTGGAAAAGTAGCTAGGACCTTCCTTTAATACCGACAGAGCTAAACACTAGTCTGAGGCTGTTGTATTTTATCATAGAGGCAATAGGAAGCCAGCGAACATTTCAGGAACTTTTTTTTAAAGGACCTATCATAGCTTCCCCTTTAAATATTGGAGTAAATCCCATCTCCTAATTTTAGCATTCAGGCACCTTCACCATTGGACACCACCCCTAGCTATTCAACTTAAATCTCCCACCACTACCCAACAGTCTAGTCCTGTCTGTCCCAGTCTCACTGTCTTCCATGGACACCATGGTAATTCTTGTCTTTCTGGTTTTGTTCATGTTGCTTCTTCTGAATGGAAAGTCTTACTTCCTGCCAATCTAGATCCAAAGCTTTTAAGAATGAGATCAAAACTTCCTCTCTCCAGGAAGTCTTCCCTGACTATATCCCTAGGCTTCAACAGTCTTTCTGCAAATACATACACATATAGAGTAGAACAGAGGTGTCACACTTAGGCTGAACCAAACTAAAATATAATTGGGAAAAGTTGAACAAAATAAATCAAAATATAATACAACATAGACAATGCTAATTTGTGGTTTTCTAAATCAACGTGCAGTCGGTAGAGATCTGTTTCTACTTGAGTTTGACATGACTCATATAGAACATGCACAGCTTTGGTTACATAGCGCTTAAAAATTATTCTTTAATTATTTTAGAAACAAATGTATAGTATGTGTATGTATATATAAATATGCACATGTGCAACCAAGTGAAGCAATAGTGGATAGAGTTGGCCTTGGTGTCAGAAAGACTGGGATTCAAGACCCACCTTTGACAAATACTGGTGATGTAACCTGGGGCAACTCACTCAATGCCCCCAGGCAACTCCCTAAGACTTCAAGTTTCAGAGCAGGTGATCTCTGCATTAGTCATGAGTTTCACTCATTGCAATGAAATTACACGTATGTGTGTGTACATGTGTGTGTGTGCCTTTTCTAATTAATTCAAGTAAATTCCTTTAAAGGCAGGCACTTAAAAATATCTCCCATCCCCTACCCCCAGGAGGCCTTAGCATA
Source organism: Pseudochirops cupreus (assembly GCA_028627135.1). Classification (NCBI taxonomy): domain Eukaryota; kingdom Metazoa; phylum Chordata; class Mammalia; order Diprotodontia; family Pseudocheiridae; genus Pseudochirops; species Pseudochirops cupreus. Next base: position 384,998,864 of record CM053582.1, on the reverse strand, counting down.
ACTGGGTACTTGACAGGTGTTTAGCAAACACCTGTTGAACACCAAATGACTTTTTTTTTAAAAAATCAGACAGATTAAAATCCCGACCACACCTTTTTTGACCTCACTTTTTCCTTTCTCTGCTTTTATCTATGGTGCAATATTCAGTATTCACCTACCCGCAATGGGGTGGGGCAGAAAGAACATTGGACTAGAGTCCTCGGTCTGCCACTTAATAGATCTGTGATCTTAGAATAATCATTCCACCTCTCTGAGACTCAGTTTCCTCATCCATAAAATGGGGATAATGACATTGTCCTGCCTAACTCATAAGCAGTCAATCAACAAGCATTTATTAAGTGCCTACTGTGTGCCAGGAACAGTTCTAAGTACTCACTTGTAATTAGTTTGTAGTGAAGCTCAAATAAAATGACAGAGGAAAACATTTGAACAAAAAGTAAATTATAATAACGGGGTTTGGATACCATCTAATGCACCTCTCATTTTACACGCAAGGAAGCTGAGACCCAAAGAGGTTTGAAATGACTTGAACAGACACACAGGTTCTATGTACCTGGATTCCAGGCCAGGTATTTTGACACCAAATTCCATGCCCTGTCTACTATGCAACTAAATGTGAGCTATTCTATCTCTACATCATTTACAATCACGCCTTACACATAGTAAATGCTTAATAAATGTTGATAGGATTAGAAATCATGGTAAGTGCTTAATAGATGCTCACTGGATTGGGTTGGCTTGGATTCTTGGTTTGAAGATCACTGTTTTCTGATGACACTATGGAATCAAACAGAATCAAATGGACATCTTTGTAACTGCTCTTGTCTAGAAGTAGCACCTTCTCCTGCCCTGGGTCCTCACTGGTCATCACTGAATTGGAATTGAAATTGAAAGGTGCTCTGACCCGAGAATGTGTCCCTTCAAGTGTATCTTAGGAAAGTTCCAGAATCCTGATCTCCACTTCTTTCAACCCCTTAATTGCCCAAACACATAATATCATTTTTCAGGTGTACTCATTATATTGCCTGTTAATATTTCTAAGCTCACATGACGTTCAGCTCCTCACAGCAGAGCCAGGGGCTGCAAAAATAATCATAGATTAGACTTTGGAGCTGGAAAGAACCTTGGGGATTATCTAGTCCAACTTCCCTCACTTTACAGATGAGGGAAACTGAGGCTGAAGGAAGCTACATAAGTCACCTAAGGTCACCCAGAGATTTAGTGGCCTCTTTCTCAATCGGTTCTTAGGAGTCAAAAACACCGAGGAAAATAGACTTACCCTTACACAGTAGTTCATGCCTGTCCCCAGAAGGTGCTGGCGAGAGGACCCATCCTGGTTGCTCAGAGAAGGTGATGCCTCAGAGGTGGGCAGGATGCAGCTATCCTGAGTCTCTACATCCAACTGGGGAGATGCAGCAGATGTGCCCCGGGAGAGGCTGGCTTCTGGAGAAGTTGGGCTGCTTGGAGCTGCCCCCCGGCTTTCCAAGAGTTTGAGTTTGGGCACCTCTCTGGTCCCCAGGCAGAAGTTTTTCAGTCCCAGTAGGTTTGCTGGATTGGCCAGTCTGAGGCTTGCCATTCGGGGCATCAAAGTGCATAGTGGGGTGGGGTTATCCTGAGCCGCCAAGGTGACATCTTCCCCAGGCAAGTGAACTGGCAGAGGAGAAGAAGGAGAAGTCTGAGGCACACCTTTGACATTGATTGAACCTCCAGAAGACCCTTCATCTAAGGAAGTGATGGGTTCATTCCGAAAACGGCTATACTTGGCCCTGTGCAGCATCCCGGGGTGCCCGAAGAGTCCTACATACAGTACGTGTCCACTGAGGTTCTCCGGACTGCGTCCTCTCATAGCCTTGGCAGGGCTGAAACAGGATACTGTTGCATAAATTGGCTTCCCCGTCTGGCAGATAAACGATATGGAAATGAAATGCTTCAACACACCATACAATTCAGAGAAAGAAACCTCTCTGATTCTCCCTCTCTCTCTCTCCCTCTCTCTCTCTCTCTCTCTCTCTCTGTCTCTCTCTCTCTCTCTCTCTCTCTCCTTTCAGACTCTTTCCTAAGCATGGAATTGTGTTCAGGATGCCTAGATCATCTCTTCCCAGACATCTTTAACCCTAGGAGGTAACAGCTGATGCAGAAACCAAGTCCCCATCACTGATTTTAGTCACAGTGCTGCTGTCCCTCCCTGCATTGGCTCCTGCAATAGAATTTAGGCATCTAAACTGTTCTGAGCTTAGGCTTCTTGTCGCTGTTACCAGCTCTCTGAGAAAGCCCTAATGGTGGAGCCCAGACTGCGGTGAAAGCGCATACACACACACACACACACACACACACACACACACACACACACACACACACACACAAGAGTCTTCCACACAAAGCAGTGCAAATCAGTCAGCTCATCAGTCCCTCAACATTTCTAGCCCATTGAAATATTTACTCCCCCCTTCTTGGTCTCTGCACTTTGAAACCCTCCTTGTACAGCTCCTCAAGGGAAAAAGATGAATTGCAGGGTAACCCTTTCATATCCTTTGCTCCTTCCAATAATTTTTTTTTATAAAAAAATTAAAGCACATGAGCAAAAGTCACTTTGTGCTGAATCGATCTGATCTGATCCCTGGCTTCTCCTGGAAAATCTCATCCTGCAAGTCCTTCAGCCCCGCAATCCAGGAAAAACTCCTGTGATGCTCAACATTCTTTCCGAGACTTAAGATCCAGCTGTGTTACTCTAAATCCTCACACAGACTCATCAGCGTTCAGAAGACTGCTGCTTCTCCTTCCTTGGTCTTGTACTTATCTTCCTTCAGGATCCAGTTCACAGTGGAACGCTGAGATATTTGAAATGATATGGAGAGTGTTGCAATTTTTATGAATGAACTTTCCTGAATGAATTTCTCCCTGTGTGCGAGCTAATAAATCTGTGAATGAAGCTGAGAATAGCTGTAATTGACTGACAGTCCCAGGGGTGTTGGGTGTTCATCCAATCAGAAGACAGCTTGATGACTCATGCACCATAAATATACTAAACTAGTAGCCATGAGAAATAAAGCTGGGGGGAGGGGGGTGGAGTAGAGGGGAGGGAGAGAATAGGAGAGAGACAGCTTTTATTTGTGTTACTGATGAATGGGCGAAGGAAACAAAATCTTCCTTATCTATAAATCATCAGCGAGTGTAGAGGATGGCAGCTTGAAAGAATCCTTTTTCAGAATTGTCTCCACAGCCGGGAATGCTAACCGAGGGAGCTAAAAATTAAACCCGTTGTTCCACGGGTATTAGGACATATGGTACAACTCCTAGGGGAAGCTCTGATGCATCTTTCTTAAAACCATAGCTCTTTTTTATTGATTGTTGGTTCAGTCTCCAGTCTGGTGCGACTTCCTGTACCTATCAAATTCTCTCTGAAGACAGGATGAATGCTGCAAGCCCACAGGAAGCCAGGAACTGAGCAGGCAAAGGAAGATGCAGTCCCTCTTAGGAGTAAGGATGAGGAAATCACTTAGAAGGGGCAAGACAATCTCTTCTGAAGGTTTGATTTCACAGAGCACCCAGCAGGGGCTGATTCAGGCAGGACCTGGGATCCCACATCTTGCTTCCTGCACTCTGCACATCAGCTTTCTCCATCAGGTCAACAAGCTGGGTTTTTTTTTCCTTTGAGGAAAACGAGGAAAGATATAGTATACTGAAAAAACCAAGTACATAATCAAGCAAAACCCCTATGTAGTTCGAGAGATAATGTCTTCTTCACCTCAATTCCCACCATTGCATTTAAACTCTTCAGTGTTGAGGGTGGTCCAACTGTCCCAGGATCTGGTTACCAGAAGTGGATTAAAGGATATTCTATGACAGACAGAAAAACCTTTCTCTCCTGCTTCCTGATCCCCTATAGCAGTGGTTCATCTTTTCAAATACAGGCTGCAAAACCTGTTTAGATTTCTCTTTCCTAATCTAGGAAAGCCCTTCCTGTATTATAATAATCTTTCCCTACACCCAACTTTTTCAAATTTCATTCCCCCCCCCAACTCACTCCCATTTAGCCTTGAGGCAAAGTCAGACGTATGAGGTGGGGGGAGGGGAGAGAGCCACTGTAAAATTTTTACAGAATCTCCACTTCCAAAAGAGCCTCACAGATCACACTGACCAAATGGTACCTAAACAGGAAATCTCCTTAATAGCATCCCCAACAAATACTATTGAAGCCTTTGCTCAAAGATATCTAGTCTAGGGGGATCCATTACCTCTTAAGGCAGCCCCACTCTACTTCGGGACAGTTCTGATGGTGAGGAAGTTTTTCTTTAAGCATAGATTTGGCCACGTCGCCATTGAGTAGAGACTCAATAATCCTCATGGTTCCTATTATATCTTGGATCAGATATAAACACTGGCTTTTAAAGCCCTTCACGACCTTGTCCCAGCCTATCTTTCCAGTCTTGCTGTATAGTACTCCCTTTCCTGCAGTTCATGGACCAGAAAACTTGTCCTCTCCGTTCCTCACAGGACCCTTTGACTCCCCATGTCTTGGAAATTATCACCCCCTTGCACCAAACTTTAGAGTCAGGGACACTTTGGTTCAAATCTTGCCTCAGACACTTTCTAGTTTGGGCAAGTCACTCAGTCTGTTTCCTTATCTATAAAACAAGTAGGAGAGACTTAATGACCTTGAAGACCCCTTTTACCCCTAGCTCTATGATCCCTCCTTATCTGTGCTTCACCTAAGAGAAGATCCTCCCCTTCCTTCAAGAAAAGTCTCAAAGACCACTTTCTGAAGGAAGGGTCTCCTGGTCCCTGGAATGCTGGTGTCCTCCATCACTGACCACATTGCATTTTACTCCTTTCTGCAGTGGATAGAGCATCTTCTGGAGTTTAAATTCTGCCTCAGACACTTACTACTTGTATGACCCTGGGCAGGATTTAATCCTGTCTGCCTCAATTTCCTCATCCATAAATGAGCTGAAGAAGGTAATGGCAAACCACTCCAGAATCTTTGCCAAGAAAACCACTCCAAAAACCGGGTCATGAAGAGTCAGACAGGACTGAAATGGCCCAACAAGAAGAAGTTTCATAAGGGCAGGGGCAATGTTATTTTTGTGTATGTGTCCTCAGGCTCAAACACCGTGCCTGGCAGAAGGCAGGATATTAGTAAATGTTTGCTGACTGATCGATTATACTGAGCTAAATCTGTCTCTCTACAGCTTTTACCCATTGCTGCTAGATCTGTCCCCTGCAGCTAAATAGAACAAGTCTAATTTATCTTCAGATACTCAAAGGCAGCCATCATGTCCTCATTCATCTTTCTATGGGATTGTATCCAATCCTTTCACCATCCTGGACCCTTTCAGGAGATGCTCTCTGGTTGGTCAATGTCCCTCCTGTGGAACCCAGAACTGAACAGATATGATCTGGCTGGGTAGAGTCCATGCTAGAACTATCACCACTCCTCTTCTGGACATTATGGATGTTATTAATTCAGCTAAAGATCATATTATTTTTTTTGGCTGCTACGCCAACTGAGCTTGCAACCTTTTCACGTGGACAATTGTCTGGCCATATTTTATCCATCCTATATCTGTGCAGCGAATTTTTCCTTAAAAGTATAGGACTTTATTTTTATTTCCATTACATTTTAATAGATTTGGCACATTTTTCTGATTGGTGGAAATCTTTTTGGATCCTACTTATACACTAATTATTTGTTGTATAATTCAATTTGGTTGAATTCTATCAACCACCATTTCAGGAAGAGACCCAGCCATGCTTCGTCTCATTCACATCTGAGATCACCAGCTTAGTCCCAGACTTCTCTACATCCTCATCAAACATCTCACCTCCCTGGAGAAGCTTCCATCCTGAGGCCTTGTTCTTCTGATCAATGACCCCATCCTCAAGACCATCATTTCAGGAAGAACCCCAATTGTGTATCATCCCACTCATGTCTCAGCTCAATCTTCAAACTTCTTTTCCTCTTCCTCAGCAACCATCTTGTCCTCTAGAGTATATTCTTCCCCTTTTCCTTTTCTCCTTCATGTTTCATCTTCCTTCTTTAGAATATAAACTACTTGAGGACAGGAACTATCTTGTTTGTATTTGTATTCTCGATGCTCAGCACAGAAACTGGCATATAGAGAACATTCAATAAATTATCTATCTAATCTATCTGTCTATCTATCTAGCCATCTATCTATCTGTCTATCTATCTAGCCATCTATCTATCTATCTATCTATCTATCTATCTATCTATC
>CM053582.1:384973828-384992128 GCA_028627135.1 Pseudochirops cupreus | reverse complement strand
TAGTTTCTGTCATTTGCAAATCTAATAAGCATGTCATTTATGTCTTTACCTAGATAACTGATAACAATAATGAACAGCACTGATTCCTGAGGAACCCCACAAGAGACTTCCTTCCAACATGTAGGACAACAAAAGTGACTACCCAGCCATTTAGCTAGTTGTGAATTTACTTATCTGTGCCATCATATAATCTAGATTTCTATGTCTTGTACAGCAGAGGTGACAAATACTTGACCCCATGGGCCACCCGCAGTCCACAATACTCCTGAGTGAAGCTAATACCAGATTAAAAGGCAATTGGGAAATATTTAGCAAAATAAATAAAAATGTATTAAAACATAGATAATATTAATATGTGGTTTTCTATGCCAATATATGTGGCCCCCAGGGATCCTTATGTATGGTTTAGTGGCCCCCAATTCAATTTGAATTTGATACCACTGTTGTACAGCATGAGATATTTTGTTAAATGCTTTGATAAAATCTAGTTATGCTATATCTATGCCATTCCCATGATGCATTAGTCTTGCAACTCTGCCAAAAAGTCCAATTAAGTTCTTGTTCTATAATTTGTTTCTCATGGATCTACATTGGCTCATCATGGTCACTACTTCCCTTTCTAATTGCTCATAAACCATCCTTTTAATAATGTATTTTAGAACTTTGTGAAAAATTGAAGTTAGTCTTACAGGGGTATAGGGTCCTATAGTTTTAACCTGAAGAACCTGAAGAAATCTAGAAGGCCTAAAGGGCAGCCAAGGCTGAGGAAAAGTATGAAATGAGCAGCTTGATCTCTGGCAGCCTTGCTTTCCTTTTTGCCACTAACCTCCCCCTACCACCAATCAAAACCTACCTTCCTCTCCCAACTCCATTTCCATGCCTCCTCCTCTTAAGCCTCGCTCTTCTTTGCCTGGGCACTCTTAGTCCTCATCCCATATTAAGGTTTAACCTGGTTTCCTTCTCATCCCCTCAGGGTTAAATTACAAAAGTGAAAGTTAATGTTTCGGTTCCTCATCTGAAAGATCTAAGGTCCTTTCAGCTCTAAATCTATGATCTGAAGAACCTAATCTAATATGCTCTCTAATGCTAATGAAAAAGGCTAGATTAGACTCCCACAGTTTCACCATTTATGTCCCAAGCTGCTAGGTGTTGCAGTGGATGGAGAGTCAGGAAGACATCTTCCTGAGCTCAAACCTGACCTCAGACACTTACTAGCTGTGTGATCCTAGGCAAGTCAATTAACCCTGTTTGCCTCAATTTCCTCATCTGGAAAACGAGCTGGAGAAGTGGCAAACCATGCTAGTATCTCTGTTAAGAAAATCCTAAACGGGGTCACAAAGAGTCTGACGTGACAGAACAACAAGAATAAATGCATTTTAACAGTCACCCTCTCTAGACAATGACATGACTTAAGAATGACTCAGAGTGAATTTCAGACCCAGGAAAAGATGTATGGTACCATGGTAGGTTAGATCAGGGAGATTTTTGTTTTGATCAGGTAGGCCTTTGCAACACCCCTTGAATCACACTGTAGAGGGCAAGCTCTATTCAGCCTGAGCCACTCTTTTAAATCTTCCATGACGTGGCTCATAAAATAACAAATTTAGAGACAAAATGAATCTTAGAGGCCATCAGATTCAGTCTCTTTTTTTCACAGCTGAGAAAACTGAGTCAGGGAAAGATTAAGCGCCTTGCCCAAGGTCAAATGGCTAGTGTGTGTCCGAGGTAGGAATTAAACCCAAGTATTTCTGATTCCAGGTTCAGCACCCAATTCATTCCTCCATATTGCTTCCTAAGTGGTTGAGGCAGGAGAAGGGAAAGGAGTCGAATGACAAAGAAGAGGTATAACTTAACCCAGTTAAAATACAGTCCTCGTGGGCAAACAGCACAAAACACTCTATAGAAAGGAGTGGATAAAAGCATTTATTGACTTTGGACTTATGTCTAGAGAGACCCTAAAAACATAAAGACTTTGCCTAAAACAAAGAGGAAGATGAATAGTTTTAAAGTAGCTTTGGGGTGTTAGAAACCAAATAGCGAGACTCTTCCTCCTTAACCTAAGGCTATATTTCTTAACTGACTGGTGAGACTGAATAGCTCAGGAAACAGCTAAGTAAAAGGAATACATTTTGAATTGACTAACTTAAAACAACACTAAGGTTTCCACTGTTGCTGGCACTATGGAGAGAAGGCTGGGAGAAGCCAACACAAAGCCATCTTCCTTGGAGCTTCTCTAAAGGAGTCACTCTATTTGTCAATCAATGAAAGAGTTTGGAGGTAAAGCTTCCAAATTTCATAGCAATTGACACAAGGAAGCCCAGTAATGGAGTGAGGAAGGGCGGGTTGAAAATTCTATTCTCTCCTATTCATGAGCTGTTTCTCCTTAGAAAATCTCACAAAGTGGGTACCCATTGATTGGAGAATTATTGAACAAACTGGTGCACAAATGTCATGAGATGTTATTGCTCAGTAAGAAACAGCAAGTGTGAGTATAACCAAGGCTCTCTATGGTAAACACCAGGGACTAGCTTCTAAAAGAAGACATTCTGTGTTTCCCTACCAAGTAGCTCAGAGTAGCCTTTTTCCATTGGAATATGATGGTGCTTTTAAATTACAAGACTGAGACACTCTAGGTTCTCTATCTCTCACTTTCCCATACTCAGAGAGGGAAAAGGTCACATTGATCCGTAACACAGGTGCCATAAACTAACTAGGTGGGGGGAAAGACCACCTTTCCTTCACCTTCCTTAGACTGTAAGCCCCTTGAGGGCAGGGGATAGCTTTCACTTTTTTGTATCCCAAGCACTTAGCACAATGCCTGGTACATAAGTAGGTACTTAATAAATATTGATTGATTGATTGTACCCTCTGCTTGGGTTTTTGTTTTGGTTTATTCTGTTTTGTGTGTCCTTCTCAGTTCTAGGCGTAGGTGGTGGAGTCCCCAGGACACCTAGCAGATTATGCCATGGTGACCTTGAAGGCAAGATTCCCGGTTAGATGTATGGACAGACAGCCTAATGGGGAAACCCTGAGAAGCAAGGCTGCACGGAGCTCGAGGTGAAGGGGAATTTGGACTTGGAGCTTATCGGCACAGTGCTATGTAGAAAATGAGCTACACTAAGCAGTGAACCCAATCCTCTCCCTCTCTAGAGACTGAGTCAGTATAGGGGGGATTATACCATGCTGCTGGGGTAGGGGCAGTGTTAGTATATTTATTCTTATACATCTGAAGTAAATAATCCTCTGTACAAGCTAATCTTACTGTTAAGTGGTTAATTGGAACTGGGGTGCAGGGGGCCCTCTAGGAATTGGGAGAAGGAAGGAAATTAGCATTTTTTAAGCACCTACTATGTCCCAGGCACTTTGCTAAGTGCTTTACAACTATCACCTCATTTGATCCTCAGATAACTCTGTGAGGTAGGTACTATTATCATTTTTATCTTTAAAATTGAGGAAACTGAGACAGGTTGAGATTTACTGAGGGGCATAAAACTAGTAAGTATCTGAGGCTGGACTTGAACCAGGTCTTCCTGACTCCAGACTCAGCATTATATCAACCACCCAACTGTGCTTCACTATTGGAGAGGATGGAATACTGACAGCAGGGGCTGGAGACAAAGGCAAAGACTAGATATACCCAAACTATCCTATGGGTCCTGGAAAACCTTCGGAGAGAGTAAAACGTAGTACGCCTGGCTTTCTTCAGGCAGTGGGAGCCGGAGTGGTCTCTGTTACATAAAGAATCCAGAGAAACTTTAGAAGTCTTATGAACTGATGCAGACTAAAGAAAGCAACTGAACTAAGAGAACAATATCTATAATGACCACGATAATGTAAAAGAAAATCATACTAAAGGCTTCCAGAATTGAGATCAATGTGTGAGACATGACTCACAGTGAAGTTTCCTCATTTTTTAAACTCTCTGTTAGATTCCTGTCTCTTCTCCATACTTTGTGAGCCAGTTCAATCTCGCAAGTAACTCATGATTTCCCCAAAATGAGGTAATTGAAAGAAAACCATACTAGTCCACTTCCAAATTTGGTGAAAAGAAATGCGTAATGAAGGACTGAAACTGCTTTGTGCCAATTAGTTAACACTAGTGAAAGATTGTGAGCTTGCCTCACCAGCCAATGGTGAGGTAGGACAGGTGTTAGAGGTGGAGTTAGGATCAGGACAAGAGAAATCTGGGAGCTTCCACATTTTGCACTCCCTGGCAGACACCGTTTGAGTGACAGAGGCAGTGCCCTTTCTCATAAAGAAGAATAAAGACCTCTTCTGATCTCAGACTCAGACTCTGAACTTTTTCTTCTCACACAAATGTAATGGCCAATCTTGAGTTCTAAGGACTAATAATGAAATATATATCCTTCCTCTTGAATGAGAGATAGTGCACTATAGAAGAAAAATGCTGCGGACTTTGTCAGTCATGTTTGATTGTTTTTCTTAACTTTTGTTCTTTATTAGAAGGGAGGATTCTATCAGAGAATACTCTAAAGTGCTAGAGGCAAAAACAAGCAAAAGACAAAAAAGAAGTCTCCTGAAAAATGTTTTCTCTAATTTTAATAAGTTTAATAATTTTAATAACTTTAATGAGAGAGGGTGGAAGAAATGCAGAACTTGAAAACAAATATAGCTTGGCCTGACGGGAAACACCAATGGAGAGAGCTGAGATGTGTTTCAACCATCTCTAACTTAAAAGAATTAGGTAAAAACTACCATCAAGTATCTGGTTTCAGAAATCAGTGTGTTCCTACTCTAGGTGGTGCTTGGATACTGAAGCCTGTGGGGAAATGGGTAAGGATTGGTTTTTCCCCATAATTCTGAGACTAGGTCAGGATTTTGTTTCCAATCCAGTCACTGGATATCAGAATGACTTGGGACCCCGAATAAAAACTATGGCCAACAGCTGGGAGTTTCTAGGAAACTCCAGGAGAGTTAGCAAGTCAATACTGAGTCTAAAGACTCATTGATCAAAGTGAAACCTGAAGACAGGCAGAGTATAAGCATTTATTAAGCACTTACTGTGTGCCAGGCATGGTGCTAAGTACTGGGGTATCCACCTGATTTGCTCCAAGAAGCTACAGCAGGCACAACAGAAACACCCTAACAAGCCATCTCAGCAGACAGGCTAAACCAGGCTGAGGGCAACCAACAGACCCCAAACCTGTTAGTAAGTTAGAGGGTGTCTAGCCCAAGCATGTGAAGATTTCCCTAAGCAGAATGGGTGGATGAGAATAATTTGTTCAGGGGAAGCTAGGTGGCACAGTGAATAGAGCACAGGCTCTGGAGTCAGGAGGACCTGAGTTCAAATCCAACCTCAGACACTTAACACAAAACTAGCCATGTGACCTTGGGCAAGTCACTTAACCCCAATTGCCCTACCTTCCCCCCTGCAAAAAGAAAAAAAATCTAAAAAAATTTTTTTTTAATTTTTAAATTTTTTTAAAAAATCTTTAAAAAAATAATAATAATTTGTTCAGATGGCCATGAAGGCAGCTGAAACAGGCACTGTGTAGAACTTAGAGTCTGGTGATACTTCAAAGATGCTAAGGTCACCCACTGCATCCCAGGCCATCACTAGTCATCCTGACTTCTTTCTTGCACTGGACTTTGATGACTCTTTGAGAGGGGTGAGGTTGATGATTTTGTGCAACTCTTATCTCCCTTAAATCCAATTCACCTACGAGCCAAGGCATGACTCTGAAATGTCACTGGTCCTCTTCAAAACAAAGGACAAATAACAATTCAGTCTACTCACAGTATAGCTGAGAAAACTGAGGCCCGGAGAGGTTCATTTAGCTGTCGATGACTGCATTGGTAACAAGTGGCAGAGTGGGGTTTTGAACTCCAGTGCCTGTACACGAAATCTCAAACTCTTTACCCTGTACCACACTGCCCCCAGTGGAATTACACAAGAAATGTGGTTGGGGTAGAAGAGGCAGAATTTGGTGGCAAACGGCACAAATGTTGAACAAGAAGGAAGAATCAAAGAAAAAACTCAGAACATGAACATGGTGTGAATGATAAAAAATAGTAAAGTTGGGAGGTAAAACAGATTTATGGGAAAAAATAATAAGTTCAGCTGGGGACATGTTCGGCTCGAAAGGAGCAATTAGGCAGCACAGTAGATAGAGCACCGGTCCTGGAGTCAGGAGGACCTGAGTTCAAATCCAGTTTCAGACACTTACTAGGTGTGTGACCCTGGGCAAGTCACTTCACCTCAACTGCCTCAAAAAAGACAGGAAGGAAGGAAGGAAGGAAGTAAAGAAGGAAGGAAGGAAGAAAAAGAAAGAAAGGAGACAAAATGGTATGATGGAAACAGCTGGATTTAGTCAGGAGAAATGGGTTCAAGGCCCAGATCATCTACTCACTTGGCCTGTGTAACTTTAAATAAGTTTCCTCATTTGTAAAATGGAAAAGGAATAAGTTGCATTGTAGAGATATTCCTAGAAAAGAGAATGAGGCCCACGTGGGCATTTCTGATGTGACAATGCATCCTAGCAGTATTGCTAGCCAGGACAAAAGAGTTAGAATTAACTCCCAAGGAGCAGAGAAAGCACCTCAAACAGTGCTACTGACTGCTGAGTTCGTAGTATTTTTCTATCTATCATGCTATTCATACTGGAAGATATGGAGTCCCTTTTGGTAACATTAACTCTTGTTAAAATAAACTAAAGAATATCTTAAGATCAAAGAACCCCAGAAAAATGACTATGGCCTTAAAGTCCCTCGTAACTTTATTTATCCTCTATGACTTCTTCGAGGGCACAGAGCTAACAACTGATACACCTAACACTTGAACCCAAGTTTTCTGGGTCCTAAGTACAGGGCTCATTCCATTGATTCTCTATTAGCATCACAGTTAATCAGCATATCACTCAATGTAAATCTGTTCAATGTATCTGTTTTATGTCTGTGACCTTCTCTGGGCCTCAGTTTCTCATCTGTAAAGTGAGGAGGCTGGACCAAATCCCTTTCACCTTGAAATTTATGATCTCTATAAAGTACAGATAGAAAACCTAGGCAGAAATATCCTAGAGGCAACAGGAGATACATGTGTAGGTATCCACCCAGGTAAGAGATGAGGGCTGGAGATAGAGATTTGAGTAGCCATCATACATAGTTCAGTGCAGGTTAATGAATGGGTACTCCAAGGTTCAGAGTATAGAAAAAAAAATAGAAGAGACCCATATAAGAAGAACTTCCCTTTGGGGGAACATCCATCTTAAAGGGTTGGGGGAAAAAAGGATAAAGAGAAAGAAAAAGTAGAGAACGAACCAAGAGAGTGTTGGATTTCCAAAGGAAAAGGGATTGTGATAGGGACCAGACTTGTGATTTCATTGGTACTGTGAAGTCTTGGAAGAGGAAACTCCCTCTACCAATGCAGGTCAGCATCTTCTCAGCAATTTTAGTCTTAGAGAGTTGCTTAGAACACTGGGAAGTTAAGTGATTCAACGAGGGTCACACAGTCAGGATGTGTCAGAGGCAGGACTTGAACCTAGATCTTCCCATGAGGAAAACTTACAAAAATTAGGATAGTTTTTTAAAAAATGGAACGGATGCCATGGGAAATTATTGTTCTCAGGCATCAGAAGTCCTCAGATGAGGGCTAGATGTTAGGAGTTGAAGATGATCTGGAAGGGTCTTCTATTGAGATTCAAGCTGAATTAATTAGCTTGAGATCCTTTCCAACTCTGTGATTCTGTTACTGCTGAGAGGCACAAAAAATATTTACAAAACTTCTACAGATAACATATTTTGGGGAATTTGGAAGGAGATGGTAACAACATGGGCTGTGTGAATGTAAGGTAGAAAAAACCACTGGGACATTGGCAGCTGTCTCCACTTTGAAAAAGTATGTGTTTAGGGCGGCTAGGTGGCAGAAAATCTTAAGACTAGGTGGGAAAGATCTTGGTTTTTCTTGTTTCTAAGTGAAAGAACTCAATAAATAAGTATTTATCCGTGGGGTAGCTAGGTGGCACAGTGAATAAAGCACCAGTCCTAAAGTCTGGAGGACCAGAGTTCAAATCTGATCTCAGACACACTTACTAGCCGTGTGACTTTGGGCAAGTCACTTAACCCCAATTGCCCTCCAAAAAGCAAGAAAAAAAAGAGACATTTAACAGATTTACATCGAGTGATATACTGATTAATTGTGATGCTAATAGAGAGTCAGTGGAATGAGCCCTGGACTTGGGACCCAGAAAACTTGTGTTCAAGTATTAGGTATATCAATTGTTGCCTCTGTGCCCTTGAAGAAGTCATTGAGGATAAACTGGAAATAATGAACAGGGGTAAGGCACTGGCATTAAGGGGAATCTGGAAAGCCTTCTTAAAGTGGGTAGGATTTTAGCTGAGACTTGAAAGAGTTAGCCACGGAAGCTAGAGAGACCTGGGAGAATTCCACGCAAGGGAGACAGCTAGTGAATATGCCTGGAATCAGGAGTTGGGGGTGTCTTGAGCATGAGAAAAGGTTTGTCTAATACTGGGAAGGATTATCATTCCCAGAATATTTGTCATTCAGGGTTATTTCTGTACAGAGCAATTGTCTCTGCTTCACAATGGTAAAAATCTCAAGGTGGGCAACTGTGGGTCCTTTAAAAAAGTCAAAGCAAAGACAACAGGGTCTGATGTGTTTTAAATGAAGTAATCAGGGACTCTATCAGGGAACAGGGAGATGGGAGTAGATGAGAAGGGCACTGCTTCGCTGAGGCAGCGAGACCAGCTCTGGCATGATTCCCTCTTCCTATTGAAGAGCTATTGATCCAGGAGCCTTGTTGGATTTTAAGAGCTTCAGTCGCTACTCTTCCTTTTTCAGATAATGGTTTTGAGAGGAAATATACATTCATCTGGGCAGCTAGCTAGTGCAGTGGATAGAGCACTAGGCCTGGAGTCAGGAAGACCTGAGTTCAATTCTGGTCTCTGACACTTCCTAATTATGTGACCCTGGGTAACTCACTTAACCCTGTTTGCCTCAGTTTCCTCATCTGTAAAATGAGCTGAAGAAGGAAATGACAAAGCACTCCAGTATCTTTGCCAAGAAAACCCCAAAATGGGGCCATGAAAAATCGGTCACAACTGAAATGACAACAATGTAAACATCCATCCATCCCCACTGAAGAGGGAACACTATTTTTCCTGTTTCCCCTCTATGTATTTTCAAGTAGAAACTTGCCTGATCAGTGGCCACAGGCTTCGGGGACATGAATATGCACACGCCTAGTAATAAATCCTTTATTGTTGCTGAGTCATTTCAGCACTGTCTGACTCTTGGTGACACCACTTGGGGTTTTCTTGGCAGAGATATTGGAGGGGTTCACCATTTCCTTCTCCAGCTCATTTTACAGATGAGGAAACTGAGGCAAACAGAGTTAAGTGACTTGGTCAGGGTCACACAGCTAGTGAACATTGGAGGTCAGATTTGAAGTCAGGAAGCTAGACACTATCTACTTCACCACCTAGTTGGGCCACCTACATCAATGATCTCATTTGATCTTAATGACATCAGGAGGGAACAGGCCATCTTCATTTTACAAATGAGAACAGGGAGATTCAAAGAAGTCTGCCCAAGGCCACAGAGCTAGCTCGGGGGCAGTGGAGTTGGTGTTCAAACCCAAGTCTACTGACTCCTGACCCAGAACTGTTTTTGCCACATCATACTGGACTACCCTTTTAAAAACTGATAATATTCCAGGTGATGGTCTTTCAATGATCTTCTCAACTCAGAAGTGAAGTACAAATAAAATGTTGCCAGGCATCAATACCCACTAAGCGATTGTCCCAAACCATGGTACTTGGGAAGTAAATTAGTCTTTCAAAAGACATATGGATATGAAAGTGTAGGATGGGAAGGTGGTTCTGGTAAAAATGGTTATCTCAGACTGGGGAAATAACCCAGTTACTCTGGAAATTCCAGGTATCCCTTTGTTCTTATGCTCTCCATTGCCTTCTCCAAAAATTAAGTCTAACCAGCAGTAGTGCCCTCGTGAGAGCCACACAGATGAAGGAGGCAACATGCCTCACAGACGCTTTTTTGGGGGCCCTTGGGAATCCTCTCACATCTCCTGTGGAGTCAAAGTCATAGGATAAAGATGCTTGGAAAGAATTGCTATGAAAAGTAGTAAAACGAGAAAGAAACAGAAGGAACAGCTCATGGGTGATGCTGGTCAGAGACTGAGTAGAATAGATGGTACCTAACCTGGCATCTGAATCACAAGTCGACAGCTTCTGATTCTACCAATACAATAGTTGTGTGAACATGAAAGGAGGCTTACAAGTCAACATCAAAATACCCTCAGTACCATTGGATGTTGCTACACCATCGATGATCAGGAGAAAGTAAGTTGGGGGGAAACTAGGAAGCAGACGTCTGGTAATACAAGGGTTCAAGTACAGTTAGGGAGGGGCATAAAAAAAGGAGGACCTTGTGGCTGTTACAGAAGGAACTAGTCCTGAGACTAGATTCTTCTTGTAACAAAAAATCAACAAGAAAAAAAAGAAACATTTGAATCTCAGTACCTAACACATTTTGTTGTTCTTGTTCAGGTATTTTTCTGTCATATCTAACTCTTTGCGACCCCTTTGGGATCCTTGGCAAAGATACTGGAATGGTTCACCATTTCCTTGTCCAGCTCATCTTACAGGTAAGGAAAATAAGGTAAACAGGGTTAAGTGACTTGCCCAGGGTCACATAGCTAGTAAGTGTTTGAGGCCACATTTGAACTCAGGAAGATGAGGCTTCCTGACTGGCACGGTGTCCACTATACCACGTAGGTACTAGCCTGACAAATAGTAAGTGCTTAAAATGCTTATTGATTTATAGATGGAAAGTTTTTTTAAAAAGAGGACTAGATTTGATATAAAAGGACCTGGGTTCAAACCCTGGCAGTGTTCTTGGGCAAGTCACAAACAGCCAGTCCTCAATTTCCTTCTTTGTATGTAAAAAGACCAGCAACTTTGTGGCTACCATGTAGAAGAAAAGCAGAAATGTAAAATAAGGGTTAATAGCCCAACTAGCCCTTTTCAGTCTTGTACCCAAGTTAATTTATGTAGCTATCAAAAGTATGATGGGATTAAGAAGAATCTCTTTAGCATCAGATATTTTTTTAGTCTTCTTATGGAGTCTTGAAGGGAAGCCAGGCAGATGATGAAAGGAGAAAAAATGAGTTAAAGGCAATTTTGCACTGCACCTAAGATAAAAATTTAGACCAGAGGTTCCCAAATTCATTTGGCCTACTGCCTCCTTTTTAAAAAAAAATTACTCAGTGTCCCCCTGGAAATCTTTTATCCTTTAAAATTGGTTTTTTTTTAAAATTTGTGTCATTTCAAAAAAATATAAAATTTTTAAAATGATACATCTTTAATTTAATAATTTATTACAAATTTGTGTTTTTTCCACATCGAAATTTTGACGACCCAATATTAAGTTATATAACTGTATACAATTGTTTCATAATCAAGTCATTACACACACATATTCCTGCCCATGCATGGTGGACTTCCCCACAATGTGCAATGTGCTCATCTGCCAACACTTGCTTGTTAAGACCTGTTGGTGGATTTGACCACTGATCAGTTATAACTCACATTTTGTGTGTTTATTTGGAAAATAATGTAATCACTACAACTTTAACTCTGCTACACAATAGATGAAACACGTACTAACAATTTTTCAAAATTTTCATTCTAGTGTCCCCCATGTTCCCACTTTGGGAACCTCTTGAGACTGAGGTGCCAGGAACAGAAGTTAAAAATAAGACTTAAAGATAAGACCTAAAGGCTTCTCAAGCTGTTTGGATGGATTTGCCTAGCTGGAGTTTGTAGCATAACAGAGCTAAGGCTGGCCTCTGAAGCTACTAAGCTGAAGACCTGGCGGATCCCTCCCTCTGCTGCATGGGAAGAAGTTGCAAAAGAACAGAAGAGCAGCAGATAGTAGCAGAGTGTGACTACAGCAGCAGAGATGCTCAGTAGAGACTGGCAACAGCAAGAACAACAGAGGCCGCCAGTTAACAGGGCACTGAGATAAAGAGAACAAAAGGTCAGAAAACCCTAGCTCAGCAGTGAAAACAGCTTGTCCTAGGACCTTGCCTAACATCACCAGTGCTGAAGCACTAGAGGCATGAGTTTTGGTAGAAAAAGTGCCACAGCCTGAAAGCAATTTCTGTGTTATATTCCATGTTTGGTTAAATCTGCCCTGAATCCACCTTATTTCCAGGGGGGAAAAGGACACAAGTATTAAATGAACTCTCTCTCTCTCTCTCTCTCTCTCTCTCTCTCTCTCTCTCTCTCCCCCCCCCTCACTCCCCCTCACTCTCCCTCACTCTCTCCCTTTCTCTCCCTCTCTCTCTTCCTCTCTCTCCCTCTCCCTCTCTCTCTCTCTGTCTCTCTTTCTCTCTCCCCCCCCCCCAAGCACAGAGCCTGAGGGAGACTCCAAAGCTAGAAAGTGGGTAACAGATGGGAGGGAGATGGGGTCTGACCTACCCTCTGCTCCCTTCTCCAATGGCAAGGACTAAAGGCGATAAGGAACTGAGAAGATCTGATAACACAGACTTGGGAGATTATGCAGAGCCAGTGCCAGGCCAGGTGGTGGTTGGGAAGGTAGAGAAAAACCTGAGTCCCATAACAGCAGAAGAAGAAAGGAGTAACAGAGACAAAGTCAAGGCCTAGGGCAGCCCCTTCGGTGAGCATCAGAAACAAACCTAGGGGTCAATATCTCAGGGGCTGAACATAATCAAGCCGGTCTGGGGAAGGAAACTAGTTCCTGTTCTGTTTCTCGCCTTCAACAGCAGCAGCTTTAGAGGGGCTCTTTGAAATCTCAGGCCCCTGTCCTTCCCATTTTGCCAAGGGGCAGCAGGCCACTCACCTCTGCCCAGTTGAGCTCCACCAAAGGGAATATCTTGACATAGGAGAAGGGGCCAAGAGGACACTCTAAGCCTGGTTTAGGGCTAGAAGCCTCATATATTTCCCCTTATGCCCATGTAAAAGTCCCCCATCCAGGCTTTTGAATGGAGCTATGTCCCTCTCTCTCCCCTCCAAAAAAAGGGCATCCAAAATGCCAGACTGAAGCCTGAATCATCAAAGCTACAAAGACCCAGGAGAAGAAAAAGGCCATTTTTTCTTAAATTAAAAAGCTCTTCTCAAGGCAAAAGCAGCTTGGGGGTTGGGCGAGTAGGAGTGAACAGGGATAGAAAAGAAGGTGAAACTGTAGTTTCATAGTGTGGGTAGTCAGTGTGTGGGTACCCAGAAAGGACAAAAGGGCCTTAGTCCTAGAGAAAATGTAGCCTCCAGTCTTTTTGAAGAGTATAAAAGGAAGCTGTGTCTCCCACAGGACTCAGGCCCACATTTGTCTTCTGTGTCCATGTCAAAAGGAGGTTAAAGAGGGATCCTACTGCCTTGTCCCCTCCCCCTATCACGGACTGGGTTGATAGGAGAGCCAAGTTCTTCTCCCCAGTGAGCTTGGTTAGGAACTCAGATTAAAATAGAATTTTCCAGGCTCTGCCATGGGTTCTCTGTTAGTCTTTTCAAAGAGGCATGGACTGGATAGCAGTGTCCTCTGATCTAGGTTTCTTGCCCAGCTAAACTGTCTCTTCTTGTCAGAAAGGGATGCAACACCCATTTCTCTCTCCTTTGAAGAAGCCCACATCCTTACCCGAAGGCTAAGTTCACATTATAAAACTGAAGGTCAGAGGTATAAAATTAGGGACTGTTACTCTTTCTTTTTGACTTCTCTTGAATCTTTCCTGGCCAACTGTCCTAACTTCAGGGCTCCCAGGCTAGGTCTCTATTGGCAGTTACAGTTAAGGGAGGAAATATCCTTGCTGACATTATCCAAGTAATCCTCTACCAGGCTGTGACAAATAGTCTTCCCACCCAATTGTCACACTATTCATATCTACCATCCAATCAAAATCCTGGGAGCAGTTGTCTACAGATTTCCTGGTCAGTCTCCTTCCCTCTCAATGAGTTCAATACCTGGCTTACATTTTTTCTTTATTCCCAAACCCCTGCCCTCATACTAGGGAACTTCAACATACACAGACTCCCCCCCAAACACCCTAACCACTGAATTACCCAGCCTACTCATTTTCAGTGACCTAACCCTACCTCAGTTATACACAAAGATAGTTTTACCCTTGATTTTGCCATCAAGTCACAAATATATCATCTCCATGTTCAAGAATTTTGAAATCCCCTTATCTGACCATTTGCTTCTCACCTTTCCCTCTGCCTACCCTTATAAAACCACACTCGTTGTCCACACCATGGCCTCCAATCCCTGAGCACCTCAATTCTCTCCTAGGACATTTTCCCTGCTCTAGTCACTCCTCTTTTCCGCATCTTGACCCCTTGGTAAAGCAATTCAATTCTACACTGTTCTCTTCATTTGAATTCCTGACTCCCTTAACATTTCACAGATTGGAAGGTGCTAAGTCTCAGCCTTGGGTCATTCCCACAATTCAGTCCTCACTCTTACATCTGTCCTGCTGAACAACCTTTCTGATTGGGTCCACTATAAATTTATGTTATGTAACTTCAACTGGGCCCTCACTGCTTCTAGGCAATCCTTCTACATCTCCCTTATCAACTCACCATCCCACTCTCCATGGAGGCTCTTCCAAACCTTTTTAATACATCTTCAAGTCTTCCATACCTCCTCCCCACCCCACTTTCTCACCTGAGAATCTCACCTCATATTTTACAGAAAAAAAATATTAGGCCATTCACTGTGAGTTTCCTCTTCTCTCCTCTTCATCTCATATCATTCATATACCTTCTGCCACTCGCTCCTCTTGCACCTCTGTTTCATATGATGAGGTGGCCTTTCTCCTTACCAACTCTAATCCCTCTATCTGCTCAAGTGAACCCATTCCATCACATCTCCTTCAACAGATTGCCCCCTCTGTTATCCCCACTCTACCACTGTCTACTGGCTCATTTCTTTCTACCTACAGACATGCTCATGTCTCCTGAAAAAATCCTCACTTGATCCTTCCATTCCTGCTAACTATAGTTTTATATCTCTTCTGTCCTTTGTGGCCAAACTCCTTGAAAAGGGTGTCTATAATAGACACCATCACTTTCTTTCCTCACCTCTTTCACTCTCTTTTTAAGCGCTTACAATCCAGCTTCTGATCTTGTCGTTCCACCAAAACCTCTCTTTCCAAAGTTACCACTGCTCTCTTCGTTGCCAAATCCAAAGACTTTTTCTCGGTTCTCATTCTCCTCGACCTCTCTGCAGCCTTTGTCGCTGTCCATCCTTTGTCACTCTCCTTGATGCTCTTTTTTCTCTAGGTTTTCAGGGTTCCACTCTCTCCTGGTTCTCCTCCTACCTATCTGATCTTTCCTCTGTATCCTTTGCTGGATTCAGGGATTCTTTGTTGAGGCCTCTTCTCTGCTCCCTCTATCCAAGGGTGGGGAACCTGGGGCCTCAAGGTCGCACGTGGCCTTCTAGGTCCTCAAGTGCAGCCCTCTGAATGATCCCCACCCTTGCAGTCTATACTATTTCACTTGATGAGATCACCAGCTCCCATGGATTTAATTATTATGCCGATGATCCTCAAATCAAACTCTCTGCTGACCTCAATCTTATATCTCTAGTTGCCTTTCAGACGTTTCAAACTGGATGTCCAGCAGACGTCTTGAGGACAACATGTCCAAAACAGAACTCGTTATCTTTCCCCCTAAACCCTCCCAATCTTCTGTCTTCCCTGTTACTGTGAAGGGCAATGCCATCCTCCCAGTCCTTCAGGTTTACAACATAGCTGTTACCCTGACTCCCTCATTCTCACCCTTGCCGAGACCTGTCCATTTCCCCTTTCCAACATCTCTCAGATGCACCCTCTTCTCTCCTCTTACACTGACTCATCTCTCTGGTACAGGCCTTCAGTGCCTCACACCTGGACCACGGTAATAGCCTATGGATAGGTCTGTCTACCTCAAGTCTTTCCCCATTCTGTCCCCCATTCAGCCACTAAAGTGATTGTCCTAAAGCACAGGTCCAATCATGTCACCTCCCACACACACCTAGTGAACTCCAGTGGTTTCCTATTATCTTCAGGATTGAACACACATTCTTCTGTTTAGAATTCATAACCTAGTCCTTTCCCATCTCTCCAGTCTTCCTACACCTTGCTCCCCACCACATACTCTTCAATCCAGTAATACTGGCCCCCTTGCTACTCCAGGAACAAGACACTCGGTCCTCTCAGCTGTAGGCATTTTCTCTGGTTATTCCCCCATGCCTGGAATGCTCTCCCTCGTCATGCCCACTCACCAGCTTCCTGGGCTTCCTTTAAGTCTCCATTAAAATCCTGTCCCTTATAAGAAGCTTTTCCTAATGCCTCTTAATTCTTGTGCCTTGCCTCTGGTATTTCCTATTTTTCCTATATATATGTTTGTTTGTTGTCTCCCCATTAGATTGTGAACTCCTTAAGGGCAGGGACAGTCTTTTTCCTCTTTTTACATCCTCAGTACTTAGCACAGTGCCCAGCAGGGAGTAGTAGTGCTTAGTAAATATTTATTGATTGATATATCATTTTTTTAAAAATTGTAGGTAGGAACTATATTCTGTAGGTTTTGTATAATGTAGATACTTATAACTGCCAACATTTACATATAGTATTATTAAGATATGCAATGTGCTTTATATACTGGGGTAGGTTGGTAAATGTTTAACAACAACGTTAGGGGAAAGGGAAATGTAGGCACGCACAATTTTGAGTTTAATATGCCTTATTAAAACTTTCTTATATCTAGACAATCAACAAAACCAGTCAATCAGCTCCTGATTTCCAGGCATTATAAATTTCTGAGGTGTAATTGCTTATACTGAAAATTTAACAAGATGGTTCAGCGTATCTCTGTGTATGTGTGTGTACATATAAATGTGTGTTTATATATATTTACACATGCACACAATGTATGTGTTGCAAAGTATACACGTATATGCATATACTATGTAGTATTATAATGTGTATATACACATATACACATACATATAAGTACACACATATACATGCATGTGTGTGTATATATAATTATGTGTGTGTGCATTTCAATGGATCTGTAATCTCATTAACATGGATATTCCACCTAGTGATGCATATTGCAATGAATCCATCCTTCATTTTGTGTAATTCTCATCTATATCCTCCTGTAAATCCAGAAAGTATGCTAAGCAACACTTTCTCCTTAGCCCCTACACCCTTAGCTCCATCCTCCCTAGTGTTCCTGCCCAGAAATATTCTTTGTATACATACACAAACATATTGGTATATAGGTATGTGTACATAGATACTACATAGTGAAAATATGTATATGTATATATCATACACACATATATATGTATATGATATGTACATGTGTGTGATATATGTATATATCACACACAATGTATACATCATGTACACACATATGCATGTATATGTAAGCACATACTATATAGTATATATAGTATTTGTATACAAACATACACACAATGTATGTTATGCATTATACATGCACATATATGTATGTGTGTGTATATGGTATATGTGTATTATACATGTACACAAATATACATACACACCAACACATACATACATATATGTGTATGTATATATCATATAATCACATTTGAGTCTCACACTAGCCCTGTGAATAGGTGTTAGTATTATCCCTGTTTTACTGAGGACCTGAGGTCAAGTGATTTGCTAATAAAAGTTATACAGCTAATAAGTGTCTGAGGTAGAATTCAAATGCTGTTGCATTCATTTTATTCATTTCATGAGCCAGAAATGGGCTGACAGGAAATAGAAGAATAATTGATCTGCCAAAAAGCATTTACACCATATGCCAAGTACTGTATTCAGTGCTAGGGCTACATACAAAGAAAGGCAAAAATAGATCCTGCCTTCATGGAGTTCCCATTCTAATGGGGAAGATAAATGAAAACAACTCTATACCTACCAAACATATGGTATAAATGAGAGATGGTCTCAGAAGATCACTAGCAAGATGGGGAGGGCAAGGGCAGGAAAGGCTACTTGCAGAAAGTGGGACTTGAGCCAAGTCTTAAAGAAAGCCAGGGAAGCCAGGAGGTGCAGGTAAGGAGGAAGAACAATCCAGGTATGTGGGACATCCAGTGAAAAAGGCATGTCGTTTGAAGATGGAATGTCTTACGACAGGAGCATTAAGAATTTCAATGACATTAGATCATACACAGAAGGGAGTAGAGTATAAGAAGAATGGAAAGGTAAGAAGACAAGCTTGGCCTAAACAAATATAGAAATAAATGTGGAAACAAGAATGACTGAGTAAGAA
>CM053582.1:384912371-384973328 GCA_028627135.1 Pseudochirops cupreus | reverse complement strand
GGAGGGAGGAAGGAAGGGAGGGAGGAAGGAAAGGAGGGAAGGAGGGAGGAAGAAAAGGAGAGAGTGTGGGAGGAAGGAAGGGAGGAAGGAAGGGAGGAAGGGAGGGAGGGAAGGAGGAGAGAGGGAGGGAAGGAGGAAGGAGGGAGGGAGGGAAGAAGGAGAGCATTTGTTAAGCACCTACTATGTGCTAGGCAGTGTTAAAAAAAAAAACCTTCACAAATATCTTATTTGATCCTCATGACAACCCTAGGATGTGGTTGCTTTTATTATCCCCATGTTACAGTTGAGGAAACTGAGGCAGACAAATATTTAAATGGCTTGCATAGGGTCACGCAACTAGTAACTAAGGCTGCATTTGAACTTGGGTCTTCCTGACTCCAGGTTGAGGAGTCTGTCCACTTTGCTACCTGGTGGCCTCTAAACAGAGCTCCTAAGATTTAAAAAAGAGAACTGATAGCTTGGATCAGAGGTGGAGAATTTTAATGAAGTAGTGGATATTTTTTAAAAAAGGAAATAGCAGAGAATGTAAAAATGAAGTAATGCAATGAGAAACATAAGCACAAAGTCAAGAGAATGAAATTGTCATTACACACTTGAAATCTCCACAAAAGCAAATGACTTTGAAAATTAAAAAAAAAGTATGTCTCTCCTTAGCCACAAAAAAAAAAATCCTGTAAAACAAGAGAATTACCTATATGAATCCATCCAGAACCACTGACCATCCCTTACCAATTATAATTACTCTATAACAAAATATTTTGCCTTTAAACAATTTCCTCTGCTCACTAAGCATACCTAGCATATACCACTAACTACAATGAAACTTTAAAATAAGGGGCCATAAGACTTTTAAATTAGAGAGCTGCATCTCAGTCTTCCCAGGATATCCAGTATCCTGGGCCTTGACTCCAACATGATCATTCTTAACCTTATTCTCCACATGCACCCCCTGCCTTCACCTGCACTAGCTCCCAACTTCCCTCTTCTTACCTAGGTTTGGAGTCAGCCCCTCAGTGAAACTATAAGCTAACTGCAATCCAGCCTTCCAAGGCAGCAGCTTTGGGCTGTATTAGTGAATATTCTGTATACCTCTTCCTCCAGCATACACTCCCCAACCCCTAACCCTGCGACCATCAAGCACTTCCCAGGTGGTTACTACCAGTGAGAACCCCACCTCTACCATGAGATGGCATGGATGGATGGATTAGGACAGATAGCAAACCTCATTACATTATTTTTTTTCCCCAAGAGGTACCATATTTCCCAGCCACTTGGTTTCATAAAATTACTGTTATAAGGATATCTCCTCTCTCACCTAATATATCCTATCAATTGCCAAATCTCATCATTTCTGCCTTTACAGGTCACTTTATTAACATGGCTACCACCCTAATTCAGCAGTTCTACAGAAAAAGCCTCTCAATTAGTCTCCCTATTCTGGCTTCTCCTCGCTCCAATTCAGCTGCCAAAGTGATTTTCATAAAACTGACCATACTCACTCTGTGACTCAAATGTCAGCGGCTCTCTATTAGCTTTAAAATTTAAATTATTAACATATAATAAAATTAATGTATCACAAAATAATGAAATTATTAATAAAGTTATATAGTATTTCATTTCTTTTTTATTTGTTTTATGTAAATTAGATAATGTAACTTTCTTTTAAGTAAGAATGATTTCCGTTTCACTTTGTATTACCAGGCCCTAGCACAGTGCCTGGTATACAATAAATCCTTACTGATTAATTTATATTATTAGTACAATAGTATATGTACATAACTTACAAATAAACACATTTAATGTGACATACATGCTCATAAATTATTAATAGGAGTGTGCGACCAAAAAGAATTTGGAGACTACTGCACTAGGATAGTGCTCTCCAAAGTTTTTTCATCGTATAAACTCAGCTGCTATTGTGGGTGCCTGAGTAAGATTAGGTTACAACTTCACTGAGAGATTAAGGCCTGGAAAAGAATGTTGGAAGGTGAAAGAGTTGGGGAGTGTTGGGTTGTAATGGGTGAAGGATAGGTGAAGTTGAGCTGGAAATGAGATCCATGACTGCCTACGTGGGGAGTGCATGTGACTGTCTGATCTTTGATCACTGGGTTCTAGCCACAACCCCCAACCCCAACTTTCGAGACCAGTGGATTAGAGGACACCCAACAAAAAGGTTTTGACTCAGGAGATTTCTGAGAAGTTGCTGTCGGCCTGGAGCCAAAGCACCTTCAGCAAGCTGATTAGAATGCTACGGGTATTGTTTTGAAGGAATTTCAGAGACATTCAACAACATTCTTCTAGAAACCTGTTTCAGTGTTTAACAACCTATAGCCAAGATTTCCCCATATTTATTCTATATTCATCTCTTTATACTAGAATAAACGACCAAATTTCTACAATCATTTTATTGGTTATATAAGAGTCCCCACTAATATTTACATAGTGCAAAAAAGCTGTTATTACTCCAAAATGATTAACAGAACAGTTATCCTTAATATAGCAAATAACCAAATTTTTTAAAAAACCTTCATGTTCTAATTCATACTAAATTTGCTAACTTTATACCAGAGCATAATAAGTTTAAAGACATTAAATTATAGATAAACGTGGCATTTCATTAGGAACTATTTAAAATAAAAGAACACACTATTACACACAACATATGAACACTTTGAAGGTGAGATGTACCAACACTAAGTTTTCAGGAGTTAGGGTTCAAATTTCAAGTTAAACAGACATTTTGGTAGTTTCTGTGGTGTGTGCCTGGGTTGAAAACCCTATAGTTTTTCATTATGGCTTCACTCTGCTTGTTGAGGGGAAAAAAAGGAAAAGGAAGGGTTTGTTTGTAAATAAATCTCTATTTCATTGCAATTTTTTAAAAAATCGTTAAAATCTGGTCCATATTTTAAACAGATTAAGCTAACATTCTGATGAGTTGGCACAACTTATAGTAAATACTTAAAATGACAGTTTTTAAAGCAAACAGCAGCTTTTCAAACAGTAATACTCTGTATACATATATTTAAAGCAACATTGTCTTAAATTTAAATTTTATGTTAAAGAAATTAACTCAATCGTGTATAGCTCATCACCCATTTGCACGTAACATTTCCCACTCCTCCCCGATCCCACCCCAGTTTATGTTAAGAAATCAAACAAGTGCATTATTTTGACATGAACAGTTTCTGAATATTTAATTAACAAACTACATGAATTACCTTTTGACTAAATTTCTTTCCCAAGTATTGGAGGCATATAAAATACCTTTTCTGTAAAAATGACCTCCAAATCAGCTCCTTTAAAAACTGTCCTTCCAACTATATCATCACATTATTTTCCCTATATTTAGCCAAAAGAAATATATTACAGGATTTACAAATGGCTTAAACAAAAAATTAAAACTAATATGAACATTTGTTTTATGGGTAGTTATCTTCACAGCAAACAAAGCTAAGGTAGCAAGAAAATCTGTTTTGGGGAGTGTAATAACCCACATAGTAAATCATATACCTATATACTGAAACAGAAATATAACATTTCAAATAATTAATCCCAACAAAATAACCTATCCAAAAATCAGAAATAAAGCTATGCTTTGAGCATTGATAGAATCTTACTTTCACTATCGTGAATTTTCTTCCTTGTTCTCCAAACTTCCTCCCCAAAACTCCTAATTTTTGGATACTAGACAACCTTCTCCACATACTATAGTTATTACAATTATAACATTATTATAATTTATCAAAAGGAAACAAGTCCTAAGCACATTATTAATACTTAAGCATACTCTCTCAGAACAGTAGCACGTCCTTTGCCAAATTTTGGTTTAGCCTCTAGAGGTGACCTGTCTCCCATTATAAAAAGGCCATGGTCCCTTGGGGTGTGTTGGCAGAATGGGCACCACAACTGTGAGAGGATCTATTGCACACATTATAGAACACTTCTGAAATCTATAGCAAAATTACAAGTAATTGGTGGTCTGAGGATTACCCGAACTTTTCCTGTATACAAAGTCAAAAAACTTTAAAATGACAATTCAAGTTCAGAAAAGATATATAAAATATAAGAAACCATTGTAGTATTATCTCAAGATCAAGAGTTATCTGAATCACTGACACTGACTAATCAAAGGAAATATACATCACGGAAAGTACTAAAATCTTTAAACTCACTTTTTTGAGGGGAGGAGAGATTGTCAGTAGTTCAAAACCTCTATCATTTCCTATATTGGCTAGTATTTCTATATGTGAAGAGACAGTAAGATCTGCCATATAACTGTCCATGATTACAATTTCAGAGGCATCATTCCTTACACACTGCATTCTTAAAATGCCCATTACTTAGTGCCTAGGAAGTCTATACTGGGGAACAAAAGAAAAAGACAACATGTTGTGTTCCCACTTCATACAGTAACGAGGTTAAAAAATCATCAATATTTTCTAGACATCTACGTCTCTCAATTATGAGTATTTTCTATAATCCACAAATTTTCTGTGGGTCTCAAACACTCATTAGCATCTCAAAGAAGGCTAATATTAATCATTAACCCTAGAATGTTCCAAGAACTAAAATGCCAACACTGCAAAATACCAAAACTAATACAGTAGTTCCAATGAGTTAAATAAATATTCTGCCCAATTCTCCTCTTCTGGCTCTGTGAGGCACAACCTGCCAGGTAGAAGTGTGGCAAGAAGAGAACTCTATCTCTTCCCGTCCCTAGATTTCATGTTTGAACCAGTCTTATTGCCTAGGTAGTGAGAGCTGGTGAGCAAAAAGTTGATTTGGTTTTATATAAGAAGTGGAGACGGGATGGTCTGATCCTCCTACCAGGACGAACCTGAAATGGTTCATGAGAGCCTGGTAAGTGTCTGACTGGAGGTGGAGAATTGAGCTCAGTAAGCATAACTCCTCAAAGCAGGTAGTTTCTGTGCACACATTGCTAAAGATGGGCAGTGACATGAATTTTTTTTTAAGTGATCAAGGAGTAAATATACAGTACATACAACTGCTCACTCTGAATCATCATCAGGCAGATTCCACTACAACTCTGCCAGCTTCCTCTCTTCTTCTATACTTGCTCTTCTGAGCTTTAAGTCACCAGGATGCCTGCTGCGGTTCTGTGGACGCCTTGTCTCTCCTCTACGTTAGTAGCTACGGTCTTCCTTCTTTATTATGCAGGAGATATAGCACTAGGCTAGTGCAACCGACATGCAAAGGTTTCATTCTACACAAGATCTTATGCGCCAAACTAGACCCTCAACTCAAGAGGGTCAAGATCCCAAAACATGCAAGATAACATCAACATCTACCAATATCCAAGCTTTGCCTTTGAATACTTTACACTGAGTGCTTCATACACAGTTACACTTAACTATTAAATATTTACCTGTCAAAACATGCCAAATTCTGTATAATATAGATCATGTACAACAGCATTCCTGAGGTAAGTGAGTAAAAAACAAATATCAGAATGAGGGTGAACATGGTTTACCTTTCCATAACTGTAGAAAATCAGTGTTAGCTGTGACGAGCACAGACTATCATTGGTCACCATGGTTTAAGTTTCCTCCTCTATCATAAAAGTTTTAGAGGTATTATTTTATCTCATTATACTTTGCATCTTTCTAAATGGATGAGTAGTCTTTGAAATACGCTTCCAAAGGCCACATGACAGCTTCCTCAAACTTAGCACGAAACACTTCTGGTACTAGTCACCCTTTTCCTTTCCATGAGGTGAGTTGTTTTGTTTTTGATGCATTATCCCCACTTTCTTTATAGCAGCCAGAAAAGTCCCCTCACCCTGCCCTCTGCTTTCATTAGAACAACATGGGCAGAGAAATTAAGATCACAGTGGGATACTCGGAATGAAAATGCCGGTAAACTATTGTTGAGTTTAAAATTTGTATCTTCTGAGTCTAAGTAGGCAATTTAAAATTATTTCCCTTAAAACTGATCTTTTAACATTAGTTTCTATCACAGAAAAAGCTAGAACTTATCTGCCAAAATTTTCATAGAGAGCTCTTAGAAATACATTTTGATGTTAATTAAAAGCTAAGCTACAGATCATAATGAAATAAGTAACAAAGACAACTACAAAAATATTTCTGTTGGGAATTAAATACACTTATTAAACATTTAACAGTGCAAAATGTTGAGATGAAGCACGAAAGGTAATGGCTGCAACCCTTACAGTTAATTTTATGTGTGTGTGTATATATATATATATGTACATGTATATACATACATACATATATATACACACACATACACGTGTTTTTTAAATTTCCTGAGTTATGCATTTTTATGTTGTAATGGGATCAGAACGCTCTTTATTGAGGGAACTACAGCTGCTGGCTTTCTCCTGGACACTGCTTGCTTGTTTGTCAGCTGTCCAATCCTCACTATCAGTTACTGGGTCTGTCTGCTCGGGAACCTCTATCTCCTCTTCTCCACTTGGTTCTGTATTGTCTTCCTCTGCTCCATTAAGGGTTTTCCCAAGCTGAAGGGTTTCCATAGTTCTCTGGGTTTCTGAGACCCATGATTCAATTCTACTATTGAGCTGTACCTCTACAGAGATGGGTTCATGGGGGTAATCTTCATCATCATCATCATCCTCATCCTCTTCTTCCTCAAGCATCCCCGGTACTAGAGTACTTGTGGTGCTGGTGATAGAAGAATTCAAAATATCTCGACAGCTCCCATCCAAAGACCCCGTCTCTGTACTCTGCTGCGATGCCCACTCTAAGTCATCCGGTTTCACTTCTTCTTTGTCACTCACTGTACATTTCCCAGGGTTTGTAGTCGAGGCAGTGCTGCTGGTAGCCACTGGGGGTAGCTGCTTATTAACAGGAACCTTGTCATTTGGAATTTTATTGGATGTTTCAGGTGCAATGACTTTATATGAAGCATCTCTCTCATTTTCAGATGTTTCCAGTCCATCTGAAGTTTCCACCATGTTTCTCCAATTTGTTTCTGTAAGTAGCAAAACAGATATTTTCATCAGGAAGTTATTTCAAAATGTGCCAACCTTCTAGAACGCTCGGTAAACAATAGGAACTGAACAAATTAGGGATTGTGTTGGCTCATAATGCAGAAATCAAGAATTTTAGATTTTGGTCCAACCTATACCCAGAAGAAATTCCCGCTATGAGACACCCATCAAACGGTTATCCAATCTCTGCTTAAAGAGCTCCAAAGAAAAAGTCACCACCAAGATAGCCCTTTCCACTTTGGGGCAGCTCTAATGGGGAGAAAATTTTTTCCTAAGAGTCTAAATTGGCCTCTGCAATACCACCCACTCCTCCTAGTTCTTCCTTCTGGGGTCAAAAAGAACAAGTTTGATCCCTCTGTACCACAGTCTTTCACATATATGCACATAGCTATCACATCCCCTCAGTGGGTTCTCTTTCTCAGCCTAAACATCCTAGGCTCCTTCAACTAATTTCCATATGATGGGGACTGAAGACCTCTCCCTATCCTGGCTCTCCTCCTATGCATGATACCCAGTTTATCAGTTTCCTTCTTAAAATGTAGGGTGCAGAACTGAACACAACAATCCTGATATAGTATCATCACAACAAAACATAGTAGGCTTATCATCTCCTTATTCCTAGAAGCTTTGCTTATTGCAAAGCTTAAGCTATCGTTGCCATAATGACATGGTGCCATTAGCTTTTTTGGCTGCCACATTGCACTACTGACTCATCTTGACCATGTCTCCCCATCTTTTATTTGTGAAGTGGATTTCTGAATCCAATTCCCTACTGAATTTCATTTTTTTAGATTCAGAGCAATGTTCTAAATATGTTTAAATTTATCTAGGTCCTGTCTTCTGGTATGCTAGCTATCCTTCTCATCTTTGTATCACCTAAAATTCTGGTAAGCTTGCCATTTGAACTTTTATCCAATCAACTGATACAAATGTTCCAACACCCAAGGAAAAGTCAAGGCCCCAGAGCACTCTGCTGGCAAAGTTCTGCCAAGCCAACCTGGAATCTTTAATGACTATTCTGGGTGTCTGGTGATTTCAGGAGTTCTGAATTCACCAAGCTGTATTATTGTCCAGCTAACATCTCCTCACCTTTTCCATAAGAGAAATATGAAAGACTTTATGCTTTACTAGAATCTAGGCAAAAATTTGTTACAAAGTTGGGCTTCTATTGGAGAAAAGGAAAGTGTTGGGGCAACTAGGTGGCACAGCGAATACAGCACTGGCCCTGGAATCAGGAGGACCCGAGTTCAAATTTGGCCTCAGAAACTTAACACCTACTAGCCATGTGACTTTGGGCAGGTCACTTAACCCCAACTGCCCTGCCTTCCCGATTCCAAAAAGCGAAAGAAAAAAAAAGCAAAAGAAAAGGGAAGTGTTTTCAGTAGTAGTAGTGACAGTGGTACAAAAAAAAAAAAGAAAAGAAAGAAAATACAAGCAATGAAACCCTTAAAACAGAAGAAAGCAGAGGAAAGTTCAGAAGAGGACATACACAGAAGAATAGCATTTGTACTATTAACAATGTTAAAGCTGATGCATACTTCAAAAAAAAAAACCTGAACATTGTAGATTCACAGCTTCATAACAATTCTCTTTTTTTCTTGACTTTCTTTGTATATGGAAATATTTATGTCTGTTGATAACTAAAAGTGAAATAACAGTCTCCCAATCTACCAGGTTAGAAACCCTATCAACAAAAGGAAATAAGATAGTCCTGTTCTCGATGAAGCCATGCTGGCTCCTTTAAATATCCTGAAATCCATAATTCCACCAATCTGGTTTACTCCTGTTACTGATGCAGGTCTCTTACAAGGCTTTACAAGTTGCTATGGCCAAAATTTTTTAAAAATCATAATCTTGTGGCCCACCTCCTAAGAAATGTGTTTGTCTGCACTTAGCTAAGCTCATCCTCTGAGCAAATGTAGATATGAATAGGATGTAAAGTTTGCTGCTGAGCCAATGCTTAAGGCCATCCTAACTTTGGGCCTGCCAGAGAAGGTACTTCATGAAGAGCCTTCAAGAACCCAGGATCCCCTGCACACCATGATGACACCTTGTGGTAAGACTTCAGTGGAGAGACCATAATCACAAGCGGAAAAAAAAAAAAAGAATTTCACACTTAATTAGAAATTAATTTAATCTCATGCCATAAAACCAATATAGACATTAGAATAATATCATCACAGAATTCTAGAATTGGAGGGATAATCTCATTGTCTACATAAAAAACTGAGAGCCTGCAAAATTAAGTGCCTTAATTTTAATTAATATAATTATTTATAACTCACTAGCTGCTAAACCAAGACTAGAAACTACGACTTCTGGTTCCAAATAAAATGTTATTTCTCTTAGCTAAATAAATGAATGAATTTTTGCATTATGCTTGTCTACCATAAGGCTCAACAAGTAATTCTAGAGCAGAGAAAATAAATGAGATCAAGACAAAGAGTAACAGAAGGTCATTGTTGGAGGGGACCTCAAAGACACATCTAATCCAACTCACACCTGAACAAAAATTTTGCAACATACCTGAAAAAAGGTCGACTGGCTTTTACCTAAAGCTCTCTAGTAAGAGGGAACCCTAGGGGTGGCTGAGTGGCACAGTCAATACAGTGAAGGTCTAGAGTGAGGAGAACCTGAGTTCAAATCCAGCCTCAACTTCTTACTTAGTTGTATGACCCTGGGCAAGTCACTTAACCCGAAATGCCTTTAAAAAAATTTAAAAATGTAAAAAAGGGAACCCACTCCTTTCCTAAGTAGCTCATTCTACTTTAGAAAGTATAATTCATAGTAAGTTTTTCCTTAAATCAAGTCTAAAACTAAGCTCTTTCCAATTTTCATCTATTGCTTCCAGTTTTGTCCACTGAGACCAAGAAGAACAAGCCTAATTTCTTGTACATGATAGCCCTATAAGTACCAGAAAACAGGTATCACATACCCCTCCAAGTCTTCTCTTCTTCAGGATAAACATATTCAAATAAATTACTTTTTTACTCAAAGGGAGTCAGTACAGTAAGGTAGACAAAACAATAGGAAGCAGGAGACTGGGCTCTGACATTTTCTCTCACATCTTTAGAGAATTATTAATCCTTACTTTACAAATGAGATAATCTGAGGGATTAGTATTTCAGTTTCCTCATCTGTAAAATAGGACCTAAGAATTCCTGCCTTACCTACCTCATGGAGGTTTTGAGATGATCAAATGAGAAAATATATGTAAAAATTACCTGGAAAATAGAAAGCTCTAAATAAATACATGATTAACATTATACAGAAATATTTGCCAAGAAAGTAGCAATTTGTCTAATGATAAAGAAAAAAATCCATGAATTATGTGTGAGCAAATGTCAAGATAGACTTAGTGAAATAAAACAACAAAATAATGGTATACATTTAAATAGCACTTTAGAGTATTTTATATACATTCCTCATTTGATCCTTACAATAATCCTTACAAGGTAAATTGCATGGATTATCCCTGATCTACAGCTGAGAAAATAAGTTGAGAGTGCTGAAAGAACTTGTCCATAGTTCTACAGCTGGTAGAGCCAGAATCTGGACACAGATCTTTTCACTAAAAAACCCAGTCTTCTTGCTACTACTATATCACAGTTGCTAAATAATACCATTAAAAAAGAGAAAAACACACTTAGGAACGAACTCCCTATTTGATTATATGTCAGTCACAGCCATAGGTAAGAGATGAATTCTTAACCAAGTGAAAGAGAGGCAATTACAAAACACAAAATTTGATTGCCTCAAATTGAAAAGGAGAGAATAAGAGAAGATTATTAATGAGTAAGGTCTCAAAGGAGAGAGGAAGGGATGGGATCAAAGGCTCTGCAAAGGATGGAAGAAGAATGAAGGAAGGAAAAAGAAGAAAACCTTTATCAAGTTCACAGGATTATTGATCTGGGTTTTCTGTCTGATGTTCTTACAGGTTCATGCCACCTTTTCATCTTTTTTTAAGATGCCCTTTGAAAACATGAGTTCATCAAAGGATTACCTAGGTAATCATACTGGTTTCTTTAGATGCCTGATCCTTTTTGTTCATCTTGACAGTAAATGATTGTTTTCAAAACGTTTCTGTCTTTCAGGGTTTTCCTAGTCATCTTGAGGCACATTTTTTTTCTTAAAGTCTCTATGGGATTGTTATCCTCTTCTGAATTCTTTTGAAACATGCCTTCCCAATGTCTAGCTTAAGCTAATGAGACCATCCAGTGTTTGTCAAGACTAAGGGTCAATGGCATTACAGGCCACATCCCTCAAATTTCAGTTTAAGGCCCTCATTAGGTGAGCAAATATCTTGCTAAACCTCCTCTTTGCATCTGAGAAATGTGCTTGTCTTCTGCCAGAAACCCATCTCTCTGGTGTCTTAAGCCGTGGACCAGAAAACCAAATCCTGTTCACCACTATCCCTTCAGCCAGCTAATTACTTCTCATTTCTGTCTCCTCGAAAGGTTTTAGTATTTAAAAAATTGGACACTACAAAATCACAGACACAACGTATGGGTGACGACTGACTTCAATAGCCTGGGCTCTTCTCAGCAATGTAAGGTTATAAGAAAACTCTAAAAGACTCATGATTGAAGGAGACATCCATATCCAGAGAAAGAGATGTGGGGTCTGAAAGCAGACTGAAACAAACTACTTGCTGTGTTTCTTTTTCTTGTTTTGTTTTGCTTCCTCTTTCCCACTGATCATTTCATCAGTTATAATCCTTCTTTACAACTTGACTAATGATTAATGTGAAGATATCTGTAGATCCTATATTCAAGTGCATGCCGCCATGATGGGGGAGCGGGGAGGAGAGAGAAGGGGAGAAAATCTGAAACTCAAGGGACTGTGGAACTGAATGTTGTAAACTAAAAGTAAATAAACCAATTTAATTTTTAAAAAGAAAAAAAAGAAAAACTGGACATTATAAGAATGGAAATAAAATATCTCAGGGAGGAAAACCTTCTTCTTCCTTTACTATTTAAGTCAAAAGGTATCAAGAGGAACCTAGGAAAGTGGAAAGAGTCAGTAAACTGAGGTTGGTTGACCATTCATTCTATGGGTTTAGGGAACGTCTGTCATTTCTGCTCTGAAAATGAGCCCTAATTGTCTCCCAAACTGGAAACCGGAAATTGGCAAACAACCTAAATGGAGCAGACTTTAATAAGGAAAGACATAAGGTATTTATTTCTAGCTGAAATAAAAGATATGATACAATGTTGAAACAAAAATGGTGACACCATTAAGGTGACCCCTAGAAAGATAAAACTATATTGTTCCTGAATATGTTTATAGTGTTTTATAGTTTAAGAAGAATGTTTCCATAGATTGATTTTACTAAAGAATAGAATTAACCTTAACAATCAGTTAGTGATCATGATTCAGAAAAACAGGAAAAATCTATGATGGTCAGAGTAAAGAGCTGTCTTCATTCAAGGGAAATTCAAGAAATCAGAGCAAGACCTCAGACAACCTAGGGTTTCAATGCAGTGGTGGTAGCCTGGTGAGCCATGCTTACAAATGGGAAAACTAGGAAGACAGGCTACATTGTCTCCCAGGATAGAATGCAAGTTCTGAGCGTAGAGATGGTTGTCTTTGTATCCTCAGTGCCTAACACACACTAAGTGCTTACTAAAGGCATGCTGATTGACTAAAAAGCTTCCCTGATCTGCCTCCTGCCTGTCTTATTTCATATCACGCCCTTCTACATATGCTACTTTCCAGTCAAACAACCTTATTGGCTATTC
Source organism: Pseudochirops cupreus (assembly GCA_028627135.1). Taxonomy (NCBI): domain Eukaryota; kingdom Metazoa; phylum Chordata; class Mammalia; order Diprotodontia; family Pseudocheiridae; genus Pseudochirops; species Pseudochirops cupreus. The sequence continues at coordinate 384,960,596 of CM053582.1, read as the reverse complement.
CTTGAACTTGTCATTTTAGCACCTGTCTCTGTGCCTTTCCCTAGTATGACTCTTATGCCTGGAAGTTCCCCCTCATCTCCAGTCTTAGCATCCCTAGTTTCCTTCACAGTTCAGCTCAATTACCAATTGCTATCTACAGTCTTTCCTAAGTGCTCCTCCTCTGTTGTAGTGCTTCCTTCCTCTTCAAATCATCTTGTGTTTATTTAACTGTAGGCATAGTGTACCACTCCCCAATCCCAGCCCAGGAACAGGTAAATTCCTTTTAAGTTAAGTTCACTCAGAAAGTAACTGTATTCTAACACCTTGGGCAGAGGAAAAAAAGGAAAGTAGTGGTATATCCGGAGTGGCCGAGAAGCAGGGAAGCAGAACTGATGATCACACTAACTCCAGGGCAGACTATGGAAATTAAGGGCAAGAGAGACAGAGTAGCAGCTGGCAATGCAGTCAGAAGTCCCGATCTGTTTGGGCCCTTCACTCAAACCACTATTCAGTCAGCATCCACTATGTGTTTAGCACTGTTACTAGGCACTGTGAAGGAGAGGAAACAAGATCTCTGCCTCCAAAGAGTTACAAGTTAATTGGGAAGACAAAACAAACATACATGAAACAAGTAATAACAATTTAAAGTGTCAGTAAGTGCAATGAGAAGCAGCATGGCATAGTGGACAGATGACTGGCTTTGAGCTCATAAGGCCTGAGCTATTCTCTTGTCTCTACCACGTCCTAGCTGTACGAATATGAGCAAGTCTTTTGGCTTCTAACTGTCCCAGGCATTGTTCTAAAACTAGTTCCTGATCTGCATCAATGGAGGAATTTCCACACAGGGAATTCTTTGCACCAATAAAATCTTAAGCAACAGTCTCTCTTGTCCCCCAAAACGTATGTAAGAGTAGCTAATACATGAGAGTCAGAGAAGACAGTGGTGGGGCTAGAATAGGATAAAGTGAGATTTGAGCTAGGCCTTGAAGGATTAATTGATAAATAAATGAAGGGAAACACCAGCAAAGACAGGAATGCATGTTTTGTGTGAGTGCGATAACAATGATTTTTTTTCAAGTTTACTTTCATCTCTCAGGGGCCTGTCATTCCTTGTGGTCTTTGGAGTGTTCTCCTTTGTACTCTTCCCATCTGTTATTTCCGAGATGTACAAAACAAGGGCGTCCTACAATTCTGGCTGCTAGAAGGGCAGAATATAATTTTCTATCCAACCCAATGGTTCCCATTACTTACCAGGCTTTTTTGGCCAAAGCAACACATCTTAAGTTGTTATTTTCCTTTCTCCTCAAATGGGCTGGTCAGGCCTTGCAGTTTTTTTCCCCCAGAAATTTGACATTTTTTTAATGCAAAAGGGTTTAATGTCATACAAACCTAGAAATTTTGCTACATAAAATATTCCAGATCACTTGTGAAAATACTAAATAAGACCTGCTTAGTGCTACCTCTGGGAGACCCAAGGTTTTATACGTTCCCTATTTAGCTTATTCCTACATTTAAGCCAGCTTCTATCCTTGACACCACAATTCCTATCATATTGTACCTTAAAAATAAAAGTAATTTAAGGCAGGGTAAAAGATTTTTAAAACTAAATAAATCACATCCATTGGTTCCTCCTGGACCATATGCTTACTTACTCCCAATAACTGCTCTGGGTAGATGACTTTAGACCCAATTTTCACTTGCAGAAGCCATGATGATTTTCTTTTAATACAGACTCTTGTAGCAAACTGGTGAAGCCTACAGACCTTCTAATTTCATAAGAATGTCTTTTAAAATTTATAAAAGAAAATAAGATCACAAAAGAAACCAATTACATTGAAATAAAATCACAATAATATTTTTAAAAATAAGTTCATAAATCCCAGGTTAAGAACTCCTGCTCTTAAAGGTTATGTATATTAAAGTGATCCTGTTCTTAATTTTGGATTCTAGCACCTTGGCATATGCATGTATGATCATCTGAGGTAACCCATTCCATTTTCATATAGTTCTTAACTGGTAGAAAATTTCTCCTTACATCAAAATTGCAATATTTATGTAATTTGTATACACTGCTCCCAATAATGTGCTATGTAGTCAAGAAGAACAAGTCGAATTCTACTTCCATATTATAGTTCTTCAGAAGCTTGAAGGCAATTACCATATCTCCTGAGCTACTATTAACAACTCTTTCAAAGAATTAATTTAGTCTTTGCTATCATTTTCATCCCTGAGTACAGCTTTTGTACTGTCATCAAAAAGTGATTCCTGGTTCTCCAGCTGGCTTGTAGTCTGAATTTCTAGTGCTAACTCCTGTAAGATGCCTGTTCACTCTTTCTTGGAACACATTTATTCTGGAATTCCAGTAAGGATTTTTTAGTCTCTAAACTTCCCAGGGGTAATTTTTTTTGTAGTAACTTTCCATTTTTTTCCCCTAAAGAATGTTCATGTTTTATTGTATTTCCTTTTTCATGAATTAAAGCAATTTTCTGAAGACTTAAGATCAAAGAACTTAGAGCTAGAAAAGTCTTTGATTATCACACAATCCAATTCCATCATTTTATTTTTGCTAGGCAAGGTTTTGTTTTTCTAATTTGCATTACTAATTACTTTAAGAAAAATAAAATTTCCAAAAGTGTTCCATAATTTAAACTTTCTACTAATTATGGCTGACTTTCTCACCAATTTTTCTAAATGAAAGGAGTTTTCTTAAGAGCTAAAATTTCATTAGATATCTTACTCTTTTCACAGACCACTTTAAACACTGAGTAAAGGAATAGTCAGAGGAGATTTGGGTCAATTTGCGAAAGTTTACCGTGGAGGATGCAATTTTTAAAAATAGGTGAATGGAAGAAGAGGAGGAATGAACAAGGCATTCCAGGTCAGGAAAATGGGACATGAAAAGACAAGGACATAGGATGAAATTACATGTATGAGATAAGTGGATACATTTGGTTAGAGAGTTAATTATAGGGAAAATAAGAAAATATAAACATATCTATAGCTACAGAAAGACAACACAGCATGCTGGACACAAAGTCCACTGAGCCTCTGGCACACAGGGGCCATGTGACCCTGGACAAGCCACTTACTTCTCCGTGCAGAGGCAAGGCCTATAACATGCAGAACAGTCTCTGACAAACATTGGTAGTTGGAGTTCCCTAAAGCAGAGATGTCAATCACATTGCCCATGGACTACATGTGGCCTACAACACTCCCAAGTGCAGGCCAAACCAAAATAAAATGAAGTTCTCATCTGACTTTATAGAGTGTGATGCACTGATTTTAAAAAGAAATATATAAACATATATGGTTTTCTAAGTAAATATGTGGCCTCCTTATGTATGGTTTCATGGCAGTTTGACATCACTGCCATAGACAAAGCTGATTTGTGAAACTGGTTTATCTTTGTCTTTTTCAACACTTTTTTGAGGTATCTCTAGGAGCTGTCTGACCAGTCAACATGGATGTCTCCTATGACTTAACTCCCTTCACTTAACAAGCTTGGCAAGCTCACCTTCTATGTATGTAGATGATCCCTAAATCTTAATCCCCAATTCTAACCATTCAATGAGTCTCTAATTTCTTCTTGGCTATAACCTGAAACTTATATTTACAGAAAACTGAGCTCTTCATTCTTTTGTTTCCCCTGCTTCCTTTTCTAGTTTTCTACAACACTACTGCCTCCCTAATTTCTCGAGTTGGAAATCTCCATCATGTTAGTCTCCATCCAACTCAAGCCCAGGGCCCAACTCATTACCTCATACATCACAATTACGGCTACACAATCTCACTTTTTCTCAACTTTGTTTTCTTCTTTCCTCTTTTACTTCATGCTATATTCCTAAAATAATCTGATCCAAACATCTTAATTGTTCTATTGCTTCCAGACCTACAATAGCTGCATTATCAAATCTAAGCTACTCTGTTGAGCTTTCAGGCATCCATCAACATATCTATAATCAATATACAATGCTTAGGCTAAATGGGTTTTGGAAATTTCTATTTAAAAAATAATTTAAAGCTAAGACTGACCAAAATACTACACATCTATTTGATTAGTCTGACAAATTCTAAAATTCAGAAATTAATTTAGAAGATATCAAATCACAGTGATATTTCTCAGTTTCCAAAATTTCTCCATTGTTTAAGTTTCTTAATATGAGTCACAAAAAATTCTATGCGAGCTTTTAAAAAAAATTTCACTCAGAGGCAAAGTCGTTTTTCTGATGTTCTTTGAAGCACTTCTTTGTAGAAAAGAAACAGGATAATCACAATATCAAATCTGAAAAAGTTTACACTTAAGCACAAAGTATTCACAGGACAGTTTGTAATTTGAGAATTAGAGCTTCAGTTTAAACTAAACAATTAATAAACAAGAGAAAGCACAGAGGACAAGGGATAAATCTGACAAAGAACTCTAGGAAGATCTGATATGGGAGAAAGAAAGTACTAGCACCTGAAGGAATGATGGAAAATCTCAAGAAGGCAGCATCTAATACAAACCTTGAAGGAGGTTAAAGATATTTAAGCAGGTGAGTTGAGAAGCCAGTGTACTATAGGCAGGAGCAGTCTGTGTGAATATACAGGAGTGGGAGCCAAAATTTTGAATTTTGGGGTAAGCAAATTATCTCAATTGACTAGCACACAGAACTCATGAACTAGAGTATTGTGAAGTAAAACTGGAGAGGAAGGAAGATTGGAGACAGACTATGAAAGGCCTTATTCCAGCCAAAGGAGTTTGTATTTTACTCTAGGCAGAACAGAGAGCCATGCTGAAGGTTTCTGAGCAGGGGAGTGACACTGTGATGAGTTCTATTTTGGACACACTAAGTTTGAGTCATCATCAATGGGATACCCAGTGGGAGATGTCCACAAGGCCTTAAGATTGCATTTTGGATTTTGTCTGAACAGAGATAATTGAATGCATGGCAGCAAATAAGATCATCAAAGAAAAGGTGTCAGTGGATATCCTTACATAGGAATTTGGAGGCAGATGATGAATGAGCAAAAGAAAACAAGAAGGATTAGTCAGGCAGGTAGGAATAGCATGTGGAGAAAATAGTCACATATGTCACGGGAAAAGAGAGTATCTAGGATCCTGAATAGAATATACAAGAATGACTCATTCTCATACATTCAGAAAAAAGTTTATGATCCAGACTAACAAGATATAGGGTAAGGACTGTGGGGTAGAGGAGTAGAATAGTTATTGAAATAAGGAAGGAAGAAGAGGAGAAATTTAGGAGAAGTTTGCAGGTCACAGGATTCATTAATTCAAAGGGGGAAAAGAGCAATATCTGGGAATCTAGGGAGGAAAACAAGAGTCCCCAATAGGGAAAAAAAAAACTGAATAAATCACTCAGCAGATCCTTGGGTTAAATCTCTGAGAATGACATTTCCAGAAAGGAAAAGGACATGACAGGAGATTACTGTGATGGGGATCACACAGCCTCCAGGGTCAGCTCTAGAACCCTGAGAGTTGGATTCCTAGGAATCCTAAATTGTCTGATTCCTAAGACTTGTGTGGTAAAGTGAACAGTCAGGGATTAGCAAAGGCCTTTGGTATGAAATTTAGCTCTGACAGTTACTGCCTGTGTGACCCTGTATAAATCACTTAAGCTTTGTGAACCTGTTTCTTCATCTTTAAAAAGAGGAGACCGAACTAAATAACTCTAAAGTCCCCTCCACCACCAGATATATGATACTATGAACTTCTGGAATTGGGTGCAATTCAAAACAACGTTGAAGTCTAGAATACTAATTAAATTATGACCCATCTATCTGTTCAATCTCAGCCCTGAATCCATTTTTTATTTTCTTTAAAAAAAAAGGACTTTTAAGACAAATTTAACAAGTTTATTTTTAAAAATATACATATAATTTTAATTTTGGGTAATTTAGTACTGACTATAAACAAAATGAAAAGACGTTAAACTTTTAAAAAACCTTTTATTTTATTTTTTGCTTTTTTGGCAGGGGAAAAGCAGGGCAACTGGGGTTAAGTGACTTGCCCAGGGTCACATGGCTAGTAAGAGTGTCAAGTGTCTGGACCGGATTTGGACTCAGGTCCTACTGATTCCAGGGCCGGTGTTCTATTCACTGTGCCACCTAGCCGCCCCTTTAAAAACCTTTTAAAGCATTTCTCCACATTAGAGCAAATAAGGACTTTACCTCCAAAAAATTGTTTTAGACATTTTAAATTAAAATTAATAGATAAAATCACTTACCATATTCCTTTTCATTTACTTCAGAGATGGGTTCAGAAATAACACTGCAAAAAGAAATTGCACTTGCTGCAGAAGGATTCCGGGAATGGCCCATGTGGTGGGGAACCTTCTTGACATTCTTCAAGGCTTCCTCAGCCTGTTCTTGTTCCATTGCTGCCACCATGTCTTTATAAGCTTTCCTGGCCTCCTCAGTCAGTTCTACCAACTTGTTAAACAGGCTCTAAGTAGAGGAAAAGATTCTGATTAATAGTTCCTCTTACTATATAGTTTTATTCATGTTAATTAAAAACACCTATATTATTTTACCTAATCAAACTAAGGTATACTCTGAGACAGTATATTCAGGAGATAAACTTATATTCAGTTCTGGCACATTCTTGGATCAAACATCCTAATGAACCACTTCCATAAAATATGTATTGATCTATGTGTATATGTGCAGATATGTATGTAAATATATACATATGTATGCATATATCCCTTCCACACAAAAACAGATACCTATTAATAATACACATAATTTTCACATACATAAAAATGTGTATATAAACACTAAGCCATGAATAACCTGAAAAATAGCTCCATGTTAAAAAAATGACCAATATTGGTCAGAAGGTTAATAGTTTCCTAACTGAAAGGTAAAATGGGTAGAAGAAATCAGTGAGTAGGTAAACGGTGGTGACTTTATAGACAGGTAGGTAGATGGTTAGGTAGGGGACAGACGGTAAGAAGTAGGAAAATTGGTAAAGTAAACATCCCAAGAGTACTTCACAGTAATTTTTATGAACTTTCTTAGGAATGATTATATAACAAACATTCCCGTAAATTTCTGATTAAACAAAAAACAGGTTAGAAAGATTGATAACCTGCCTTTAACTTATAAATAAATTCATTTATTCAATCAGTATTTACTGAGTCCCTATCATGGGTAAGGTGCTGTCCCCCAACCCATAGTTAGGTATACTGCCAAGGAGACTGGCAGTACATCTAATTCTAATTATTAATCTAGGAATCTCTGCTTTTATTTAAAAGAATGTTCTGTCCTTAAAATTATAATACTTTCCTTCTCTCATTCCCAAATTAGCCTCATAAGTACATGGAGTTAGTTCACATGGAACTACAGGTTCCAAATAGCATCAATCCAATAAATATTTATTAGACAGATGCCTACTGTGTGCCAAACACTGTGCCAAGTGTTGGGGGTAGAAAGTTAGTCCTTGCCTCCCTCAAAGGAAAGGACCAGGGAAAACATTATCTGTAAGGACAAGAGAACACAAAACATGTACAAAATAAATACAAAGTCATTCCAGGGGAAAGTCAGGAAAGACCTCGCATAGGAGGCATCACATGAGATGAGTCTTGGAGGGTTCTAAAAGGCAGAGAGGAGGGAACGCATCAAGGCCCAGGGCCTGGATGGGTCAAAGTCCTGGTGATGAGAGATGAAATGTCATAGACAGAGAACATTAATTAGGCTAGGATGTAGGGTCTAACACAGGGCCTCGAGGCTACAGGCTCCCCACCTCTGATCTAAGGAGTTAATAAAGATGTGTGTACTGTCTAATCAGTCTAGAAAGTGAGGATGAAGATAGACTATGAAGGGTTTTAAGTGACACCGCACCTTGTACTTTATCCTAAAGAAAACAGAGAACTACCAAAGCTTCTTGACTATTCATTAAGCACCTACTATGTGTGAGCCACCATGGTAGGCAAAAAGGATACAAAGAAAGAGAAAGACATTCTCTGCCATTAGGAACTCACAATTTAATGAGGGAGACAATATGAAAACAACTATGTACAAACAGCTATATGCACCACCTGCTGGAGATAATCTCAGAGGGAAGGCACAAAAGCATCAAGCGAGACCAAGAAAGACTTCTTGCAAAAGCTGAGATTTTAGCTGAGACTTGAAGGAAGCCAGAAGTTCTCAAAGTGCGCAACAAGTTCAGAAAGCCATGCTCTGCAAGAGATTATCTACTATGAGAAATAATGTGTGACTATCTCTTTTTCAAGGAGAGATAGTAACTGGCTCTTGCATCTTATCATGGAGACCAGACTATAAGGCAGCAGTTCTCAACCTGTGGGTCGCAACCCCTCTGGGGGTCGAATGATCCTTTCACAGGGGTCACAGGGGTGGCCTAAGACCATCAGAAAACACATATTTCCGATGGTCTTAGGAACCAAGACACCACTCCTCTATCTAGCTCCAGGTGGGTCCGCCCCCATGCAGATACGCCCACATACGAGTATTAAAGGGTCGCGGCATTAAGAAGGTTGAGAACCACTGCTAGTTATGATCTAACTAAATGTAATGAACTAGAAGCGCGGCTAGGTGGTACAGTGGTTAGAGTGTCAAGTCTGAAGTCAGGAAGACTCAACTTCCTGAGTTCAAATCTGGGTTCAGACACCAGTTGTGTGATCCTGGGCAGGAAATTAAACCCTATTTGCCTTAGTTCCCCATGTGTAAAAATGAGCTAGAAAAGGAAATGGCAAATATTCCAGTATCTTTGCCAAGAAAAAAATCCCAAATAGGGTCATAAAGAATTGGACACACTGAACAACAACAAACTAGAAATGTTATCATTCAATTCTACAAACACTTAAGTGTAAGATATTTCTTATCTTACAAAGGTGTAAAACAATGCAATCCCTACCCTCAGTCTTAGCTAATAGATGAATGAACTATATACACACTTGACAAGGTAAAACATGATTAAGTGAATGACACAGGTCAAAAAATAACTGGAAAGATTCAAGGAGAAAACATTGCTAGTTGGGAGATAAAGCAAAAGTAGACCTTAGCCGTGCCTTGAAGGAGGGGAAAGATGTCAACAGATAAGAACAGGAGAAAAGAAGTCTTTTCCACTCTTGAGGAGAGGACAAACAAAGGCACGGAAGCAAAAGTGAGTAGAGCAAGAAGACTGGACACACACAGTCCATTTTTTCTAAACTACAGAACGTGTAAAACAAAGTGCTGTGAAATAAGGCTGGAAATATAAGTTGAAGGTAGTAGACTGGAAAGGGCTTCTTCTATCAGAGTAAAGAATCTTTATTCTATTTAACAGGCAAAGAGATTTCCTTCTAAGTGAGCTGCCTGAACAGGAGGCAGACACCATATATCTACTCCAGAAACACCCCCCAAATCACACCAGACTGAATAAAGATCATAAGAAATAATACTAAGTGACCTCTTCCACCACAGAAAAGAAGGGAAAAAAATCAGTCAGAAGCACATAAGCAATAGAAAAGGGAAGAGGGCCCACCAGCAAAGTCATCTCCAGTTCAGAGTAGCCCCTCCAGCCTGACCAGAGATGAACCTTCCAAAGGCAGGAAGAACAGAGGTCTCTCCTGAAAAAGCTCTAGGATTGGGGACTTTGGGAGCCCGAGGAAGTAGCAGCAGGCAGCAACCAGCAGTCCCCTGGTTCAGACCACTACACCTCAGGCCCACGATTTGGGGTGAGACAAAAACAGGGCAACCAACCCATTTGGAAGCACAGCAGGAAGAGATGCCAGGATTTGACAAAAAGCTCCAACTCAAAAATTAAAGTTGGAAAGAGGAGTAAGTCAAAGAAAACACCAACTAGTATCAAAGATGATTTCAAATCTAGAGATTCCTTCTTCTCCTTAAAAAAAAAATGACTCCATAACAACTACAAAGTAGGGACTCAGGAAAAAATGACTTTTCCCCAAAGGCAAGAGATCAAAAAAATGAAACAAAAATCCTGGAGGAAACAAAGGAGAATAGCTTAGAAGGCAAAATAGTAAGCTTCTCTCAAGAAATGAACTCCTAGAAACAAAGAACAAACCAAACAAATCAACGATTCCCTGAGAAGACAATAAATATCAGAGCAAAATAAAAAGAATGAAAAAAATAGAAGAAAACAGAAGATGTCTGATACAGAAAACAAGTCACCCAGAAAACAGGTCAAGGAAAGGGCATTTTAAGAATCAACAGAATAACCGAAAACCATAATCTTTTTTAAAAGCCTGGACACTATATTTCTGGAAATTATCATTGAAAACAGCTCAGAGTTATTAAAACCAGGGGGTAAATTTAAAAAAACCAAATCAACCACTCACCTGCTAAAAAGAAGCCATAAAAGGAAAAGTCTAAGAACGTAATAAGCAAAACCCAAAGTTCCCGCATCGAGAAAAAATACTGCAAATAGACAGAAAGAATTAATGCGAGCCCCAAGGAACTACAGTTAGACTTCTACCAAAGCCCGCGGGAGACCGTGGGATGATATGTTCCAAAAGGGCAAAAGAGACAGGTTTCCAGCCAAAATAACTTACTCTGCAAAACTGTATAATCCTAGAGAGGGAAAAGCATGGATGTTTAATAGAAAAGAGGACTTTCCAGCATTCCTGATGACAAGATGAAAGCTGAGCAGGAACTCTGAAATACAAACACAGAAGTCCAGCAAATCCGAGAAAGGTCATTTGATTTTGGAAACTGGAAGAAGCTGTAGGATGATCAGGTGCCAACATTTTGAGAGAAGGAGAATAAACAAGGATCCCTTCAGAACCCTAAGATTTTCAAAGGTTACTGAGGGAATTAAATCAGAATAATAAGAATAAATAAGAAAAACAGAGATTACGGAAGTACACTGGTTCTGTTCTGAGGGTGTGAAATAGAGAAAAAGGAGGGGGAATAAAAGGAACGCACTAGTGCAGAAATGAAGTAAAAGGAGGGCGGCAGAATTTGCTATTTCTCACAACCATAGGACATCAGAACACATCCATGGAAGTGGGGAGTGGGCAACATATGAACCTTACTCTTATGTGAAGTGGACAAAGGAGAAGAGACAAACACACACACATATACATACCAACAGCTGGAGGTAAAAACATGTCAAATGCAAAATGGAAACAAGTGAGGATATGGAGCCTTAAGAGAGAGGCTAATAATAGTGAAAATAGTCACAAACAAAATGAACTTCCCAATCCTTAAGAGGGGAGTATAAAAAAATGGGGAGGAATAAAGAGCTAGAATCTAAAGAGGTGCCATGAATAGCTTTGTAAGACAACACTGCAGTATGTAGTAAATTGTAGTATGATTATATATATGATGATAACAGAATATCAGTGTACCACAAAAAGTTATGAAAAAGATAAATTTCAAAGAATCCTGAGTAGTATTATCTGACAGAGTGAAGTAAGCTGAAAGAAGAGAACAATTTATACAAGGACAATGACACAGTAAAGAGAAACAGCTTTGAAAGACTTTATAACTTCGATCAATGCAATGCCCAACCATGTCTATAGAGGATCTATAATGAAACATGTCATCCATACCTGACAGAGAGGTGGACTCAAGGTACAAAAACATACATTTGTGATCATGGCCACTGTGAAAAATTTGTTTTGTTTGACTAGGTTTATTACATGGGATTTTAAAAAATATCTTGTGTTCCCTCCCCCCAGGGTGAGAGGTAGGGAAGGGGATTATATAGTGAAGTTTAAAAAAAAAGATCACCATAACATTTTTTTAAATGCACAGAAGAGAACTGAAAGAAGTTCAGAAGGAAGCACGAGCAGAATCATTTTGAAAATAACATGAAGAATTTATTATATATACATATATATATTTTAAAGTGATATGAAATGGAGATTCAGTTTCATATAGAATCCTCTCCTCATGTTCTGCTACATATATAAACACTCTTTTGGTGTTTAAAGTCTAAAAAAATTTTTTTTAAGGCAGGTAATGGGGAATGACTTATTTTAAGCAGAGTGGTACAGTATAAAAATTACTTTGGCAGTAGCCTTGAAAGAGACTGAGAAAGGTTGGAGAGGGGGAAAACAATTAGAAGATCATTACAACAAGCTAGGAGGAGAATCTGAGAAAGAGAGAAGGGACAGCACAAGTAATAGTGACAACAAGCACACATGGGAGAAAGGGAAGTGATGAAAGCTGTGAAAGGCAAGTATGGATATGAGAGAAATTTCAGAACCGAGGATGAATGAAAAGGCAAAAAGTCAAGAAGGACTTCAAGTGTTAGAAGCTTCAGTGACTTCAGCAGTGTCTATGGAAGAAGGTATTCTAACTGGCCAACATTCACAATCCAAACTATTTTCCAGATATATCACTCCTGAGGAGAAGAACACAACAGGATGTCACAGAATGATGAAAATATCTCAAAAAATTAACACTCTTTGTCTATGAAAAGTACCAATGATGTTAATTTATTTTCCCAAGATGCTTTTCTATTGGGAAAAGAATGTACTGACCAGTTGATAAGCATTCTAGATTACTTGGCAAACATATTTCTTATTTTAAATTGATTCCAGCTGATAAATCAGTTGCTTCAGTAGGCTCACCATAAAGAGCCAGCTAGTCTCTCTCTCTCTCTCTCTTTCTCTAACGCTACCTTAACTACAACAAATTCAATATACTGAAATAAATTAATCACACACAAAGACCTGAAACATGTACTATCCTCTCAATACATTGAGTACTTTGATAACTGTCCTACAAAAAAAATACAAGATAGCAATTAACTTGAGATGACCTAAAATAATAATGCTACTTTCCATAATGTTATTGGCTTAGGGGAAGGGAAAGAAATAAGCATTTAGATAGTGCCTACTACGTACCAAGTGCTTTTTTTACAAATATTATCCTCACAACAACCTTGCAAGGTAGCTGTTATTATTACCCCCATTTTACAATTAGGAAACTGAAGAAAAGAGGTTAAATGACTGGTCCAGGGTCATACAGCTAACATGTGTCTGAGACCAGATCTAAACTTAGGTCCTTCTGATTCCAGACCCCGTGTTCTATCCATTGTGCCACCTGCTACTTCTACTTCTACAGAGGTAGATTTAGTCTACTCATTGCTGTGAGTGGTTTTATGCTCTAAAAATCCTCTCAAGATTGGGGGAAAAGTATAATAGTAACTCAGGCATTTTCTATTCATTCTTCAAGCTGTATCAACTCATTTTTTCAAACACTCAAATACAGCACTGGCACATGCCTCCAAAATATGCCATGTATAACTGCATATCTTCTGAATTCTTATTACCTCAGCACCACAGTAGTTGAATATCCCCACAACACTGACGGGCACCAGTTTGTTTACACAGCGGCCTAGTGCTTTCCGTCCAAGTGCAAAGACAAAAGGGATTTCTTGTTCCCGTGCCATAGCTATAACATTATAAAGTGCCTCATCTAGGCCACCTGGGGAAAAAAGTCAAGATCACAAATTTAAGTAATTTTATTCCCTAAACTGATCTAATACTCTGCTCTAATATTCCATATGTTCTAAACTGAGCTAATATTCCATTTTTTAAGTAAAAACAGTAGTAGTTTAAATGACTCTTAAGTTCCTATAGCAAGCACACTGCACCATAAAATCTCACATCAATAGTATTACCTTCTATTCCACATCTTTTCCATGTATGTATATCTTGTTTCCTCAACTAAACTGTAAATCCTCAAAGGTAGGATTCTCTTCTTCTATGTCTTTTGTAGGTATCTTTTGCCCAGCAAAGTGCCGGGGAGTTGAATAAACTTCCCATCAACAAGCATTTAATTTCTCATAATAAACTACAAATTAGTTTCCTGTTATAAACAGATAAACATTCTTTTTCTCTCGTTCTCAGTCCAATTAACAAACACACTATGAGTAATAAAGAAAATCATAGACAAACATTTTCAATATGTTGCCTATGGACAAGCCTATAGTGAACAGCTCCAATTTAATATTTCATTTCAGCAAAAGAAAACCAATGGCACTTTTCCGCTCTTTTAACAAACAACTTACACAAAAATGGCAAAAGTACATTTGTTCCATCAGCCGTAAGTTTGTAACAACAGATTTCACACTACTAAACTTTACCAATGATGTTAAGGGTAACATTCCTTCTCTTCCTTTTAACATTAAGGATGTAAAGGAGAAGAAAAAGAAGCACTTGGAAAGCAGATGGCTTCAAACGGCTTGAGAAACACACTTACTAGATACTAGCTACTGTTCTAATTTTTAAATGGTTGAGCAAATATGTATCCTTATTAACAAAATGAGTATTTTCTCTTTAGTGCAAGCTCCAAATTTTAATTAAGTATTCAGGTTTTGAAAGACTCTTATTTTTCTCTTCAATATTTTGTAAATATGTCAACGGAGAAAAAGCTACGTCCTCCTTCACTGTGTAACACACTATGTTAGTTAAATATAATCACACTAAAGTCATATACAGACATACCTAGGCACTTCAATAGGTAGAGAAACCCCATTCCTACCTACCTTTTGACTGTATTTTTTCACAATTGGGAGAAATAATAACACACTTGATCTTGTTTAACTTCATATGTTTGGTAACCTCCCGAAGGCCCATAACTAGACGTCTTCTTGCTTTTGCTCTTACAGGATCCTTTTGGTAAATGCGCTCCTGAAAACTAACAAGCTCTTGAAGAAGCAGAGTCACACATTCATCAATTTCTTTACAGAGAACCTGATTACAGTACCTGTTAAGAAAAATAGTTTTTAAAAAGTTAGATCTTTGAACATCTGCATCTTTCTTTCATCTTACAGTGACTCTTAGGAAGCATTCACTACAGAAAACCTTAACTATAACATGAAGCTAAACATTCCCTTTATCGAACAAATAAAAAAGTGTATTATTAGATTTGATCAAAAAACATAATATTGAAGCTTCTTAAAACCTTTTAAGAAACTTCTATTTACATGTAAAATAATGAAGTGGACTGTACTGCTTTCAAATTATAATTCCAGCTGTTGTCTGGGTGGGTGACAGATAAAATACCTCACCAATAAAACCAAAATTATTCTAATTATGATTCAAATCAAATGTTATGAGATGATGTGGCAGAAATTCTTGAGTCAAGTGGGATAAAAGACCTTTTTGTTTCATTCCAGAGAGATACCCATAAATGCAACAACAACAATAACAGGAAAAAACACAGTGTAACAACAGGAAAGTGGCTGCTCTTAAAACACTAGTGTGATCCAAAGGGTCCACTGACTCCTCAGTGTATATATTCCTCTTAATGTCATTGGTAAAAGGTTCTGCGGAGACTATTGTTACAAACATCTGGTGTGGAATAAATGCTGTTCTGTCTTCTTATATACCTTCTTTGCCCCAGGATCAGGGAAGTGTCATTGGCTCTGTGTCTAAGACCACTGCCAGAAAGGGAGTCTGTGGTCCAGGACGGTATTAAATAATTCCTAAATCATTAGAGAAGTCTTGGGGTGAGACAAAAAGTTAATAAATTTCCTTATGTCAAATAAGAACATGGGGGGGGGGGGAGTGAACCTGTGGCCTCAAGGCCTCAGGTGCAACCCTTTGACTGAATCCAAAACTTCACAGAACAAACCCCCTTTAATAAAAGGATTTGTTCTGTAAAAACAGAGACTCAGCCAAAAGGCCACACCCAAGGACCTAGAAGGTCACATGTGGCCTCAAGGCCAAAGGTTCCCCACCCCTAGTATAGACAGTGAAATTAGAGGTGGTTTCAGTGTAGAAAATAGGGGTGAGGGCGGGGCGGGGAGGAAAAATAAACAGAAAGGAAGGCGTCAGGAATGTGCTGTACGATTGCAGAAGACAGCAGACATACAGACTGTGTAAGCTTGAATTTATCTGTTCTAGTTTTCACCCACATATCTCACTTTGAGAAGCAGCATGGCACATTGGATAGAGAGCCAGGATCAAGGACAGAAAGATCTTGGTTCAAATCTCAACTCACCTCTAACACATACTGGCTATATGACCCTCAACAAGTCAATTAACTCCTCAGTGTTCCAGGCAACTCTCAAAAACTATAAATTGTAGAAATGCCTATCTACATCAATAAAGGAAAGTGTTCTAACCCAGGGGTTCCCTATATAATGAAGTCTTAGGTCCAGTCTCTCTCCCTTTATCCTACCATACTCAGTCCTTTGTCAAAGAAAATTAAATTGGCTCAATCTAAGGATAGTTATATTTTCCAATAATAGCGATTTCTAGCTTTATGATGGACAAAATCAAGAAAAAGCACGCTAATAAAATGGTAAAATGATACGGCCCCACTCTCCGCTGCAAGCCGGCATTTCCAGGGTGAGAAAATTCAAAGTGCAGACGCAAAAGCGTTATCAACACGGAGGAAAAGTACAATTGGATTGGCTAGGGGGTTGGAAAAGAGACGGACTTTTAATTCCGATAATAAAGTCAACTCAACAAGCACTTATTAAGGGCAATGTGTCAGGCACTCTGGGAATACAGAGAGACAAATGGGTCGCTGCTCTCAGGGACCTCACCCCCCAATGGGAAGACGACCCGCAAACTACTACACGCACAGAAGACACACACAGCGAAACGTGAGGGTGGCATTAAGAGTCATGTGTGACCGTGAAAGAAATTCAGTCACTCTTTTATTCTACTCCTATGAGTCCTTTTATGGCATCTGACTTCACGTTTACTCTGCATCTTAGTCAACATTGGACATTTTTCTAATCTAAGCAGGAATAATTTGACAACGGCATTAGGAAAGGGAAGAGAAGACAATACCGTTCAATAAATACCTAAGTTCCTAAAATTTAAAGTGAGAAGTTTTCAAGTATAAATTGCAATATTTGTAACATATAAAATTAGGTTCAGGAGGCTCTTCTTCCATTTTAGAAAGTAATTCATTCCACATGTTACTTACTAATGGTTCCCAGGAAACCACACTCAGCAGACACGTGCTGATGACAGCACAATGGTCAATTCCTTAAGTTTACCAAAAAAATCAGCTTTGTGTAGAAAGCATTTTTCATAGGGGATGGCAGAGTTTGTCTCAAAGGTTGATACAAAGCACACAATAGCAAAAGGATTTCATGGAAAATCCAAAATAATACTAAAAGTAACATACTGACAAGATATCCCAGGCATCCAGATCAACAAAGTTTTATACAAAGAAAAAATTCATTGTTAAATGATTTCTATGTGAAATACATTTTGATATCTGATGAAATAGGTAAATTCTTTAACTTGATGAAACTGTTCATTAAAAATAATTTTTCAAATATTTCCGCAAGATACTGAAAAAAATTTGTGAATTAAAGGCAAATTTTATTTAAAGTTTAATGAAAACACAATTCAATACTCATTATATTATTGTATATGCGCACACAGTAACAACAAAATAATAATGTTTAAACTTAGGAGTCCCATGAAGATACTGCAGTCTACAAAATAATGGAGTCACTTGGTTCATTGTAACTCTTCATATAAACTATTACCAAACCTCATTTAATAAGGCACTATAGGACCTTCCCCTTGTAACAAAAAAAAACATCTAAGGTCTTACTCTCTAAATCTTTTGCTGTGGATTTTGGTAATTGCTGAAGACGCCATTGGACTGCCTATCCCTGAGCTGGCAGGAGAGCCCTGTGACACAGGTGTCATGCAGTATGGAGAATTCTGACTTGCTGGAGAGAGTGACGTATCACTAGGCATACTTAGTCCAGTATCTGAAATTTAAAAAAAAATTAGTTTAAAATCTTTCCAAACTCTTAAAAAGTTCTTTTAAAAAATTTAGTATGGCAGATGTTTTCCTCTTCAAAACAGCTAGAAATCTTTGACAATACATTAATATTTTTTAGATTACAAAAAAGGAAACATTAATTTTATACTATTAAAATTTAAAATTTTTCTATTTATATTTAAATATTTTTAAAAACTCTTGAATGGCTTTAAATTAACTTATGTAGAAAGAGTGAAGGCATGGATGTTAAACTCTAAAATATGACTACCTAGACAATTTACCTCTAAGAACCAAAGGTGTTAAATCCCTCAGCCACTGACTTTCTTTCTATACTTTACTATTTCCAAGCCTTTGCTTTGTGCTGCTTTGAAACACTTATTCCTCCCATCTGCTCCTCAGATTTTAGTCTACTTTATTTGATTTAAAGACTTAAATTCTATAAAACAGAACAAAGCACCAATATAGCCATATAATAATAAAAACTATGAACAAAAACATGCTTCAACAAATACTGTCTCCTTCAGTTTGTGTTCTTTTGCAATTATTCTACATACTCAGTCATCTTACATATTATCTGAATTCTACTCTGCACTATTTCCCATTCTTTTTCTACCTCTCCAAACACTTGCCTCATTTGACAGAGCAAAGCTTCATCTCAATCTCTCTCTTCCAGTTGGTTTTTTCTCTTTACTGAGACCTTCCCATTTTGTTAAGTCACACTTTCCTCATGCTACCACTTTTCTCCTAGTGATTACTTTTCTCTTAACAACTAAACCTAATAGAAAATGCTATTTAATCCTCCTTCCCTCTATCTACCGTTGGCTGCCCTTTACCTGCTTCAATACTCGCTATTTTACAGAGAGCAGTCAAACACTACTCTTTCTAGGCCCTTTCTTTCCAGATCTCTTGAATAAGATATCACATGGGAAAAAATTTTATAAATCATAAAGAATTACAGAAAGCTAAGTTACTATTGTTACCTTAGGTAGTCAATCATTCACTTCTATGACCAACTTAATGGCTTTTCTTTCAAAAGACAGTTTTCCACTTTGAGTGAAGCACCTCCTTCAGTCACTTCTCCTTCACCAACCCCAACCTGACTTCATTCCCCCCCCCCAGATTTAGTTCTTGATATCTTGCTATATTTATATAAGCCCTCAGGATCTTAGCTTCTACTAACAAATATGATCTAATCTACTTTATAAAACAGTACCTCTTGCTCTCTAGAACAGTACCAGAACATTTTTCTGGATCATGAATGGGCAAACTAACGCCTGCAGGTCCAATCCAACCCACTACCTGTTTTTGTGCAGCCCAAATACTAAGAATAGTTTTTATATTTTAAAATAAAATTATATTTGCTTTTCGCTCTGTTAACAGTTGCTCAATGGTAGCAATCATCTGACTAGTCTTCTCCTTCAAGTGACTGTTTAATTCATTTTTTAAACTCCCAAATTGGAACTGTGCAGCTTGAAGTCTAACGCATGCTTTATTTCTAACTAGTTACATTTGAAAATGTAAAAACTGTTCTTAGCTCATGGGCTGTTAAAAAAAAATGGCTGGTCAGCTTTGGTCCGCAGGCTGTAGTTTGTTGACCCTTGTTCTCGCTGACTGGGTATCACATCTAGCTAATCAGAGCAAAAAGAAATTTCCTATTTTCTTCACTATACTTCTACTGACCAGTTCTTCGATTCCTTTTTTTCTTTTTACACAAATAAATCAAATTGATGCCTTTTTTTTACATAAGTAATTTGCAGGTATATTCCTCCACCTCTACTTCTACCATTTAAGAATCAAATCCTCCCTTGTAATAAAGAAAAACAACGAATCAAAACCAACATGATACAGTGACCTCGTCTGACAGAAGCAACATTCTGCCCTGAAAATCCCACACCTCTGTAGTGAGAGGACAGAGTTATTTTTCATTAACTGTTCTCTGGGACCATTTTTTTTCCAGTTACTCAAAGTTCAGTTTCCTTTTAGTAATCTCTTCATTTACATTACTGCAGACAGTCAAAACTGTTATTCTAGCTCTGTTTCTTTCACTCTATATTAGTACATGTAAATCTTCCCATGTTTCTCTCAATTCTTCACATTCATAACTTTTGGTGGGAACAGATCTATAATTTCATTAGTGTAGGGAACTTCCAATGAGGCAACTCCTACCAACGCAACAACTTGGGCCCTTCTCTGCCTCTTACACTTTTAGTGAGTTGCCTGGAACACTGAGAGGTCAGGTGGACTAGACAGGAAGACAAAGGACCTCGACTCACATCCTCTTGACTCAACTGCCAGCTCTCCTGCCTCTCATTTCTAACTACATGGTAATATCCCATTACATTCACACAACAGCTTTTTCAGTCATTCCCTAGTTATTGGACGCTCGCTTTGTTTCTAGTTCTTTGCTAACACAAAAAGTGTTGTTATGGACATTCTGTTTGGCCCCTGTGGAAAATTTCTAACTTTCCTCATGTAACTCTGAATTGTTTCACAAAGTAGTCGCACCGATTCACAGTTCCACCCTGCAACACTGATTCCGTTTTTGTCACCTCTGCTGATCTGCAGAGCGAGTTAAACACTTGCACTTCTTTTAACTTGCATTTATCTTTTTGTTAGTGATTAAATCATATTTTCACGTGGATGTTGATAATCTGCAATTCTATTTATGCATATTCTTTGATCATTTATACACCAGGCAATGGCTTTTGGTCTTACATGTTTGTGTCAATTCTTATTTCTTTGAATACTAGATTTTTTTATCAGTGAAAAATGATCCAAAATTCGCCTCCACACCCAACAAACTAAATAGTTTTCCTTATTTTGATTTTGCATTTACAAAAGTTTTTCAATTTGATTTTAATTTAGTGTAACTGAAATTATTTATTTTGTCTTTCATGGCTATCTCTATCCCTTGTTTGGTTAAAAATTCTTTCATTGAAAATACAGCTCCTTCAGTTCTTATGATTTTTTTTTTAATGCTGTGACCTGGATATTATGCAGGCCAAGTTCCAGTTTGGACATTATTGTATTATATGGTGTTCCACTGTTTCTTACAGTACCGCCAACTAGATGGTTCCCTAGACTAGTGCTTCTTAAACTGTGGGTCGCTACCCACAGTTTAAGAAGCATTGAAGGGGTCATGAGTGGAAAATGTTTAAGAAATCCTGCCCTAGACTAAATCTCAATTGATTCACCATTATTCTCACTAAGTCAAATGTCAAAATTACGCTACACCTGTTCCAAGGGAAGCTACATAAATGTGTCCTTGACTTTCCATTCCAACCATAAAAGTAGGTCCTCCTAAAATTCTAACTAAAGTTATTACCTCTTCAGCAGCTTCTTTACTTCTATCTAAAAAGTTACTATCAAATATCAAGTATGCTTTGATCTTGTCAATTCTGCATCAAAACTCTAATTCATCTTAACTATTTTTAAATAAATTTCAAACTCTTGACAAAGCTGAACTTCAAGCTATTATGTCACCAGCTTACTACAGCTAAAGGTCTTCATGTTCTGCTAGTCATATGTATCCATCTACATCCCAACCAAGCTGACCCAGTCATTCCCTATTTACTGCTCTTATGTTATAATTTATTACCAAAAACTACTCTCCAGCGGTCACAAGTCTAACAGCTTTCAATCATTTAAAGCATTTCTCCCATCTGTCTTTTGAAATTGTACCTTTCCTTCAAAGGCTCCCCATTCACCTGGAGCCCATCAAAGGATGCTAGAAGATAGAAGTTATTGAGCTGGTGGAATAGTTCTTTTCCCAATGACTCTAGCTTAAAATCTGCTCATTTGGAGCAGTGTGTCACCAATTAAGGGGAGCCCTTACTCGAATAGTCTGAGTCTGACTATCACTTGCACAGAGCTATCAAGGAAAAGAGAAGCCCACCAAGACTTACGATGTTCCTTGACACCAGGTCCTAAGGTTCATTTGCACTCTAGGATCACTGGGTCTTCCCATCCACACTGTTGTTTATCCTTCTGATGTGCTGTCTCCCCCAATTGGAATGTAAATTCTTAGAGAACAGAGATTTTTTTCTGTTTGTATTCTCAACACTTAGCTCAATGACGGACACACAGTCATCACTCAATAAGTGTTTTTCCACTTCACTACAAGGCCTAGAACAAATGCAACTTAGTCCATGAAGTTTTCACTAAAGCTACGATCTTTCTCCTTCCCATCTAGCATAGCTCTTTATATCTCTTACACGATGGTCACAAATGACTAAAATGGAAATATGTTTTGCATGATTGCACATGTATAACCTATATCAAACTGCTTACTTTTGCAGGGAGGGAGAAGGAGAGGGAAAGGAGAGAATTTGGAACTCAAAATTTTAAAAAACAAAAGTTAAAAAATTTTACGTGCAATTGGGAAAAAATAAAATGTTATTAGAGAAAAATAAATATACTTTATCACATATTTATGTGTATGTTTTCTTACCATATTGGACTGTAAGGAGCAAGAACCAGGTCTTACTTATCTCTGTAGCTCACATAATGCCTCATAAAGAGGTGCTGAATAAATCAAAGTTCGCTTAACCTGAAAAATCTTTCCTAAAAGCAAAGCACTCTAGCAGTGTGTCAAATATTGATTAAAGCTCCACTGCTGTTCAGCCCTTCAGCTGTGTCCAACTCCTCATACTCCACAGACTTGTCCATGGGATTTTCTTGACAAAGATACTGCAGTGGTTCACCGTTTCCTTCTCCAATGTGTCTTCATTTTACAGTTGAGGACATGAGGCAAAAAGGAGTTAAAGTGACCTGCCCAGGGTCACACAGCTAGTAAGTATTTAAGGACAGATCAGGTCTTCCTGATTCCAAACCCAATGTTAAATCCACTCTACCACCATCTCCATTAGAATTATTACAAAATATACTATAAGATATAAAATATATTATAAACACAAATAAATAGTAAATAATGTAGAGATCAAATAACTATAAACATTAAGCACCTAATAAGAAAGTTGTGTGTTATAGTAGAAAAAGCACTGGAGTTAAGAGTCAGGAGACCCTGGTTTGAATACTACTCTCATACTTATTAGTATTATAACACTTAACATCTTCAAGTTTCGGTATCTTGATTTTTAAAATGAAAATAATATGTGTACTAACCTACACTACAGGGCTATTACAGAGGAAAGTACTTCATCAACCTATTTAAAGCACTTTGTCAAAGTGCTACATAAATCTGAATTATCTGAGTTATGTACAAAACATACACAAGTATATATGGAGCACACAAAACAGTAAACTATTTTCCCTCCCCCTCACTCATAGATTAGTAGTGTAAGTACACACACAAAAGTTAAAACAGGGTTATCTTTGTCCAAAAAATCTTAGTCCCAACCCTGTATGATATCTAACACCTTCCATATCCTGTATAAGAGGTAGAAACAGTAACCTGATCTCTATACAATCGTACAGATGATTGTAATTTAGGATACTCAGAAAGGAGATCATGGAAGACATTCTACTCAGTCTATATTGGCAATAGTTCTTAGAATATCTAAGCATATTGCATGCTTGTGTATTTTATATACTAACTTCTTTTCATTTCAAGCTATGTCTTCTGCAGTGTGGGAGACAGGATTAGTTTATGTCCTACAGTTTGTAGTAATCTATATGGAAAATAATGGTCCTTATTTATTTACTATTACCAATAATTATGTGACTTTACGTAAGTCAGGAATGGAGGTCAAGAACCTCTATTCTAGTATTCTAGTCTCAGTTCTATCACTAATTAAAACTATGGTCTTGGGCAAAGCACCAAACGGTTCCGGACTGAACAAAATGGCCTCTGAGGTCTATAATACTTAACATTCTATAACTCTAAAGGGTAGGATTCAAATGGCAGAGCTTAAATTTGGGGACTTCACAAGAGCACAATCTACAAAGCAGAGGCAGAAAAATGGGAACATTCAAGACATATTCTGAGAACAGTGAGTAATAGTTTGGCTGTAATAGAGGCTGATGTAAGAGAGTAGCGGGAGAATGGAAAGGGGAACTGGGCCATATTGAAGAGGTCCTTGAATTTGAGCGGAGAGTGTAGACTTTATTTCCATAAACCTAACTGAAAATGTGTGGTTAGGAGACAGACATGAGGAAAACTTTTTTTTTAACTTAAAGAAAGACTAATCTGGCAGCAGTGTTGTGCAGCACTGTGGAACAGTAGATAAAGAGCTAAGCTCAATGTGAAGAATCAATCAAAGAGAATTTATTAAGTGCCTGGGATACAAAGAAAAAAACAAAACAGTTCCTGCCCTCAAGGTTCCTAACAAATACCGGCTGTGTAACTCTGGGCAAGTCACTTAACTTTTCACTGTCCCCAAGAACAGGGGCTGAGCTGTCTGATAGAAGAAGTTTCCCATCAACTTCAGATCATACTTCATATTCTATCCAAACATCCACTCTGTCATCTGCCCTGCACTTTCCACATGTGAAAGGTAAAAGAGAAACCTTGAAAAGCAAGAATCTGCATGATTTGATGACTAGACGAAAGAGTTAAAATCAAAGGTGATTTATGGGTCAACTCACCATCCCCATAATTCATCAGACCAAAACTTGCCTTCTTGGCTACCATTTCCCTATATGTTGTCTCCCTCTCTGATGAAAGGGACTGCCTCAGTGTTTACATCTGCTTATCTAGTGCTAAACTAGCACAATGCCTGATGCTTAGCATTTTATAAGTGCTTTCTGTGGATTCATTCAAGATCTAAAACCATTCACTATTCTGGGTTAGCCTTTTCAAGATTTATGTAGCTTACAAACAGGGCACTCAAAACTGAGTACATTCTTGATAAGGTCTGACCAGGGCAAAGTACAGTAGCACTATCACTTCCCTAACACCAGCCCTTTCCTGATGCATTTCTAAGACTGCATTACCTTTCTGGGCTCCTATATCATATGATCATTTGTGCTGAGTCTGCAGTACATTAAGTCCTCCAGAACTTCTTCAGATGATCTATTATCCAGTCATGCTATTTTCTCAACTTTGTACTTGTGAAACTCACTTTTTAAACCCAAGTGTAAGACTTTATATTTATTCCACTAAATTTTACCTTATCGGCTCTAACTCAAAAGCCTGTCAAGATCACCAATTTCATCAAGCACGTTAACTATTTGCAAATTTGTTCTCTGTGTCTTTATTCCAAGTCAGTAAATACAATTTTAAACAGTATATGACCAAGCAAGATCCCTAGCACATGCTACTGGAAACGTGCTGGTAAACTGAGAAAGCATGGTGTGGCAGGCAGAATTCCAACCAGAGACATAAGTTCAAATCACACTTACTGTAAGACTATGGTCAAGTCATTTAATTTCTGTAAGCCTAAATGTCCTGTAAAATATGGATAATAATAACACCTGCCTCACAGGGCTACTGGGAGGCTTAAATTAAGTCTGTAAAGCGCTTTTGCAAACTTTAAAGTACTACAGAATATCAACTATTCTCATTACTAACACTGTTATTAATGACCACATGTTGGAATCATGTATTCAATAGGTTCCAAACCTAGTTCCTTTCTGATTTGCCCTTACCTTCTTTTCTTTTTCAGTAAGAATAACTTGAAAGACTTTGTCAAATGCTTTGATAAAATCTAGACAAACAATGCTACAATACTTCCATGACTGACCAGTTCAGTGACATTGTAAAATACACAACTGAAGTCAGTCAGGACTAGTATGTGTTGTTCCTGATAAAGCCATGCTAGTTCTCTGTGACCATAACATTCTTTTCTAAATGTTCACAAACTATTCCTTTAATAATACACTGAAGAAGTCTGCAAAAATTCAAAAGTAAAATTCAGAAAGCTTTAGTTTAGATATTTCATTCTGTTCCTTTTTTTTTTTTAATTAGAATACTACTTGCCCTTCTGCAAACTTGCAGTATTTCTCCAGTTCCCTGTGATCTTTGTAAGGTCACTGGCAGGGACTTAGTGATAATACCTACCAGTCCTTTCAGTACCCAAGGACATAGTTTTATCTGGGCCAGGGGACAAATTTAAAGACTGCTAGCTCCTCTTTTATTATTTCTATCCCTATATCTGGTATCAACTCCCTACCAACCACTTTCATCCTTCTCAGGCCGAAGAATATTCTCCTTGGCCAAGAAAAAGAGAAGAAATAGATGCTCTCCTCAACTATCCTTAATCTTCATCCTAATCCAGAGCAGGAGTCATATTCCTTATTTGGTTCTCTTATTTTTCTCCCAGTAAAACATAAGACTCTCATCCATTTTTGTTATACTTAGCTTTCCTTAGCAATCAGTGCCAAGTCCAATCTGAACCTTAACATTTCTAACCCTATTATCTATAAGTCTGTCCTGTTACCTGCACTTGCTTTTATCTTCTGTACTTGTTCTTAAATAATTTAAGTTGTGCTGAGTTCCCTCTTTAGAGAACTGGGAAGAGAGAATCCTCTTTTCTACTCCTTATTAGAATGGTTTCTCAATGTAATTATCTTCAGAAATTCATTCCTGAGTGATAGCCATCACTCCTGTACTGACTTCCACAGTAGAAGTTTAAGCTGGAGTGTCTGTTTATCCTGTTCTTCAACAATCTGACATCTGCTCTCCCCAAAACTCAGATATATGTCACACTATTCCCAGTCTTCTACTTCCTCTTTATCACAAATTCTGTGACGGAATTTCTATGATATTTCATATTTTACTGATCTCCATCCCCACGTGTTTTTACATCTCCTATCTCTTTTTAAATAAGGTCCTTCTAGAGCTATATTACAGTCAGAAGTGGTATCCCACAAAGTCTTAGTGATAATTATGCAGTAAAATTTTCCTCCTTTCTTTAGGATCTCAAGTTCACCTTGCTGCATACTTTGTGCATAGACATTTGACACTACAGGTTTTTGTTTCCTACAAAGTTCTGGGCATTTCTATTGCTCTTCTTTTTCCTACACTCTAGTCACCCTCTAACACAAGGGTCAGCAACCTATGGCCCATAGGCCAAATCCGGCCTGCCATCTGTTTTGGTATAGCCCATGAGAAAAAAAGTTTTTACATTTTTACATAAGACTTTATTTAAAATTAAAGTATAAGCTTTCTGTAAGATGTAAAGTTCTGATTTCAGAGTTAAAGAAGAAAGCATTAAATAGTCAGTTGGAAAAAAAGACTAATCAGATGGTTACAACCATTTAACAACTGGAACACAGCAAAAAGTGAATATAACTTTATTTTAAAATGTAAAAAGCATTCTTGGCACATGGGTTGTACAACAATAGGTGGCAGGCCAGATTTAGCACAGGCGCTTTAATTCACTGACCATAGCTCTAACATATCTAATTTGATGGAGATGTGTGTGTGTATGTACATATAATATCATGTGTGTATATCTTTTGTTGTTCATATTTCATATTCACTGTATATATGTCATATTACTCCCACTTATTTTAAGCATCACAAGTAGGGGCTATGTTTTTCTTCAAGGTTAGACATGAAATATCCTTTGCACTTAAAAATATGCTGAATTCAGCCGAATTTGGTCAGTCAGTGTTTCTCTAGTTATATATAAAATCAAGGGCAGAGACTAAAAACCCAGTATAATATTATATATCTCTACAAATTCCCTCAGCTCTACTGACCACCTATTTATCCATCAAGGCTTAAATCAAATACTACCTTCTCCATAAAATCAGACACAATTTTTCCTTCCTTTGTACTAATCCTAGAGTAATGTTTTATAGCATCTTCTCATTTTCCCTAATAAACTCTAGTGTCTTTAGAGGATATGAATCATGTCTTACATATTTATCTTCCACGGCATTTAGCATCATGTCTTGATGATATCTTAAATCTGCTTAGTATAGAAAAAGTTTCAAAGTGCTTTCCCCTATGTTACCTCACTAAAACCTAATAACCTTAAAGCAAGCAAGGCCACATGGCAAAGTGGACAGAGAGCTGGCCTCAGTCAGGCAGACCTGGATTCCAGTCCTGCCTCTGACACATACTGCTGAGCAAATCATGGAAGTTCTTGGTGCTTCAGGCGACTCTCTAACACTCTTAAGTTGTAGAACAGTTAATGAACAGCATTAATAAGGTGAATTTCCTAGACCAATGAAATCACAGATCTAGGCAAAAAAAAAAATTAACAAACAAATAATAAAACACCCCCCAAGCTAGACATTATCTCTCCTCCTCCTTACAGGTTAGGAAACTAAATCTCAATGTCTTTAAATACTATACCACATGAACTCTCGATATCTGTTAAAATACTGACTAAGTGAAGGTGCCTAAGAGTCTCAAAGGAGAATGGTGAAATCAGGCATACAGGACAATCCCGATAAAATGTATGGAAGATGAACCATCATGAGGAGTAATTTTTCAAAACTATGTAAAGTCTGCAAGTACAGTGTAGAAGGACCAAAGCTCATACACATTCTCAAAGAAATCACCATCAAAAGTAAATAAACGTGGAGATCCAACATGGTACACACTCTAATTAGTCTCCACCATGCACCTCTACATGATCTCTTTCTCTATAAATTACTAGTGTACTATAAGCAATTCCATTTTAAAAATAAAGGAAAAAGTCAAACGCTTTACCTTCCTGGGAGGCAACCTCCTGTGGCAAATCATCAACAAAATCTAAGGGCATCTCTATTGGCTCCTCAGATCCCAGAAGACTATGGTCTACAGTGAAACGCCCTTTCTTTTCCTCTCTCTCTTTCAGAATAACCTAAAAGCAAATACCAGTCTTCAGTTACTAGTCAAACAAATATGCGTCTAGTACCTAATATTGTACACTATTTTAAAAGTAAAGAATGGAAAAGACTCAGCTTGATAATACAACAGTTCATATGAAACAGACCCGGGAGTTTTAGTTAACCATAAGCTCATTGAGAAACAAAAACACAATATAGTTGCTGGAAAAGCAAATATAATCCTTAGCTAAATTAAAAGAAGTACAACCCTATTGGCTAAATCATATTTCAAAGTCCAGTGATCAGTTCTGGGAATCAGATTTTAAGAAAGACACTGACATACTGGAAAATGCCCACAAGAAAATGACCATGACAATAAGTGGTAAGAAAACAATTTCACACAAGAAAAGCTGAATAATAACATTTTACACATGTAAGGCAATTTGATTTTTTTGGATTATAAAGTGCTTTTATTCAAATCACCACACTTTAAAGTATGCTGGACAGTCACTAACAGTCTCATTTTATAGATGAGTGACATTATTTTCATAAAGGTCACATGACTTCACCATAATTACACAATTGCTAAATTGTATAAATCATACTAGAACTCAATCTAAGAGTAATTTAACTCTTGGGTCCAATGTTTGTTGAACACTATTTAGCTTGGAGAACAAAAATCTTAAGACTATGACAGGATAGGGACTAGAACTATGAGTTCATTGGTCCAGGGAACTCCCTTTACCAATGCTGGTTTGTACCCTCTCCCGCAATTTATAGCCTCAGGAGATGCTTAGAAGACTGAGAGGTAAAGCATCTTGCCTACAGTTACAGAGCCAGTATGGATTTAAGAGGTGGGACTTGAAGCCAGGGTCTTTCTAAATTCAAGGCCAGTTTTCAATCTACAATTCCCCATTGCTTCTCAGAACTGAGAGCTACCTTCAACTACTTCAAATCCCCTGGAAGAGGGCTTAGACTTGGTTATATAAGCATCAGAGGGTTGAATCTGAACCACTGGGAAGACTTTAGAGGGAGGCAGATTTCAGACACTTTCTAGCAATTAGATTTGGCCAACAATAGAACAAACTACTTTGAACAGTCTACCACAAGAAGTATTCATGCAAAAGTTAGATATGCACCTAACAGAGATGTTATATAAGTGATTTCTTCATTGGTTGAGGAGCTAAGCTAAATAATTACCTCTTACATCCCCTCTAACTTCAAGACTCTGTGAATCTATGATACAGCACTGCACTGGAGATTTAGACTTATAAGTTACATATACTTCAAAGAAGGGATAAAGTTAAAAGACTAACTTGCTAATTGA
This sequence comes from Pseudochirops cupreus, assembly GCA_028627135.1. Classification (NCBI taxonomy): domain Eukaryota; kingdom Metazoa; phylum Chordata; class Mammalia; order Diprotodontia; family Pseudocheiridae; genus Pseudochirops; species Pseudochirops cupreus. The sequence goes on along the minus strand of CM053582.1, from coordinate 384,930,940 downwards.
AACAAAAAAAATACTGCACTTTCTAATTATTTTGATATAAAAGTCTAAAAGAGGACTTGGAACTAGAGTTTAAAATGTGTTTGACAATTTCAAATTGATACTGGTCAGAAAAGGTTGCATATCACATGGTATTCTTAAAACATTAAAGACCTCAAGAATCACATATATGAAATTTCCATAACTGAATGTACATCCTCACAGTGGCAGATTATTTCTAATTAACTCATATTTGGACATGAAATACTAGCACAAATATTTCATAAATAGGATTAGTTTTATAACAGAATTCATTATACTATAGCAGACAGCTTAGGTTCTTTTTGAATGCTTAGCATTCTACCATTTATTTAATCTTTAAGAAAGGAGCACCAACTTTCCAATCTTTTACTCCTATAGGATTAAAGTAGCTATGATGTTCTCCAATTTCAAATCAAACAGTCAACATATGGAAGCAAACACTTAAGGAAAATCCAAGTAACAGTTGAAAATGCTACTGCTGCTCAATAATTTAGCCCAAGTGCATACATACTATCAATATTCCTGAGGATTATTCTGAGAAGCAATATGGTCTGATAGAGGACTGGCCTCGAAATCAGGAATCCCAGGGTTCAAGTGTGGTTTCTGCACCACATTAACAGGTAACCAAAGGCTGAAATCACTTGACTACTCAAAGCTTTGCGAAACTCTCTAGCGAAAGGTGAGTTGCTAACTTCTGGGAAGAGTTTCCATACTAAGAGCTCTCTACACTGATGAAACCACCAGTCTAGACCAAAAACAGAAAGTTTTGGTTTACCTTTTTAAGCGCTGTGGGTCGTTTAAGTTTTGCAATTTCTTTCTCTTTTCCTCTTTTTATTTTGGGGGAAGTAGAGTCCAAAGGGTTAAGAGGTGCCAAACAGGGTGGATTTTTGGTTAAAGACTTTCTGTTGGCAGAATCTTTAGACTGTAAAGGAACAGCACTGACCACTGAAAACAAACAAAGACATTAGTTTCACTACAGAACATTCCTAGAGCCAGTTTCACACGCTTTCAAAATTCCCAGTGACAAAACTACAAAAACAAGAACGTCCTCTTCCTGTGGGGGATAAAAGGCAGATAATGACAGTAGAAAGCAGCCTGACCCAATATGCTTTTATCCACCTTTCTTACCCTTGTAAAAGATAAAACAAATGTTATAGGCCCAGGATCTAATGCCAACACGGCAACCCAGGAAAGTGTTCCTAAGTGGGTAAAACCCAATGGAATCATGGAGGTCAGAGGTGAAAAGTACAAAAAACCTGTCCTGTGGCCTCAAAAACCTGCTTCATCGTTGTGCTTCTTTCAGCCCTAAGTCCTGCAATCCTAAGCCTGACCAGCCATTCAATGGCAAGTTAACTATTTAATACTTTCTTCGTTTTTAATCACCAAAACTATGATCTTCAGTAAAGTCTTTCCTGAATGAGCTAAATCTGTTTCTTGTGCAAGGTGTTGTCCATATTCTAGACAGTACAGAAAGTTCTGTATCTGACTTCTTGCTGACACTGGGATGACACTTGTCTGACAGTCATACCTTTTCAGCCTCACTGTATACCACTCCCTTTAATTCAATCCAGCAAGAACGGATTAAGCACCTATTCTGTGCCAGATATTGTTGTAGGCACTGGGGATAAAAATGACCAAAGAGGCAATCCCTGCCCTCAGGGAGCTTACATTCTATTAGTGGGAAGCAATTTTATGTAGAAAATTCAATGCAAAATAGATACAAAGTCAATGGAGAGGGAAGAACACTGTTACCTGGGGAGGTGCTAGGGGAAGATCAGGAAGACAGGCTTCTTCTTAGTAAATGGTGCTGCTTGAACTCTGGGTTCCAGTTCAACTGGATGACAAGTTGTTCACCATACTCTATATCTCACCTTCTACCTCCATGCCATTGTACAAAGTACTCTCTACTCCTTCTACCTCACAGATTCCTTCCTCATCCTCTTCTTAAGGCTTAACCTGGATGCCACTTTGTAATTGATGACCCATCCCATTGCTGGTTTGCACACCCCTAAATTCTCTTTGCACTATTCTGATTTGTAATATTCTACATCTCACCCAACTCCACACCTGGTACTCCCCAGCAGAATGTAAGCTCCTTGAGGGCATAGATGGTTTTGTCTTTACATCTCTAGTGCACTGTATATACTGGGCACTTAATGTTTGTTGAAATGAACTGAGTCTTCTTGGGGCTGCCTGGGATAAAAAATGTTCAAAATCTAGAATAAAGTCTAGTGCATGACATTTCTAAATCATTAATCTTTCTAGTTCTCTAGAAATAAAGTTATATATCATAATAATGTAAGTTATTACATATACTATTATGTGTACTGTTACATACACAATATGCATGCTATTGTATACAAATTATGTATGTAATGCTATCTTAAGCATCAAATATTAAAAGCAAAGATTCATATCCAAAGAACCCACAAAATAAAAAACCAGGCAATAAATTATGCGTTGAAACTTTTTGCCCCAGCTCAGCTCCACTGCTTATGACTTAATTTGCTAGTAAGCAATGGTCTCTATACAAAGAACAAAGAGATTAAAAAAAGGAATTTCATTTTGTAACTCAAAATCTTGTGGAAATGAATGCTGAAAACTAAAAATAAACAAAGAAAAAATGGCAAAAAAAAAAAGGAATTTCAATGCTATTTCACATCAATAGTAATTCTTTGTTAATGGGAAAAAAAGAAAGAATGGAGAAAAAAATTAAAGAACACATAATAATGCTGAGATAAAGTTCTAAACCAATGACCAAATCTATCAGTGCCTTTTTTAGGTTATCTCAATGACATTTCATTTAAGGCATGGGCATACAAAATTTAGAAAGCTCATTTTACAACAGAAATTGTTTCAGCAGAAGGCAAGCCAATTTCTACACAAACATCTGATGAAGGCATTTAAAATCACCAGTTAGCTTGAACTTAATTAAACAACTGACCTGGCCAAATTAATGTGATTTAAAAATTTATGAGATTTTAATCTACTAGAATTACCTTTAAAGAAAATATACAGCATCCCAAAAGTCTTAGTACAGTTTTAAGCTTTAATAGGTTTCTGGGATACTCTGTTAAGACATGCTTGAAAAACAAACACATCAACATAAACACACATAAATTTAAATACTTCTAAATATTGATACCACTTAAGTATATATCACTAAAGCAAAATCCCTCTTTCCTCCACATAGATAGATAATGTTATCACCTGTATATGACAACGGTCTGGTGTTCGTGATCTGCCGAGCTTTCATTGCTTGCTGTTGTTTTTCCAGAGCTGCTAACATATCCCCTAAATCAAGCTGCACAGGAGTCTTACTCTTTTTGCCAGCAGCCTTTGATAAAGCTTCCTACAACATGAACCAAAAATGTTTACTTATATACACAATGTAATACATTGGCAAATTTAAGACTGTTATATTTATTATGTCCCTCCCAAGCTTTTTTCCCTTAGCATTTGGCAAATTAAGTATTAAAAACCCACGAATGAAAATTATTCTTAACAAACCTGTATTTTTTTTTGCTCCATACTGATTTCTGAATATTCCTGAGCTGTGGCAAGTGCTGCTGCTAAAGCCTTCTTCTTTTGACTTTTTGCACGTTTAGGTACAGAGGTTGTAATAGGAATTGGAGTCTGAACTATGTTAATTGGTGAATTTTCAGGTAAGTCATCCAACTAAGATTTCCAAAACAAAAGTTAAAAAAAAAAGAATGGGGCATTCAATTTAAGAATTACTTAAAGATTCCTGGTACCTGTTAGAAGAGTTATTTCCTATAAATTAAACTGACTAAAATAATATAGCTACAATAAATCAAAGTGTCAATATGGGAACAATTAAGACAATTTATCAAGACGTTTTCTGAGATAGGAGTTTATCTAATGACACTTCCCAACACTTTCATCCTCCATCTCTAATTTCAAACATGTATAAACAAAAACAAATTCTACATATTTTGTTAACCAATGATAACTATAATAATCTACTTTAAAATTAGTTTCAAGATACTAGCACATGACCCATTGGCTTTGCCAATCATAAGGAAATAAATTACATATTGACATGTAAAATACATATTTAGTCTGTTTTATTAATAAAACACTGGTTCAAGAAATGTGCTTGATAAAGGAATTTAATACTTGTATTAATGGCTATATATAAAATCAACAGTAGTCAGCAATTCTGCTAGTCTGCCTATGTTTAGAAACAAATTATTGCAGTCTTACTACTTTAGCAGAAATTTTTTGTTGAATGTTCTCATCTTTAGCACTTTCAGTCTCATTCAGTTCTGTAAATTCATCTTCATCCTAAAACAAAGTAACAAATTTTAAAGCAAAAACCTAAACAGCACAAAGCAACAACAAACTTAGATTTTTTTCAACACTCTTAAAGAGCTAAAAAATCATCTAAGTTTCTTTTCCATTTACTTTGCCACTATTCAGGCCCTCACTACCTATATAGCTAAGTATACTTTAACAGCCTCTTAACTAGTCTCTTCACCTTTACATTATTCCTCTATGTGAGTCCTCCCTCCTATATGCATAACCAGAATAACCTTCCTAAAACCAAGTCCCTATTCCCCATTGAATAAAGACATTCAATGGCTCTCCATGGCCAAAATGAAGTATATTGAAATATAGCCTAGAATTTAAGGCTCTACATAATGTGGAACTAACTTTGTTTTATTTCTCATAACTTCCAAAATCCTACAATTTAATCAAAATAGAATTCAGTTTTCTATGAACACATTCTGAGCTTTCCCACTTAACCATTTTGCTGCCACTGTTTTTACTCAAAATTCTTTCCTTTCCTCACCCTGACATATCCTGCTCACATTCACCCCCAATCACTGCCAAAGTCCTATCCATCCTTCTCCCCTGGCCCTCCTCATCTCATGCTACCCACATGCCTTCTGTCACTCTCTCTTCCTTTACCCCTATCTCACAGGAAGAGGTGATTTTACTCCTTATCAAGGATAAGACCTCTACCTACTCAAGTAATCTCATTCCATCCTATCTTCTTCAACAAATTGCCATCTCTGTCATCTCCATGCTCCCTTATCTTCAATCTCTTTGTCTCCTGGCTCAGTCACTACTGCCTACAAACATGTCTCCCTTATCCTCAATAATCCCTCACTTCATTCTTTCTTCCACATGGACTTTGTCCTCTATCTCTGCTGCCTGTGTGGCTAAACCCTTTGAAATGGCTGTCTACCAGCAGTGCCTCCAATTTTTCTCCTCTCATTCTCTTCTTAGTGCCTTACAATCCAGTTCCCAACCTCATCACTCCACCAAAAGTGCTCTCTCTGAAGTCACTCATGACTTCTTAGCTGCCGCATCCTCCAGCCTCTTCTCAGTCCTCGTTCTCTTTGACCTCCCTGTAGCCTCTGACACTTAATCATCCTTTTGTCCTCTAGGTTTCCAGGACATCACTCCCTCCTGGTTCTCCTCCTACGACTACTTCTCAGTTTCTTCTGCTGGATTCTCATCTAGACCACATCCTCTAACCCAGCGGTTTAGACCTGTGGGTCATGACCTCTTTGGGGGTCGAACAACCCTTTCACAGGAGTCACAGAGGTCGCCTAAGACCATGGGAAAACACGTACTTCCAATGGTCTTAGGAACTGACACACTGCTCCTCTATCCATCTCCAGGCGGGTCTGCCCACATATGAGTATTAAAGGGTCGTGGCATCAGGAAGGTGGAGAACCACTGCTCTAATCATAAGTGTTCCACAGCGTTCTGTCCTGGAACCTCTTCTTTTCTTCCTTTAAACTACTTCATCTGGCAATCTCATTAACTCCCATGGGATTTTACCATCTCTAGACTGATGATTCTTTTTTAAAATTCAATTTTATTTTACTTCCAGTTCCAAATTCTCTCCCTTCCTCCTCCTCCACCCAGTGAAAAGTCAAGAAAAATAGAACCCATCAGAAATATATTTTTTCCTTTCTCAATCCTAACTCTATAGTTAACCAGTTCAACTCCACAGTCTTCTACTCTCATATTCCTTGTGCTTCAGTTTTCACGGAAAGAAAAAACTAAAAGTTAGTTCCAATTTGCCATTTTCAAGTTGGAATTTTTTTGGTTTTGCTTTTTTATGGATTGATAATACAACGGTTAGTACATTAAAATTGGACTATTTGGTATATATTGGCCTAATTGGTATTTCAATTTTGAATCAACACATAAAAAAGAGACAAAATAATGGAAATAACACAGAATTTGGAATCCAAGAACCTTGTGGCTTATACAATCGGTTATGTTTTATGAGCTTCAGTCCCTTCATCTGTAAGATGAGGAAACTGATCTCATATCTAAGGTTCCTTCCGCCACTAACATTGTGACCCTAAAAAGGTACTACTTTTATCCTCAAGAAACTTAAAATATGATAGGGGACATATGTTTAAAAATATTACATGATCCATGTACTTATACAAAAACAATAAGCACTTATTACCTCTGTATAAGGTGTCACATTAAGTACTGTGGATATAAATACCAAGAATTAAACAATCCTCAAGAGACTAATGAAAATAAAATTCAAAATAAATGACTTATGGAAATCACTAATGTCATACAGTGGAAAAGAGAATACCTCAAAATACAATGAGTCGGGACTTGGTTCTACTCTGTGAGATTGGCCGCTTAATTGTTTGCTGTCTTGTCTCTTCTGCAAACTTTGTCTTCTTTCTGAGGATGTGCTATGTCCACGGCATCTGAACCCAACCTAAAAAAACACCAAGAACAAAAAAAAATACTCAGATTTCATACTAATAACCTTTAAAGATGACTTAATTTAATATAATAATCACAAATAAAAATGTTAACATACAAAAATGTCTTTGTCAACATTTGCTATCATCAGCATTTTTAAATTTTTTCTCCCCTCCACACTTGAAAAAAATTTGTTTAAATCTTGAATTTCCAAAATAGTTGTTATATCAAGTCTTTTCAGTAAAATACACTCAAGTAAAATGTTGTTACTCTATTTACAATGTAGCAAAATGCTCAGTTTTTAAAAGGGTCAAAAAAACAGCATATTAAGCAGTAATGCTCTAATTAATATTTATTTTCAGATCACTTCTTTTGAAATACTCAATTTACAAGTGTTAGAATCTTTCCTTATACTGAAAAAATTTAAAGGATTAAAAACTGTAAGTCTCTAGGTTACCTCAGCTACCAAAACATTTAACTAAACTCAAACAGTGCAATTACCAGATCAAGAAAGACCTTGAGAGGAAATGCTTTTCCACATGCCTTGAATTCTTTAATCTGAAGCAAGCACAGGAGGTTTCTGAAACTGTTTTTATTCTCTTAGGAGCTCTTATTCCTAAGAGATAAGCTGATAAGGTATTGACTCTTTGTGCTGTAGGCTCCTGTCACATTAAAGGTGAAGATACATTACCACAACCACGGTCTGTTATTGTAAATATGGCTCTCATTGAGCTACGAAACACATGACGAGGACTGAGGAAAGTGGAGTAGAAAGACTGCAAAACATGGCATCAAATTACCTGGGATCTAATCCTAGCTCTGAGACCTTGGCAAAGTCATTTAATGTTTCTGGGACTCAGCTGCCCCATCACCTACATTATAAGAGTTGGACTAGATGATATCTAAGCTCTCTTCTGCTTCTAAACTATGAGCCTATGACTTTAAAAATGGTAGATTATACCAATTTGTGTTTCTCTCTACAAAGTCTTGATCTAGTATTTCATCACTTGGAGGTGACTATGGGTCCTAAAAGCAAAAACTAAACTTACTCATTTTATAGGTTTGAGAACCTCTGATAAAGATGGAAGATATCATTTATAAAAACCATTAAACTGAAAACGTAAGTATCAGGGAAGGTAAACATCTACAATTTCCAGATTGTTATTTAAACACTAATGCTTATGTTAAATGTTTTACATTAAAGTAGTTTGAGTCCTTTTTAAAATTTATTTTTTCAGTTTTCCAAAATAAATTTTTCCTGGTTGAGACATAACATATATAACGATATAAAATCAAAAACAAAAAGTTGTTTGTGAATTTTATTGTTAAATTATAAAGCCTCAACTGGAGCAGGTCTGAATAAAGGGTTACACAGAGCTTCTTCAGAAAAAACAACTAAAGACGCACAATGTGACTGTTATAATAAATAATGAAATAGACAAAAAAAATAACCAGACACTAATCTTTAGGAATCAATATTAGAAACAAATATTCTGTTCAACACAATATTCACTTATATACTACACTTCTCCCCACTCTGCCTGTTTTATATTTCTTATTCTTCCCACTGAGGAAAAAATACAAGATTTTTTTTTTCTTTACTTTCACATTGGACATTAGTCTGGTTGTATAGAAGGGTTGTAACCAAGGAAAAAGGAAACAAAGCCAAACATGGAAAAGAGCGATAGCATGTAGGTTGCTTCAGTCTCCATTTAAACTGGTCTTTCTAGATCTTTCTCTGAATGTAAGTATCTCCTTCCATCCTGAGACTTGTAGAATTGTCTTATAGCTGTGCCTTGCTGAGAAGAGTCCAGTTTATAAAGGTTGGTCATCACACATACAATGTGTCTGTGATTGTATACAAGTTTTTCCTGGTTCTGCTCTTCTCACTTAGCCTCAATTTGTACAAGCCTCTCCAGGTAAGTATAAAGTCCATCTCCTCCCCATTTCTTACAGCACAATAGTATTCCATTACATTCATATACCACAACTTGTTTAGCCATCCCCCAACTGATGGGCATCCCCTTAATTTCCAGTTTTTTGCCACCACAAAGAGAGCTGCAATAAATATTTTTGTACATATGGGTCTTCCTCCCATTTCTATGATCTCTTTGGGATACAACCCCAGAAGTGGTGTTACTGGGTCAAAGGGGGTATGCAATTATTTATGGCGCTTTGGGCATAGTTCCAGATTGCTCTCCAGGAAAGTTGTATCAGTTCACAGCTCCACCAACAATGCATTAGTGTTCCAATTTTTGCACATCCTAGCCAGCACTTGTCATTTTCCTGTTTTGTCATCTTAGCCAATCTGGCTAGTGAGATGTGGTACCTCAAAGTTGTTTTGATTTGCATTTCCCAAATCAAGAGTGATTTAGAGCATTTTTTCATATGCTTATAGATACAAGATTTTTTTCCTCCCCTCCATGTTCTAACTGAAGTCTTGAATTTCTGAAAAGTTCAGTAAAATCAGAATTCACAACCTGAAGGTAGGAATCTTGATATTTTATATATTTTTAAAACATGGCAATGAAACTTAATAGAGTTTTAATAAAGTCTGTCATTGTGTTTAAAAAATTAATCTTACAAGCACTTGGGCTTGCTAGATATCAGTTTATCTCAGAAAGATCTATAAGCTTTCATGGCCTTTAAGCTCAATGAATCAACAGAATGATCTGGCAACAACTTTAGGCTGCATTAAGAGGCTAAAACTATGAGATAACAGTCTCATTGTACTTAGCTATGGTTAGACCACACTTGAATTATTCTGTTCAGTTGTGCGTGCCACATTTTAAGAATGACATTGATAAGCTAGAGACTAATCAGAGGAGTACCCAGGATTGTAAAGGCCTTGAGTCTATGCTATCTGAGAATAAACTGAAGGAACTAAGGATATTTATCATGGAGAAGAACAGGACAGTTATGTTTAAGTATTTAATGGACTGCTACACGGAAAAAGAATTAGACTTTTTTGATTGGACCCAGAAGGCAGATGGAGAGCAACTGATAAAACTTCAAAGAGATAAATTTAAGCTTGATTAAGGAAAGAATTCTTAACAATTAGACCTATCCACAAAAGTGGACAAGGCTCTCTTGGGAGACAGTAGGTTCCCCCTCATTTGAGGTCTTCAAGGAAAGGCTGAATGACCTTTTGTTGGACTGTAGGGATTCTTTTTCAGCTACCAGCACTGGAAAAGACCACAGACCATGAGGATTCTCCCAAGTCTGATATTCTACCAATATTTATCTGTTAATAGAAACCAGAGAGTTGCTTACAATTGCTGCTTTTAAAAAAAAGTTGAACTCTGCCTATTACATTTCCTATAAACAACAATAATTTGTTCTTACAGGAGCAACTGCTGGTCAGTTTTACAATTTGAATTCACAGTAATGGTACCTAAGTATCAGTTTTCCCAAGTTTCACCAAGACCAGTCAAAAGCAAAGATTCAGGTTAAGTCTGTCATTTAGGCAGTTTATCACCACATTGACATCAAAAGACGTAATTTTCTTCTTTAGAAAAGAAAATGGAATTTTAAAATTCTAGGTAAATTCAATACAAGTCAGGGCTAGCTACCAGTTTACCAATTCAATAAGCATTTGTTGCCAGGAGGTTTAAAAGCCTAAACCCCTAAGACAAAAAAGTTCCAGGTGGCATTAATTCTGCTGCTTGGTGGGGTGGGACTGATTCTTACTAATAAGCATAAATTGGCTGCTAAAGTAGAAATGATGGGAAACACCTGGAGGAAGTGACCATGCCATGCTAGAGTTCATAATAGTCAGGGAAAAGGGAGAAGCTGGGCAGAGTTTGATGCCCACCATAGATTTTGGATATTCAAGTAGAATACTAGGACCTAAAATTCTATAAGGAAAGCTCATCAAAGTGAGATCAAAAAAATAAAAATTTGAAATCCTGACAATTCTTGCAAAGAAGAAAAAGAAGTTCTATTTAGAAACTAATGTGAACACACACAGAACTCACTAAACAACTTTGGTTTTAAAAATACGTGTACGTAAAATGGAAGCAAGAGGGGAAGTAAATGACAATGAATACAAAAAGAACAGCATTGTACTATCCTATAAAAACAATGTCAAGAATGCTAAAGCTCTGGGTGACTAGGTGGCACAGTGAATAGAGCACTGGCCCTGGAGTCAGGAGGACCTGAGTTCAAATTTGACCTCAGACACTTAACACTTACTAGCTGTGTAACCCTGGGCAAGTCACTCAACCCCAACTGCCACGCCTTCCCCCCTCCAAAAAAGCAAATAAATAAGAATTTTTTAAAAATTAAAAAAAAAAGAATGTTAAAGCTCAGTAACCACGATTAGGAGGGAAGCAGAAAATTGGGAAAGAATTTTTACAACCAGTATCTCCGATAAAGGCCTAATTTCTAAAATATACTGAGAACTGAGTCAAACATATAAGAATACAAATCATTCCCCAATTGATAAATGGTCAAACGATAAGAACAGGCAGTTTTCAGAGGAAGAAATTAAAGATACCTATAAGCATATGAAAAAATGCTCTAAATCACTATTGATTAGAGAAATGCAAATCAAAACAACTCTGAGGTACCACATCTGACTTGTTAGATTGGCTAACATGACAAAACAGGAAAATGATAAATGCTAGAGAAGATGCGGAAAAAATTGGAACACTAATGCATTGTTGGTGGAGTTGTGAAATGATCCAACCATTCTGGAGAGCAATTTGGAACTATGGCCAAAGGGCTACAAAAAAATGCTTTTACCCAGCAATACCACTTCTAGGACTGTATCCCAAAGAGATCATACAAATGGGAAAAGGACCTATATGTACAAGAATATTTACAGAAGCTCTTTGAGTGGTAGCAAAGAATTGGAAATCAAGGAAATGCCCATCAACTGAGAAATAGCTAAACAAGTTGTGGTATATGAATGTAATGGAATACTATTGTGCTGTAAGAAATGGGGAGCAGAAAGACTTCATAATAACATTGAGAGACATATAAACTGATGCTGACTGAGAGGAGTAGAACCAGGAGAACATTGTACATAATTACAAACATATCATATCTGTGATGACTGACTTTGATAAACTGGGCTCATCTCAGAAATGCAAGGTTATAAGACAATTCCAAAGTACTCATGATGGAAAGGGCTATCCACATCTAGACAAAGATTTATGGAGTCTGAAGGCAGATTGAAGCAAGCTGCTTGCTCTCTCTTTTTTTGTTTCATTTTGCTCCTTCTTTCTCATTGTTCATTCCATTGGTTATAATCCTTCTTTATGACCTGACTAATGTTTAATGTGTAGGTATTTGCAGAACCTGTATCAGATTGCATGCTGCCAAGGGGGGGGGTTGAGGTGGAAGGGGGAGGGGAGAGGAGAAGAGGGGGAAAAATTCTGGAACTCAAAAGCTTGTTGAACTGAATGTTGTAAACTAAAAGTAAATAAATAAATAATTGTTTTAAAAAAGACTTACCAGAAAAAAAGAATGCTAAAGCTCAGAACAAGTTGAAGTTGATAATTGCTAAAGGTAAGAAACAGAGATTTTTTCAAAGCTATTTTGCAGGCAAAATGAAGACGTAAGAAGGGACAGAAATGACATTCTGTCCCTGAAGAGGAAGCAGCTGCTTGTTCTCCGAGGAGTGGTACTGTAACATTAGTACAGAGATTATCCAACAAGGATCACAGGGCAAAGTGACTACTAGCAGTACTCGGTAACTCCTTGATGAAGGCACTGAAGCAGGCATTTATGAACCTGGGAAGAGCAGTCTGCTTCTTTCCCAGGTAAACCCCAAGGCATTTAAAAGAACCACCCAAAACTGGTCAAATCAAATCACTGCTACCCACTTCTCACCACTCACACATGAACTGTCAAAAAGAACAACCAAAGAACAATTACCAAATATTGCAAAGCCTTGGGTAAAAAGAATGAAGGCCTTATGGGTACGAGTGGGGTTTCTATCACTTCTGCTCATCAAAGGCAAGGGATTAAAAAAGAAAAAAAAGCAGATTTAGGAAGTGAAAAGCTGGTTAAGATCATTCTCTCTGAAAATGGGTTTCAGAAATGGATCTGGAGTATGGCTATAAGTGTAGGAATGACAAGCTCCTATACAAGGATGGCACCTGATAAGAGCTGATAAGGATATTCTTGCTTAAAGTCTTACAAATGTAATCAAAGGAACTTTAAACTGAAAAAGAAGAGTGAAGGAGAAAGTTTCTTAAGCATATTTACCAAGCTAGATATCACAGAAAATGGCTAGAAATATAGGAAAAATAGTTGAAACTGAAATGCTCAGAAATTCAGAGGATAAATACAAAAAAGAAACCAACAATAAAACCCTCGGCCCCAGGTGTCTAAACAGAAATGTACAAAATACAGGTACTGACAAAACTTACATGGAGGCCTAAAATACAGAGGCAAATTTGACCTCGCAAGTATCATATAAGACCCATGAGTGGAATATGGCTTTAGAAAAATCTTAGCCAAAATAAAGATGATAGAGGTGGCTAGGTGGCAAAGTGAATAGAGCACTGGCTCTGGAGTAGGACCTGAGTTCAAATCTGGCCTCAGACACTTAACACTTACTAGCCATTCGACCTTGGGCAAGTCACTTAACCCCAATTGCCCTGTCCTCCCCCCTCCAAAAAGCAAAAAAAAAAAAAAAAAAAAAAAAAAAGATAGATTAAGGAGTGGAAGGCAAGGGAACGGGGGCAAGGAAGAAGAGTAGCACTACATATTAAAAAGATCTAATCAGAGGAGTAAATCCAAGAATCAGGGAAGAGAAACACAGTTAAGAACATCCAAATGAAAATCAATACAAGTAGAAATGGAGGCAAGATTTTTTTACCAGCCAAAAAAATAATAAACGAGGAGTCTGGGAAATCTCTCATGGAAAAGAACCAATGGGGGAAGAATATCTAAAAAATGCAGTACGAAAAGTGGATGAATAAAGAATCAGGGTCCTATAAGAAGTCATAAAAAATAAGATCAGGTAGAGGAGATTAGCCCTAGTGAGGAGTAAGAACACTTTGTTCTTTGACTTAGAAACATAAATGAAGCTGTTGAGACGATACTCCCCATTCGATGGCCTTAATCTTTTAGGGAAGTAGAAGGCTAGATCACTTATAAATGTGAAAGGTTAGGATACAGTTGGGTTTGGAAGAGTCTCTATGAGGATTAAGATAGAAAGCTGATAAGGGTAGAGTAGGATTTTTGAATAGCAATGATTTTTAACTCAGATTCTATGTATCTATGAAACAGAAGTTACCTGTGAATTATTTCTTTGCTCAGTTTGCCTTCCACCTCTAGAAAATGGCTGATTTTTTTCCATCCAAGGTTTTTTCTGAGTTGCCTGAGAAGTTACATTGGACCAACTTGTCCCACCTACAAGTGATGATAAAGATTTAGAAAAGGAAACAACAAGTTCAGAGGGATGGGAATAGGGAAAGGAGAAGAGGAAAATTATATTCTATGTTTCATAATTGAATTAAATTCCATGTCCAAGTCAGATAGACTTTAATCCCATATTTTATCACAGAATATAACAAAGTTGGGAAAATTCTCAAAACTTTTTTATAACATTCTTATTTTGATCACATGTTTTATCTTGCCATATACTTTCAAGTTTTTTAATTTACTGAGGGCAGTCATCTGAGTTAATTTTAACTTTTTTGGAAGACTTTCAGTTTTTTTAGTTTTGGGTTTTTCCCCCCATTTTCAAGTCTCCTCTATAGAAGTTAAAACCTTGAAGGATCTAGAATAGAAAGGACCATGAGGAAGGAAGACCAAAAAGGATGAAACAATATGAAGATCAGTAGCAAGTAGATGATAGTAGCAGAATACTTAGATAAATACCTGAACATATTGATGGTTCCAGAAGCTAAAAAGAAGGAAAAATAGTGTTAGAGGTTGCCACTTTAAAATAAACACTTTTAACTCTGCAAAAAGCTTGACACCATAAATATAGAATGCTCACTACAATTTTAGGAAAAACAAACTTCCCTCTATTCATTACTTTAACAATAAATTTAAAAGAAAAAGTAAATTCAACATAAAATAAATTTTCAATTAACATCCTCTGATTTCCATAGCAACTATCAGAGAAAGTAAATACTTAAGTACAATTACATGCAATGAGTGCATAAATCTAGGCAATGGTTACATACATTAATTGTACCAGAATCAGTATTTCTGGAAGTCATTGCTGTAGCCTGATTGTTGCTGTGTTTGGGACTACAGTAACCACTATCACTGTCAATGTCAGCTTCACTAGCTCCTTGTTCACTAGAAGATTCGGCTGTAGGATGGGATGATCTTCTCCTTCTTCCTTTTGATTTCCAGAGCACTGTAGAAGTACTCTCTGAAAGAGACTTGTTTGCAATATCTGATGGAAAATCTGAAAGGTAAAGAAAGCATAACAATTCTTTGTGACAAAATGTAATTGTTATTATGAATATCAAAATTTATAAAGCATCACAAAATAAAACATCTGGCTGTAAAAGAAAAATGCAGGACCCTTTAATGGAGGCCAAATGGTTCAACATATCTTCTGAAGTCATGCATCAATGTCTTATCATAGCAAGAAGGTGGTTTTTGAAGGCTATTCTAGCAGAGCACAGCTTTGAAAGTACCTGACTAAACTGAAAAAACTTTTGGTTTTTGGATGTGACTGTATTATATTAGTGCTCTGAAAACTCTCCTAATCAAATACAGAAAGACTCAACATCAAGATAAATACTCAGAAGTTCATTCAGTCCTGGACAACTTGGAGTCAAGAAGTCTTGGATTTGAATCCTGTCTTAGGTACTTACTACTAGTAAGACTCTGGGCTAGTCACTTGACATCTCTGAACCTAAGTTCCCCATTTGTAAGATAAAGGCATTAGACTTATCAATGACCTTTAAGGTCTCTTCCAGCTATAAATCTATGATCCCCATTCTATAACGATGATGGTTAAATGTCAAGAAAAGAAGTATAAAGTGCTAAGAACTGTAGTTTTAGACAAGCTACAAAACATAAATTTAATTGTTGGTACTTAAAATGTAATCTTTGTCCAAAACAAATGAGTTAAAATAGACAAGAAACAATTAATTTAATGAATGACATAATTCCAGATTCACTTACTTATAAGATTCTTAATTGGTAAACACCAACTGCACTGCATGCAATTATGGAAGCTCCAATCAGAGCTATTTAAACAAGTTGCTGATGTTTTTAAAATGGGAAATGAACATTTGAAAGGCAGACCCTTAACTGATTCAAAACAGTTAAAATGAGGCAGTCAAAAAGGCCAAACAGGGTAGAAAAACCCTCAGCAAACATGGGATCTCCCGGCTGAGCAAAGAGAAGTGGTAGACAAAGGTAACTATGGTTTAGAGTGCAAGCTTTTTTGCAAAACACTAGCAAGGGCAATAAGGAAAATTTTTTTCAAACAGCAAAAAATAGTTGAGAAAGTAACTTGATAATTGACAGCTTGGTGTTATATCCAGATCATTCCAAGAATACTTGTTGATGAAACTGAAAGTAGGATAAAAAAGATGCTAAATGGAACAGATTATCCAGAATTTTTATAGTCATCTATTCTCATTAATAAATATCAAGTATCATCACACTATTCTCATCAGAAGTGGAACCTTAATAGTACAAACATAAGTGATGAAAGTAAAGAAAAAAATGAAGTTGGGAAAGGGGATGGACCTGATCAAATATATGGAAGAAATCAGTTAACAGAAGCAGTCCTATTTTAAAGGTAGTCAGAGACTGATTTAAAGATATTCAATGTTATTTTTAAAAATGATATACTCCAAGACTAGAGTGCTTTTGCCAAAAAAAGAGAAACCAAAACATTAGCAATTATCAATTCAGTTCTCTCATCTACATAAAATATGAATTTCTGTGAGAATATAATATACTTGGATTATGGAGATATTTGATATATGGAGTATAAACAAGTTTTTTGCAAACTATTTTCTTACACAAACTATATTTTTATGATCACACAAATGAAAGAAAAATATAGAAGATTCTATTTTGTTTATTATAAAATAGCATTAGATATAGTAGCACAAAATGCAGTTATAAAGGCCCCCTTTAAACAAGAGAACATTAAAATTATACAAAGTTATGATAGCTGCAATTGTGGAAATAACACTGTTCAATGATGTGACACCATGAAAGCTATGTGAAACCATTGAAAAAGTATTTAACCTATAATCAGAAAACCTGGTTCCAAACCATTCCTCTACAATTTTACTACCTGTGTAACTTTGTGCTGTATAACTCACAAAATCTCCAAAAGCCTCAAAGAGCTTGCACATATATAAAATGATGCTTAACTAGATGAACTCTGAGGTCCTTTCCACTCTAGATCTATGATCTGCCTAATGTGTTTGCCATTTTCAAGGGAAAAGTTTCACATAAAATTCGAACAAAAGGACTCACAGGTCACATCTTGTTAACTATTTGAGCCCTAAAACACTAGAAAGACACCTCAGTGAAATCCACTGCACTGCAGATAAAACAAAGTAGATGAGAAACACACCAATTCCATTATATTCCCAGACCTGTATACAGGTGGTCTCTCAAGTTTGTCCAAAAATGTGTGTATTGTATCTGAGACAAGCATTGCAAACAGAAAATATAGGCTCAGAATTGAGGAAGAAGAGGAAAAAATAAGACTAGATTGAATTTGAAAAACTTAAATTATTTCCAATAATCTCTACCTGTTCCCAGCTACAGAAGCTCATCTTTAATAAAAGTATTCCTCCCAATAATGAGATAGTCCAATACCAGAAGAATTAAAATGACCAATAACCCAAAGGACAATGGAATGATTTATAGTGGGCCTAAGTAAGGTATGTACAGAATGTTAATTATAATGATTTGTAAGGACATGAAAACAAGGTGTGCTATTCATGAACAACAAACAGAAAAAATAAGAACAAAGCACGGAAGAACAAGAACAAAGTGCAGAAAGTCTAAGGGATATACTAACACCTTTAAGATCTTTAGATGAATGAGAGGAAAACCTCCAGGGTAACGGTTAGTCTCCCTATGGATGATTTATGGGACAAGAATTATATAGGAGGAGAAGGTACTGAAGGGCTGCAATCTATATCGATGGAGGAAATGCCTCTAACAATAATATCACAGTATCAAAGTACTAACCATCCTTTCCAATTGAGCTTAAAGATACAGGAAAAATGATGAGACTTAAAATATAACCATTTCTGATCTAAAGTCACCAAAGTAAGCTATAACTTGATAGCAATCAATTCTAGTAGCTACCTATTAATTCAAGAACTGACATTTAAAGCTCTTTACAACATGGCTCCAAACTAACTTTCCAGCCTTATTACATGGTATTGCCCTTCACATACACTAAGGTCCACTGGATCCCATCACATACATGACATCTCATCTCCATGCCTTTACACTAGTTTTCCTCTCATGCCTGGAACGAATCCTTCTTCATTTCAGCCTCTTAATACACAGTTAGATTGAACTGAATGCCATCTACTATATGAAACCTTTCCTGGTACCCTGTTGCCGTCTGTAATGCCATGCACAAGCAGATTCCCAAAAGAATGCTACTGTGAACAGCTTTTAAGGCTCGAATTATACAGTATAGTGAACACTCCATTTATTCCATTACAAATCAAGGCAAACATTCACAACAAATCACAATATAATATTCACAACATTACATCTTACCACAGAAAATCACACTATAGTGTTCACAACAGCTTAACATTAGAATGGCCACATAGTTTTCACTACAGTGGCCACAATACTTAGAACAAGGAACAAAAGAATAATCATCTGGTTTCCCTAAGGGGGGAAACCCTCCT
>CM053582.1:384889969-384911871 GCA_028627135.1 Pseudochirops cupreus | reverse complement strand
GTCACTAAATACAGTCATTAGAAAACCACACAAACCCTCCACCCCTTGGTGTCCAGAAAACCTCAATTTCATCCATTTTTTCTTCATCTTGACTCGGGATGGTCTCTCAGATTCCCTGGATCCCCTTCCATGGTCCCAGCTCCTACCTGAATCCACCAGTCACCTGGATTCAGAGGCAGACAGCTCCCAGGTCCTTGTCCAGTCCTCCTGGCAGTCCCTGGCACACACTGAAGTTCACAGGGTCTAGCACATCTCAAACCCTTCACCACTTCTGTTGCCAGGAACTCAAAGATCAGCCAAGCCACAAACCAACAAAGGCTTATCCTGGTCATGCTTCTTCAGTCCTCCAGCAGTTCAGCTGGCCCTAGGACCCAGTAGAAAACTCAGCCTTTCAGGCAGCAGCCAACAGCCACTTCACCAGATTCTGGTCTCAAGAAAACTCCAACTCACTTCTTCAGTCCAACAGCCCAGCTCCCAGATGCTGGGACAATCCTGCTTCCTCCAACAGGAGCCACCAGGAAGAACATTCCGATTCTGTCTCTGTCTTTAGAACACTTCTTATATACACACTCTGGCCTCCTGTCTCAGCCAACCCCCTCCTGCCACATCAGGACAGGAGAAGAGCTCACATCTTCCGTACCTAGCCCTAAATTACTAATTGCTAAGTTATCTGCTAAATTGATTGCTGTTACACCTTCACTTCAAAATTACCTGGTATCTATTTTGTACATACCTATATGTATGTACATATTGTTTCCTTTGGCTAGACCAGCGGTTCTCAACCTGTGCATCACAACCCCTTTGGGGGTTGAATGACCCTTTCACAGGGGTCACAGGGGTCGCCTAAAACCATCAGAAAACACATATGTGCGATGGTCTTAGGAACCAAGACAGTTCCTCTGTCAGTCTCCAGGCAGGTCCACCCACATGCAGATAGACCCACATATGTGTATTAAAGGGGCGGCAGGAAGGTTGAGAACCACTGGGCTTGACCACAAGCACCTTGAGGGCAGGGATTCTTTCACTCTTACTTTGGTATCACCTAAGCTAAGCACACTCCAGGCACACAATAAATGCTTAATAAATGCTTGTTGCTTGACATTTAAAAATAAATCTTATAAACAAATGAGGTTAAGGCAAAAAAGTTACCTTGCTTTTTTTTAAAGTCAATTCTAATGCTTCAGAGACAATCAAACAAATTGATATAATTAATAAGAATAAAGAAAAATATTCCTAGATATGAAACATGCAGAAATGCTGCATTGTAGGAAGGAGAAGGAACCCTGTAATATTTGCTATTCTCTTCCATAAGTAGTACAACAAATCTCAGAAATCTATTTACCAGCTGTGGTTCTCCATTATGCCCTATACAGGTGTTGATACTGATATTAGGAAAGAGTTAAAAATAAAAATTCCATTGACCTCAGGCCCCTTCCTGGGTCCTCTTCTCTCTCTATTCTCAATTAATCAATAGGCATTCAT
Organism: Pseudochirops cupreus; assembly: GCA_028627135.1. NCBI lineage: Eukaryota > Metazoa > Chordata > Mammalia > Diprotodontia > Pseudocheiridae > Pseudochirops > Pseudochirops cupreus. The sequence goes on along the minus strand of CM053582.1, from coordinate 384,910,389 downwards.
GAAGTACTAGGCCCTGGGGAAATAAAGATAAAAAATTAAATAATCTCTACTCTCAAAAAGTTTATATTATATTGGTGTCCTCATCAACTCCCATAGGTTCAATGATTATCTCTATGTAGATGACCCCTAGATCCAACCCTAGTCTCTCTCCAGAGTTCTATTTCCATATCTCCAACTCTGTTATTGTTGTTCAATCATTTCAGTAGTGTCTGACTCTTTGTGACCCCCATTTGGGGTTTTCTTGGCAAAGATACTAGAGTGGCTTGACATTTTCTTCTCCAACCCATTTTACAGAAGACGAAACTGAGATCAATAGGGTTAAGTGATTTGCCCAAGGTCACAGAGCTAGTAAATGCAAGATTTGAACTCAGGTCTTCCTGACTTTGAGTCTAGCATTCTATCCACTTCCTAGCTACCCTACATCTCCAACTACCTCCTGGTCATTTCAAATTAGATTCTAATACGGATCTCAAATGCAACATGTCCAAAATTCATCTTTTTTCTGAAATCCACCCCTCTCCTGAACCTCCTTACTTCAGTTGAGATGAACACTATTCTTCCAGTCATCCAGGATAACTTCATTGTCAGCCTTGATAGCCCTCTCATTCATCCTGCATGTCCAATCAGTTGCCAAACTCTGTCTTTTCTGCCTCCACAAAATCTGTTTATTTGTCTCTACTCACACATTCCCCATTACTATAGTGTGGACCCTTATCACCTCTCACCTGGGATTCTGAAATACCTTCTTGTAGGGAGTAAAATACAATCTAAGGGAAATAGGCACCTTTCTCCAAGCACTATTGGTTTATGAAAAGTGATGCACATAACTGTTACCAAAGCAGATCAGATTGGTTCCCTTTGTAAGGCCAGTGCTCCTCCCCCAACGAGGAGATCAACTAGGGGTGGGCAACCTTCAGTCTCAAGGCCACATGTGATCCTCTAGGTTCTCAAGTGAAGCCCTCTGACTGAATCCAAACTGCACAGAAAAAATGCCCTTAATAAAGGATTTGTAAAGCTTGAACTCAGTCAAAAGGCCACACCCAACTAGAAGGCTATATGTGACCTTGAGGCTACAAATTCTCCCCCCCTCCCCTTCTTCCCCTTCATTTCTTCTGAGATGCAGGAAAGGGGGTGGGGGTGGGGTAGGGTACTCAAGGGAGCCTTAGAATTGGCTAGTGGAGAAAGTGGATTGGCCTTCAGGTCTGGCAGAATGTAACACCTCTAATTACTAATCGTTTTATGGACCTCAACAACCTTTAGCAATCTTAAATAGAAAATGAAAATCACCTAAATCAGAACCCCCATTGTTTACAAATAACAAACCAGACCCAGGTTAAAGTAGATGGCTAGCAAACCTGCTGGGGCAAGTGGCACGAATGGTAACATCGTTCCTTTTCTACTATTAGGACTGGAAGAGAACTCATTCTGAGCAGGGTGAGTTCAGACAGATGCTAAACATTATAAAAAATCAATAGACTATAAAATCATTGCATTGTAAAATCAATACAGTAGAGATCAGAGGAAATAATAATTTCTAGCTTTTCAAATTTCTGATTGGTTTCTCTGCCTCAAATAAAGACTCCAATTCATCTTCCACAGAGCTGACAAAGCAATTTTCCTAAAGCACAGGTGTGACTTCACCACTTCTTTTCTACTCAATATACTCTCTAATAGATTTCTATTTTCTTTAGGAAAAATGTAAACACCCCTCTTTGACATTTAAAATTCTTCACAACCTGGTCCAAACATAATTTTCTAACCTTATGTCTCAATTTATTACTTTTTCCTTTAAGGAAATTACAATAAAATTTCACTGATTTTAAAATTTTATATAAATCAATGGCTCTTTAAAAAAAAAAGTCAATGCCAAAAGCCTAGTACATTAACAACCACCCTAAAATAACAAAACAATCTGTGCAGACAATGGAGGAAACAAGTTTAAAAAATAAAGGAAACAGATTGTGGCTCCCTACTTCCAAGGAATTTTATAAACTGACAGACCAAAAAAAGGGAAGAATGGGGAGGCTTTCTATAACAGTAAAATATTATTTTACCATATGTTTTCTAAATGGCATAAAATTTTTTTAAAATCAGATTCCACCTTTAGAAGTCTAGAACCTCCATATGCACCCCTTCTCTTACCTGTCTGCTGGGAAGCGTCCACCAGAAGCACAATTTTTGACCGATTATCAGGTCCTGCTGCACTGGTTTCTTTCTGAGTAGCTACACTTTTTACTGGTGGCCTTTTACTTTTTACATGTTGCTGTAAAAGCTGCTGCTGCTGATTTAAATTGAGAAAATAATATACTACTTCAGTAAAACAATGCTGTGAAAATAAACACAAGTAAAATGAGGAGAATGGACTAGATAAAAGGTGTCAAACTGGAGGCCCAGAAAACTCTGGAGTGCTAACCAGATTAAAACGCAACTGGGAATGTTTAACAGAATATATAAAAAGACAACACAACAAAGTTAATTTGTGATTTTCTAAATCACTATGAAGTTAGGGATCCCTGACAATTGAGTAATGATTCCTAAATCCCCTTTTAACTAGAATTTACAGAATTCTATTATACTAAGTATTTGACGTAGAAACTTACGATCTAACATTAAAACAGATCACCCTTACCAAGAAGCTGACTTTGTTTCACTAAAATATCATCAGATAAGAATTTTCTTCTGAGAATAAAAAAGTATAAGATAATTTCTGCCAAAAAAGAAAACTGAATTCCTATTATGTGGCTATTCTTTGCTTAACAATAACTAACTTGACAGAATTTTAAATGTGAGGAACTGAACCTCGTTATTAATTCCCTCTGACACAGAATCTCTCTCATTTTTTGTAATGTGTACATCATGTGCTATCACTTTACTTCTACTATCTTGTAGCCTCCATTCCTTAGAAATTCCAAACAGAGGACCATCAATGCAGTGTAGATTTACTTGGGACAGAGACAGACCAAAAGTTTTTTTTACAGCAACTGCTACTTCTGGTTTCCACTCCCCCCTCAAAAAAAAAAAAACACAAGGAAATAGATGAGTCTTTTCATGGGACTGGGAGAAAGTATTGCGTCTCTACTGTGCTGATAGAGGTGTCAACTGAAAAGTGATCTTCCAGGCTTCTAGTTCTATGCAAGATTAATTTTGTCAACTCCAAGTGACTGAACAGGATTTTTAGTTGCTAGTTGAAAAATTAAACCTTCAAGATAGGAAAGTACCCTTTAACTAAAAAACCCTTAAAACAGTATTTGTTATGTTGTCATAAACTTAGCTTCAACAAATTCACTTATGCTCTTAAGGACTCCATTAATTAAGGGATATTTAGTCAAAAGGTCATGGGGGGAGGAGAGAAAAAGAGAGAAAGGAAAGGGGACCTGTTCTGTTTCAAAAGACTATCTTGAACATACAACTTTAGTCTTGATTATAAACATAGCATATGACTCACCTTCCCTACTCCCTTGCTACCAAGTTTTAAATTTTCATTTTGGAGCTATTCTAAGTTGTACCTGGAAGGGATAATTCTATGGTATTGTTAATACTGAGTAACACCATTAATGATTTATCATCAGTTTTAAAAAAGAAAAAAAAACCCTTCCTAGTGGCTGTACCCAATGTCTTCATGCAGACGTCTGTTTATTTTGCATATTAAACAGAGCCATACAGAAACAGACCCACATAGAAGGTCAACCTTAACTACCTAATAGATGAGTAACCACAGATTACAAAATACATAAGAAGGGAAGAAAAAGACAAGAAACTCAATCCTTGGGATGGGGAAAAAAATTAAACCAAAAGGAGTACTTCAGGATGGCACAGATGGAAAAGGAATGAACAAGGTATTGGTGCCAAACTACCTGATTTTCTTTGAAAGGTTATTCAACATTCTTATGTTTGATTTCATTTTTTAAGGTTTAGGAAAATTTATTTCTTGCTAAATATGGTGGATTTTTTATTTAAATAAATGAGAAAAACATATGTTAACAAAAAGTCACTTAACTTTGATGAAAACGTATTACTCCCAGTATATAGCAGCTATAGAAATGCTTCCTTACATAGACTGCCTAGCATTTTATGCAACATAATTTTTTTAAAATTCTATGCAATAATATAAACAGAATCAACATAAGAGTGAAAGGGAACAACTTGAGATTAATTCATAAAAATAATATCACAGTAGATATGGGTGCCAGTCAGTCAAATGCCACCTTTTAGAATCTCAGATATTATATAAGTTCCAATTCTCATCATTAAATTTAGTGGATTGCATTAATGTGTAAAATATTTATTTTTTTGCTTAGCATGACCCTAAGCATATATTACATAATTTTTTCACAATAATGCAAGAATAATATAAATTTTGGGGTAGTGACTACATTTAAATCCTTTGGAAGTAGAAGGATATTGTGATTATTTAAATTTATTTGAAGGTATATGAGAGGTAATGAAAAAGTACTCCTATAGAGGTCATTGAAAATAACTGAAAGGTGGAGAAAAAAATTTAATAATGTTTATTTGTCCTTGTGCATGATACAACACATATGTCTTTTCCAAGGACCATCTAGCTAAATTTAGAGAGGTGTATCACCGGGTTGGTTACAGAATGATGAATTTTTACACCAAATGAATTCTCAGAAACTATCAACCAAGTCAGAGAAAGGCTAGACTCTTGGATGGTGGCAGAAGGGCCTACACTGACAAAAATCAAACAAAAACTGAAGTAGCTAATGTCTGCCTGGATCATGACAGAAGAGCCTATCAAGAGATTTCACTCACTACCTCCTTTGATGTAGTTTAAAACTGTAAATGATAAGTTATTTGCACCAACAATAACAAAAGACATACATACTTTTAAAGAAGTCAAGGAAGCTACTTACTTTCTGCCCAATGGAACCTCTGTTACTACTTCTACTTCTGTGGCTGGACAGTGGGAAGACTTGTCCAAGTTGATTTGGACGGTCTGTGCATTCCGTGGGAATAGTATTTAAAGTATTTGCTGCTGGAAAGGTACTGGAATAAGGTGTGGGAAAAGGATGATAAAATCCCATAACTTGGGCACATGGAGCTGGCATCAACTGGTAATATGTATATTCTGTAGAAACAGGTGGCTGGGCAGATATAATGGGGTAAGCAAGGTATGGCCCCGGAGGATTTGGATTTGGTTGCTGCCATCGTAGGTCATTGTTATATAATGGAAATTGTCTGTAAAGCCAATAGAAAAGGAGAACAAATTTATTAAATAAACAAGCCTTAAAAATCATGTTTAAAGTCTAAAGCAAAAACAAGAAACTTTTTCTATCATCAAAAAGAAAATAGCTCAGTAGAACCTCCATGTAATGCTAGCAGAGGGGAACAAAGTAACCTTGCCTTGTTCTAGTGACTCAAATATATACATGTGAAAAGATTCATTCTGTATTAAATATAAATCCAATATAACTTCTAACAGAATTCAACTGCATCCCAAAATACTGAATAGGATCTACCACATTTACTTAAACCTGCAATTTCCATGAGTTCTCACTGTTTTCAATTATTTAAGCAAGTAACTATTGGATCTACCAATGACAGCTCCCCTGCAATGAGTTCCAAAAACGGTGGCAGGATTCTATAGACTTATGCTAAGGTCATCATAAAAGATCATCATATAAGATTTTACTTTTGCTTTTTTACTTCTTTCTCACACTCCTTCCTTAATAACATGGGTAGACACTCTTGTGTGTGCCACTTTCCTCCTCTGGCAATAGAAATGCTACCAAGTGCGAGAGAAGTAAAAATAAAAAGCAAGAAACCTGTCTATTCCAGGAGCACTAATCTCAGTAGGGCACACTTATGAGGTCCTCAAATACAATGGAGGAAGAGGGATATGCCTCCTATTTTATATTTACAGCCTCTCCAGGGATTCTTCTGATGAGAGGTGCAAGGAGCTTAGGTCTACGACTTCATATAAAACAAGGTTGCTTGGGGAGAAGTGGGGAGGAAGGAGGCAAAGGGCAGATGTCAGAAGAAGAAAAGAGGCATTATAAAGAAAATCTTTTTTTTTCATTATTTTACTTCCCCAAATATAGGAGATATGTAAGCATATAGGAGATATGCATGGGTAAAAGATACTGGGTTTAAAAAATCCTACTACTCAATATAATTTCAAAAATATTAATGATGTTTTCTTTGCTTATGAATTCTCCAGGATAACTTATCATGACTGTTAAAAACAATTCCCTCAATAAAAACAAAATACATGTTGTCAAAAGTTAACTAAAACCCAGAAAAGCACTAAATCACATGTAAATGACTACATTGACATATATCCCATCAAAGGAAAAGCTAACTATGTCAATTTTCTGTTACTTCTATTACTCAGCCGCATTTATGAAATACTAGCAAAATCCTAACCAAAACAATTCCTTCAGACCCCATCATGCAGCCACTCAACAATGCTCAGAATCTAAGAGTCTTCAACATTTGGAAATTAAGTGCATAATATTTCTGGATTACAGCTTTCCCATCTGCACAGCTCACATATTTTGTGTAATAAATAGACAAAACAAGTAGCAATTACATTGCTAGTTATGACTAGAAAAGTCTATAATGATTCAAAAACAAGTTCTACCCATGAGACTATATAATAGCTGACTGAGAAGTAAATATTGCACTAGCACCCAATACCTAGAGCTTGTAATAAGTGTTTTCTGACTGAAAATAAATGCTAAATAGCAACACAAGATCTTATGGTTAAATCAAAGACTGGGAACAATTTATCATTGTACTAAAATTTATCTTAGTGGATTAAACAGAATATAGAGCCAAGAAGTTTTTATTGGCTTCTTCCTGCATCTTTCATTTCTCTCCTCCCATCAATTCAATTTTTAATTTAAACAAGATTGAAGAATTTCATGGAATAATGAAAAAACATCCCTGTGGTCATCACCTTAATGTGAGTATACATATTCCATACACATAGAAACACTTCTGTTTGTGCTAGATAAAATAAAAATATTTTTAAAAACTGATTGTGCAAGTTGTAAGCAAAGGTTTAATTCTATAAGGGTCTTCAGTCATTTTTATAAACAAGAAAAAGTGCCATTGTTATAAGTCACCAATTATGACAATTAAGTCTAACCAACTTTTATACTCTGTCCCCTTATTCCACCCCCCAAAACCCAGCACATACACACATATATATACCCACAACACAAAAGTACCTATTAGACTGGTTTTCCTGCACAAAGGGATAACAAGTTATCAGGTAGCTGGGAATTGGAGTTGGTTCCACTCCACTCACACTTCCATTATCACCTGGAAGTGCCATTGGGATCATAAGCGTATCAGGAGTCTTCTTCTGAGGAACAAATGGCTCTACTTCGGCAGACAGCTTGACATTCTTCAGAGAAAAAGAGAAAAATGAATTCATATCTGCTTAAAAGAAATGTAAAAAACCAATACAAAGTTGACAAAAGAGAATCTGTCTTTCAGAACAGCAATGAGCTATCTTTATTCAGAATCTTCAGGGAACATTTAAGAGAAACAGTGTCACTTTAAAATAGTTGAACAACGACCAAGTTATTCATACAAAGCTATCAATTAAAACAACGGAAAATGCATAAAAGGTTACCAAGCTTCAATGAAATCATTTCTTCTTACGTAATCAAAGCTGTTAAAGCAATCAAGAATACAAGGAAGTCATACTTCAGAGACTAAAAATAAACTTGGTAGTAAGATATTTAATTCCACCGACAAAATACTTTAGGCTTTACTAACTTCTGCCTTTTGCATTCAGCTTAAGGCTAAAATAAGTACTTCAAAAATATAAAAGCATGCATTGAGATTTCAATACACAATACACCTAACTAAAAAGAAAGCAACTAAGACGAAATGAAATCTAAATATTTAACACAAAGAAAGAACTTTCTTAAACTGATAAAAATTGTTGGAAAACTGAAGATAAATTCAGTATGAAAATTTTAAAACTTCAAAAAGTATACACTCTTTATTAAATGTTTATTTTTTCTAAAAAAAAACTTGGATGAATTAAAATGTTATCTTCCTTTGAATGGCAAAGTGTCACTAAAGTAACAATACACATTTTAGAATATTTTGCTACATTACTATGGGAAAATTCTGAATTATTATCAAGCTCATTAACTTGAATGTGAAATCTTCAGCAATTATAAAATCACAAAAGATTTTATGCCACAAAATTTCAATGAAATTTGCAAAGGAAAAAGTTTCAGCACCCGTTACTTTATATTAATTTAATTCATTTGGGGCAGAGGTTATTAATTATAGACTCCTTTGGCAATCTGATGAAACCTCTGGACCTTTTCTCAGAATGTTTTAAAAAGCATAAAAGAATATATATGTAGCATTACAAAGGAAAGCAATTATATTGATATATAATTTTTTTTTAAGTTCAAAGACCCAGATAAAGAATTTGATTTAGGCTTTAAAAATCTGTGAAAACCAGACTTAAAATGTCTATAACCATTAAAACCCACACGGCACAGACTTCTCAACGCTGTTCTGAGTCTTGGGCAATGCTGTCAAAAAAATTATATTACAAGGTCCCTGTACAAAGCATAGGAATCTGTAGCACAGTCCCACCTCTGACACTTCTAGCTATGAGGTACTTAACACCTATAAGCCTGTTTCTTCAACTATAAAATAAGCATGAAGAGCACCTGTAGTACCTAACAGGGTTATTGTAAGTCTCAAAATATAATCAATCTCTAAAAACCAGTTTGCAAATGCCAAAACACCATGTTAATACAACTAGTAATTGACACAAATAGTGACACATAGATCACATATTCTTTCTTATATAAAAGCCTATGAACCTACTATAAACAGTATTTACTTTAAACAAAGAACAGTAACAAACCAGACTATTGATTTTTTTCCTTAACAATCTTTAAACTTCTCACTGAATTTTGCTCTTCTCCCTAACACTAACTCTCAAGTAACTGAAGTAGATATAATATTAATGCTCTGCTATTAGTCATGTAAAAAATGCTCTAAATCACTGATTAGAGAAATGCAAATTAAAACAACACCTCACATCTTTCAGACTGGCTAATAAGACAAAAAAGGAAAATGTTGGATATTGGAGGGGATTGTGGGGAAATTGGAACTGATTCAAGCATTTCTAGAGAGCAATTTGGAACTATGCCCAAAGGGCTATAAGACTGGACAAGTCACTTAACCCCAATTGCCCTCCAAAAAGCAAAAAAGAAAAAGAAAAGAAAAGAAATAACAAGCAGGATGATTTCAGAAAAACTTGGAAAAACTTACAATGAAATGATGCATAGTAAAGTGAACAGAACCAAAAAGACCTCGTACACAGTAACAGCAACACTGTTCAGAGAAGAGCTGTTAATGACTTGGCTGACCTCAGCAATGCAATGATCCAAGACAACCCCAAGGAACTAACGGTGAAACATATTAGCCGACTCCAGAGAAAGAACTGATACTGTCTGAATACAAACTGATGCGTTATTTTTTACTCTATTTTTTTCTTTTATTCTAGTCTTCCTGTAATGACTGTATGGAAATGTTTGACATAACTGCACATGTACAGCCAATATCTGATTGCTTAATGTCTCAGGGAGGTAGGAGGGAAGAGAGGGACAGAATGTGGAACTCAAAACTTTAACTAAAAATGTTTTTTAGGGGCAGCTAGGTGGTGCAGTGAATACAGCACTGGTCCAGGAGTCAAAAGGACCTGAGTTCAGATTTGACCTCAGACACTTAACATAACACTTACTAGCTGTGTGACCTTGGGCAATTCACTTAACCCCAACTGCCCTGCCTTCCCCCTCCAAAAAAGGTTTTTTTTTAAAATATTAATGCTTTGAAGTAATTAAATTCGGTGCTTAAAATTCTCATTTGATTTAAAAGACTAAGAAGGCAAAATTTCAACCATAAGCTTACCTTAATCTTAAGTAGCAAGAGAGCAAAATGTCACTACCAAACTATGATGCAAAAAGTTAGCACTTCTTACCAACAGAATTGTAAATGGTGGGAGAAACACCACAAATGGCTCACCAATAAACAGATACAGAGGGACTATTAAAGTAACTGAAAGTATCTCAAAAAAAAAATTTTATGTCTTCAAATATAATTGAAAGAGTAGTAGACATTGGGAGTTGAAGGCCTTCAAGTTTTGACTCTACTTACTACCAGATCTTGTGTGACCTACCTTTCAGAAGCCACCAAAGCCTCTCTAAGACCCAGTTTCCTTATCTCTAATTGAACTATACAACTCCTAAGGTCCCTTCCAACTCCAAATTTATACTCATATAAACAAGAAATTTATAGATTTAGGTTCAGTCTGCTTTGGCGATGCACATGTTCCTATACAAGTTATGATTAAATCATTTTTAAAAGAAACAAATTCTTTTTTTTTTGTTTTTTTGTGGAGTTTTTTGTTTGTTTTTTGCTTTTTGGAGGGCAATTAGGGTTAAGTGACTTGCCCAAAGTCACACGGCTAGTCTGTCAAGTGTCTGAGGCTGAATTTGAACTCAGGTCCTCCTGACTCCAGGGCGGGTGCTCTACTCACTGCGCCACCTAGCAGCCCCTGAAACAAATTCTTAATGCACCAGAAATATGTTTAAAATCCTCTTATAAAACAATGAATTGTCTTGAAACTGAATAATCATAACCTAACAGGTCTGTTTTGTAAATCTGCATTTGTGTATATTAATGTATTTTTAAAGCAAGGGATATTTCTAGATCAAATGGACTATATTTCAGCAATGCTAAAAAACTAATAAAACAAAATTCCCAAGTGAAAATAATCAATATAAATGGTAGTAATCACTCCAAAAATATATATCTCTGCAAAATACTTCTTTTCTTTATGGTCAAATCCTTGTTTAGTTCAAAACTTAAGAAACAGATCTCACTCAGTTCAATTTGTGGTGTACAAAATACCTCTTAGAAGATTTTTACCAACCTGACCAATAGGTCATGTGTATAATTCACAACAGATTTTTTTGTGAACAAAGAAAATTCATATTTATTCAGTTTAAGCTTTTTTCCCCTTTGATAAGTTTCAACAGTACTAGTAATATATTTCAGTAATTAAAATCACAATAAACATAAATGACCCCTTTGTTCTTTGCCTAAAAGAAAGCTACTGTAGTCGTCACCAGCTGCAGAGACAGAAGATGTCACTAGTAGGAACAGACTGGTAACCCATACTCTACAGTTTGAGCACTGGATAGTGTTTTTTTTTAAGATCTTGTTTGTTGTGACTTTAGGAAGTTCTGTATCTCATGTTAAAATGCATTATCTCACCTCCCCCAACCCACAGGTCAGGAAAGCAACATCGAAATTTTTAATCATTCTCCCACATACCACAATTTGATAAAGAAGATACAGACAATATGTCGGGAGTGATGATAGCACTAAAGTAGAAAAAACTAGAGAAATGATCCACTTAAATTTATCTGAAAGTGAAAAGGAAAATTTTGTAGTCGGCAAGAATGTTTTATTACTAGATATCTAAATGGAGTTTTTAATTAGAAATTAGAGAAAAGTCATTATTTTTCAAGATCTATTTTTCAGACATCAGAAATCTCACATCAAGAATCTGACTCTCTGAAATAAAGTTTTAAAAATACAGTCATGCATCTGGGGAAAAAACTAGTATTAGCAATGCTAAATTACACCTTTACCTTAAGTTAACTTAAAAAAAATGCAACTATGAAATTAAATTCTTTTATTCTTCAAAGTTCTTCAGACTCAGTATAACATAAATGAAATTATTTCATAATTTAAAAATTATCACTACAACAATTCTATCCATATAATTACACCTGAACAGGAGCAGGTACATTGAGGAATTTATCCATTTTCTTCATTGTAACCTATCTTATGGGGAAATTACAGAAATACAGGCTATTAATGGCACTGTTTCTGCAGCCAGCATACTCAGGTTACCTCCCCCCCAAATTGAGAATTCAGAAACAGAGGTAAAAGTTTTACTTCAAACTTATTTCATTAATCTAGTCAAATATATTCAATGGTCTACTGGGAGACCACTTAAATTCAACAAGTATTTACTGAGGCAGCTATGCCAGGCCTGCTGTAGGAGGGGAAAAATACCATCTACATACGTTCATTATTTGTTGATAATCTACATTGCACATTTTTTGGTGATGAAGTTACAAAAAAAGAAAGTAGACTTTTTCCCATACTAAACAATGTAAAACTAAGTCTAAATGTCTGCATTAAAAAATAATAATATGTTTCACAATGAAGTTTCAGAAGAAATTATACTTCCTACTTAAAGAAAGGGGAAAAAGTCAGATTATAAAAACACTTTTGATCTTATCCATCTTAGAATGCAAACTGAAATCTCTCTTTAAGATATTTTGCCTCTTGTAGCCAGAAGTACGTTCTGAAGAAAAGCGTGACATAATGAAGTAAAGAGACCCCAAGAAAATCCCAGAAGCTCCACTCCCAACTGCCTGGAGATTTGCTCAGAATGTTTACACTGACTACATAAACCAACCGCCAAAACAAGCCACAGGAGGACCTTTAGTTTGAACGTAAAAATTTTGCAAGATTTCAGAACACATTTAGAGAAATCAAAGTCTGAAACCTCAACTTGTGACCAATCAGTTTTCCTACCTGTTTGCATTCCTATTCACCTGATGTGTTTTTTGCTTTACAAAAAAAGTAGACATAACTGAATGAAATTCAAATAAAATACGAGATGTAGTACAGTGTGTATGTATATACGTAATATATATGTAATATATACACATATACATACACATATATACACACACATACATATACATATATACACATTATCTGCTAGTACTATTTATTAGTATGTATTTACTAATTATTGACTCAATGGCAAAACAGTCCTGAAATTCACACCCATTTACTTTTACATTCAGACAGATGCCAGTATTGACTACCCTAACTCTACAGTTTAAAAATGAACACATTCTGGTGTAGCATTAATGATATTACTAGCATTTTTGTAGCACTGGGAATTATGAAAAAGTTATTTTTAAAAGGAACACATCATAAGAAATTCTACCCCTTATGATTCCTGGCATGTGCATACACACCCCTCAGGGCGTTACTGCTTTCTTTAATTCTTAGAAAGTAACAAAACAGTCAACAAATTCTAACCACAGAATTCTCTATTAGCTGTTCACTAGAAAGCAGGTCAATTTTTGAACTCTGTGAACTCACTTATGTCTGTGTCAATAAATTGGTTAATATTTCAATTTCAAGAAACAAGATTTCTTTCACTGTGTATAAGATTATGATCCGTAATTTGTCTTTGAAATCAAACATTTAATAAAATAGAACCTAGTTTTTAATTCTTCCTATCCCTCCTGACACTACTTTTTTCAAGAAAAAGCTATGCCTATTGTTCCTAAAACACCTAAATGAAATCTAGAAGTCTGCCTGTTTTTCTTGGCAGTTAAGATTAAAATATATGCTTTTATATAAAAGCATCTAAAAGACTACTGGAATTCTTTCCTCATATGTAATATCTCTTCCAAATGTTGCAGTCATTATCACAATGAAAATCATTTACAGACTAACAGATTTATATTCTTAGAAATCACCTACTTCAAATCATTCATCAGGAACTGTTAAATATACTCTTTTATGCAAAAGAGATCATAGGCAAATCTAGTAGACAGAAAATTAAGAGCATACTTAAAGTACCAAGAAAAGAACCAATTAAGTTTTTAGGCAGAAAGATAAACACACATAGAAAACACTTATGGTAAAATACACACACACTTTGTACCCATCTCCAGCCTTCACCAGAAATTATTTCCTCATACACTTCATGTTACAAAGATGACCACATTCAATTAAATAGCTATGTTGGAAGTTGTTGTTTAAACGGTTAATTGCTCTTCCTTTAGGATGAAAGGGACTTTAAGTACACACTAGCATTACTAGTTACTGCTTTGGCATCCTGGTGAATAACCAAAATATTTAACCCTCTCATTAGCTTACACCTATAAACGAGGAAATGGTTCAACAATCTCTTATTTTGTCACCCTTCAAAAGTCAGCCATCTTTGACAAACACTTCTTTCAGACTTGAGTCAAACAGGCCACAAAAATTAAGGCAGAGGTCAACAGAACACAAGATATATTTGCCAAAGCCCTTTTCCATTAATATTCCCTTATGTAATCCCATAGATTATCCTGCCAAATCCATTCATGCTTTTAAGGTCTTGTGTGTGTATATACACATCTAAAAGTGAGAGGGGGGAGGAGAGAGAGAAAAAAGATCGGGGGAGAAAGAGGGAGGGAAGGAAAAAGAAAGATGGGGAGAGAAAGAGAAAAAAAGAGAGGGAGAGGGAGAGAGGAAGAAAAGAAAGAGGAAGGAGGGGGAGAGAGGAGAGAAAGGAAGAAAAAGGGAAGGGGAAAAAAGAGTGAAGGAGGAAAAGGATGGGAGGGAGGAAAAGAGAGAGAAAGAGGGAGAGTCAAAGAGAAAGGGAGAGGGGGAAAGAGAAGCCTAGATCATAAAGTCCTAGGAAGTTGGCAACCCCTTTCTCCCACATGCCTCATGCCTTCCTACCCCCAAGATAGGTCCTTATTGCATCTCCCGTCTTCCTCCATCCTACTGCCCATTTCATTACCTAGTTAAGGCTCCCGTAGAAAGTTTGGGGGGGGGGGGGGCCAAGGGAGAAAAAAAGGCTAAAACTTCTGACCTAAATACCCCCTCCTCCTTTTTTTTGGACTGTGCATTTCAACTGTTCCTGTCAACTAGTCACACTATCATCGCTCTACAACTAGTAATCAAGATTTTGAAATAAAAACAAATAAACCAAACCAAAATAAATCCTCCTCGGATTAAAAGAAAACTAACATTAATTTGATTCGCTGAATGCCCCTTCTCTTTACAAATTCCTCCCCCTCCCCGAACTTTTAAAACAACCTGGTGTTTTGTTTTTTGAGGGTGCCCTACAATCCCTCCTGTTTATAGTCTGTACCGCTCTCCCACGTCGGGGAGCGCGAGAAGACGTCACTAAACCGGAGGTGGACAGCAGAACCACCTAAAATACCAGCAAGCACCTGGGTGCAGGTATTCCTTAGGCTGACATTTCTTTCTAGGACACCTCCACCGAAATGCCCTCTTTCTCACGTGTGCCAGCATGCTGACGACACGTCCCTCGGACTTGTCCTTTCGAAGCTCAACACTATTGGGGGTGGGGGTGGAGGTGGGGGGGATTGGGGGAGCTAAAGATGAGCCCACTGGGAGGGGGGAGTACCTGGAATCACGCAGGTGCCTAAACCAGCTGTCAGACCCCGCCCCCCAAGCTACAACCCTGGGAGTGGGGGGCGCGGGGAGCCCCCACCCTCCGGCCGGCCCCAGGGTCGGAGCCGGAGGGGCTGCGGGTATCAGGCGGGGGTGGGGAGGGGGTGGGGAAAACCCGCCCAGGACTACGCGAAAGCCCGGGCAGGGGGAGCTGTCAGACGCGGGCCCCGGAATGACGCTTTCTTTCCGCATTCGCACCGGGCCTCCGGCCTCTGCAGGCTCCCGGGCTCGCCCGGCCCGGCCCCGCGTACCTGGTCCCCGGCTGCGGCGGCTCGGTCCATGGCGCCTCCTGCGGTAGCGGGAGCCGCTCTCAGTCAGCGTCGAGAACGCCCAGGGCCGCTTCCCCCATGGCCCCCGCCCGAGACGTGACAGTGATTCGGGCCCGCCCGCCCTTCTCGGTCTAGCCCAGACACAGAGTCCGGCTACGCCACTGACCGTGGCGGCGGCTCCCGCTCCCGGAGATGATGGAGAAGGAGGAGGAGATGCAGGGGGGGGGGCGGAGGAAGGAGGGAGAACCGTGTAAGGAGGAGGCGGAGGGAAAGAAGAGGCAGAGAGAAGGGCGGAGAGAAGAGGGAGGGGGAAGAGAGATCATCTAGGACGGGAGCCGACGAGGTTCAAACAATTGCGGAAGGCGTTGTCAAATCCAGAAAGGAGCTGCCGTCTGGGGAAAGAATGGGGCGGGACTCTGGTGGCGAGAGTGACGGGGTTTCCCAGCCAATGGATGGGACTCACAGCAGAAGGCTCAGCACCCTACCCACTGGGGCTTGTCAAGGCATTAGATTCACGATGAAAAATACTATCAACCTCCAGGGAGAGAATTCATGTACCTTGAGTGCAGACTGACACATACTTTTTTTCATTTTCTTTCTTTTTTCTTGCAACATAGCTAATATGGAAATAATGTTTTGCATGACTTCACATGTATACTTGATACCTCCATGGATGGGGGAGGGACTAGAAGGAGGGAAAGAATTGAGATTGCCCTGGGAACGGGTGGCTTCAATTTGCACGTGAATTTCACGCCTGTTGGCGCCCATACTGTAAAAGCTCTGTGGTTTGGGAGGTGCCCCCAGGGCCATGGTATCTAGGACACTTTGATTCTGCCCCAGAGTACACTCAGGATCCTCTCCTCTCCCTTCAGTATATCGTAGGAAAGAATAATTTGTTAATACTGTTCAGTAAGTTAATATTTAAGAGGCATTCTTTATTCAGTTCGGCAAACATTGGTTCTGCACCTGCTACGGGTCCCACCTGGTTCTTGATTCTGGGGATCTGAAGATGTATCAGCATAGTTTTCACCCTCAAGAAACTTACAGTGTAGTAGAGGAATGAGCTGTGCAATTCAGTTCTGCTGACGTTAATGTATCGGGTACCTACTTCGAGCAAGACCAGGTGCCGCTTGCTACGGAAACAATGTAGCTCTCCTTGTACAAGGAGGAGTAGGAACACTGACTCTGAAGACAAGTCCCCGGACTGCCACTTAAAATTTCTATGACCTTAATAAGATCATTTAGACCTCACTTTCTTCACCTGACAAATGAAGGAATTGAAACAGATGGTTTTCTAGTATCCCTTCTTGATGATCCTGTGATCAGACCCTTTTAAAACTTATGACAAGTACACAAGACAGAATGAGGTAAGGGCAAAAGAGAGGCCCAAAGTGCTAGAAGAAATTTGAGGAGGGAGAGATCACTTTCAGTTCATGCAGGAGATGGCGCTTGAGTTGGGCCATGAAGGAAGGAAGGAATGAATCTCAATAGATAAGAGAACTGGGGGGGGGGGGGGTGGAGAAGGGGATAGGCCATTCCCAACTTGGAAAGCTATATTGCAAGTACACAGACAGAGAAAAAGGTACAAAAAACAAATAGACAAAATACTGTACTAGTTGCAATAAGACCAAACACATCTGCATTTTTATTGTCTAAGCCTACCATTTGTTTATTATAAATTAAAGGTTGTGCTTTACCTAAACAAATGAAAATAAGCTTGAATTTCACAATGATTTTATAATGTCCCATTTGACCTTACATTTCACAAGGCTGACTCTGGGTCCAGCCTATTACATGATAGTTAAAAGACACAACTTAAGTAGATAAACAGATACTAATCCTTCTCATTGGAGGGATTAATGGAATCCTGAATTTCCTAATTTGTTTTTTCAGTGCTGCCCCAAAATTAGACACTACTGCTCTTTGGTCATAACATAACTAATCCAATGCAGTCTAATTCATAGTTTACTGAAATATTTTCCCTTTTTAGGAAAAAAAAAGTTCAATTATCCATTAGGGGAATGAGCTAAAGAAAAATAGTATAAATGACTTTTATGTTTTGCTGCTTTTTATTTCAAAACATATTTGTAAATATATGAATTAATAAGTTTCTGAGTATAAATGAAAACAGAACTAAAAATTAATACATTCTCCTTTCTATGATCTTCTATTTAAATTTTCATTTGTAGGGGCAGCTAGGTGGTATAGTAAATAGAGCAGGGCTCTGCAAGTCAGGAGGACCTGAGTTCAAATCCTGCCTCAGACACTTAACACAAAGCTAGCCATGTGACCTTGGGCAAGTCACTTAACCCCAATTGCCCTACCTTCCCCTTCCCAAAAGCAAAAAAAAAAATTCATTTTAGAAGGGAGAAAATTTTAGTTATATTTGCTGCAGATATAATGAAAAAATAACAGAATTACAGAGGTGGAAGTAACCTCAGAAGTCTTCTAGTCCAACTTATACCTGAAATTAAATATTCCCTATAACACCCTAACAAGCAATTATTTGGCCTTTTCTTTAAGATCTCTAATGGAGGAGTGGAAGGTGGTAACTACTTTCAGGGAGGTCCATTCTGCTTGGGACCTCTAATTTTTAAGAATGTGTTCCTTGCATAGAGCTAAGATCTGCCTCTTTGTAGCTTCTAAACATTGGCCCTGATTGAATCTGTTATCCCCTTTCCACATGACAGGCCTTCAGATATTTGAAGACAAGTATTGTGTATCTCCTGGCCCCCAACCCCCAAGTCTTTTCTTCTCCAGACTTTTTACCTCCCTAATTCCTTCAACCAGTCATCTTATGGGATGACTTCCTGTCCCCTCACTGTTGAAGTTGTCCTTTGAGTTTACTCCAGGTTATCAATGTCTTCCTAAAAATGTAACACCCAGAACTGAATTCTTGCAGATGTGGTTTGACTATTGCAGAGGACATTATCTTTCTTTTTTTATTATTTTTTTATTTTTCTTTTATTTTTTTTCCCCAAGGCTGGGGATTTTATTAGATTTTTTAAAATTCTCTACAGTGGCAGTGAACGTCCTTCTGCCAGTTATCCAAACAGCATAAAAGAGACAACGAGTGGGGGCTGGGGGCGTGGCGGCCCCTCCAGACCCACCCGGGAAAGCTAGGAACTATCGCCACGGACTCAGAGGAGGGGGCATGCTGAGGATGGAGGGAGGGCCGTGTCTGGCGGGGGCGCGTGGGAAGGGGGGCGGTGGCAAATCTCTCTCCTTTCCTGTGGGGGTGGGGAGGGAGGGTGTGGGGGTGGGGAGGAAGGGGGGCTCCTGGCCCCCCGCAGGGCTCACAAGCAGGCGTCACACCACTCCCGCAGGCAGCCTAAGCAGTCCCGGGACTGCTTGGCGTTGGCCCCCGCACGTGTCTTTGAGCCACTCTCGGAACAGATCTTTGTCCTTCTTCAGCACCAGGAACTGGCCCAGAACCACGTAGGCCTTGTCGAAGCCCTTGTCTTCGAGCTTCTTGCCCAGCACTTCTCCGATGCCCGCCAGGCTCCCCACGGGCTTCTCACCTACGGGCTCCGCCACGAAATCCCGGTGCTTCTGGGAGGTCGTCATGGCTCTTCATGGCACACCAACCGGCCTCTCCCGCCGCTGCCTCAATCCCGCACAGCGCGTGCCGGCTTTGGCTTCCAGGTTGTCAGACGGTTATCATCTTTCTTGTTATGAACACTCTTCTACTATTAACACAACTTGAGTTCCCATTCTTTTTTTTTTTTTGGCTGCTATATCATACTATTAGATCAAAGTGAATTCACAAGCCATTAGACCTCCTTCATAATAAATGCTTGATTTATTGATATGAACTATTTCCTAAACATGCCTCCACCATCCTGAAATTATACAATTGGTTTCTTGAACCCATGTAGGAATTTTATATTTACCCCTATTAAATTTCATTTCATTAAACCCAGCTCATTCTTATAGTCTGTCCAGACTTTTTTGTCTTGATAATGCTGCCTAGTATTTTAACTCTCCTTCTCATCTTCCTATTATCTACAAATTTTATTAAATATATATATAAACATATCTCTTGATTTGTCATTGATTAAATATTGAAAAAAAACAAGGACAAGGAAAGATGCTAGACAGCACTCTTGGAATCTGGCCCTTCAGGTGTTTCCAAAAACATCTAACTTTATTAAAACCTAGCTTCCATCACTTCATCTTGTCAGGATATCATAAGAGAGATCTTATCATTTAAATGCCTTGCAAAAACCTATATTTGTAAACCGCATTTCCCTCATTAATCAGTCTAATAAACCTTATGACCTGTTTTTGATGAACCCATGTTAGCTCTTAGTGATCATCACTCTCCTTTAAGTGTTTACAAACCATTTCTTTAATCTCTTTAAATAATATGTTACAGAAATTTGCCAGGAACCTCATAAATTTCTGACTTCTCTTAATTTCATATTTCACAACTAGAAAGAGAGAGTTTGTACAAAATATTGTTATGGGAATCCGAAGATCTTCCCTGCCCCTAGGCCCTTTGCTAAAGTGGCTACCTGACTCTGAGAACCTTCCCAGATTTGAAAGCATACTCTGTTCCCTAATAGGCTGAATGTGGTCACGTGGAGCCTGTGGCACCAGGCTTGTTTTTCCGGAATGCCCCGGCCTTTTGTAGCATTGTGATTGGGCAATTGGTCAAGAGGACTGTGACGTTCTCGGAGCCAGGAGAAGGCTATATATACGCCCTGATGTGAGGTTTTGGTTTGAGGCTCACTTTGAGAAGAGTTGTGTGATTTGGCCAAATGGGCAGCCATTGAGCCCCCCCTCCCCCCTGTGAAAAACCCAGATGTTGGTGCTTCCCTCTCTGGTAACTGAATAGGTAAC
>CM053582.1:384801198-384889469 GCA_028627135.1 Pseudochirops cupreus | reverse complement strand
TGTGTGTGTGTGTGTATGTATGTATGTGTGTGTGTGTGTGTGTGTGATGCTGTATAGTCTTAGAAGGAAGGCACTAAGACATCAAGTGGGACACAATAAGTGTCACGTTTGAGGAAACAGGTCACTGTATTGCAGAGTATACAAAGGGGAGTAAGGTATAAGAATAATAATTAGGTATAAGAAGACTGGAAAGGAAAGCAAGGGCCTGGTTATGAAGGGCTTTAAGAGCCAAACAGCAGGAGGTAACATGGAGCCACTGGAGTTTACTGAATGGGGGGGGGGGGGTGATATGGTCAAACCTATGGTTTAGGAAGATCAGTTGATAGATGAGTGGAAGATGAATTGGACTAAAGCAAGACTTGAGACAGAGAGAACAACTAGCAAGCTATTGCAACCATCTATGGTGAGGTCATTAGGGTCTGACCAGGAAGCAAAATCAGTGGAATAGAACAAATAAATTAGTCGTACTATCACAGAACTTTAAAGCTGGAAAAAAACCCAAAGATCATTCCTTCTAATGGTTCGTAATAAAGGGTCTAAGACTCCTGGGTGATCGCAGATTTTTCTGCATAAGATATTCATGAATCCACATGCCAGTCTATAACTAAGCAAACGTATCTTTGACAGCCCTAGTAAATAATGTGTCTGTTGTAGCCTTTATAGACTATGGGCTCATTCTTCCAAGTCCACTCTTCAAACTGTCCCCAGAGGTTGGCTTAATCTTCATTGTGACCTTTCTCCAAGTTACATACCAAGTCAAGACTTTGAATGTCCTTCTCTACAGATGAAAGTAAGTACCACACCCCCCCACTCCTTTATTGAGTGGCAAAACAAATGTTTTCAGTTTGACTATCCCAGAGTCCTATTTGTGTTGTTTCAGAAGATCCCAGATAGAGACTCTCCTCCCCACCTTTCCTCCTGCCCCAGAGTTGCTTATGGGAGGAGTTCTTGCTGCCACCCAAGTCCATTCAGTATTGTAGAAACTCTCTTGCTCAGGCCTGGGGGCTTTGAACTATCTTTAAAAATATTTTTTGTAACCACATTTCAATATAACTAATTTTCTTTGTAATATCATGCTGAGGAAGGATCTGTAAGCTTCATCAGACTGCCAATAGGGATCCAAGACACAAAAAATGTTTAAAATCCCTGCACTAATCTTTCCCTTAGAGTTGGGATCAAATGACTTTTCCCAAGGTGGTAACCTCCTATTCATAGTCTATAGGTAGTGCCTAATAGTGGTAGTATGGTCTGTAGAGTCCCTTCTGATCTCAGATGTCTCTCAGTCTTCCTTTGGGAAGTTCTGGTCCTACTGTTCCACCACTTTCTAGTTTTCAAAAGGGAATGTTGACAAATTCCAGATCCTATTTTGGTTTGTATAGGTGGGCAAGGAAATTGGCTGAGTCATGGTTTCCACTCCCTCCACCTCTTTCTAACCTGTCTTCTCATTTGTTCATTCTTGCCATATGGTCAGCTAACAGGCTGATAATACATACATACATACAAAAAGTGTGTGTGTGTGTGTGTGTGTGTGTGTGTTTGGGGTGTGCATGTATGTGTGTATACATATCTATCAAGATATATAGACACAGGAAGTATAAGGTCAGTATGTGCATATATGTGTGTATATATACATATATGTGCATATATGTATATATCAGGATATATAGACACCAACAGGAAGTATATAGTCAATTTCAACCTCTTGCATGAGATTAGTTGCTTTTAGGTGAAAGGGGATATGATGTAGCTAAAAAATTCTTATTCTGTGCGCTCCATCTCACAGTATAGCTTTTGGGAAAGAAGGTTCCTTCATTATTGGCAAACCTTCAGGACTGTCCAGTGGGAAAAAGTAAATTTTACTCAAGGCCCCTATTAGTGGAGCCTGGACCAGGCAAAATTATAACTAATACAATTATCAGTGATTGGGAGGCCCTCTTTCTAGGCCCAACAGGAAAGGAAGTCAGCCTAATTCCACCTGGGCAACACTGGGCAAGTCCGTTAATCTTCCCAAGTCTCCATTTTCTCACCTATAAAATGAGAGAGCTGGGCCAGATGGCTTCTGAGATTCCTTTCGGCTCTAAAGCTACGATCCTACAAGCTTATGTATGAATCTCCACCAGGGCATGATTGGGAACTGCCATATGTGATTCAATAAACCTCATCCTGGAGCAGCATTAGCCCTTGATGTTGGGGTCCTTGCCACCTCCTGGCTCAAAACAACTTCTTCCATTCACCTAGGTAGCTAAAGGTTTCCTAAATGGAAATGCAGTAGCTCTCAATGCAAGAACAATTACAGAAATAGTTCTTCAAACGAAGGAAAGATCCTTAAGGCATAAATAAAATGAGTAATAGAGCTACCAGTAATACAGGGCAAAAATCACTTTCCTGGAATCGCTGCAACCCTTACAACCCTGTGAAGTAGGCACTACTTTACAGATGGGGAAACTGAGACCCAGAGGAGTCAAGTGTCACGCTCAAGGTCAAACTGTTAGCTAGTGGCAGGTATGGAATTCAAACCCAAGTCTTCTGACTCAGGATTTTTTTTTTTTTGCGGCTGTATTACAGCTACTTCTATTTTTACATTCCCAGAGTCCAGCATAGTAATTTTCACCAGATCTGTACTCACATAGTAAATTAAATTAAGTAAACATTTGCTAAACACCTACTATGTGTCATGACTTGTAGTAGATGATGGGAATACAAAGACGAAAAAGAAAACCATTCATACTCTCAAAGAACTTAAATTCTACAAGGGAGAAATAACATGTGAGCAAATAAGGAAATACAAAAAATAGGGAAAGTAAACACGAATTAATTTGGGGTAAGGGAGCACTAATAACTTGGAGAATTAAGAAAGGCCTGTTGAAGGAAATGTCATCTGAGTTGAGAGTTGAACGGAGCTAAGGATTTCAAGAAGCAGAAATGAGCAAGGAGAGGGTTCTCTGCACAGGATGGGGATGAGGCCTGAGGGAAAAACCTGGTAAAAGGTGTGGAGGAAGGCCAGTTTGACAGAAACACACACCATGCAAAGGAGGAGTAATATGTAATCATCCAGGAAAAAAGAGGCTGGAATCAGACCGGGAAGGGATTTAAACACCAGACATTGAAGAGTTCCATGTTATCTTAGAAGCAACAGAGGGCTATTGGAGCTACTTGAAGGGGGAGTGACACGGCCAGACCTGAACTTTAGGAAAATCAATTTGGTATCTGTGCAGAAGATGAATTGGGAAAAGGAGAGAAGAAGTACAGAGACCACTTAAGAGGCTCTTGCTATTGTCCAGCTAAGATGTGATGAAGGCCTGAATTGGGATAGTGGTCATGTGAGAAAACAGAAAACAGCATGAGGGCCAAATTTATGTTAAATTTGTGTTTAAAAATTCCGATGTTTTAAATCTTTACAGAATACCTTTTACTTTAAGATACATCTCAGGCATCTCCTTTTTACATGAAGATATTGCCAACTGCTGGTCCTCCCTCCCAAATTACCTAGCGTTTAAATATTTTGTATTTACTTGCATTTATTCTCCTTATATTTATTCCATATCTACTTATATAGGTACTTTTTGTTTTCCCCATTAGAAGGTAAGCTGCTGTTGAATAAGGATTGTTTAATTATTCATATTTGTGTCCCCAGTGCTAACATAGGGTGGTCATTTAAAAATGCTTGTCTATAGATTGTATGATTGATTTACATTGGAGTCCTTTTCTTCCCAACATCCTCCAGTGCCCTTCCTTATAACAAATAAAAATAATTAGTCAACAATACACTGATTTCTCCCCTCCATGAGGAATCTGTATCTATGTCTATATTTATATACACACATACACATACATACATATAACCACATGTGTATACATATACATACACACATATGTATGTATATATAATTCTTTTTTTCTAAGACTTTCATTGTCTTTAAAATTTTAATTATTCAGAGTTGAAGTTTTAGTGATCTCTTTATACTCACAATTAATGCAAGTTCAAAGAATGCAAATTCAATTTAGTGGGAATTATAAAATGATACCAGGTCTCATTTAATGCAAACCCAAATTCAATTAAAATGATACCACGGGTGATAGTGTAGGATTTAGATTCACTAAGTTGTCTTCGGTCTGTACTTTCTTATCGTTGGTTGTGGATATGATGTATTGCTCCATACTATATTGTCAATAGATTGTATTGGTTCTTTTTTAAAAGAGCCCTTAACAAAATGGACAAGAAGAATACTAAAGAGAAAAATGCTATCGATACGAAAGAAGGAAGAGGAGGAAGAGGAGGAGGAGGAGGAGAAGAATGAGGAGGAGGAGGAGGAAATAAGGAGGAGGAGGAAGAGGAGGAGAAGGAGAAGAAGGAGAAGAAGGAGAAGAAGGAGAAGAAGAAGAAGGAGGAGAAGGAGAAGGAGAAGATGAAGAAGAAGAAGAAGAAGAAGAAGAAGAAGAAGAAGAAGAAGAAGAAGAAGAAGAAGAAGAAGAAGAAGAAGAAGAAGAAGAAGAAGGAGAAGGAGAAGGAGAAGGAGAAGGAGAAGGAAAAGGAGAAGGAGAAGAAGGAGAAGAAGCTTGCTATTACATTAGAACAGGTATCTGATGTAACTGACTAGTATAGACATGGTCTTAATAACTCTAAAATAGGACAAGATGTCACAATGCTTGAACTTGTGGTATAGAATATTATGAAGCACAAAGGGGAAGTAAAAGAGAAAGGCTAAGG
This sequence comes from Pseudochirops cupreus, assembly GCA_028627135.1. NCBI lineage: Eukaryota > Metazoa > Chordata > Mammalia > Diprotodontia > Pseudocheiridae > Pseudochirops > Pseudochirops cupreus. Next base: position 384,884,761 of record CM053582.1, on the reverse strand, counting down.
TGTGTCAGCTTTGATTGGTTTTTAAACAACTACAAGGAATAGAAGTATAACAATGATAAAAATGGAGTCTTTTAGTTCTTTGGTTTGACGATTGCAAAAAACTCCATTCCTCTTAGCAGAGCAGCCATTCAGGCAAAAGTTTCAATTTAAGGTAGAGAAAGAATACAGGAATGAAGCAGGTAGTGAAAAAACTTTTACTACAAGTGTTGGTTGGGTCAACCACTTTAAAAATTCTACTGCGTAACATTAAAATTAGTGGAGAAGTGACCAATACAGATGAGGACTGGCTTGTGCTGGAAAAGGATGCCTTCCAGAACATAAGAAAAAAAAATTAACCTGGATTTTAAATGTCTATTGCTTAACACTTTTTTGGGAGGTAATGCAGAAGTAAGGGAATTTTAAGTTAAAATCAGTGCTTGTTTACAGATCTCAAAATCCATGAGCTCCTGAGAGGCTATACCTGTCTATTACTTCCAGTTCTTTGTCATGGATGACTAAAACTGTTTTCAAAGACTCATTTTCAAGTTATTTTAACCCAGTCGTTGAAAAACATTGCAAGGACAACATGTTGAAAGCATTATTGGTTTTAGATCATGCCCCAGGTCATCTAACTACACTTGGTTCTTTGTGTGTGTCAGCATGCAGATTTACGGACATGTGGATAAAGTCCTTTGTACGTACTAGCACATTAATGAAGATTTAAGGAAAGTGAAGACAGTCCAGCCCTAGCTGCTAAAATGTCTTAAGTGACAGTAACAATGTTTTCATCATACTGTCATTGTAGGCATATCTCTAGGTACAATATTTAATTATTTTTAATTTTTAAAATTTTGCTTTCTATAACTATTATTTTATAATAAACTTGATCAGAAATATACTTTTCTTATCCTTTGCTTTTATATTACATTGATAAACAGATAAAAACCTTATTTTTGACATTTTTCATTGGATATTTCCATTGGGCTGGAACCAATTACCACATTTTACTTATAGTTATAACTTAGAATAGTGCAAGTTTAAATGTGACCACTTCATGGGATTGATTATTTGCACTTATTTGGACTGAGCTGTATTTCATTCTATTATCAATTCATACAAATCTCATGTGCCTATCAATTCCTGATATCCATAATTTCTTACCGTGTGCTAATATTTTATATTCTTTTTCCATGGTGGATTTTTCGTCTTTCCCTGACGAGTGGGCACACTTTGTTCCCAGTTCTCTGCTACCACAAAGAATTGGGGGGAGGAGGGAGGAATAAGCATTTATATGTCACCTACTATGTACCAGGCACCATGACAAGTGCTTTACAAAAATTATTTTACTTGATTTTCACATCAACCCTGCAAGGTAAATATTGCTACCATCCCCATTTTGGGGGTGGAGAAACCAAAGTAGACATAAGTTAAGTGACTTGCCCAGGGTCATAAAGGCTGGATCTAAGACTGAATTTGAACTCAGGTCTTTCTGACTGAAAGCCCAGTGTGCTATCCACTTTGCCACCTAGATGCCTAATATGAATATTTGGGAACATACTGAATCTTTGTTTCTGTCTTTGATTTCCTTGAGGTATACGTTTGTTAGTACAATTGCTGAGCTGAAGAGTATGACAGGGGAATCATTTGTGATAGTGGAGGCAGCTTAGCCCTGACATTTCACCTATATTTGGAAAATTGTATAATTTTATTTTCTAAAAATTCTTTCCACTGCATATGCTCATTTTATCATTATATCAACAACTTTTTTGCTCTTGCTTGGACAATTTTAATTATCATTGACCTAATCTCTCAATCTCCACTCCTCTTCCTCTTTGCCCCCCATTCTCTTAAATACAAAGTGAAAAAGACTTCTTCTTTCCAAAGTTCCTTTTACTTTGTACATTGCTGGAGGGGAAGATAATAGCTTACAGATCAAATTAACAACAGTGAACAGACATTTTAGGCAGCCATATACAAAGAAACAAAAAAAGAAATTGAGCCCTGAGATTTAACAATTAAAACCTAACCCTCACTTCCTAATTTTCTCCAACTTGATCCTTCTTACATCATTTTTCTCCTTTTCTAACCTATCCTTTTTGCAAGTCTAATCACACATTAGTCCTCTACTCAAAAACCTTTTATGATTGTCCATTATCAACCAAATAAAATATAGACTCCTTAGTACTGAATCCAAAGCCTTCCACCGTCTGGTGCCAAGCTCTCTTTCCAGTCTTATGCCACATTACTCTCCTTCACTCATTTGACTTTGCAGCCAAACGATCCAGAGCCCAGGCTTAAAAATTCTTATTTTATTTAATAAGTTATGGAGGGTCATTGACGTTTTGTTAGGTTTTCCAAAGGCCATGGTCTTAGGCTCAGAGTGGACTCTCCACCCTACCCGTAACCTATCTCCATATATTGACTCCTTCCCTTATTTCTATTGCAAGTTCATGTGTTTCCTTGAAGCCCTTGGTGATTCTCTCACCCAGACCATCTCAGGAAATGAAAAAGGATGTGATGTCTTATCAGATAACCTGTAGTCCAATTCCCAGGTGTCTGTGACCTTGGACAAGCCAATTAACTTCTCTGGGTTTCAGTTTTTTCATCTACAAAATAAGGGTATTGTACAAGACAATCTGGAAGTCTCAACTCTAAATCCTATATATTCTATTTCTAGCCTATATTATTTGTATATATGCCTCATTCCTTCATACAAGATTGTAAAATTCCTTAGAGTTAGATAGATTTTTTTTTATGTTCATGTCTCCAGTATCAAGTACATATTGTACACACAGATGTTTGACATTTGTTGAATTGCATTACATTTTTTATTTTTTCACTCAGAAAATAACACACCTTACAGGTCAGAAAACATCCAGCTTTTTCTACCTCTTTCACCCCCCTCCTTTATTTTTTTTAAAGTATAGCAAGATAACCAGTAAAACATGATTCTCAGAGTTAGGATTAAATGAAGCCAGATCTGCCAATGTATAACACTTGTTGGTGTTGGTCCATCACCAAGTTTCCCTGAGGCTTCCAATTAGTCTTACTGACCTGACAACCAGAAGCACCAGGCCCAACAAGGCAAAAATAAGAAAAAGCTCCAAAGACACTTGGAAAAGTGGCTACTGTAGTGGATTATTTTAAAGAAGTAGAAAATATAATTCAGGAACTGTGTACAAGACAAACACTAGGTCATGCCATCCGTTTAGATCTTCCATGTCTCTTCAAAGGAGAATACTTGTGGAACTGCTTGGGGAAATGTAGGAAGTTGTTTTATTTTTTTCTAAAAGATTCTTCTTCTTTCTTCCTCCTCTTCTTCTTCTCTTCTCCCCACCATCTTCTCACTAACCCCCTTACTTCAGGAAGGAGAGGCTAGACTTTGGATAATTTAACTCTTTCAGCTCCAGAACTCTTGCCTTGAAATGCCCATGTTCTGATTAGTTAACATTGCATGGTCTGCTGTCTGGTCCATTATATCAGTCCAGTTGCTCCATCAGATTTTCCCTGTACTCCCTTACCATCCTCTTTTTAGTGCTTTCTGACCTTGCACATTCCTTCTCTGCTTCTCTTGCGACCTCCCTTCACATGTACACACCTCCCTCTGCCAGCCCCTAAAAACTTTCTAGTTTTGGAACCAAACTGAACCAGCACTTCCTCCAACTAGCTAATGGAAATGGTGTTTCAATCTATTTTCCCCTTGAGTTCACTTATTATCTCTATAATTTTATGAACTACAATATACCTCTCTGGTCACCACTGATCTATATGGATTGCTTCTCTTTCTTAGGATGTAAGCTCTTTGTAGTCAGGGGCTGTCTTTGTATTCTTAGAATTTAGCAGAATGTTTGGAACATAGTAGGATCATAGTATTGTAGGTTTAGAAATCACTGAGGCAGTAAATGGCAGAACCAACTTTGGACCGAGGTCTTCCTATTACAAGTGTAGTGGTTTTTTTTCCACCAGACCATATTGTCTTAAGTGTTTAATAAATGCTTTTTCATTCATTCATTCATTCATTCATTCATTCATTCATTCATTCCTCTTACAATTCTAGGATCATAAATTTAGAGCTAGAAGGTACCATACGGGCCATCTAGTCTAATCTTTGAATTTTACAATGAGAAAATCAAGACTTGAGGGGTTCATTGGTTTGTCCAGGCTTTTTTACTTTTTTAGTTCTTTCTCCTTCCTCATTCTCTGTCTCTGTCTCTGTCAGAGGAATCATCAGTCTTCAAGGAATTAGATCAACTGAACTGAACTGGGAAATTTTGCCTTCTCTTCACACAAAAGTAATGTAGACACTATAGAGTATGCTTACCAGAGCAGGTAGAAAAAAAATAAGCAAAGTCAGGTATGAAGTCTTATCACATTTTCACCTTGCAGGATTATTGTGAAGAGAAATAAGATTATATATGTGAAGTACTGTGAGATGCCCTGAAGAAATATGCTTCTTTAAATTCATATTATGATTTTTAAGAATTAAATAAACAAGAAAGCTAATGTTAGGCCAGGATTTAAAATTAGATTTTTACAAATCACATTATTTTGGAAAAGAGAGTTTAACGGGGCAGAGGAAACACCCATGGTGATGACAGACCTGAAACTGCGAGAGAAAATCCTAAGAGCTCTTAGTGACTGATTTCTGCTTTGCCTCAGATCTCTACAATGCGCATGTAATCAAGTTATACCATATTATTTGCATTAAGTTGCATACTCTGGAGTCTTATTTGCCTGGTTTTTGCATTGCGCTCAACAAGAGCTTAACAAATACTTTTCCTTAATAAATGCTTTTTCCATCCTTAGCTAGGCTGTAAGTACCCTATGTTTAGTGACCACACGTTTTGTTGCTTTGTGTATTCATACACAATCTGGTATGTCTTAGGACGATGGTGCATTTTTAAAAAACAACTCAATTTATAGTTTGATTGATAGGTGAAGTTTCACTGATCCCTGAATTTAAAAGTTGTTTAGGTGGTTGTTGGCTGTGTGAAAGGAGAAAAGCTAGAAATAATTCCTCTGGTCTCTACTACAAAGGGAAGGATGAGTCTGAGAGGATTTAGGGAATCTTTGACTAATCTTTCTCTTCAACCATAGTTCTTGATGCTTCCTTTGGAACATATTTGTATCTATCTTTTTCCATTTCCACTGATAATCATTCTCATTCTGTCACCCTTGAATTATGGTAACAACCTAGTATCTTGTCTTCTAGCCTCATTTCTCTCCATCTAATCCATCCTGTACACCATTGCCAGAGGAATCTTCCTAAGACCTTACTTTCATCATTTCATTCCTTTGTCTTCATTATTTCTCCTTTTACCCACTACATCAAGGACTAACTCCCCTACCTTTTTTTTCCAGGACCTTCAACACCAGACCAACACTGCCTATAAAACTGCACTTTTCACTACTTCCCAATATATGTCCCAATTAGGTCATTCCCCTCCTCAACGGACTTTAATTGCATTGTTCATGCTTTCCTCCATGGCTTTGACCATGCCTACCACCAGAAATGCCCTCCCCTCTCCCTTTGCTCTACTTATTCAAATTTTGCCCACCTTTCAAGGTTCATTTTTAAGGCCCGTGTCCTTTATGAAATCTTCCCTGAGTACTGCATCCCACACTGACCTTTCACTTATAGAACTCAGAATCTGTAGTGCTTAATACTGTCATATTAATTCTCTCTAATGGTTTTATGAGTGCAAGTCTTACTTAATAATGTGATAGGAGGCTTTTTTCAGGACAAAGGATATTTCTGACATGTTTGTTTGCATTTCCCCACAGTATTTAGCACAGAACTGGGCATTCAACAGCTACACAATTGATTGATTGACCTAAAATAGAATACTGGAGCCTTGCTGGGAGGCTAGAAAACAAAAGATTCTTTACCAGATGAGTTGGAAAAAGATAAAAATAAACATCCTTCTCCAAAGAACCAAAAGGAGTTAGGTGGGTTTTCTACATTTTTAATAGAAGTATATTATGTACATATCAATAAAGGGAAGCTCTTTCTAAGAGCACTCTCTTATTTAAATCTTCAAATATAGATCATTGACATAAAATAAACTATGAAAAGAACTATTTCCACATTTTTCCTTTAATAATTTTCCTTTAATAATAACTTACAATTTAATTTTTTAAAAATTCTGAACTTAAAAACAGTAAGTAAAATGAGCATATCCAAAGTAGAATATAGAAAGAAGGTTTTATATGAAACCTCAAACTCTCTTAAATCTGCTTTCTTTTCCTTTAAGTATATAACAACTTCAACATGAAACTTTCAAAGTTGTCCAGCTTGTCTGTGTTTCCCTCTTGCTTTCTTTCTGTTCTCTTCTGTGCATTAAAAAAAAAAAACTGCTTCGGTGACCTTCATTTCATCCTCCCTCCACCCCACCTTTTTGGGCAATCTTATCATTATCTCCCCTCATTCCTAAAATCAAAACCTTTGTAACAAACATGCTTAGTCAAGCAAAAAAAAAATACTACATTGACTGTGTCCAAAAATAATGACTGAGACTTGAAAAACAATCAAGTGGTTACTCTAAGCCATACTATTCACTATTGCCCAATCCTGTTTTACCCTTTCCTGCCTTTAATTTTTGTGCATACTCAGTGCCATCATGAGCACAGAATAGGTGGTTTTTATATGGTGGTGAGCATGCTAACTTCTTCCCCCACATGACTGTAGTCTTCATAACTATTGTCCTCATGCTTCTTCTCAGAGTTTTCTGCTAGCCTATGTGGCAAACCACTCCTAGATGCCTGCCCTACCCATGGTTCCATCACTGATGGCTCTTTCATAAGGCTGCCTTCTTCCCTAACCCCTTGGGAACTAGGGGAAGAGTTGGACCTCCCATTCTTCCAGAATGACTGTTCTTGTGGTCAGACCATCCTCTGTGCCACTGCCTCCCCCAACTGTTTGTCCCCCACATGAAAATATTCCTAGGTAAGGCCTATGCAAACATTCTCCCCATGCCTATCATGGTCTCCTCTTGCTGAAATAAATCTCAGATTAAAAATGTTGCTCCCTTCTCAAATTTCACCTACTACTCTGTTTGAATACCTCCTAAACTTCAGACTACATTTAGAGAGGCAGTTTCCAGAAACAAGAAGACAATAGTCCTACTGTATTCTGCCCTAAACAGATTATTTCTGGAGGTTTGTGTTCAGTTCTGGATACCACACTTCATTTTATTTTTTTTTGTTACATTTTAAATTATAAACTGACTCTCTCCATCCCTTCCTTCAGCCCACCATTTGTCACAGATATAGATAGACTGATAGATAGATATGTATACATATACACATGTAAAACCAGATTATGCATACTTCTGTTTTATCAGCTCTTTCTCTGGAGGTGGATAACATCTTCTTTCATAGGTTCTTTGTAGTTAATTTGATATGATACACAGAATAATAGTCGTTCACAATGATTCTTCGAACAATATTGTTGTTACTGTACACAATGTTCTCTTGGTTCTGCTAATTTTACTCTTTATTATTTCATGTGTGTCTTTCCATGTTTTCCTAAAATTGACCTGCTCCTCATTTCTTACAGCACAGTAGTATTCCATTATAATCATATACCACAACTTATTTAGTCATTCCCTAATTGATGGGTATCCCCTCAATTTCCAGTTCTTTGCCACCACAAAGAGAACTGTATTTTAAAGTATTTTAAAACATAGGCTCTTTTCCTTTTTCCCTGATCACCTTGGGAAATAGACCTACTAGTGATATTGTTGGGTCAAAGGGTATATAGAGTTTTATAACCTTTGAAGCATAATTCCAGATCGCTTTCCAGAATGGTTAGGTCAGTTCACAGTTCCACCAAGAGTGTATTAATGACTCAATTTTTCCACATTCCCTCCAACATTTGTTATTTTATCCTTGTATCATTTTAGCCAATCTGAAAGGTATGAGATGATATTTAAAAGCTGTTTTAATTTGCATTTCTCTAATTAATAAGGATTTAGAGCACTTTAATGTGACTGTATACTTTGATTTCTTCATTGAAAACTGCCTGTTCTTATCCTTTGACCATTTACCAATTGGGGAATGATTCATTTTCTTGTATATTTGACAGAGTTCTCTATATATTTGAGATATGGGACCTTTATTAAAGAAATTGTCTCTAAAAATATTTCCCCCAATTTTCTGCTTTCCTTCTAATCTTAACTACTTTAGTTTTATTTGTACAATACTTTTAAAATTTAATGTAATTAAATTTTGTTATTATTTTTTCTAGCTCAGTAAAATAATTTTTTGGTAATTTAATTGGGATGGCAGTCAATAAGTAGATTAGTTTAGGCAGAATTTTTATTATATTGGCTCTGCCTACCCATGAATAATCAAAATTTCTCAAATTATTTAAATCTGATTCTATTTATATGAAAGTATTTTATAATTATATGTATGTAATTCCTGAGTTTGTCTTGGTGGGTGTACTCCCAGGTATCTTATGTTGTCTACAGTTATTTTAAATGGGGTATCTCTTACTATCTCTTCTTGCAGGGTTTTGTTGGTGATATATAGAAATGCTGATGATTTATATGGGTTTATTTTATATCCTGCTAGTTTGCTAAAATTATTAATTATTTCAATTAGCTTTTTATGTGAATCTCTAGGCTTTTACAAGCATATCATCATATCTGCAAGAAGAGATAGTTTTATTACTTCATTGCTCATTATGATTACTTCAATTTTTTTCCTCCTCATTACTATTGCCAGCATTTTTAAAACAATAATTGAATAATATTGGTAATAATGGTCATCCTTGTTTCATTCCTGATCTTATTGGGAAGGCTTATCCCCATGACAAATAATACTTGCCGAAGGTTTTAGGTAGATACTTCTCATCATTTTAAGGAAAAATCCATTTATATCTATACTTTCAAGTGTTTTTGATAGTAATTATTATTGTATTTTGTCAAAAGCTTTTTCTGAATCTATTGTTATAATCACATGGTTTTTGTTGTTTTTGTTATCATTGTAATCAATTATGTTATTAGATTTCCTTATATCGTACCAGACCTGGATTCCAGTTATAAATCCCACTTAGTCACAGTGTATAATCTTTGTAACATGTTGTTTTAGTGTCCTAGCTAGTATTTTATTTAGGATTTTTGCATTCATATTCACTAATGAAATTGATCTATAATTTTCTTTCTCTGTTTTTGCTCTTTCTGATTTAGGTTTTAGTACCATATATGTTTCATCAAAGGAGTTTGGTAGGACTCCTTCTTTGCCTATTACTCTAAATAATTTATTTAATACTGGAATTACTTTGGTAGAATTCACTTTTAAATCTATCTGGTTCTGATGCTTTTTTCTTAGGACGCTCTTTTATGGCCTGTTCAGTTTCTTTTTCTAAAATAGAATTGTTTAGATATTCTATTTCCTCTTCTGTTAATCTAGGCAGTTTAAGCATTCTTCCATTTCACATAAATTGCTAAATTTATTGGCATATACTTGGGCATAATAACATTGATTTCATCTTTATTAGTGGTAAATTCACCCTTTTAATTTTGGACACTAGTAATTTGGTTTTCTTCTCTCTTTTTAAAAAATCATTTTAGTCAATAGTTTATTCATTTTATTATTTTTTTCATAAAACCAACTCTTAGTTTTGTTTATTAATTCCATGGTTTTCTTATAATCAATTTTATTAGTTTCATACTTAATTTTTAAAATTTCCAATTTGGTGTTTAATTAGAGATTTTTAATTTGTTCTTTTTCTAGGTTTTTAAAAAGTTGCATATGCAATTTATTGGTCTGCTCTTTTTCTGCTTCATTGATGTAAGCATTTAGAGATTGAAATTTTCCTCTGATTACTGCTTTTGCTACATCCTATATATAGGTTTTGGTATGTTTTATTATTATCATCCTCTTTAATAAAATTATTTGTTGTTTCTATGACTTGTTCTTTAACCCACTCATTCTCTAAGATCAGGTTATTTAGAATACATTTAATTTTTAATCTGTGTTTCCATGGTTTCTTATTAAGTATAATTTTATTGCATTATGATCTGAAAAGGATGCATTTAATATTTCTGCTTTTCTGCATTTAGTTATAAAGTTTTCATACTCTAATATGTGATCACTTTTTTTAAAGTTACCATCTACCACTGAGGAAAGGTATATTCCTTTCTATTCCCATTCAGTTCTCTCCAGATATTTATCATATCTAGCTTATCTAAGAGTCTATCCATCTCTCTGACTTCTTTCTTATTTATTTTTTGGTTAGATGTATCTAATTCTGAGAGGGGAAGGTTGAAGTCCCCCTGCTGTTATAGTTTTGCTATCTATTTCCACCTGTAATTCATTTAGCTTTTCCTTTAAAAATTTGGATGCTATAGCATTTGGTGCATTTAAGTTTAGGATTGATATTGCTTCATTATCTATAGTATTTTTTTTTTATCATAATGTAGTTACCTTGTTTATCTCTTTTAATTAAATCTATTTTAGCTTTAACTTTGTCTGAGATCACAATTGCTACCACTGCTTTGTTCTATCAGCTGAAGCATTATAAATTCTACTCTAGCTCTTTACTTTTACTCTATGTGTATCTCTCATTTTTAATGTTTTTCTTGTAAACATATCATTGGAGTCTGTTTTTTAATCCATTCTGCTATCCATTTCCATTTTGTGGGTTGGTTTATCCCATTCACATTCAAAGTTATTATTAGTTGTGTATTTCCCTCCATCCTATTTTCCCCCACTGTTTATCCTTCTCTCCCTCTTTTTCCCCCTCTTCCTCCTCAGACATCTAATTTACTTCTGACCCCTAACTTCTTAATCCACACCCCTTCTAAGAATCCCTCCCTTATCCTCTCCCCTTGTTGTCCTATTCTTCAGTCTACCTGCCCTTATGAGTCCCTCCCTTATCTTCTATCCTTAACCTCACATTTCTTGATCTGAATACCTTTCTAAGAGTGCCTCCCTTATCCTAGCCCCTCATCCTCCTATTACTCTGTAAATTAAGAAGACTTTTATACCATTCTAGATATATATGTTATTCTCTCTTTAACCCAGTTCTGATGAGGATAAGGTTCTAGGACTACCAGCCCTCCAGCCCTTCCTGCCCTACACTGTAACAGTTCTTCCATTCAAGCCTTGTTTGTATAGCTCCATTTTACCTCTTCCTAACCAATTTTATTGTTTTAGGGTCATTCCATCATACTCAACTCAATCCCAAGCCTTCTATCAATGTTTGCTCTTTCCAACTACCCTAGTAATGATAACATTCCTAAGAGTTACAGAAAATATTTTCCCATATAGGAAGTAAAAATTTTGACCTTTTAAAATCCCTTATAATTGATCTTTCATGTTTATCTTCTTATGTTTCTCCTGATTCTTGTAGGTCAAATTTTTCTGTTCGCTTCTGGTCTTTTCCTCACCAATACTTAAAAATCCTTTTAATTCACAAAATATCAGCTTTTCCCATGCAGGATTATACTCAGCTTTGCTGGGTAAGTTATTCTTGGTTGCAAACCCAGCTCCTCTACTGTTCAGAATACCATGTTCCATGCCCTGCAGTCTTTTCGTGTAGAAGCTGCTAAATCTTGTGTTATCCTGACTGTAGCTCCACAACAATTGTTTCCTTTTAGTTGCTTATAGTATTTTCTCCTTGTTCTAGAAGCTTTGAAACTTAGCTATAATGTTCATGTGAATTTTCGTCTTGGGATCTCTTCCAAGTGGTGATGAATGGATTTTTTTTTCAACTTCTATTTTACCCTTTATTTCTAAAACTTCAGGGCAATTTTCCTTAATAATTTCTTGAAGTATAATGTCTAGATTCTTTTTCCAATCATAACTTTCAGGTAGTCCTACAATTCTTATATTGTCTCCCTCCATCTGTTTTCTAGGTCAGTGTAAGGGCCCTTTAAGCCATTTGTTTGACTAGATGTCTGACCTCGGTCAGTGTGGCCTTGCCTACAAGGAAACCTGGAGCAGGTCCATGAGGCATTCAGGTGTGCGTTGTGCCTTGGTGCTGTTTACCAAGGACTCAGTCTGTTTCTCACGGGAACGAGTGCTTTGGGGGACAACAGGCACGTAGGCATTGAGCATGCACCATCAACAGAGGAGCATATCAGGACCTTGTTGCTAGGACGTGTGACTAGAGGCAGATGGAGAAGGGATAAAGGGCGAGGAGATGTGCTTGGGGGGGCGCAGCAGAGAGTTTTGTACAGCAATAAAGACACTTAGCCATCCCACTGAGGTGTGTCTGACTATTCTGTCCATATCTGGAGTTTTCCTCCAAAGAGTTGTTGGGGCGACTGAGAGCAACTGCAGGGAGTTGTTGGGGCAACTTAGAGCAGTTACAGTAGGTACTTTGGGACCCCCGAGTCCGGCTGGCCCGGACAGGTCAGTTGTTTTTCTAATGAGATATTTCACATTCTTTCCTATTCTTTTCATTCTTTTGACTTTGTTTTATTATTGGTGTCTTATAAAGTCATTAGCTTCCCCTTGTCCAATTCTAATTTTTGAGGAGCTATTTTCTTCTGTAAGTTTTTGGATCTCTTTTTCCAATTGGTTGACTTTGTCTTCATAATTTTCTTAATTTTTTTGCATTACTCTCAATTTTTTTTTCTAATTTTTCCTCAACCTTTCTTATTTGATTTTTAAGTCCTTCTTAAAGTTTTTCTAAGAACTCTTTTTGGGCTTGTGACCATCTTACATTTTTTTCTGTCAAGTAGAAGTTGCTGTTTTGACTTCACTGTCTTTTGAGTTTTGAACTCAGATCTTTTCTGAGTAGATATTTATGGTTGGGTCCTTTCTCATTGGCTCCCTCATTTTTTAGAGGCTTATTTCTTGGCTATTAACTTTATGTTAGAGTTGAACTCTAGTGCCAAGGTGTGGGGAATCATGTCTTAAGCTTCAGATTTTTCATGATTTTGTTCTCTGAGTTCTATCTGGAGATCTGACCTCAGGTATTCTTCTCCATCCCTGAGCTGTGCCCACAGCCAGCAGGGCCTTGACCATCTGCAGCTCCTCTTACTGGCATGTTCTTATTCCTCCTTGCCCAAAGCCACAGCCTGGGACCACGTCTGGTCAGTGCACCTTGGCCCTGTGTCCAGTGCACTAGCAGAGGGCCCTACAATCTTCCCCTGATCAGCCATTTGACAACCAAACTGTCCATGGGGAAAAAGTTCCTGAAGCTGAGGCTGCCACCAACACAGCTGCTGCCTGGGCTTTTTGTTTGTTGATTCCCCACAGGGAGATATCTGCACTTCAATCAGGCCAGACTACCATCTGGGACATCAGGTTTTTCCTAGAGTCCTTCCAGGTTGCCTGAGGCTACTTTACCCTGACTTTTATTTCTGCTACTCTATTGTTCAACTTGAGGCACTATTTTAAAGTATTTGTGGAGGAATTTGGGAGAATCAGGTAACTTCTTGTCTTATCCTGCCATCTTTCCAGAATCCTTTGAGTACCACATTTTATCAAGGACATTGATAAACTGGAAAGCTTTCAGAAGAAGACAACTGTAATGATAAAGGGGCTCCAATCTATGCCATTTGATGAGCTTGGAGAAGAGAAGGCTCAACAGAGGCAAAGCTGTCTTTAACTCTACAAGAGGCTTTAATATAGATGAAGGGTTAGACTTGTTCTGTTTAGCTCCAGAATAACCTACAAAATAACAGCGCATAAAATAGAATTGGATGAACATTTCAGAAATTCTTTTCGATAAATATTTATTAACCACTTACCATGTACAAGTCACTAATTTCAGGCTCTGAAATCATAAAGGAAAAAAAAATGAGACACTCTACAGAAGGTAGAGACAGAAATAATGTATGGAAGTTAGAGACAAACTTGGGCTTGATATCAGAAAATATTTCCTAATAATTAGAGCTATTCCAAAGTGGAATGGGCTACTTTTGGAGAAAGTGGGCTCCTCCTTTCTAGAGATCCTTAAGCAAAGGCTAGATGGCCACTTGTCAGATGTTGTATAGTGAAGACTCTTCTTGGGGTATGGATTGGACTATATGGCTACTGAGGCCCCTTCCAACTCTTAAATTCTGTGTTTTAATACAATTGTAACTTGTATTATGGTTATTTGTCTTCCTTTCTTCCTCCCTCCCTCCTCTTTCTCTCTCTCCTCTTTCTTCCTTTCTCTTTTCTTTCTTCCTTCCTTTTTCTTCCTTCCTTCCTTCCTTTCTTTCTTCCTTTCTTCATTTATCTGAGAAACTCCTAGTGAGGGAAGCCTCTCCAATGATATGGATAAAAAAAACTTACCTGTAATTTATATAGGTTAAGTGACTGGAGCTGTATCATACAGCTAGTATATGTCAGAGGCAGGACTTCCTGGGTCCTGAGACTCAGAATAGATTGTCTATCAACTACACCAGGCTACTTCTCAAAGAAGATAAAGGCCACTTAAATGTTTGTCGAAATGATTTGGCCAAAGGCCCAAACTAACCGAAAGAAGTACAACTAGTGATGAAAAAGATGACTAACCTATGCGGACATTCAAGTTCCTATCAATCAATATCCTTTGAGAGCTCATTGTTGGTATGGTATGATTCTACACCCCTTTAAAGGGAAATGCCAAAGCTAATTATTAAAAATGTATTCATCCTCTAGCCCAGTGGTTCTCAACCTTCCTGCTGCCCCTTTAATACTCGTACGTGGGTGTATCTGCATGTGGGCAGACCCGCCTGGAGATAGATAGAGGAGCAGTGTCTTGGTTCCTAAGACCATCGGAAATATGTGTTTTCTGATGGTCTTAGGCGACCCCTGTGAAAGGGTGGTTCGACCCCCAAAGGGGTCGCGACCCACAGGTTGAGAATTGCTGCTCTAGGGGCTTACATTCCAAAACAAAAACAGGGAGATTTCTATAAAGAGAAAAGAATAACCTACAAAATAACAGCGCATAAAATAGAGTTGGATGAACATTTCAGAAATTAATTTAGACCAGCGGTTCAGACAAATATTCATTTATTTATTTGTTTTAAATTTTCATTGACTTGTTTATTTACTTTTAGTTTACAAGATTCGGTTCCACGACCCCTTGAGTTTCAGATTTTCTCCCCTTCCTTCCCCCCCCCCCCCCATGGCGACATGCAATCAAGTACAGGATCTGCAGATATTTTCACATTAGATATTAGTCTGGTTGTATAGAAGGGTTGTAACCGATGGCGTGAACAGCGGGAAAGAAGAAGCAAAACCAAACATGAACAATAGCATGTAGATTGCGTCAGTCTCCATTTAAACTGATCTTTCCAGATCTTTCTCTGAATGTAGACATCACCTTCCATCCTGAGACTTGCAGAGTTAGACAAGTGTTTATTAACCACCTATCACATACGAGACACTAATTCCAGGCTCTGAAATCATAAAGGAAAAAAAATGAAACACTCTACAGGGGAAGAACATGGTAGATCTCAAATGAGCAAATTCTTTAAGATGGGTGAAAGTACAGAAAACTGAGGATAGGAGGGCGAGGATGGGATGAGGGAAGGCTTTATGAAGAAAATGGCCTTTCAGCTAAACTTTGAAGGAAGATAAATAAGGAACTGGAGAATCATTAATTAGGGGAGATTCCTGTGGTTAGGAATTCTAGGCATGGAGGGTAGACAGTTGATGCAAATGCGCGGTGGCAAAACTTGGAATTTCAAAAGTTTTGAGTTTTCATTTTTCAGAGAGTAATGGAACAACTCTGTAGTTGTTATGCTTAAATGAATTGGGGGAGAGTGAAAGGATATGATTAATACTCAATTACTTGTGGTCATCTAGAGAGAGTGGCAACTAGAGGGGAAAATCAGACATTAAAAAAATAATTTTACCCTTTAGCTTCAAGTTCAGTACACCAAAAACTTTGTTTTAATCAGAAATGCTAATAGATAACATACTAATTGACTTGAGTTTCACCCTTGAAATAACAATGGCAATGCTGTTAGCAACTCAAATGCACAGTACTTTATGACTTACAAAATATTTTCTTCAAAGCTTTCGGAGAAAGGTAGTATATTATTATCGCCACTTTATGGGTATGTAAACTGAGGCTCAGGGAGATTAAAAAATTTGCCCATAGCTAACTTGCTTTCTCACTTCACGTCCAATGCTGTTCTAGCATTCCATGCTGCTTCCCCCTGTCCAGGAACCTCTGTTCTAGGTTCCTAATGAATAGAGGGAATCTTCTGCACCGAAGATTCCAGATTTAGTTTCTGTGCCAACCCAAATTCCCTTTTTTCTTCAGTTGGTTTCTAGTGAACACAGGGGCTCTGCTTGCACAAATAAAGAAGAGGGAGGGAATTAGACGGTATATGCTGTGCCACCAATTCCAGTATCTTACTTGGCAGACTAGGCAAGGGTGCTGGAAGAAAGATAACAATGGAGAAGATAAGGAGCATGGGAAGCTTCACCTAAATAAGAGGATCTCACCCACACATTAGAGATTGATTTCAGATAACAATGTCCTCTTTTAAAATAAAACATTCTCTGTGATCATAAATCTCATTTATACCCCAGTCTGAATTTTTATCATAAAATCAGAACACTTTGGTGCCTCAAGAACTGGTGCTTGGATATGCATAAGAGATACAGTTTTGGAACAGGAGGACAAGCCTGGGTGGAGGAGGAGACTTTGGACAGTGGGAAGACAGTGTGAAGGAATTATTGCCAGAGACACAAGACAGGCTGACAAAGGCTGACAAAGACAAACATTACCTACTTTCAGAACCAAGATAAACTCTTAGTCAAGATCTGAACATTGATTCACCTGTTTTAATCTCTATTAGGTTGAATGTGGCAATGGGTCGCAACATAAATGCCTAACTGTGCCATGGAGAGGGGAGTTTTCTGGCATTAAAAATATGCTCCTTTGTAAGAGAAATATGTAAAAATTCCATGTGGGTTGCGTCCTAGGCAGTTTCCTCGAATGCCTGCCCTAAGTCTTGACTGCCTGCTTTATACTTTGGGGCTTTAGGGCCTGGAGGTATTTGTGATGATTTACTGCAAGGCTGACAGCTTCAGGTTCCTCCAATTCAACCCAGTTAGCCCAGTTCTATTGTCCCCAGGTCACCCTATATCTTTCCATCCAATCCCTGTCCTTCCTCTTCTGGGAGGAGGAGAACAGGAACAGGAAAAAAAAAAAGGAGGAAGAAGCAGTGTTTACATGCACCCAGAGTTCCTCCTTCCCTCTTTCCTTATCATGAATTTAATTTGGTTATTCTAGATGTACCCCTTTAGAATGTATTTCTGGGGAAGGCCTGGGGCTTAATCAGCTCCTGCACCCCTTCCTACCATTGTAAGCCCTTAGAGTTTCAAGTAGCGTATGTAAAAAAATAATGGCTTGGTCTTCTTTACAGAGAAAAGTAACATATCTTTTTAACCATTCTCTTACATAGCAATTCTCCATTAATTGACTCAGATTAATTGAACTCTGACTCCCTAAGGGCAAGGACTGTTTGGGGTTTTTTCTGTTTGTTTGTTTGTTTGTGGGTTTTTTTGCATCCCTTATGTTTTGCATTCCCAGAACTTAGCACAGTATTAGGCATGTATATGGTGCTTAATTAAACTAGAACAACCAGGAGAATTAATTGTATCAATTGATGTAAGAATTTTAATATATTTATATAATTAATATATAATTAATATATATAATTATACAAAATTATATAATATATATATTTATATAATTTTGCTATAGTTTACTATAATTTCTCCTATCTTGTGCAAATGTACTTTAGATTAAAATGATTATAAGATAGCAAAATTTTACTCTGAAATAAACATTTTCATCCTGCTATCTCTAATGTGTATGTGCAAATGCAGTGTGAACATTGACACAGCTTGATCTTTCAAGGTATTCTTAAATTTTTGGTTCTTCTTCCTTGTTAACTTGATTTTCCTTGACTGATCTTCTGTATTATACTATAGGTTTCACCATGATCACCAGACCCTTAAGCAGAAGGTAGTAACAGAAGCATTTGAATATTTAAAAAAATTTTTTTTTTGGATTAGATCTGTGATTTCACAGGATGAAGTAACTCTAATTAATGCAGTTCAGCACCCACCTGCTTGGCAACTTAGAGTCTTAGAGAGCTGCTTGAGGCATTGGAAGGTTACATGAAATCCCCAGCTTCTCATTGCCAGTTTGTGTCAGAGGTCTTCGTAAGTGAAAGCCCTTCTGAGGGCTCAGCTGGTCTTGGTCTTGACTATATGGGGTCATCGTAAAGGTATTACCTGTCTTTTCATATAGGCTTAGAGGTTCACAGATTTAGATCTGTAGGAAATTAACTCATAGATTTATAGGTAATCAAGAAGTTACATTGCCTGATGTAACTAATTAAAGTCTAAATTGCCCAGGTTTGACAAGAGAACCTAGGTCTTCCTAACTCTGGGGTTGACTCACTAGCCACTATTCCATGCTGCTCTTTAAAAATCTTTATTTTAAAATAGAAAACATATGTTTCACAAATTGAATGGCAAAGATGTTCCTGCTTTCCTAAAGTTTTCACTTGCAAATGTAGCCCCCTGAAAGCAACAACAGACAGGTTGCACAGAAAGGATATTTTGACATGTCGCTGTCCTGGACCACTCATCTAATCTGGCGAAATGGTCAAGGAAGCCCCATTTAATAACCCTCTCCCAGTTAATGAGATTGGTTTATTTTGTTGTTGTTGTTTTATTTTTCCCCAGTTATGTGTACAATTTTTAACATTCATTTTTCAAACTTTGAGTTCCAAATTCTTTCTCTTCCTCCCTTCCCACCCTCCTCACATTGAGAAGGCAAACAATTGGATATGTTATACATGTGCAGTCATGCAAAACATTTCCATAATGGTCATGTTGTGAAAACAAACAGACAAAAAAAATTGAAGAAAAATTTAAAAAGTTAAAAAAAAAGTATGTTTCAATCTGTATTCAGATACCATCAGTTCTTTCTCTAGGGATGATAGCATTTTTCATCCTAAGTCCTTCAGAGTTGTCTTTGAGTTTTACTGAGTATTTACTGAGAATACTTCACAGCTGATCAATTTACAATATTGCTGTACACAGTACATTTCACTTTGCTTCAACTTATTTAAGTCTTTCCAGATTTTTCTGAGAGCACCTTGCTTGTCATGTGTTTGTTTTCTTTTTTCTTTTTTTACTTTTTTGGAGGGGGAAAGGCAGGGCAGTTGGGGTTAAGTGACTTGCCCAAGGTCACACGGCTAGTAAGTGTTAAGTGTCTGAGGCCGGATTTGAATTCAGGTCCTCCTGAGTCCAGGGCCCGTGCTCTGTTCATTGCGCAACCTAGCCACCCCGCTCATCATTTCTTATAGCATAACAATATTCCATCACAATCACACACCACAATTTTTTGAGCCATTCCCCAATTGATGGACACCCCCTCAATTTCTAATTCTTTGCCCCCAGAAAAGAGTTGCTCTAAATATTTTTGTACATATAGGTCCTTTTCCTTTTTGTTTTTTTTCCTCTCTTTTGGGATACAGTTCTAGTAGTGTCATTGTTAGGTCAAAGGGTATGCACGGTTTTATAGCCCTTTGGCATAGTCCCTAATTGCTCTATGGAACAATTGAATCAGTTCATAACTCCACCACAGTGTATTAATGTCTCATTTTCCCCACATCCCCTCGAACATTTGTCATTTACCTTTTCTGTCCTATTAGCCAATCTAATAGGTATGAGGTAGTAACTCAGAATTGTTTTAATTTGCATTTCTTCAGTCAATAGTGAGTGTTTTCTTCATATGGCTAGTTTAATTTGATTACTCATCTGAAAACTGATCAAATCTTTTGATCATTTATCAACTGGGGAATGGCTTCTTACTTTTATAAATTTGACTCATTTCTCTATATGGTTGAGAAATGAGATCTTTATCAGAGAAACTTGCTTCAATTTTTATTTCATAGTTACTGTTAGTAACTACATTTCCATCCATCCTATTCCCTCCTCCCCTATCTATTCTATCATGAGATTGTTTTGAGGAGAAATGAAGTAACTGACGTTGCTGGCTAAAAAAAAATTGCTTTAACTTATTTTCATTCAAAAGGCAAAGTTAGTGATTACCCTAGCAAACTATAGAACCATAGGTTTAGACTTTGGAAGATAAACCACTTTGGAAGACCAACTGCTTTGGAAGTAGATGTTGGAATCCATTTCCATCTTTTTACTAGTTCTAAATGTCTAACAAGTAACATATATTCTTGGACTGCTCATGTTCAAGGTATAACCAGTCTCTTCAGATAGGATTGGAGATATATACCTTTAGAGTGAGGAGGGACATTTTAGGTCATCAAAGGATTGCATTAAAATCTAAATTGCCCAGTGAAGACAAAAAAGAATCTTCACAAGTTTTTTTGACATGGCAGTGTACAGTGACCGCCGAGTACTGTCTGCCTGGCTGTAGCAATCAATCAGTTAATCAATAAGTCTTTATTAAGTACCTGTTGTATACCAAGCTCTATACTAGGTATGGAGGAAACAACACCAAAAATATTCCCTACTCATAAGTAGTTCACTTCCTATAAGGAGAAACAATGTGTGCACAAAATATATATGAAAAAAATAAGTATATGCAGAATTAATAAAAGATGATTTGACAGCTGGAAGATGGAGAAGCCTCATGTAAGAGGTGGCTTTAGAGCTGAGCTTTGAAGGAAACTGGGGGTCCATCCTAGGAAAGGCAAGGATGGGGGAATGGGGGCAGCCTATGAAAAGGCACAGAGACAGAAGAAGAAATGACGTGTGAGGATCCTCAGCATGATCTGTTCGATAAGACTGATGAGTTTGTGAAGGGGAAATAATACATAATAGGGAGGGGAAGGAAATTAGCATTTATATAGTGCCTATGATAGGCTAATCACATAGCTGAGTGTTTTTACAAATATTACCTCATTTGATCCTCATCACAGCAACCCTGCGAGGTAGGTGCTATCATTATCATCACCATTTTCAGATGAGGAAATTAAGGTTAAGTGATTCATCCAGGGTCACACAGCTAGTGAGTGTTTGAAGCCAAATCTGAACTCGGGTCTTCTTGATTCAGTCCCAACACTCTATCTACTGTGCCACCTAGTTGTCTCTATTAAGGTTGGAAAGATAAAATCTGCATGTACTACAGAAACTAACATTTCTGTTTGGGGTCATCTTTTTGTGCAAGATATTCCTCATAACATAGGAGAGCCCAATTTTACTGATGGCGAGGCATTGTGTTGTAGTGTAAAACACACTAAACCTGGAGTCAAATAGACATGCATTTGAACCCCCAGCTCAATACCTCAGTTTCTTCATCTGTAAAATGAGAGGGTTAGACTAATGATCTCTATAATCACTTCCAGCTCTAAATTCTATGATCCCATTACACACAAAAGGCTTTAACTGATTTTGTTTGGGGATCTGAGAATCATGTTCTCAACTAGGAAGAAACCTCCAAATCTATGAGTCTAGTGCAGTGTCTAGCTCTGCTCCTTCCTATATCTGGCAATTTAAAAGGAACTAGAGAGGAACGTGATCAAATGCAGTGGAGTAACTTGATTAGGAAAGAAACAATCACTGGGTTTGTTGGTGAAAGGTTTTACTAACAAGTATATACATCACTGTACAGCACAAGGAAATGGTTGAGTATTTCTTAATCAGTTGGGAACAGCAGTATATCAGCAGTAAAGTAAAATTGCTCCATAGTCAAGAAGTATCAATTTTTCAGTTTTCCTGAGGGGAATTTCTAATGGATTGCTGCCGCCCTGTCCCTTTCTCCCCCTACCACACACACACACACACACACACACACACACACGCTCACACATACACACACACACACACATGCAGATACACACACACGCTCATACTCCTCTGTCTCTCTTCCTTCTTCCTTCTGCTATTCCCCTCTCCTGTTTTTTTTTCTTTTTTCTTAGTCCCACTTGTTCTTTTACACTTGCAAAGGATGGCCAAGATCATTAGGTATTTAGCCTTACTGGTTGAGCTTGATGTTAAAGTAGCTGACCACTCTTCTAGTATATGAATTGTTCTGAATCATGTTACATTTTGTAAATGAGTTGAAGGAAAGATCACAGCCATGAGAAATAAATCTTCTTGTTTTTATGAGGTCTTTTAGTCTTCACATTTCGCAAGGCCTCAGTATGCCACAACGCTTTTTGGGAACAAAGAGGTTGCTATAGAAGAGGCAGTGTAGCCAATGAAGTTAAATGCAATAGGCTTTTGTTTGACATGTTTGAATAAAGGAAGGCTTGTGTTCAAGCTTGAGATACCAAGGTCCACAAGGGTTTGGAAAGTAGAGGGAAGAATCCGTCCAGATCAAAGTCCCTGGAGAGATCCCTGGAGGGACCAAGATGCCGGGTGTCTGAGTGAGATAATCTTCAGGTCAGTGCAAGAGGAAGAAAGGGATCAATTATCCAGCAAGAGCAACCCTCCTGACCTGGCGCTCAGATCCTGTCAGGCTCTTATCCTTCCTCCTGGTTGGGTGAGGGAACATCTGGGTTGTTCCACAATATGGCTGCTTGGCAATATGGAAGAGGGCCAAGAGATTTATACTAAAGGGCACTTATACTAAAGTGTTTCTAGTAGCATATCTGATTAGTTTCCTACCATTAGTGCCACAGACACAGTGGTGTTAGTGAGGCAGCTAAAAGTATCCGGATATGGGTAAGAAAGTCTTGGGAAAAGGACAGGGTGGGGATCATAACATCCCCACTAGGTACCAAGAAGGGTCTAGAGCAGAGGTAACCAATTATTCTTGATCATTATGAATCTCAAGTAAGGCTCTCTCCTTCCTCCCCCAAATAGCAGTTTTCCAGACTATCACAGATAGAGTCATAACAATAATAGAGAGAAGTATTCTCCATAGGACATGACATATAAACCCTGCTCTATACAAGAGAAAAAAGAACAGGAAACATAGGCATCTCAGAATTTTTAAGAGTGTTGTCACAAGACCTGGCTTGGTGGCCCATGCTTGCTGTTGGGAAGAACGGTGTTGGTGGATCCCTTTAGTTCAGTGATTCTAAATTGCGATCAGGCTAAATTTGATCAGGGGTCTCCACTGAGACCAGCATCGATATGATGAGCACCAGCGATGGCCCATAAGGAGGGGAAATTGGAAACTGGAAGTTAAAATTTCTGTACAATCAGCGTAAGAATTGGCCTGCTGCACTTCCAGTCCTAGTGAGATAGGGAAACCCATTTTAAAAATAAATAAATAAAATGTTGGAGGAAAAAGGTAGGCTTTTTTTTTCCTTCAAAGACATTTTTTTCCTATTTATCTTTTGTTTTTATGCACTACATTTCACAATCCTTTCCTCCTCCTACTCCCAGAGAGCCATCCTTTAAAACAAAGAATAAAGAGAGACAAAAAAAACAATTCAGCAAAACCAGTAAACAGGTTACTCATGTCTGACATTATACACAGTATCCCAGACCTGTCGTTCTCTACCTGTACCAAGGCATATACCTCATTTCTCTTTGTTGGTAGGCTTTGCCATATTTTTCACAACACTGTTTCCTTTCTTATTCTTTCACTTACATCATGGTAGTCAACATGCATATTGCTTTCCTGTTTCTGCTTATGTCATTCTGTGTCAGTTCATTTGTCTTCCCATGCTTCTCTGTATTCATCATATTCATTACAGGGAAGTACTATTTCATTTTATAACTGGTTTAGCTATTCTCCAATCAGGAGGCATCTACTTATTTTTCCTACTTCTTTGCTATATGTACTACCATGATCCTAAAAATTTCTTCTGTAAATATTTGGCATATATGGGACCAAAAGGTAGATTTTTAAATGCTCTTGGACTCTAAAATCCATCTAATTTTTTGGGGGGGGAGGGGTTAATAGACCTATATTTTCATTGACATAGTGACTCCTATTGAAGAAACTTTTAATGAAGATCAGTAACTATTCTGCAGCTTATAGTCTTAGAAAGTTAACTCGGGCACTGAGTTTAGTAACTTGCCCAGGGTCACACTGCCAATATATCAGAGGCAGGACTTGAAGCCAGGCTTTCCTGACTCAGAAGCCTTCTCTCTATTCACTGTGCCATTTTGCTTTTCTGGCATCTCATATAACTTCAAACTCCTTCAACCCTTCATGGATCTGTGGTTTCATGCATGCCCAAGTTGGGCACTCCTTCCACCAACTCATCTGTCTTTAAGGGCATATGGGGTATTTAGGTAGGATTAGTACTTCTGGTATGAAGACTTGCTAAACCCTTTTCAGGGCTTTTCATCCACCTTTGGTGTCTAACTTCACTCAATTCATATTTGTGGCTCCAAGAAGCTGTAGCATGCAGAGTGGTCACACCCTAGTAAACCATTTCAGTAGACAAGCAAAACCAGGTTGAGGGGAACTGACAGGCCTCAAATCTGTTGATGAGTTAGCAGGGTGTCTATCCCAAGAAAGTGAAGATTTCCTCCAGCAGAATAGAGGAAAAGTGAACAATTTGTTCCAATGGCCATGAAGGGAGCTGAATGAAGCAGGAGCTGTGGAATGCTTAGAGCTTGGTCAGACATCAAAACTCCTAAGGTCTCACACTGCATTCCTAGCCATCACCAGTTGTCTTGACTTTTGTGTTGCCACTGGACTTTGATGACTCAGAAAGACTGAGGCTGTGGGAGATCCATCCTGTCCTACCGAAAAGTCAGAGGGGTGAGGGGGAAGACATACGAGAGAATAGATTGGGGGAGGGGGGATACACTGGAATGGCTGTTTTGGGGCGTTGGGTAGGGGAAAGATGGGGAGAAAATTTGTAACTCAAAATCTCATGGAAATGAATGATGTAAACTAAAATAAAAGAAAACATTTAATTAAAAAAAAAGAAAAAAAGAAAGACTGAGGCTGACAACTCTGCACAACTCTGCCTCGCTTAAATCCAATTCATGCACAAGTCAAGACATCACCTGTAATGTCACTGGTCTTCTTCAAAAAATGAAGAATGAACAACAAGGAGTTAGTCTTTAAGAGTTGTTATGGCCATAATCCAAAAGTGATCACCTGATGGCCAAGTGATGAGCTTTCTTACATAGAAAAGCCATCAATTGGTTCTTTCCAGCCTGTGTCCTTAGTCACAGAAAGCAGACCTATTCTCATCTCCAGATTCTACAACTTAAAAATAAGTTCTTACAGGTTCTTATCCCTCTCTTACCAATGGTGAAACTTAACTCTGTGAAATGTTGAAATATTCTACCTAATATATAACAGCTGCTACCTTGGGCAGTCTGTTCCATTATTATGTAGTTTTGCTTACTAGAACTGCCTGGTTTACTACTGTAAGTGCTCAATAAATGCTTTTTCCTCCCATTCATTTCTCTAACCTACTTATCAGATTATTGAGACACAGTTTATCCCTGGTCTGTTTTCCAAGTTTTTCTACCTTGGTTGAATCTCATTTAGTTTGGAGAACACTGACATAGCCTTTGAGACTCCAGGGTGAAGCCCACACCCCAGTGTGGCATTTCAGTAATGGGGAATGGCTTCACAATAATGCTCCTTCAATATAAGGCAGGCACTTCAAAGTTGCCCTCATTCAATCAGAATCTATTTGATATTAACATCATACCTAGCAAGAGATGACTCTCCAACACCTTAAGAAGTTTGGGAAAATATTATGTCCACTGGATATGTTAGTGTTAAATGTAAATACAGAGAAAAACATGGTACACAGTTGGTAGGAACAGAGAGTGAAGCAATGAGAACAAGACACGAAGGAGAGTTACAATCATAGGCATTGTTTTCCTTTCAATGCTGCATCTCACTTCTGGGGCGGTTGGGCTTGTAGGACACAGATTTTGTGGGGGTGTGATGAAAAAAGCTTTTCATCCTCCCTGAATAATTAAATCAAAAAGAAGACTGCCCTGGAATTGTCCAAGGGAATTTGTTTATGTTAGGAAAAAAAAAAGAAATAGCCATATAGAAGGAGGAGAATGTTCCTAAATCCAGCTTTAGAGATTTGGAAAGCCATCTCTAATTACTTATTAATTGTGTGAACTTAGAGAAGTCATTTAATTTCCTTGGGCCTGAGTTTCCTCTTCATTAAAATGGGGATGGGTGTAAAACTGGATGGCTTCTGGGTCCCTGCCAACTCTGGATTTATGATACTATGGTATAACCTTGGGCAGTGCCTTCTGGAAGAGGACAAGAGTCTGTAGAAACCTCTTTAGAGTTGTGTAGACCGGGAATGAGAATTGGTCTTTTCTCTCTAAGTGGCACAGGATGGTGAACAGCTTTGCCTATTATTTCCCAAAATTCAAAATGTTAAGAACTTCCCCAGATAACATATGTAGGACCTCTTTTTCAAGAATAAAAAAATCATCTCCAGTAGTAAAATGTTTATAAATAATGGTTCTTGGTAAATGAAATATCACAAGTCTCCTCTGATTGGCAAGTTACTTAACTACCCCAGAAATGAAAGTACTGTAAATATGACTCAAATAAACAGACTCTAATAATTTGTATTAGCTGATAACTAATATAAACAGACCAACAATAGATCTCTATTTGGTAATCTACACATAATTCAAATTTCTAAACAGGGTAAGTCATAAGAGCGATAAAATTTTAAAAAAAAATTTTTAAAGATGTTTACATAGTACAGATTTAAATAAATTATATTAATTTTTTAAAAAATAAAATGGTTTCAAAATCTCTGCATATACTTTTGGAATAAATAAAAATTATTCTGAGATCACAGCAAGCCATATATGCTATGTTCAATTCATTTTTACAGAACTAAAGAATTTTAGAATTGAAAGGGACCTTGCATCTTCAAGATCATGTAAATCCAGAATCTTTCATTCAATTCAGGAATTCCATGTACAAAATCTCTCATAGATGGTTGCCCAGTCACTATTTGAACACTTAATGTGTCCTTTACACAGTTGGTATCCAATAAATATTCTATGAATGGAATTCCAATGAAAGGAACTCACTGACTTTCTAATATATATTAATAAATAGTGCAGTAAGATTTGCAAATCACTTTATAGAAATTATTTCATTTGAGTTTCACAGTCCTGCAAGATAGGAACCATGTTGTCCCTTCTTTAAGGATAAGGCAAACTGAGCTGAGGGAAGTTTAGTGATTTGTTCGTAGTCTTACGGCTTAATAAATAAACATCAGAGGCAAGATTCAAACCCAGACCATTCTGACTCCACATCCAGTGCTCTATTCACAACTACCACCCTAGGTGGTGGTGTTATTTTGTCCTTTATTTTCAAAGAGGACCAGTGACATCATGGGGCATATATTGACTTCCTCATGAATTTAAATTTAAGTGAGACAGAGTTGCACAAAGTTGTCAGCCTCACTCTCTCTTCCTGACACACTGAAGTTCAGTGGCAAGACAAAAGTCAGGATGACTGATGATAGCCCGGGATGCAGTGGATGACCTTGGCATTTCAGTGTCTATCATGGTTATAGGAACAAATTTAGGGAGCGTATTCCATTATTGGATAGTTCTGCTTATTAGAAATGTTGGTATACAGTAAGTACTTAATAAATGACTTTTCATTCATTAGAAAATCCGTCATTTTAAACTATTATTCTTCCCCCAGAAACTTCCCCTCTTCCCAATTTCCCTATTGTTCTGGAGGGTACCACCATCCTCCCCTTCACCTCAGTGTCATCCTTGGCTCTTCACTTTCTCTCACCCCCCAATATCCAGTCACTTGTGAAGTCTTGTCATCTCTTCCTTTGTAAAATCTCTTGTATATACTCCTTTCTTTCCTCTGACACTGACACTACCCTGGTATAGAGTCTCACCAGCTTACACTTGGACTATTACAATAACTTTGCCAGTTAGTCTGCCCGTCTCCAATCTCTCCCCACTCCATTTCATTCTCTATTAAGCTGACAAATTAATCTTTCTAAAGCACAAGTTTCACCATATTACCTCCCATTCGGTAAACTTCCATGGTTCCCTTTTAACTCCACTATATATTAAATAATAAATATAAAATCCTGTTTGACCTTCCAAGCCCTTAATGACCTCCTCCTTCCTAAATGTCCAATCTGCTTATATCTTACTCCTCTCCATATACTCTGCAGTCAAGTGGCAATGACCTCCTTGCTGATACTTGCACACAACACTGCATCTCCAGACTCAGCATTTTCACAGGCTCTTCCGCCATGCCTGGAACACTGTTCCTCATCTCTGCCTCCTGGCTTCCCTGAAGTCTCAGCTAAATTCCCACTTTCTGCAAGAAGTCTTTCCCAGTCCCTGTGAGATTACCTCCCAATTTAACCCGTATAGATCTTATTTGGACATAGGTGTTTGCATGTTGTCTCCCCATTAGACTGTGATCTCCTTGAGAGTAGGGACTGTTTTTCTCCCCCTCTTTTTATCTCCACACTTAGCACAGTGCTTGGCACAGAATAATCTCTTTATAATGCCAGCTGACTTGAATTCATTACATTGAACTAAAATCTTTCTTCCTAAATTTCCATTTTTTGATCCTGATTTGGTCCTTTGGAACCTCACATTATAAATCTACTCCCTCTTCCCCTAATAGTTCTTTGACTATATGAAGAAAGCTATTAACTGTTATGCTTCCATTAAATCAAGGAGATGTGTGTAGTGGAAAGGCTTTGGATTTGGAGTTAGAAGGCCTGGGGTTGAATGTCGGCTTGGCTACTTATTTACTATATGCATGGTCTAGGTGAGTGACTTTTCTCTCTGGGCCTCAGTTTCTAGTTTTTCCGGTCTCTGCAAAATGAGAGGTTGCATTAGATGAATTCTAAGGTCCTTTGTGGCTCTGACCCCTCTTGTCTCTGTGATATGTTTTCCAAACTACTTGCCATCCTGCTCACTTTTCTTTGGATGTTTTCTATTTTGTCAGGGCCCTGCTAATATGATATGTCATATAAGAAATAGATGTAATCATCCAGGTCAGGGTGTAGTGGGACTATTGCTTCCTTTGATCTGGACAGTATGCTTTTATTACCAGCCTGAGGTTATTTCCAATCTGAGATTACATTAGCTTTTTTTTTTTTAAGACCCATGCAATAGGGAGATTATTTTGGTAGTTGTGTGAAAGATGAATGACAAGGGGCAAGGAGGCCAGTTGGATTTCATCTTGTGCATTTTGGCCCTTTGTTGCAACCTATTGAAATCTTACATGAGTATGTCTTCATGGGAATAAAAAAAAAGATATTAGATAGACTAGGGCCAAAGATGGAACCTTGAGGGATGTGACTAGCCATGCCCCTCCAGACTGGCATTGCTTCATCCGGATACTGATTTGAGATTTCATTAGTATTGGGAAATCCCTTTTTAGAAACTCCTTCCACTCATGAAGGTCAGGAACCATTCTGGAACAAAGTTTCAAAGTTGTTTAGGGGCACTACCAAAAATGAGAAGTAATACTTGAATGTACCTCTTCTTCATTCAAGACTGGTTCTTTCACTGTCTCGGATGTTGCTCCATTAATCAGTTCAATGCAACAACTCAACAAACCTTTATTAAGTACTTGTTAACAACAATAATGACAATGACTCACACTCATAGAGAACTAAAGGTTAACAAAGGACTTCGCTCACAACAACCCTGTGAGAAAGGCATTGCAAGTATGTTGTTATCATCAACAAATGATGAAACAGAGACAACAGAGAAGTTGTGACTAGCACAAGGTCACACAGCTAGTAAGCAGGAGAACTAGGATACAGACTCAGGTTTCCTGACTCCGTGCGCAGGGGTTCTTTCCACAACTTCTGCTGCACGATTGGGTGTGAAAGCAAAAGCTTGGTCAGATATAGAAATTTAGATAAGACATAGTTCTTAGCCCCATAGAGCTTACAATCTATTGAGGCATATCACACACACCCACACCCACACCCACACCCACACACACCCACACACACACACACACACAAACTACTGTGGCACAATGACAGTACAAAATAATTAAGGGTGGTACATCAAGTGTGTTTGGCTGTGTTTCATCTGAGAAAGGAAAAGTCATACTCAGTTGGGGAGGGGGAGCTACAAAGGAGAGCTTTCTGGAGGTGGCATTTCATTTGGAGGCCAGAGGATGAGAAGGAATTAAACAAAGAGAGGAGACAGCATTCCAGCATGAGTGAAAGCATAGGGGCAAGAAGGGGCATGATATGTATGGGGAAACAAACATTCCTACTTGGCTGGAGCATGGTGTACCTGGAGAAGCATGAGGTAAGAGTGGAAAGGTCAGGTAGCATTAGATTGTCTCAAGGGCCAGGCAAACGGATCTGAACTGGACCTGAAGGGCAAGAGGGAGCTAGTGAAGGGTCTTGAGTATTGAACAGCAAAGCCTAGCTCAACATTCTTTAGGGATGATTGATTTGATTGTTCTTCCAGCTGTGAATTCATCTAACTAGATTGTCATCCAAATCCTGGAGTACAATGTGGAAGAAAGTAGGAATCATTCATCCTACAGCAAAAATCCAGCCATTTTATTAAGCGCCTATTATAGTAGTGATGATGGTAATTGGCATCATTGAGATAGGGCTTTAAGGTCTGCAAAATGCTTTACATACATCATCTCATTTGATTCTCATAACAATCCTATGAGATTAAGCTCATGGGTATAATTATACCCATTCTATAGATGAGAAAGTTGATGCTCTGAGAAGAGGCAGTGTGATACAGTGGAGTGGAAAGTGAGCTGGATTTGCTGTTAGAGGACTTGGATTGGAGATACAACATTGATACTCACTTCTTATGTGATCCTGGCCAACCTGTTTGTCTCAGACTCTTAGCTTTCTCATAAGAAAAACAAGGTTGGAGGGGTAGTGATGGTAGAATAGATAGATGGTCTAAATTTTATGATCCTATGTTCCCATGTTAGTTATTGTCAGTGAAAAGATTCAAACCTAGCTCTCTTCTGATTTCAAGTTCAGCACATTCTCCATTAGAATAAAGCACTGTCTCTCCAAGCACCAAACTGCACCACGGAGATGCAAGATAAATAATTCACAGTCTAGCAGAGAAGAAAAAGATGCACATGAGTAACCTTTCTCTGCTGTGGTTCAAGAGAAATCTCTCTGGATGGACCCACGTTCAAATCCTGAATCCGCCACTTGCTACCAGTGGGACCTCAGACAAATAATTTCTCTTCTGTGGGCTTCAAATTCCTCATTTGTAACATGGGGTGGTTTGACTAAGTGACATCCAAGCAAAAAGTCTGTGATCCTATGAAATAACCACAACTTAAATACGATAAGAAATTTTAAAATATTGTTAATATGGGGCATCAGGGTCAACCCAAATGGATAGAAAGAAGTAATCAAAGACATGGACATACTGTAATACTGAAGTTATAATGTCACAGAGTTGGAAGTGACCTTACAAACTGATCATAGCACATTTCAAGATGAAGAGTAAGTAATTTGAGAAATACTGATGTTTTAAAGAAAGTCACGCCAGTGCAAATCATTGGCAGTCGTTTAAAAACTTGGATTTTTAAGAGATGACTGAAGCAAAAATAGGCTTTCAAAAACAAGAATTACTCTGCAGCTGTGTATAGATTTATTCACTTTACATGGAGATGACTAATTGAATAGGTCGGGAACGTCATCCTTTTTTTTTTTCACCCCTCCTCATTTTGTGAATTATCAAGAAGAGGGTGAAAATAGCTGGCTGGCTGCTAAAACTAGTGTTTTCAGTTGCTTGTTTTAGGCCTGCTGAAAGTCTGTCTAATTTTTTTTGTAAAGAATGCATTTCCTATTTATAATTAATTGACTGCTCAGTGGTGTAGTGGATAGAAGGCTGGATATGGAGTCAGGAAAACTTGAATTCAAATTCAGCTCATGGGCTTGTATGATCTCAGGGAAGTCATTTAACCTCTGTCTCTCTCCATATTCCCATCTATAAAATGGTAGTGATAATAGCTTATACCTCTCAGGGTTGTTGAGAGGAGAAAATGAGATATTTGTAAAATGTCTTGCAAATCTTAAAGTGCTATACAAAAGCTAGCTGTTACAATTCAAAGTTTAAAATATTTTTAAAAACACATTTTCATTAAAAGAACTTAGGTGTGGTGTGGCTGAAGCAAAGATCCATAATATTTGAAAGTATCCATCTGTCTTAGGCAAATAAAAACACTTAAATGGTGACAGAGGATGACAAAATCATGGCAAAATCATGGCATAATGGCATGAATATCATGGCAAAAATATTCTCCAACTCTTCAGATTTCATTTGTTGAGTCAGAGAAAATTTGCCTTAGTGATTTTGCAAACATTTCCCCAGTCACTTTTGGCAATGAAATAACTGAATCATCCTTAAGTTTCATGACATAGCCACAAAAATGTGAGTTATATCAGTGTTTCAAAACAAAGAATTGTGTGGCTTCTAAAAAGTTAACCCAAAACAGCAGCATTATTTCAGTTCCACAGCGCTTTAAGTCTTATGGAGCCCTTTCCTTATGACATCCCCGTGAGGTAAGTAGGATTTTCTTCATTTGACAAATGAGGAAACTGAGGATCGGGCTGATTAAAGTAACTTTCTAAGGTCATGGAACTAGTCAGAGGCAAAGTTGGGATTTGAACCTAAATCTGCTGTCCAAGTTGAGTGTTCTTTCTATTATACCAAATTTCCTATAAACAGCCTGTTTTTTAAAGAAATCATCTAACTATCAAAGTGTCTTTCCAATACAATGACCTCACCCTCTCCTGTTTGTCTTTTGCTAATACTTCTTTATAATAAGGTTTTCTTTTGGGGGTCACCTCTCAAATACTAAGAGCCAGAAACAGATAATACTTGGTCAGACTCTACCACTTACTAACCCCTGAGGGGAATTCTAAAGTAAACAGTGCCTGTTTAAAGAAAAAATGTATTCTTGTTGATATCTTGTTTTTACATCAATTCTATTTCCCAATTTCCTCCCCAATATTGTCCTCCCCTTCCCCTGTGTTCTTTTGATACCTACTAAACTAACATGGTAATAACTGTTGTTACTACAACCCCATAGACTTCCATCATCCCTGCCTCAGAACCAGTATGTCAGCTTAGTACTTAAGATGTGCAGATTTTGGTCACATTTCTCTTTTATGTTCCAGAGTTCTCAGGTGAGTTGGCACAGTTGGGTCTTGAAATTGGAAGTCCAGAGGAATGAAGGGCCTACCATAAGAGCAAATGAGATATGAGCAATCACTGCAGCATGCTTGGGCACATGTCTAAACAGATAAAGCCTCTGCCCTCCTACCTCTGCATTGGTTTGATTTGGATCTGAGAAGGGCAGGTCTGGACCTGGAGGATCCTAAATGTTCTGAACCAAATTTAGGCAGCCCAGAGTAGTCAAGTCTACTTGTGGATGAAGTCAGGTCCAGAAGCATGAAGCCAAAAAAGGATGGGAGAAGGCAAGTTGGTTACAGTGTTGATCAGGGCTTTGGCCTGCCCCAGGAAGAGTTCAGGGACACCTCAGAGAGGACTTGAGCATACTGGAAAGTAATGGCCCTTATGGCCTACCTTCAGGGAAGCCAGAATCATAGCAGTCAGAAGGATGAGGGACAAACACACAAACACAAGGTAACGTTTAGCTTTGGGTATCCATAGCACCACCCTCAGCAAGTCAGTGCTACTCAATTCAGCTCAATAAATAAGCACTTTCTGTGCACAAACAGAATGAGGTACTAAATACGGAGAGACAGGAGAAAAAAATGACATAGTCCCTGTCCTCAAAGTGCTTACAGTCTACTCAGAGGTGTCTTGTTGTATACAAATAAGCATAATACAAGACCGGGCATAAAAGATGCAAGGAGAGATCCAGATAAAGTGCTCCAGAAAAAAATTTAAAAGGGAAGAACATCTGGGCAGGTCAGGCCATCTTTTTGAGCCCACTTTCTCATCTTAAAATGAGGGAGTTAAGATTGCATGACCTCTGTGATCCCCTCTTTTTCCTTAGGTTCTAGAAGTACAGAGAAAGGGATGTAGATGAAAGTCCAGCCTGTAAGATGGAGAATTAAGCAGTAAGTCATGGGCAAAGTAAGCTTGGGGAGGAAGGGAGAGAGCTGGACCGAGTAGAATTTTGCTTAAATGCTCCAAAGTAAATTGGTTTGTGTTGGGTTGTCGGGGCAGATATAATGCTAAGGAAAACTTTATGGAGGAGGTAGCAGCATCTTACTGAAGCCTTGAAAGAAGAGGGTTAAGACAAGATATGAAGAACAGCATATTCCAAACATGGGAATAGGCTTCCCAAGTGAGAAGAGCGCCAAAGGAGAATGCAGAGAGAAGAAGACCTAGGACGGGTCCTTGCTGGGTAGGCAGGGACACAGACAATTAGAGGATGAGAAAAATGATGAACTTGGGAAGAAGCAATTAGATAAGTGGGAAGAGAACCAGGATAAAAGGAGATGGTGGCCTAAAATATTGAATATTGTAGAGAGATCAGAAGAGGATGCTGCATTTAGCAATGAAGAGGTCACCCATGACCTTTGAGTAGTTTTGGTGGAGTGGTGGTGGCTTGGACCCAGACTATAAGGGAATATTGACAAGACAGAAATCTTCAAGTTGTGTGTGTGTGTGTGTGTGTGCACGTGTGTGTACATACATAGATTCGTATGTATTAGGTTTTCTATAAGAAATCATATAGCTGTCACAATCAGAGCAGCGAGCTCAGAGAATCACTCCATTGTATTCTAGTGCCTTGTATTTTCTTTGTCAGATACTTTGAATAAAAGGAGCATTGAAGAACAATTAGATGGCCAGCTGAGGGAAAGAAAACTAGAGATTTCCTGTCTTTTAAAAAGCCAATGGAACAGCTAGGTGGCGCAGTGAATAGAGTACCAGATCTAGAGTCAGGAGGACCTGAGTTCAAATCTAGTCTTAGACACGTGACATATGCTACTAGCTGTGTGACCTTGGGCAAGTCACTTAATCCCAATTGCCTTCCCTTCCCCCCTCCAAAAAAAATTTTTTTAAAAAAAGCTAATGAACCATTATTATTTTGCCTACAGTAGGAAAAAACGATACTAAAGTGCTTAACAAATGTGATCCTCACAACAGCCCTAGGAAGTAGGTGCTATTATGATCCCCATTTTACAGAAAAGTTTCTGAAACTAAGGGCCTAGAAAAGCTAAGTGATTTGTCCAGGGTCACACAGGCTAGATGTGAACTAAGGCCTATTGCAGGTTGG
Source organism: Pseudochirops cupreus (assembly GCA_028627135.1). Taxonomy (NCBI): domain Eukaryota; kingdom Metazoa; phylum Chordata; class Mammalia; order Diprotodontia; family Pseudocheiridae; genus Pseudochirops; species Pseudochirops cupreus. The sequence continues at coordinate 384,849,708 of CM053582.1, read as the reverse complement.
GCACTCTGTCCACTGAACCACCTAGCTGCCTCTAAACTTTAAATGCTTTAAACCTTAAATCACTCTAGGACTCAGGATTTGGCCCATGGCAAAAATGATGAATTAGACATTTGATTTTGGCCCCATTTCCCCCACTTTGATCATGCCTTCAATTCCCAGTGATCTCATACTCCCCTGAGTCTTTTCTGTTAGGAGAAAAGCAGACCTAACAAATGAATTCACACTAAAGTGTTAGTGACTTGATACTTTACTTCTCTGAGGGTTAATTACATTTTAGAAGAGGTTTGGAGAGATCAATATTTACAAAGAGATGATACTTCTTTATTGGCAGAATTTTCCTGTCCCCTAGCAAACTGAAGGAGGTTATTTTTGGATAGAGGGTTCTTCCCTGAGCACCTTCAAATGCAGGCAATCACTTATGCTCTCCATAACAGGAGTTGTAAAAAGCATTTATTACGGAAGCTTGGATGACCAGAAACTTATTCATTAGACTGTGGACTCCCAGAGGACAGAGACCAGCTCTTATCCAAACATTGCTTATTTATCCTCTAGTACTGAGCACAGTATTCTATACAATGTAGATAGGGTCCAAGCAGACATGCAGAAAGATTGCTTTATTTCCTCGAGTAACCAAAAGCCGTCTGCTCTGTTAATGTTAATAGATTTTTTTTTTGAAAAGTGCTAAACAACTAGTGTAGTGATCACTGATATATATACACCACCTTTTACACAAGAACATCTACTTCTTTACAGATAGGTATACCCACCTACAAATCATTGGAAGGTAGATCTGATTCCAAGTTCAGCTTTCTATTGATTCCACTACCACGTTATCTCTCGGTAGGTTCCCAGAGATGGGCCATATCACATACAGCAAAGAATAGGGATAACCCAGGATTAAATCAGGCCTGAAAACTCAAAACAAACTGATGTGCTTTGGAATGTTTAACAAAATGTACACTAGAGTGTAGCTCTCCTTTTCTCCTGCATGCACACTGCCTATTACTCAGTACTGGATTTCTACAGATGGACCGAAAGACCATGGCCAAGCTCCACTTAAAACTATTAGGGCAATCATCTCTGACTTACAATAAATAAACCATTCCCTGCCCCGGGTGAACTAGTTCAGCTGGCCTTTCAAAGAAACAACTCCTCCCACCCCCTTTTTTAAAAGTAAAAATCATTTCAGGTACCTTCTAATGGACAATTTTGTTTGTTTCATTCACACTCTTGATATGATGGTTTTTAGTGACACTAGGTAAGGTATTTTAATCATGTCATTTCCCTAATTAGGTCTTAACCAGAATCATAGAATACTTTATAGCCACAGTTGCCCTAGCTGAAATTACCTCCTGTGCTTATCTTTGGGTTAATGTAAACCCATGCCATATATAAGGTAGAAAAGAGATGAAAGCAAATTAGCCTGTCCTGGGTTCAGGTTCACTTTTGTGACCATATCATTGACTGATGTCAGTGGGGGTTAAGTGACTTGCCCAAAGTCACACAGTTGCACTAACTAGAGGTAAGATGGAAACCTAGATTCCTCTGTTGTTTTCCCTACTGCACTGATTTCTGTGAACCTTATCTGATGCCTCTGTATCTGGATCTAAGGCTTGGTTACTACCTTTCACCTTGCTGATGTCTATTTCTCACTTTCAGGTTGGTTCCAATCACAGATAATCACTACCTCCTTAGGCAGTCTTGGCCTCTTGGCCTCTAAATAAATATTTAGCTTATTGTTGCCATCTAGCTCAGATGGAATGTTAACAATCTCCTGGGGGTCATGATCTTGATACCTATTTGGCTTTCTCCCAGTCCTGGTCCCTCCCTGACCATGCCTTGTTGAAGTGATCCTATGCTCTTAAACATGACTCATCTTACTTGTCTAGGAGAGGTGTGTCTACATTCAAATATAACAAAGCTTACTCATATAATGACTTATGGTTTGCAAAGTGCTTTAAATACATTATCTCATTTGATTCTCAGAACAACTTTCCGAGGACTGTGTTATTATGTTCCTCCCTTAACAGATAAAGAAACTGAGGCTGACAGCAGATAAGTCACCTGCCCAGGATCAAACCTGATAAACAAGTATCTGAATCATTATTTGAAGTTGAATCTGACGCCAAGTTCAGCTTTCTGTTGAATATACCTCTATGTTGCCTCAGTCGGTTCCCAGAGATGGGCCATATCAAATAAAGCAAATATGAGGGATAACCTGGGACTAAATGAGAATCCAAACAAAAGGATTCACTTTAGAATATTTAACAAAATGTACACTAGCATCCGGCTTTCCTTTTCTCCCTCAAGCACACTTTGCTTATAACTCATTACTGAATTTGTCTGATTTGTTGTTGGGCCTATTACATAAAAATGACTTCTCGATACTCATAGATTTCCAAGGAATAGTCACAGAAAGTTTTAAACTCATAGTAAACACTGGCATATTTAGCATTTACACTATATTTCTGAGCTGCAGTATTTCCACCAGCTAATTAGAGAAAGTTCTGCCTTTTTAGAGGGGACCGTGCCTAACAAAACATCCTCTACAGTACTCTCCATCTTAGTCGGTGTCATCTTGCCAAAAAAACCTGATTAATTGGAAGAGCAACCAACCAGCCACACATCTGAGAAACTTCCAAGCGCCCACAATTGTACAAGCTTGGTATTTTGAGTTATACAAAGGAAATGTATGACATAGTCCTTGCCTTCAAGAACCTTACAGTCTAATTGGAGATGCCAAATGGATGAATAGGAAACAATTATAGCAACTTTTTGGCATTAAATCTATGTACAAATAAAAGATACAAGAAGGAAGAGATCTACAGGGGCCAGTTAAGTTGGTCAAGAAAGTCTTTATGGAGATAGCTGGACTTAATCAGGCCCTAAAGATGGGTTGGATTTCTCTAATTGAACAGGATGAGGGAGCACATTCCCCTAAAGCAGCGGTTCTCAACCTGTGGGTCATGACCCCTTTGGGGGTCGAATGACCCTTTCACAGGAGTCACAGGGATTGCCTAAGACCATCAGAAAACACATATTTCCGATGGTCTTAGGAACTGAGACGCCGCTCCTCTATCTGTCTCCAGGCGGGTCTACCCACATGCAGATACGCCCATATACCAGTATTAAAGGGTTGCGGCATTAGGAAGGTTGAGAACCACTGCCCTAAAGAGAAGCAGTGACCACAGTTCCAGTATCTTTTCTTGCCACAACTATTGTAATTTGCCTATAGTAGGAAAAAAAAGAGACACTCAAGTGCTTGACAAATATTTTCTGAGTTGAGCTTCACAACCACCCTAGGAGGTAGATGCTATTATGATCCCCATTTTACAGAAGAGCTTCTGAAACTAAGGGACTAGAAAAGATAAGTGATTTGTCCAGGGTCACACAGACTAGATGTGAACTAAAATCTATCTAGACCGCAGTCTGGGCACTCTGTCCAGCTCTAAACTTTAAATGCTTTAAACCTTAAATCCCTCTAGGACTATTGCCTCCAGGCTATTTCTTCTCCAGCATCATTCCTCATGTCATCCCAAGTAATGACCACATTACTCCTGCTCCAAGAATCTTCATTTTGTTCTCACTGGCTACAATTATCTATTATTTGCTTCCAATTTAACTCTGTAGACTACTCCTTTCACATGCTCTAAATCCCAGTCAAAATGAACTATTCATCATTCCTGGAATGGATTTTCCCCCATTTTCTACATCAGTTGAAGGCTCTCTTCCCCCTCCTAAAGAGTAATGCCTCTCCCATGAAACCTCTATTACCAATATACCCCTGGATGAAAGTGGTTTCTCTTCCCTCCCAATTTCTCTTAGCCTGTTTCTAGGAAGTCCTTCTCTGGTGTACATACCACACTTTTCCAAGTGATTTGCACACAAGTGATTTCTCCCCTACTGTCCCTACTGTCCCCTACTAAGTACCTTGACGGCAGAATCTAGGATATATCCATTATTGTATTCCCTGTAATTAGTAATAATAATAATGGTTAACATTTACATTGTACATTGTTTGCAAAGCGCTTTATATATTATCTCATTTGATCCTCACAACTGTCTTGTGAGGCGGGGGTATTATTATCCCCACTTTACAGATGAAGAAAAAAGAGGCTGAGAGGTCAAGTGATTTTTCTGGGGTCATGCGGTGAGTCAGTATTAGAGGTAGAATTAGGTTCTCAAAAAATGTTGAACTGAATGGTGTATGTAGAGAACCATACAGGGGAATCTGGGTAGAGAAGAGAATACATAGAAGAAAGTAAATATAATTGAATTGGTAGGATGGGGCCAGATAACAGAAAATTTTGAAAGCGGGTAATAGGAAATCATTATGTTTTTTAACAGGAGAATTATACAATGAAAGCGGCATTTGGTGTTGGTATTTTGAATTTGGTTCCATAAATACTGAAAAAACAAAACCCAAATCCTTACCCAAGTGCCACTGGGCCAAGAGCTTGGAATACAGTGATGACCTTCCTCAAGGAGGGGATCTAATAGGAGGAAAGAAAAATTTATTTTTTTTTCAAATGTACACAATCATAATATAAAATAGAAAAAAGTAGAGATATCCAAAGTGCTATAAGAAATTAGGGAAGATTAGCTGAGGTTGCGGGTGGGGTGGGAGGGAAATTGGTTTCATTCACCCTTCAGGATCCCCGAATTGAGCCTTGCTTAAAAAAGGAAACTCTACTACAATAGGCAGAGGTGGGGTCAGAAGGAGAGGTTGGATGGATGGGGAGAGACACAGGAGGCAAGACCAGCTTAGAAGAAAAAATACTCCCTCATAATGAGTGCTATCCTAAAGTAGAGGAGGCTTCCTTGGGAAGAACTGTATTCTCTTTCATTGAAGATTTCCAAGCAGGGGCAGGGGCAGGGGCAGGGGCAGGAGAACCACTTGCCAGCTAAGTTGTAAAGGGAAATTCTTCATCAGATATAATTGAACTAGATAGTCTAAGATCTCTTCCAACTTTGAGATTGTAGATTTGTGATGAGTGCTTATCTTACAGGTAAACTGCTGCTTTCTATCAGTAGGCCAAGACCACATGGCTATAATCTGTCAAGGAGGTGGAACTCAGACCCCTAGCAGGTATTCCTTGAGGGGCAAGCTAGGTGGCACAGGTGATAGAGTGCTGGGCTTGAAGTCAAGAAGATCTAAATTCAAATGTAACTTCAAGTATTAACTATGGAACCTTGGCCAACTCAGTTAACTTCAGCTTATCCTAATCAAGGTAAAATGGAGACGATAATAGCAGGGTGCGTGTGAGGATTTAAATGAGATAATAGTTATAAAATGCTTAGTAGTAGGTGGTACATAAATGATTACTGCCCCATCCCATCACCTCCCTATTCCAAGTCCAATTTCATTACACCACACCGCTGCTCCTGTCAATGTTATTTAGTGACTGAGTTTGGGAGCCCGAATCTCTGCTCTGCTTTTAGCTAGTGCAATTTTTCTTTGGTTGGATTTAGAAATCCTTTTAATCTGGGCTTCCAAACTCAAATCTTGAGACAATGATCTATTTTTTCATCAGTAGTCTTGATCAGCTGTAAAGCCTCCCTCAGCTCTTACATTCTACTTTGATTTTAAAAAGCACAGTCCCCTCCCTGACCCAACTTTAGTTGTAAAGTGCTTCTCCTCAGTGGAATAAAAAATATGGTAGCCATTGTACTGGTGCTACATTTTAAACCTCCTGTCTCATTACTCTTGCATCAATCTAATGAACTACCTAAATTTAGGTTGAACTTTTAAAGACACTGCTAAGTGAGGAAATTTGGAAAAATAACCATGTTGTGGTCGATGACCTAAAGTTTCTAAATTTTTTATGAGTAAAGTTATTCTCTCTAATTTTCTGAAAATGATCTCTGCTTAGTTTTTAATGTAGGGAGTATACCCTTTTTAGCACTCATAGCTGGATTGTACTTTTTGGCTCTGAACATTTTGGTACCTAAAGTGGGTCTTGGTTTAGAAATATGCCATAGTCACAAATATTAAAGATGGAATGGGGTTGTCTGATCTAACTCCCTCATGTTACAGATTAATTTAGGCTCAGAGAGGCACAGTCATCTGCTCAAGGACATAGTTAGTAATTAGGACCCTGGAGATTTCAACTATACCAGACTGCTTTCACCCACAAGCCTTCTAGGATGGCCTCCTTAGTGTTGCCAGATCTTCATCAGATGAAGTGAGGGGTCATGGTATGAAAATGTGCTTCCATGGCCTGCTTGTGGGTGGATCTGGAGGTGCCAAGGTAGGAAGTTGGGCAAAGTAGAAACTGAGACCTGCCGGGCTTTAGCTCTAATTCCAGCCAATCTTCTCACAACGCCTTACCCCCAGGTCTGCTTTCCTATGGTACTGCTGTTGTAAGTTTAGCAGGAGGGATTCACAGAATATAGAAACCTCAGGGTTTTAAAATAATGATAATATCCCTTTATATTTGTATAGTACTTTTTATTCAAAACACTTGGGTTTCTGGCCCTTTGTTACACTAGACAAATGGTCACCTAACTTTTTTGATTCTGCTCCCCTAATGTGTATATTCACTTATTTATAAATTAGGTTCACGTATCATGTGCCATATTGTATATTATGAAGCTTGCATGAAAATAGAAATTTAAAAAGGATGAGATAGACAAATTCTCTTTGATCCTAGGGTTAAAGCCACTGGGGTGTACTGAGTAGGAAAGTAACACAGTCTAACCTATTCTTCAGGAAAGTAACTTTGGCAAATGTGTAAAAGATGGACTGGAGAAGAGAGAGACTAGAGACAAGGAATGCAATTAGGAGAATATTACCATAACTGAGGTGAGAGGCAATGAGGGTCTCAATTTAGGGGGCTGCACTGTGAGTAATGAGAAGGGATTGACTGCAAGAGATGTGATGGAGGAATGAATGGCAAGATTTGGTAACTGAATGGTAAAATTATGGTGATGGAGGATGGCACGGGTAATTTGTCTGAGTAGCTATCGCAGGTGCCTATATCAGTGTAAAACCTCCCTGAGGAGCCCATATCTGGGGTGGGTCCCAGGAAGTCATCAATGATGGTGAGTGGGACAGGCAAATACTGAAAGGGATAGGTTACTTGGCGGTGCATAAGGGTATAATGCCACCCATCTTGCCACCCTCTGATTGGCTGGTCACATGCCCCCTTTGGGTCAAGCCCCCACTTTGGATACCACTTAACTAGACAATGCCTTCTCAAGCTAACACCATTATATGAGAATAGGAAGAAGAGGGCTTGGGACCATCACTGACACTTCAGTCCTACTGGGTTGCTACAATTCTCTGTAAATTATGAAGGCTACCAATGCCACATTCACTATTGTACCAGCAAGTATAGATGCCACATTTGACAAAAGAAAAACATTTTCACCTACTGTATCTGCCCGGCCTCTCCCTTCATATTCACCTACCTCTCTAATCATATGCCTACATCTCTGCAGCCACTTTCAAACACCCCTACATATTTAAGCATATTCATTTACTCACAAATACCAATACTTAATGCAAGGAAGGAGGAAGAAATATGTGAAAACAGCTAAAATGATACTATACGCACAAAAGAAAATGTACATAAGGGGGAGGAATGAATCACGAAGCACCTAATAAGTACCTGTATATGCTAGGCACTGGGAAATAAAAATACAAGAAATGATTCTGATTCTTAACGAGCAAGAGTATGAATGAGTAAAAGAGGAAGCTAAGGCAGAAAGCACCAGATATTGGCAAAATCGCGACTAGATGCTAATATCCAAAATTATCCCTATTTTTAAAAATGAGATAAAATGGAATAATTTTCAGCTCATCTTTAGATGAACTATTATTATAATAAAATGTAATAATTACAGCAGTTGAACCTGCCCACTTACCTGCATTAGATTGTGGGCTCCTTGAGGGTAGGGTCTAACTTTTGCCTCTAAAAAGAGTTTACAGTAGTAGGCACTTGATAAATGTTTACTGATTGATACTAACTGGTCTGCCTAATTTATGTACAGGGAAATTCTAAATTATTGGTATTCCAAACTCTGTCAGATCTTCTTATTAAGAGCTGTAATAAGCACTTCAGTTCAATAGAGCACTAGCGTAATATATTAGAAGGCAGCATGAAAAAACTGTAAGGGGATTGTGAGACAGTAATGAAAAATTGGGGGAAAAAAACTTGAAAAATAATTCACATTGGTACTGCAGTTTAGAGGGTCTCAAAGCACTTTCAATAGAACCACACTGTGAGGCAATGTAGGGGGCTTTCTAAGGAGCTTATTTAAAAATCCAATTAAATTCAGCTGGTTCATATATATCTTGAACATGAGAATTTCCCTGACCAAAAAAGTTAGTAAAACATCATACTGTTTGCTAGTAGTGAATTCTTACAATCCCTTCTTTGTATAATGAATGAAATTCAGCATGGAATGCAATGGAATTCGAGAGGAATCCCATCCAAGTGATGCCAACCCCACATCTCCAATGACATTTTGCTAAGATATTTGTTAGATTAAAAAAAAAATAATGAGGGGTTGTCAAATACTGTTTGAAAAAAAAAACCCTTCTTGTGTTCCTGCCATACATACCAAATTAAAGGTCACTCTAACGTGATTTTATGCTGTACTCTGGAACAAAATATAAAGCTTGGAAAATGTCCTTTTGGATTGTGGGTGCAATGCTGCTGCTTTCTTTACAGCAGGGGCTCTTCACATTTTTCTTTGTGTTGTGGATGCCATTGGCAGTCCAGTGAAGCCTATGGACCCGTTTTCAGAATAATGTTTTTAATTCCATAAAACACAAACAATTACAAAGGAAATGAATTAGAGTGAATGTTACAAAAATATTCAAAAAATAAGTTTGCAGACTCCAAATCAAGATTCCCTGTGAGTTTACAGGCTTTTAGTATAGGCAAGACATCTAGAGTGAGGGTCAATGACCTCAATCTCTGAATAGGAAGGTTTGAAGGGTGAAGGGTGAACAGTATTCTAAAATTCTCTAACATTTAAGACACATGCAGAATAAATGTTTATGCACAAGCAAATACTGGTAGGATTCTAGCCACCCAGTGATATCTACTTCCCGAATATAAGATTTAAGATATTCCCATGAAGTTAATTACTTCCAAGTTTTCACAGGATTGCTTGGTAAATTTGCTATCTTTTTTTGCCCTATGTCACTTCCATATAGATGGGTAAACAACAAGGGAATTCAGATGCTGAAGACTCTTTAAATCTAAGATGGCACGGTGGGTGGAAGATTGGGCCTGGGGGTCAGCAAGACCTAAGATCAGATCCAGCCTTTCACAATGACTAGTGCTGTGATTCACTTTGTGACCCTGAGCAAACAAACCTTGTTTGTATGTTGCCTCAACTCTAAAATGAGTATAGTAACTTCTCAGAGTTATTGTAAGGATCAAATGAAATAACACTGGTAAATTGCTTAGCATGGTGGTTGGTACACATTAGGCATTATATAAATGCTTTAAAACTTCTTTATTGAGTACTTACAGAATTAGTTATCCACTTACTATTTTGCTTTTTGTACCTGCTCAAAACATTTCCTGTAAGCTATTTCTATAACTTGTATAGACTACTTATTATCCAAGCTTTAATGGTAAAAGATAGGTTTCTGATCCCTATATTGATCAAAAACTTCTCCCCCAATTCCTTCCCATTTATTTTCAAGACCTCCAGATACCGTGACAGGGAGGCCAAGCAATTGATTAACTTTTAAATGTCATATATAATTTTCATTAAAAAGTAGGAACATATAATAAGATCTTGTGACTTTTTCCAGGCAGAAAATATCTGAAAGAAAAAAAGAACCTTGTAAAATGTTCTGGGGAATCTAAGATTCCAAGGGTAGGGAGCAAAAACAAAGATAAAAACATGTGGCATAAACAAAGTCATAATAAAGTCTAGAATGACTGCTGTAAGACTGGCTAAAAGCAAAGGCCCTTGAGAATCTCAGGAGCCCCAGGAAGAGATGGGGGGGAGGGGGAAAGAATTCCTTTTTTTGCCTTACTCAGGCAAACGTAACCACCTATTTATAGCAAAATACATGTAGTTGTATTTGGTTTTAGTACATACTTTTGTCATCTGAAGACTGTTTCCTCCATGAAAATATGGACTTAAAACTGTACTTCACTTATTCTTATGACACTTGGTTGTGTTATAGGTATAGTTACTTCAATATATCAAAAGATTGGTGATTTCATTAACTTGGGCACTACTTCCTCCATGGATACAGATTCATAAGCTTAGAGACAGAGCTAGAAGGGACTTCAGAGAGATCCTTTGGTCCAAAGGAAACTAATGGCTAGAGTTTAAATACCTTACCCAAGGTCACAGGTGGTAGAACTAGGAATCAAGCTTAGCTCCTCTACTTCAGATGCAGATCCATCACCACTATCTCATCTTTCCTCCAAGAGGATTCTGAACTATGTGATCAAAGTTCTGGTGATGACACCAGATTTTGAACAACAGACATAAAGACCTATCGCTGAGTCTGAATTCAGTCTTTCCAGCTTGGTAGGATCAATCTGAGATAATTTCTACAGCATGATAACCGCTGGACAACCATGAGTGTAGCATGACAGTACTACACAAAAGTCCTCCAAAATAAGCACCTGTGCAAAAAGGCCGTCCGCCTCTCACCCCAACAGACTCCCATTTTTCCATTTAGCAGTTAATGTTAGTTGAGCCTGCCTACTGATTTGCTAGGGAACATCATGGGCTAAAGGAAGACAGAAGTCATCTTTTTGTGAAGAAGCAACAGTTTAAAATCTCCATTTGCAATGCTAGCCCCAATTTGAGTCCCTTATCAACTATCCTGTCTCACGTGAACTATCCCTTGTCAATCCCTTTGTTATTCCTTTTACCTCTATCTGATCCCCCAGTTAGTTTTAGGCCACATGGTTTGGTCCCATTCCCAGGGTATAGATATTGTATTTAAGGAAAACAGCATGGACTTCGTGGTGCTCCTGGTCTCTTTCCTCAGACACATTCTACTAAAATAGGAAAGGGAGAAATTTGAACACTTTGTTTCTCATAGAGAAAAGTCAATTCTGGTATAAAAAATGAAGAGGAAAAAGATAAATCCCTAAAGCTAAGGTAACCCATGTATCCCGTTTTAGGGAGAGCTGCTTGTTTCTGACTTATCTCCTCCTGCATAAACAGGTATCACTTATCTATACCCCACAATGGAAAAATGTTCTTCATGTCCTTGATAGTAGAAAACACCGTAGGGTGGCTAGGTGGAGCAGTGAATAAGAGCACCAGCCCTGGAGTCAGGAGGACCTGAGTTCAAATCGGACCTCAGACATTTAACACTTACTAGCCATGTGACCCTGAGCAAGTCATTTAATCCCAATTGTCCTGCTTTCCCCCGCCAAAAAAGCTATAAAAAAAAAGACAGTGGAAACACCAGAGCCAGTATCATTTACGTACCTAGAGTAAGGAGTTATCTCCATGCAAAAAAAAAACAGCTGGAAGAAGGGTCCTCTGATTTGAGTCTTGGTGTGAAGCTATAAAGCCGATCTATATAGCGAGGGATGAGTGAGGGGAAACTAGCTACAAGAGACAATGGGATAAAGGTCACAATGAAACTGTGGCATAATGTTTAGATCATCTCTCTAGTGACCTAGGCAAACATTATACTGTCCTTTTAATGAAATGTAATATTTTCAGTAATGTCATCGAAGAAATGTGGGGAAGGAGAAGTAGGATGAAAGGCTGAGTGAAGACATGCAAGAAGAGAGAACGGCCAGGAGGAGGAGAGGAATGAAGGGGATTTACTGGGATTTGGAACTCTGGTCACTGTAAGGAGAGCTGGGGGAACAGCTATTAGTTTCTCCACACTGTTGCTCACTACCAAATATTCCTAATTACTTTGTTCCACCAGTGCTTATGTCTTGAATCACGTTTTACCTGACCAAAGAGCATATGTTCTAGGTTAAAAAAAGAACAACCAAAAAACCCAACAACCCCAAAACCAATCTGTATAGATTTTAAGTTTGTCCTGCTAACTCTAGGCAAAGACTAAAAAGCAAATAATATGCAATATTGAATGTATAGTAATATATTTCCAAGACTGGATGCTCACAAAATTTCCTTTCTGAACTAGTACAAACTTTAATAACGTTTCTTTCGGGGCGGCTAGGTGGCGCAGTGAATAGAACATTTGCCCTGGAGTCCAGAGGACCTGAGTTCAAATTTGACCTCAGACACTTAACACTTACTAGCCCTCAAAAAAAAAATGTTTCTTTTAAAAGTTCCTCTAGTATATGTTCTGGAAGCACAATGAAAAATTTCACATGCTAAGACCATGCTTCTCACGTGTCATGATAATTCACTTTAAGGTTTGCAAAGAGGTTTACACAAATAAATTTGATCCTCATAATCCCATGATGCAGATGCTATTATTTCCCACTTCACAGATGAGAAAGCTGACTCAGAGAAGTAATTTGCCAAGAGTGAAGTTGGGATTTGAACCTACGTCTGACTGCAAAGTCAAGGCTCTAGCAATAGTACTCTCTCTAAAATGCCAGAGACTGAGAATGAGATCATGAAACTCACTTGTTATGTTCTCTCTTTGGTGGTTTTAAGTAGGGAAGCACATGATCTCAGGCTTAAAAACCAAGGGTCTGTCTTCATGAGGGGCTTTGCTATTTCACTATAGAATACTTAAGTATTATTCAAAATACTTAGCTCTGTTCCTTAAAAGATGATCCTAGATGTTTTCAGTGCTCATGTTTCAGATATCTAACTCTTGATTCTGACAGAGCGCTACAAATATTAATATCCAACTTTACTGATCTTTCAGATATAACAGAAGCTGAAAAACAGGCTTTGTTTACTTAGCTGAGTAAATATTTTATAAATACCATGAGAGTGTGGCTCTGTAGGAACTATTAAATGTCAGGTAAATATAATGGACTTCAGATATTGTAATTATTGGTTACAAGTTCATAAAAACTAAATTACAACTGTCCAAAAAATAAATTTTGAAGGTGCATTTTAAAGTGTTTTACAGGACTGATACTTCCTAGAAGAGAGGGAAAAGGCGTAGACCTGTGGATTTCCCTGACACGAAGTTTTCCCAGATGAGGAAATTTCCTCTACCAATGTTAGGTCCATACCTTCTCTTGTAACGTACGGTCTTAGAGAGTTGCCTGCAGCACTGAGAGGGTAAATCACAAAGCCACCACAGGTCAGCAGGGCTGGAAACCAGGTCTTGGGTCCAAGGCTGGCTCTCTATGCACGATGGACTACACTGCCTCTGGAAGGTTTATGAGTGTATAGTTACTGAATTTTAACTTCTAATATAATTTGCTTTTGTTTTACTCAGTTATTATCTATATGAAATATAGCAAGAGGCAAACATTTTTATCCCTAAATTATAAAATACAAACTGTATAAACACAGAGAATTACTGAGCTGTTCACCATCTGTGGTATGAGAACCTGGGTAAGAGCTCTTTCCTTATCCAACAGATTCGTGTAAAGGAGGTTGGGGTATATAGATCTATTTTTCCTTCCAGTCTTTCTAGCATTCCAGATGCCTGGGTCCTTGTTAATGTGGTATGGACATCAATATGAAGGACTCAGTAATAAGTCAGAATTGTCGACCTGAACCAGAATGTCTGTGCTTAACACAGCAGCAATAGTTCATACTATACACTACCCCAGTTTTTCTACTCCCAATTGAGTATTCCATTGATGAGATCAGGGGTTAGGGAAATTTCTCTTTTTCCTATTTAAGGCCACTAAGTCAAAGTGAAAAATCACTTGAAGGTAACATAGAAGTTTAAAAGCAAATTAACTTAGTTTTTTTTTAAAGGAACTAATCTTCTACTTCATAAGTAAGGTAGAAAAAATTATATTTAATCACAATACACACTAAGGTGAAACTAACATATACATATAGAAAGATAGAGTGGAAGAAGAAATGAAAATTAGAAAATATGTTGGGGAAGATAGGTATACACAGAAAAAGCAAGGAGGCATAAGAAAGAGTTCAGTAAAGCTGTAAAAGTGTCAACATTAAAATGTTCTTATAGTTAACCTGAACTATGGTTATCTTAGTAAATTAATACCTGTTATCATAGTCCTTTGAAAAAGATTGGTAGCCCTTTTTGTAGTGGGAAGTAGGTTGTTTGCTCTTCTTTTCAATCTTCTAAGTTTATTTTGAGGAAAAATTTGGTTTGCTTCACTGGTTTTTATCAATGTGCTTTACTCCGGGTGAATATTCTTTTAACTTGGTTTTAGAGTCCTGCCGTGGGCACTGAGATGTTAATAACTTGCCCAACTTGCCTAGTAATCTTACAACTACAATCTTCCTAACTCCAAAGGCAGGCCCTCTTTATCTGTTACGCTGCCTCTTTTTATTTTAAAAAGGGAATTCCAAAGATTTTTCTTCAGCGTATGACAAAATAACTTAGGTTTTAGAAATTTACTTTGCAATTTTAGAGTGGCTGATCAGAGCTTTGTTAGTCTTGAGAACATCATTAGCTCTTGGGGAAATCCCTGTTAGTTTAAACTATTCATTTTCATTCCAAAAATTCAAAATTGGAATAATACTCTTCTGCCTTTATCAGTGGCATTGTGACAATAAGCTTTTTCACTAAACTTAAATATTGAGTTAGAAATGTTGATTTTTTTTTTTTATATTTGAAGGTTTATGAGGCAAAATTATTTTAGACCAGACTATTAACAGGATTCAGGAGAGGCAAATTCTACCTCCTGGGATGTTTCCAAGTAGATAGGAATGCAATCTTAGAACGGAAAACACTCCACCCATGATCTAAAAATCCAAAACAGACCAACTTTTCTCCTGTTAAAAAGAGCCATGATTAAGTTAAGGCTTCCTGAAAATTTTAGTTAAAAATGCAAAAGTACACTCTTAAAGAGTACAAAACATTGAACTATGTAGTCAAGGATATAACTTGCATTGTTTATAGCTATTATATTTGTCTGGCACTAACAGCAGCTAACCAAGGTTTACACAGTCAATGTTTTTAAAAGACTGGTTATGCAATGCAATTTTTTTTTACCTACAAGTAATTTTTCTTTGGATGAGTCAGTAGTCTTGTGCTCAAAGTATGACATGTAAGCCTTCTGACTCACCCTAAATATATTAGCCAATTCTCAATTATTCATTCCAGGAAAATCCTCAAGAGATGTTTAATTATTTGCTGGCTTTCTTTGCCATGCA
Source organism: Pseudochirops cupreus (assembly GCA_028627135.1). Taxonomy (NCBI): domain Eukaryota; kingdom Metazoa; phylum Chordata; class Mammalia; order Diprotodontia; family Pseudocheiridae; genus Pseudochirops; species Pseudochirops cupreus. Next base: position 384,834,513 of record CM053582.1, on the reverse strand, counting down.
GCACACACGTGACTACTTGCCCCTACCACCTAATCAGTAGGAATTCTGGGAATACAAATGAATTTAAATATTAGGCTTAAGCACAACAGAAGTGGGGGAGCAAGTCACCATATATACCATTCCAAAATCAAATGTTATGTTGATATCTATGTTACTGTTTCCTTCCATGGCTGCAGATTATTGATAATATTTTAATCAAATTCCTATAAAATGCTATTTTAACTACATATAATATGGGTCTGAAATGTGATGAGAAAAACTGTTAATAAAAAAGAGAAATTCAATATATATAGTATTGAAATGTCCCTGGTATTTACCATCACTAGATGTGTCATCATTAGAATGTGACTCAGTGCAGGGAGAAGACTGAGAACAATTTCACATATGATCAAGTGTTCTAAGTTATAATTTATTCAAATGATCAATAAATCTGTATTTATTAAAATAAAGTCTTTGGCAATAGTTTTCAAGAAATTAAAACAGCTAATGCCAATCAAATAAGCTACTTTTAACATTTTATGACAATATCTTATGATACAGTTAAAAACTGTACAAGAAGGCATTAGAGGAGCATAATTTGCGCCAGTGGAGGGAGTACTCATTTCAGATTACAACACCAGGGCATCTAAATATGTTAGGAACCATTTTAAAATACATTTACCTTCTCTAGATAATTTTAAGCATCTACAACTCTAGTACAGGTGAAAGACTACTGTCTTCATATGATGTTACATGACTCTATTAACCTACTCTGAGAGAAATGAAGACGGTGTTTTCCAAATTATGCAGGAAGGTTAACCTGTGATAAGCCAAGGAACTAATTAAGCTTTTACATATTTAAATGCTGTACTGGTCAGCCATGCTGAAGAGCGGGCCATCCTTTATGATTTCATGTCAGTACAACTGTGTGACAAACGTAAGATGATGCAGACGCATCAGACTAGGCCTGCGCAACCCGCAGGTGTTTTCCTCCCACTCCGTGGGCGGCCTGCGGGCCTTTGTTAGACTGACTGCAATCATCTACCGCGCTGGGCGCGGGCGGTGCCCATCCTTGGTAGTACAGCAGAGAACTTTAACGCTTCCTGAAGTAAAAAACCAATTATTGCTGCGTTTCAGTTTGGGGAGCAAATGTCACGAATCACCAACAGCGAGTTGAATTTCGTCTTTATTTGTAGGCCTTAGCTTCACAACACATTAAAATTCTGACTTAATCAGCACTTTCCCACCTCCATTCCAAAAGACTCAGGTGATTGCCGTAGCACTCGACTCCTACTTGATGCTTCAAAATAAATAGTTTTAAACCACAACGTAAGACCCTTCAGTGAGCACACCGTACTTAGAAAATATACAGACACAGAAAAAATGGTTCTAACGAGAGAACTCCTGATATGGCATTAGGAGGAATTTCATGGAGTTTTTATGTAGAACCTGTATCTTGTCACCAATACACGAAGCTGCCTGAAAAAGATGCTGGTGCAATTAAAGCCCAAGAAACCAGAGGAAATGTTTTGTTCTTGGTCATACCAATAAAAAACCTGCAAGCTGTGTGATATGACACTGACCTAGTCTTCTGTTCTAACTACTGGTCGTGTTCTCTAACGCTTTGGAACAGAACAGTGGAAAGTGAGTTCCTTTCTTAAAGAAATTAGTTATGTGGACTTTAATTCAGAAGTCTGTTCTTTCCAATGGTAAACAGAACAGAAACAGGAGGATAAAATGGAGCGAGCACTGAGCTTATAATCAGAAAACACTGTGTTCAAGTCCTGGCTCTTTCATTTATTAACTGTATGACCTTGGCAGGTCACTTGTCAGTTCTGAGACTTGGCTTCCTCATTTATAAACTTGGGATAATAATATATACTGAACAGGGCTATTATGTTACCACAACTTAGTAAACAGAGTGTTATAAAATTGAGACATTATTACAGAAATAATCACAAAAAGAACGGAATTCTTTGCTCTATTTAGGCATCTAAATAATGTTAACAAGAACAAGAATTATAAGGTTTTACTTTCAATGCCTGAATCAGGTTAAAAAAAATACCACAAACTTTCAAATCTGTGTTTTCAAATAAAAGCAATATTTAAATGAAAAACAATTCCCTCCCACTTGAAGTAAACATTTTTAGAAGCATAATTTCAATTATACAGGTTAAAAATAACTTTGCAATTAATTTAATATCTACTTCCCTGCACCTATGAAATATGAAGCATTATTTCAAACTAGGTCAAACTGCAAGGGCTTTAAAAACAATTCTGGCAAAAATAGTTCCTGTATATCTTCTCCAAGGCACCTTTACTGAGGGAAACTCAGTGGGTAATACGCCCACTTGATATATTAAACACTTTATTTCCAAAAAGTTTACTTACCTGTGTTCACTACCACATCACACAAAATACTGATTAAAAAAAATTATTTTTAAAAAAATCACTAAATTAATGGAGATGTTAAATAGTTACCATATTTTGTAACAATACTGCCAGACGAATGGGTCTTTTGTTTGGAAAAGGTCTATGTTCTTTCACCTTTCCAATGATACTGTACTGTAAATCATGAGGCCCATATAAAATAGGCTTCATTTAAATTATACTCACAAAGTGAGACCAAATTTTCATGAGTCTTGAAAAGATACACCATCACTTAGTTAATTATTAGTTAGAACACCGTCATATAATGAAATCAACACATTTACTAACATTCTAATTTTTTAAAGTGCCAAAGGACCATTTATAGTACATTCATATTAATTTTCTATTTTGTAAAAATGTAAACCAAATATTATAGTGAGTCAAAAAGAAAACATTGAAATAAACACGTGACATATATGTGTGTGCGTGTGTGTATATACCCATATACACCCACACCCACGCACACAGAAATACCTCTGTACGTATATAGATCTACATTAACCACCATTATAAAGTAATCATTTTGAGGGGATGAGGCAGAAGCAGGGAGAAACTATTCATACACATACACACACACACACACACACACACACACACACATGAATGATATCAGCCTAAGTTTGCAGCAGGGCAAAAGATAACTACTAAATTTTAGTGTAAAAACACTAGGTGAAAATATTACACTATAATTTAAATACAAAAATGGTGTTTCATAAGAACCATGAATAAATTGATCAATAGACCAATGTCATGAATTTGCCAATCTAGCATACTTGCCTGCTAAAATACAACTTACATTGAATCTCTAATCCATATTTCAATTTTACAAGATTTGAAAAACAAAACACAGAGCTTCAAATGCTAAGTAGAAAAAAACCTAAATAATGTTCCAAGTGTTAGACAACAGAGATTAAGTGCATATTCTAGATACAAGACTAAACTATGTAATCTAAATGATTAAATTTACAAGTATACCTTGGTAAACAATGAATTAAGTGTACTGATATTGAAGTAACTATTATGAAGATTTTAATGAAGAGACACATTTTGACTAATTCTCCAATCAAAGGCATGGATGGAACAAACGTTATATAGGGAAGTTCTTTGAGAATTATATGGGATGTGAAAATACCGTTCCTTCCTTTAACATAATAATAGTCTGTGGATGATTTTCTCTCCTGTACAAAAAAGTGTGCTATTGAACAAAACCGAGCTGGAACAGGAGAAGTGGAAGGTCTGTCGTACTAACGCTGGAGATGCTGAGACAAATCACTCTGAAATCCAATGCCATCAAGTAGTGCAGGGAAATTTTTGTTGACCACTGTTATCTAACTGTGGGCAGATTCCTTCACTTGTCTACTACCTTTCACTGGACACCTATTATGATTTGGGCAACGAAGGGTCTTCCAAATACTAAGGAGAAGTACGTTTCTTTTTTATATATTGAAAAAACACCCCAGTGATAAACAACACATTATTCTGTAAAGGAAGGATATGCCATGTAAAAGAGGAGAAAATACACATAATATGATAAAATTATCTTTAACTCTTTTATTCCCTAACACAGACACGACTTTCATTTTTGGTTTTCTTCCAATGTTCTACAGTTTCCGACTTCCAGCTGTTCATTCACACTGCTTTAACTGGATAGACATTGGTTATTGCCTTCCTAAATCTAGAGATGATCGAGCTGGAGTGTAAGTATAGACCACAAATCTCCATAAAATGCTGACAAAACTGAATGAGCATGCCTTAGATTTAAGTCCATGCTGGTACCGCTGATTACAAAATAGGATTTATCCACCCACCAACACTTTGTTTTCACTCTGAAGGTTTGTAAAGAGTTTTCCTGCCGCTCACTTGTACTTTATATGTCAGAAAAAGATGCTATTCAGAGAAAAATAAATTAACCATATTAACATCTCCTCTTGGTTCTGACTGTTCTAAGGGTCGAGTAATAAAGTTTTTAACAAACATGCCAGACCTTGGCTATCCGAGTGAGCGCTCTTCCTTTTTAAGATGGTCACCTTGTGAGGCAACATATTCACTCCAACAATGCTGCCACTGCCCTATGTGTTTGTAAATCCTCTTTGGAAATTGTGTGCCTGGTCTGTGACACGTTCTTTGAAGACCTCAAAAGTAGAAAATCTTTGCCCTATGAGGGTGGATTTAATTTCTGGCAATACTTCAAAGCCATTAGGAACAACGTCTGGTGAATTCGGCAGGTGATAAGCATACAGTCTTGGGGGTAAAAATGAAGTGGGATTTGAAAGTTTTTAGACTGATTTTAGTGTGTGGCTCAATTTGGTTCCAAAATCAGTTTTAAGACAGGGTACCAAAAATATTCTACACAGCTGCAGCATCATTAGAATAAGTATCTAATCTCCCAAGGTGACAATTATAAAGTTCAGGTATGGTTGTGATATTAATGAAAAAAATCACTTTTTATAGTTATAACTTGTAGTCTACCCTGTTGCCATATATAGGATTTGCTACAGAATTTAAAGCCTTTTAGCAATTTTCGAAATTCAAGAGATAATAAGAAACGTCCTGCCCACTATTTTTGGTAATTTTCTTTTCCAAATTTTATTCTACCAAGTTGGTACTCTCCAACTTGTAATGATTAAATACCTATTTTTTATTTCTCTTTATATTGTTAATAGACTACTTCAAAAGTAAAAAACAAAAAAACAAAAAAGCCAAACCTCAAAAGTAGGAAATCAATTCATTTATCCCCAAATAGTTTATCATTAATTGGAGATAAAATAATTTGAAATCTCTAAGTTACAAAAACAAACAAAACAAAACTCAAATATAATAAAAAACACATCAAGAACCAAACTGTACAATTTCTGAGCTGCACTGTTTATTTTGCTGCTTGAAACCTAAGTGACAGTATGCCACTATCATTATGGGGTTTCATCTAAACCTTTACTACACTGCAGGTACAGAAATATACGGACACATTTTTGGAGAACTGACATTTTGCAAAATGCAGCAAACATTTTAATTTATACATGAGAAAAGGAAGTGTTCAAAAGGGTATGCATTTCAAGTTATTGCAGGTTATTTCTGTGAGAGAATTTCTGCAGGTAAAACATGTTTAAATTTAACCAACAGTAACGTGTCAGTGTATTTAAAATCATGACAAAAATCTTCTCTCTGGTCATTAGTTGCCCATGACAAATTACTATGATGTTGTATGTTTAGGGCAAGATGTCAATACAGCATAAATCCCATGGCATTTTGGTTTTCTTCTGGAGATTAAAGCTGTTTTTCTTGGGATAAATGCAGCAGCAAAACACAAACCAGCTGATCAAAAAAGCACTTCTGCCATAACTCCAATAATTTTCAGGGCACATCAACCGACAGTAGTTTTGCCATTCCCAGTTCTTTTAAGGTTTACATCACTGCACTGTTGCCTTAAGTATGTCTTGTAAAAGCTTGTTCTCTGTTAAGCCAGTTTACTGACTACAGCTTGGTTGAGAGAATTTAGCTGGTTGGTCCATTTATCTAGTGCAGTATATCGGGCACCACCCCTCTTCTGGTGATCCAGTTCAAGGAGCTGGTTGACTTGATCAATTCGGCCATGAATGGTGCTAGAAATAAATAAAAGACAATTTGTCTACAAAAACCCACTATGTATATGTCTGGAATTTTGTTTCAGAAAAAAAGAACAAATTACCAAAGAACACAGAAGAAAAAAACTGCTGTCTGTATAAATGGGCAATATTCTTTCTACAGTGTTGGGTTCCTATGCTGTTTTACAAAAAATTTAGCTAGAAACCAGAATGTAGGCACACTTTCTCAAGTTAATCCAAATGTTAGGAAAAAAGCAGTTTGAGAGACATGATCATCAACATGCTTAGATGTAACTTGTTAATAAAGATTAAATGTCACGTAACACAGAAATAATGTAGTAGTTTGGTGGGAGTGGGGGCATGCTATAATCTAATCTCCCTATCGTGATGCACGTGTCTTATGCCTGACAGTTTGAAGACTCAAATCATTCTCAAGCTATAGTATGACCTATATACTGATAAACGAAATCTTCCCAAAGAAACAATTTACAATTTTTTCAGAGTTCAAATGTCAAAAAAAATTTACCTATTAGAAGCCATCTGTCTAATCTACCCTGCCTTTTTAAACAACAGAAATATAGATCCACCAAAAACCCATAGTTTTTAATCAGAGGAAAAGCATATCTTTATGGCAATTCTTGAAGGAAAAAAATTTTTACAATTATCTTTATCACTGAAAATTTCATATTTTGCAATTAAAAAGTATAAAAAAAGAAAAAGTACTTACTTATCCAATATGCATTGTACCAGCAAGCTCTCCACATCAGCTACATCTATGTTTAATTCCTAAGACAGAAGACTCATTATGTTTCCACTGATTTTAGATTTCATGCAAATTATGATAGTTTTAATTCATTTACTAGAACTTAACAGAAATAACTGAATACAGAAATGTCTGCAGAAATTTTTTCATTGTGTTAATCACAAGTCTGACAAAAAAATTTAGGTTTGTAAAACTGTAAATATTTTACTTTTTCATTCCCAATAGTTTACTGTATTTGAAGTTAATATTTCATCAATAACACATTTGTCAAGAAACCCAATTTTTCTACCATATTAAAATTTTTCTACATTAATAAGTTTATGCCAAGGAAACATTTCAGTACCATTTCATAGTAAAATTAAAGTAGATAAAAATTCATAATAAGATGTTATAACTATGATGATTAATGAATATAGATTAGTCTTTCAAACTGAAGGTATGTACGCTACATTCAAAACTACAAACTATTAATAAGTGATAGATCCTATTAGTGACAAGTACCTTAGAAATAAAAGGAATATGTATTCTTGTGTAAGGCTTAATTAATTTTATAAGCACTTGTGTTCTGATGTTTCGCAAAAGCTCTGGAAGAAAAGACAAAAGTTAAACCAAAATCAACATTAACTACAACAGGAAAAGGACAGATTGTAAGTATCTTTATATAAAGACAATGTATACTTTTGTTTCATGAAAATAAACTTTTTCACCAATACTCTCAAAAAAACCCCATCCCAAAACATGGCATATGTTAAAGTTTTTGTAAAAATATTTTGGTCCAACAGATACACATTTCTCAGATGTGGAAAATTATATTCCTTGAGGAGTTCCTGCTTATATGTGCTGCTTGTGTTTACCTCCCAATTCCCCCCCCCCCCCTCAAATTTTCATATACTTCCTCTCTATTGTCCATTTGTACATAAAATTAAAAAAAATCAAAAGAGACTATAAATTCCTTGAGGAAAGAGATTATCTTCTATTGTTTTTTATCACCCACAGTCCTTAATACAATTCAGAGTACACAAGTAAGTACTTTTAAATGCTCTTTGAATGAATGGAGTTAGAAGGGGAGAAGAGAAAAAGCAGGAAACTATCCAGTATGGAACCAGTTCTGGGCTTCCTTCGTGAAACTGAATTATATATAGGCTTCCTTAAGAGAAGCTTGCTACATGGAAAATTGTTCCTTTTGAAGGGCAAAAGCCTAAAGCTATGTCCATAAAGGCAAAAAGCCCTGTTATCTATGAACCAGCAAAAAGTCCCACAACTATGTGGGACACTGGTGCAAAAATAGAAATGTCAGAAACTTAATTCACTCCATAGTATATTTGGTTTATGACTTAGATACAGCATATTTATCCAAGAATACCTTAAGTCAATTTGTATTTTTTTAGCTCTTTTTAAAAATGCATTCTAAAAAGTAACTTTAATGCAATGATCAGTATGAAATATAAGCATCAAAACAAAAAAGTAATACTAAAGAGATAAAGGAAATAAGACATAAATGAATTGACAAAGATAACTATCCTTAGGCTGATAAAGCAGCAGTCCCTAAAGGTTAAGGAGTATCAGCCTCTCTATCACATGGTGACAAATACAAGAAATATAACTGAATATTGTGCATCTTCTCAAGAACCAGACCACATCCTGTCCTATGTCCTAGAGATTTCAAAATAGCGATTCTCTTTGGGGTGGCGGGTGGGGGAAAGACGGGGAGAAAATATGTAACTCAAAATCTTGTGGAAATGAATGATGCAAACTATAATAAAACTTAAACAAAATAGCGATTCTCGATTACCAAAGAAACCCGGGTCCAATTCGTCAGCTCTCAGAGAGGACATACCTTCGATGTGCTCCCTTATGAAGGGATCGTCCATGATGTTGCTGTGATTGGTTTTCAGAATCTTCTCAAACTCAGTGATGTCATTATTCTGATAGGCACTAAAAGAAAAGGGGGGGGGAAGGGAAGGCTGAATTCTGACCCTTTCAAATGTAAGTATATTATACACAAAACCAGAAAATTCAGAGAGTTTGCCTGTCAACTCTAACGTGCTAATACTTATATTACTGGATTCTCTAACTCAAGGTGTAAAAAAACCCCAATAATCATAGGATAATGGAAAAAATGACAACACTGAAACTGAAGACTGAAGGGCTGAGTTTGAACCCTTACTTTCCAAATAGCTACATAACAATAGGCAAATGACCTAATATCTCTGGGCCTCAGTTTCATTATCTATAAAATGAAGGTGTAGGACAATATGATGTATAAGGACTGGACATTCTAGGGGTTAATCATATTCTCTGCCCACCTTTCTTCTTCCCAGACCTTCTCTAAGTAAAATAGGTTTTTTTCCTTAACTACTTGATTCTACTTACAGAAAGGACAATAAATGTTCTTTCCTTTTTGTTAGATGCAAGCTATACAATTGATCTTTGAAGACTTCAAGTTATTTAGTCACAATTAAGAGCTGACTGTGACTTAGTTTAGCACAATTCTTAAATTTGATGTTTCTAATCATGACTGTACTTTTATCTATTAAGAATTCTCACTGAAGAAATTTAAGATACATACATACATATATATTATTATATAGGAACTGAATCTCCTTAAAAAAGGGTGCACCCTTGGGGCAGCTAGGTGGTGCAGTGAATAGCACACTGGCCTTGGAGTCAGGAGGACCTGAGTTCAAATCCAAAACACTTAACACAAAACTAGCCGAGTGACCTTGGGCAAGTCACTTAACCGCAACTGCCCCTTCCAAAAAGCCAAAAAAAAAAAAGTGTGCGTGTGTGGGGTGCACCCTCTGTGAAAGTTAGTCAGAAAGTATAGTGTCTTGTTTTTAATCTTTTAGGAAACTATTAACAGCTATGAAAACCTTTCCAAGTAAAACATCTGATTCTCTTGCTCCTAACAATGAAGTTCCATTGAGATCTGAAAGATGGAACGCTATTGCAGCAATCATAAAAAATTGCTGCCAAATGGGACACACGTACAAAGCAGAGAGTAGTGATGGAGTCCCTTACTGCAGAGAGCCAAAGGCCTATTTACAGTCACAATTTATTGAAGTGTATGTTGATACCAGTTCTGTCAGGCACTGCGTGAATCTTGCTAAAGGTGCTGAGAAGGAAGAAGCCAACCTTCTGGATATGGCACCACTGTCTGCTTTATACATATGTCATATTCATCAGCCATTCTGCACGACCTCTGCTGTACTTCCATCTGTTGGATCGCAATGTAACTTCATTTTAGGGAAAGCAGATTCAAGTGCTTCAACAGGAATTTTTTCCCTGTAGTCTGTTGCCAACTGATTAGGAAGATAAAATTAGGAAGCATTATTATCTTACCTATCCAAAATGCATCATTTGAAACTATTATTATAGGACAGGATAATTAAGGAGCAGTAAAAACAAATATACATTTTAATGAGGAAACATTTTTTTTTACTGTTTAAAAAATATGTAAAATCATAGGGACTTCTATAGTGAATGTTACAAGTTATTATCATTTTAAAATGGTAGCTCTGTAGGTTCATTACAATCAAATATAAGGAAAGCTATAAAGTTTTTAACTTAAAACATTTAAAAATGTAATGAAATTCTATCATTAACTCCATCTACTTATCCAAAGTAGGTTTTAAATTAAAATAGGAAAGGCTCTCACTGAAGTTTTCTCAAGAATTCTGGACTGAACATAGATAGGATAAGCCCTCTCATATGGTAGTGTAGTAGGGTCAAAAGAACATTGGATCAGGAGTCAGACATTTCCTTTAAGCCCAGTGGAATCTCACTGACAGTTAACCCCATAGCTTTTACTTGCTTGGATTACATGATAATTGATTTGTACTCAATCTATAAGTAGTTAAAAAAAAGCAAACCCAAACCAACAACACTATAGTAGTTGTTGTATCTATTATTTTCTAGACTGTTTAACTCACTCCTCATCAATTCATATGTCTTTTCATGCTTCTCTGTATTCATCACACACATCATTTCTTACAGCATAATAATATTCTATGACATGCATGTACCACAATTTATTTAGTCATTCCCCCAGTGACAGGCATATATTCGTTTCCAATTCTTAACTATCACAAAAGATGCTGATATAAATATTTTGGAGTATATGAGGCCTTTTTGCTTATCAATGGCTTTCTTGGGGGTAAAAGCTCAGGAATGTAGTCTCTGGTTCAAAGGGCATGGACATTTTAGTCACTTTATTTGCATAATTCCAAACTGCTGTCCAAAATGGTTGTACCATTTCACAACTCCATCAACAACATGCCTCTTAACACAACCTTTCTAACAGTCATTTTTGCCAATCTGTAGGTTGTGAGGTGAAACCTCAGGTTTCTCTTGATATACATTTCTCTTATAAGCGATTTGGAACACTTTTTCATGTGCCTGTGTTTACTTTGCAGTTTTTCTTTTGAGAACTATTTGTTTATATCTTTTGATCAATTATTTTCTGGGGAAACTATATGTGTTTATATGCCATTTCATGAATATGTCACTGGACTCCACAAATTCAATGGTGAATGCAGACAGCTCCATGTAGTGGAAAGAGTTAAAAGCTTGGAGTTCAGAAGAATCATGGATTCAGAACTTCCCTCTGACACTTAATAAGTAAGTGACCATGGACAAAGTCACTTAACACTTTTGAGTCTCAATAGAGCAATGTGGTGCCATAGAGCACTGAACACTGGAACTAGAAAAATAGGTTAAAATCTCAGCTTCAATGCTAATTGTCATTATGAGCAAATAACTTAACCTCTCTGAGATTCAGTTTCCCCAAATATAGGATAGAGTAACTCTCCACATATTCAATCAGGTGCCAAATACTATTATTTCTACCTCCATTATATCTTTTGTAGCCAAACCCTTCTCTTTAGTCACACAGTCAACCTACTTGAGTTCATGTCCTTATCACCTCTCTTGGATTAGTGTAATGGCCCCTTAAATGTCTCCCTGCTTCAAATATTTCTCTACTTCAGATCATCCAAAATGATTTTTCTTAAATGCAGATCTGTCCATATCACTGCCCTAATAACTCAATCAAACCTAGTGGCCCCTTATTGCTTCTAGGATAATACAAACTTCTATGTTTAGCCTTTAAAGTCCTTCATAATGTGGCCCGAAACTTGTATATTACTCCAATCCTGTCCTCTATGATTCAGCCAAAAGAGCCATCTCTTTCTTCTTAACAAAAATTGACACCATCTCCTGTCTCGATTCCTTTGCCCTGGTTGCCCTTCATAGCTGGAATACATTCCAAGCTCCTCTACCTCACCTCTACTCCTTAAAGATGCCACTTAAGAACCACCCTCTACATGAAACCTTTTCTGATCCTCCCAACTCTAGTGCCCTCCTGTCAAAACTGTCTTGTCTTTAATCACTTTGTATAACTTGTATTTATTCTCTTTATTTACTTATACAAGTATTTCCTTTCTTCCTCATTAGAATGTAAATTCCTTGAGATTAGGAACTATCTAGCATAAGGTAAGTGCTTAAAAAAAGTTTCTTGAATGATTTTAATATGCAGGTGGGAACTAGGGGTGAATGATAAGAAAAAATATTGTAAAATATGACTGAATATTAAGAAATAAGAGAAAACAAAGGCTTATAAACTACTCAAAAGTTAAAATCCAAGGGTACTTCAAGAATAGTACTTGTACTGCATATGGACAAAGAGGGCAGCCTTAGAAGGGAGATAATTGTAATAGTGTATGTGGGAAATTTCAATAACCCCAGATATAAAAATTCATCATTTTTACACTATTCTTTAAATGCTTTGTGATAAACTGGAAATGGCACCAAGGAAAATAGCCACATCAGACCAAGTACACAGAGAGGAAATCAGTGCTGGAGATGATAATTTGGAAGGGGTTGGGGCTGACTCATAAAGTATCTGAAAGAGGGGGCAATAACAAATGATTAGGAAAATATCACAGTTTATCATACTGCTGAAAATTAGCAATAAAGAGGACATGAATAACTACTGACCCATTTACCTGCTTTTTCATCTCTATAAAATCTTTATGAGGATTTTCACTTATGAGAGTATCCTTGATGAAAACATGAAAAGGGAACACGCAGACCATGTCTGCACAATCATAGTTTACTGAAAAGTATAGCGAATATAAGATCCCATTATACACATTGATTATAAAAATGCATTTGTTTTAGTACTGCAAAATATAGCCTTAAAGACTCCTTTCTCAAGATGCCTCCCGTGCATAAATTAACATCACACAAGATTTTTTGATAGCTGAAATGGCTGAGACAACTTTTTTTCCCAATAACGTGCTGATTAGCAATATCAAGCCAAACATAAAATAATAAGATGTACACTTGCAAAAGATGCTTGCTTCTATACTGGATGGGATCTAGCAATATTAAGTACAGAGGCCAAAATGGAGAAGAAATCCCATATGCATGGCAAAACCTTTCAAATATTCTTTTTTGCAGAGGGTCTTCTCACTATAGCAAGTCCCAAAATTCTAAAAAGAATACTAGATTAAACCCATAACCACCCAAACAGAAAATAATCAAGTGGATGAAGAGTTATCTGTTGCTGAGATTACAGCAACCTCACTGAACCAGTTCACTGGTAGGTATGAATGCACGTAGGCAGCCAGTGGTGCAAGTGCTGGGCCTGGAGTCTGGAAGACTCATCTCCTTAAGTTCAAATCTGAACTTAGACATTTACTAGCTGTGTGACCCCAGGCAAGTCATTTAGGCCTGTTCGTTTCAGTTTCCTCATCTGTAAAATAAGCTGGAGTAGGAAATGGCCAACCACTCCAGGCTCTCTGCCAAAAAAACACCCAAAATGGGAGTATGAAGAATTGGACACGACTGATATGACTGAATGACAGTAATAACATGTATGTGTGTATGTATGTGTATGTATATATGTCTTGAACAGACAATGTAGAAAGACAATGACGGTGGCACAGAATGAACAGGAGAAAGAGGGTGAGATGGACAGATTCTAAATGGGGAAAATTCTCAGTGCTTTTAATTATCCTGAGCTGCTCTATGAAATAAGACGGGTTTTTTTCAAAATCTGTTTTCAAACCCCTAAGGAGGTAGACTGATTACTTAGTAAAGAGTAAGGAATCACTGGATTGCTGGCCTAATGCACTGCTAATCAGAAGAAATTTAAAAAACCTAAAAAAGTCTCAGAAAGTTGAGCACATTCTCTTTGAAGGCCTCTGTGGGGGGATCTGAAAAAAAAATCATTAAAGACGGAGAGGCTGTGCTCTGCACGGGTGGAAGGAGTGGTCACGTCTATGAGATCACAGATGAACCAAATCATCTATTACCTCTTAATTTTTCATACTGTCTCAGGTTCTTCCATTACTGATTGACTTAGAATAGGAAGGCCTCAAAGCAATTCTATAACCCTTATTTTTCCACATGACATTTCCCTTTTCCCTTTTTCCGTTCCTGACTAATAAATTGTGATGGACAATCTAGGATACCAGACTTTGGGAAACCAAAGGGTTCCCTTCCCCTTTACATCTAATGTAGTTACTTAAAAACCTTGGAGCCCCACTGACTGGTCTCTGTAGGCAACATGCATTCCTCTTACCAAAGGCACCATCCCTATCTTCTTGGCATCTAGCCCTAAACTTAGGAGACTGTGAGTAGGGGTGGGGGAAGTAAGAGATTAGAAAATGAAGGGAAGCGAGTAATTCTTTATCAGCCTTTGGGCCCCCTTCTGTCTAATAAATCTTCAGTAATTTCTGAGTTTCTTAACCTCACAGAATTACAAATAAAGACAACTAAATTTAAATGACAATCAAGGGTAAAATTGATCTAAAGCTTCTACAAGTTCTCTTTCCTACTAGTTGCTGGAAAAGGCCATTTGGGAAAAAAAAGAAAAAGCTAAAAAGAATGAAATTACAATAGTGAGTACGTCAGTACACATAAACACATGTGTATGACATAGAAAGAGAAATGACTGCATAAAGAGATAATAATGCCAAGTTTTCAATGCAGAGCTTTCATAAGTACTTTCGGAAAAAAGATTCAGCAGCTCCTATAGTTCCTGGATAACTATTCATAACTGTTCATCTTGTCACAGGGTTACAAATACACTGGAGCAACAAGCAAATACCCCCAACTGCAACCCTGCTCAATTTCTAATTAAGCTCAGTCTGATGGACTCAATCTAGGGAAAGTGGGTGGAAAATTGAATTTAAAGAGGAAAAAAAAAAGAAATAGCTGAGTAGGTGGTATGCGGACTCTCCTTTCCATATGGACAGCTAGATGGTCTCTTAATTTAAAGCTTTACCAACCTTGTTCAAGGATAAATTACATCCCCCTGTGCTTTAATTTTGTGGATGGGCAGCTTAGATCACTGTGTCAAAGACAAAAGAAGGAAGGAATAAAGTGGAGAAGAAATTTCTTTCTTCACCACAAAATGTATTGGGGGACATATTAGTAAAAATATAGGGTGTTTATGATACCTAATTTTTTCATTTAAATTTGTCATTTTGAACCAATTCATGGTCAGATTTGGGAATAAGCTAACCTCTTTGGTGAGGAAAGGAATGTGACAATGGATTCTGCAACAATAACTTTGAAAACAAAGGCAACTTCATCACTCAACAAGTAATGTATACAAGGCTAACGAAGCAGATATTTATTTCAGAGAATATCATAACTAAGACCTACTGAGTACAGACAGAAACTTCTCATGATTATTGATCTCTAAAGGGAAAAGGAGGCTCAAATATTTTAATATTGCTATTTTGGCATGTTTAAGATTAAACAATTAAACTGTAAAACTGTGATTACCACAAAAAATGAACATTTTAGTGTCAAGATGCTATTTTAAAAAGTGCTCAATTTAAATTCTTAACGATGTTTTAAGTAAATTTTTCCAATTGAGAGGCAAAATCTTACCTTACTAAATTCGTCATCGCTAGAATCTCTGGATCATTTTTATACGGCTTTGCCTAAATGTAATAAAAATACATATATTTTATGTGGCTTTGCCTAAATATAATAAAAATATATACATGTAGATATAAAGGAAGTGATACTAATTTATTTCCCGAAGGGATACTTAAAAATAAGAACACAGTAAAGGACAACAAATACCACACCATAAACATACCTCCTGAGAGTCAAATGGATTTATTCCCGATTTCATTAGCATGTTTGCTAAAACCAAGTATTTTAAGCAAGTGGTTCGTCTGGGACTCCCTGATTCATCATAATTCTTGAATGCTTCAAAAAAATCAGTGTGAGCCTTCTCAAATTCACCTTCTCTTAAGTGCATTTTACCGCCACATTCTGTAATGGATAGAAAGAGAATGTGCTGAGTATATATTCACAAGAGTGAAAACTGTCTCACATTTACAAGGAATATATTTCAGGGGCACACTGTATGTCATTTAATTCAATATGTTTAATAGTGTTCCTGGTATGTTCATTTTTATTAAAAAATAAAACAGAACTCTTCCTTAGGCAACAGACAAGAGGAAACCATCAACTTGCCATCTTTGCCCACTCACCCACAGCCTAAGTAGAATGGAGTTTTCTTTGAATTTTCAATTTCTCATATATTCAGTTTGTGATAAAAGTGAATTGGTAAAAACTTTACAGGATAAAAAAAACATAATTTAAAATTCATTTCAAAACCAACCACTTTACTGACCAGGAACTATTACAATGCATATACAATACGTTTTTGTTTGGTCATTTCAGTCACGTCCGATTCTCTGTGACCTTGTATGGGGTTTTCTTGGCAAAGATAATGGAATGGTTTGCTATTTCCTTCTCTATGTATACAAGATACTGACAGAATATATCTACTGTCAGTAAAATAATTTACCAGTTATATATAATAATAACACTTTATAGAACTTACTATGTTCAAGAAATTGTTCTAAGTGCTTTACAATTATCTTCTCATTTGTTAACCATAAGAACCTGGGGAGATAAGTACTATTAATGCCCTCATTTTACAAATAAGGAAACTGAGGTAAAAGAGGTTAAATTACCTGCCCAAGTTCAGACAGCTAGAAAGTGTATGAAGCTGGATCTGAACTCATGTCTCTCCTAACTCCAGGCCTGTTGCTCTATCTACAGGGCCAGCTAGTTGCCTACATGTTACGTTAAATATTTTGAAAGTTCTACTGTCTTTTCCAAAAGACCCTTTCCTACTTACCTCTAATGACACCCATGATCAGTGGATGGGGGATGGCTGATTTGATGTGCAGTGACTGTTCATACAATGCTTTAAGTTTTTTGTTATTTTTCTGTGCTGTATACATTTGAATTTCTAACGCATAGATTTCCAATAATTGTGTACCCTTTTTAAGGTCATCTTCTCCATCATCCGTCTAGGAAAGAGAATATTTTTAGTGTGACAGACTTAATTTAAAAACCATATATGTATCTATATATCTATATCTATACACAGTTTCCAACTTGAAAATAGTTACGTATCAAATGTTTATTTTTAAGTCTGTCTTTTGAAGCTCAGAACTTATTTCCCTTCTGAACCTGTTTTAGATGAATTTAGCTTCCCAGACAAGATCATAAAAGCTTTTTTAAACCCATAATTTAGCAGAAATACAGTACATTATAGTATCTATGGATTAAATAAGAATTTGTAAACTAGACATGGAACATAACTCTCCCTTTATAACACTGCATTTGCAAGGAAATGTTCCTTGGCCAACATCAAGATCTGTAAGTAGGGAAAGACTATTTAGGTTGTACATTTGTATCTTAAGGCTATATTTTTCAAAATAATGCATGTGAAGCACATCAATAAAAAGAATATTTGATTAAGAGTTAGATACTCAAAAATCAATGTTTATTATTAGCATAGGTTAATAATTTCTTTCCAGGGAATGCTTTAATATATTTTATTTTAGGATCTTTAGCCTCTAACTAAAAGACTGTTTTAACAGATCTGGCCTAAACCACAATGTGAGTCTAACAAATGAAGTGCAAAAGATATGTGCACATCCAGGTTATGATCCAATTGCTTCCACAACATAATCACAAAACAGTATCAAATACTAGAATGGTATTTACAATGTACAAAACACTTGTTCTTGTTTACATGTCTTAGAATAAATGTCAAAATTTCACTAAACGTGCTTTTACAAGACTTTATTTTGCAGTTTTCATTCCCTATAAGTATTCAATAAGACATTTCCTGTAAGCAGATCTACAGGCTCCCCTCTCTCCAAGTCTATGGTGACTTCTCTACTATTTCCGTTTCACTTTGACATTGGAACAAATATCCTTTCTGATGCAGGCCGGACTAAAATTTACCATAAAAAACACTGAATAGAATAGAAGTAAATTAAATAATTTTTGTGATGTTATGAAAAACAGTGAAAAAAATGGTAAATAGTGGGCTTACCATGTGGTCTAATGGCCTTTACTTTTAGGAAAGAAAAGCTACCCATTCTTTTTTCTCCTAATAAATCTTTCTTCTTCTCTTAATGGAAGATAATGCAGATATTACTAAAACAGGAAAATACTAGAAGTCCCTACAAGAGCTTCTGAAGTATATAATAAGGTATCTTTGATAAGAACTCTAACCTAACAAATACATGACAACTAAGAAGAACAGATGGAGAAAATTTTTTGAGTTCTGAAACAGATTCTACTCTCAACTAGAATTTGTATTCTGGCTTAACAAATGAAAGGAAAAAACCTGAGGTTGTGCACAACTTACACTTTTAATTTACAAATTGTTTCTGTTTAAAAAAATTTTTTTTTGCTTTTCTTGGAGGGGGAAGGTAGGGCAATGAGGCTTAAGTGACTTGCCCAAGGTCACATGGCTAGTAAGAGTTAAGTGTCTGAGGCCGAATTTGAACTCAGGTCTTCCTGACTCCAGGGCCTGTGCTCTATTCACTGCGCCTCCTAGCCAGCTCCCAAAATGTTTTTTAATGATTTTTAAAAATATCATTATTATTTGCCTCTGACTCCCCTTCCCTTGTTCTGAAAAAGAACACTCTGTAACAAACCGGTACAGTCAAGCAAAAAAACAATCCGTACAATGTCTACGTCTGGCATGCTTTATCATCAGCTCTGAACATTTATCTCTTCACTGTGTGAGGTTTGGCCATTTTAGCTTAGCACTAATTTACCGTCATATTACAAAGCAATGAAAAATTCTCCTTTTAATGAGAAGGTTCTTAAGTTCAGATCTATGGCTAACATGGATGAAGCCAGGAGCAGTGGGCTACGGTGCGGATGCGTGTGACTCGTGCCTCATGCAGTCTCACGGACCTGAATCCCAAATACTCACGTCTAAGCAGTTTCATTCGGGTTTACATTTACATGAGATTAAATAAGCATTAATACTATGCAGACAACTAAAACAATTAATAACTCAGCTTTTAAGTGCCTTGTGTTTTGGGGACCTATTAGAAACTTTGATTTGATCTTCCCTTTTTTTCCAAAGTGGGAACACTTATTTTTAAAATTTATATTTCTTTTAGGAAACTTAGTGCTATAAAAGATTTTTAACCTGTGTATAATTGTTTTTGTTCTTGGAAATGCAGTTATTTCTTGTACTTATTAAAATTTTTAAAAATATACATACATATATATATATATATATATGGAAAGAGAAAATGATGGATGCTACCTGGCATGACTGATGCAACTGGCGCAAAATTTTTTGAAGTTTTCCATATTCTTCTCGTTCTAAATATAATTTTCCAAGCTGTAAGAAAGCAAAGTCTTTAAAACCATTTAATTTGTAAATTTTGAAATGAGAGGTTTGCATCTTTAGGATACACAATGCCAAAACAATTAACTTTAAATATTACCTTTGTGTTTGTCTTAAACCACAGCCTATCATTCTTAGCGTCTTTCAGAGCTTCCAGTGTTGTTTCATAGAATTCCTGCAGTAAATCCATCTGACATAAAAAATCAGAATTCTATAATTGTAAACAGCAAATTTATACCTGTTAATAAAGTTAATCTGAACAACCTAAAAGTGCATGTTTGAATTTTTAATACACAAAAGATACAGTATTCTGTATCTTATTATCTGCTTACATACAGTAAAAACGAATGAAATTTATGTGCAAGCAGCCTCCCACTTGTGACTGAATTATATTTTATGACATCATTTCATTGAAGAGGGCTGCCTACAACTTGAAAAGTATTTATTAGTCACAAAAAATACTTAAGTCTCTAGGGCAATCTATAACAAGTTTATTTCACTTATAATGTAGCTGTGAGCTAAACTACAGTATTAAGAAGTACTACAGGTTTTATTCTGTTAATAATGTTCAGCTTCTATCGCCATCATATATATTTTACTTGCCAAATAAAAGGTAAGAAAAATGAGATAGCCATCATATACAAAAATACTTCAATGACCGAGGAACTGAAAAAGGTAATATGGCAATACAGCTGCCAAGAGCTCTCTACTAAATGGAGGAGTAGAAGCACTGGCAATGGGGAAGGGAGAGTCTGTTACATGACCAATTTCACTGATTCCCTATCCCTCAGCCCCCAAAGGGACCAGCTGTTTCCATGTCAGAAGAAAGCATTATGGCTATTGCATGTGCTCCTGCATTTCATATATGGTCAGATCTGAATCATTAAGATTCTAAGCAGTCTGGCTGTAGAAGGTAGAAAGGCTTGAAATGCCACCAAAATGTATATGTATGTATGTGCCTTCTGCCAACTATAGCATCACAACCCAAAATGTAACAATGCACATAGTAAACAAACACATATCTTTTCACCTTTCAAAGTCAATTATTTCTCTGAACAGAGCAAACTGATTAAAATTTAAGGCTATTTTGCTTAGACAAAAAAAAGAAAAGCCTCACTGACCTGAAATTGTAACATGAACTAAACATCAAATCTAAACTGACAGAATATCAGATATGGAAGGTACTTCAGAGGCCTACCCAAACCTCAACATTCCCAACAAGGTGATCCAAACTCTCCTTAAAGACCTCTAATAAGGGGGAACCCCCACCTACCAAAATCAATCCATTCTACTTTTCAAACATTTTACTTGTCAGCAAGTGCCTCCTCTTGTTAACTCTTTATCTGCCCATTTGCAAATCTATCCTTCGGTCCTAGTTCTGACCTCTGGGGTCAAGTGGAAATGATTCTAATCCCTCTTTAACACGAATGTTCTTCAAATATTTGAACAGTGATATAATGTCTCCCTTAACCTGTTGCTTTTTTAAGTTTAACATTATCATATTCCCAGTTCCTTCAATTCATCTTCCTATACGGCAGGATCTCAAGGCTACTCACTATCTTGATCACCATTCTCTAAACTCACTTCAATTTTAACATAGCATCCAAAACTGAACATAATACTCCAGATGTTTGATCAGAAAAGAGTACAACGTGACTATCACTCCCTTTATTCTGGGTTATTGCATTAGTTTTCCTGGCAGTTAGGTAGAACTGTTCACTCATTATGAATGTGTAGTACACCAAAGTCCTCAGATCTCTCTCAAATGAACTATATCTGAACCATATCGCAAAACTGATTTTCTAAAGCCAAGTTTAAGAAACCTTTTTGGACCTCAGTTTCCTTAACTGTAAAATGAGTAGTTTAAACTAGATTACTACCTCTTTGTTTCCTTTCATATCCATGGTTTTACATTAACCTTTACTATCAATTGTTCTGATCTATCAAGATCTTTTTAGAGCCTTACTCTGAAATTCAATTTGTTAGCTATCCCTTCTGGCTATGTGACCTGGAAATTTTACAAACTATATCTACCATATCACTGGAAATGTTAAACAGTAAAGATTCAAGGGCAAATCCCTAGGAAATTCTATTTAAGATTTCTCTCCAAGTAGACCTCAAACCATGAATGACTACTTTTTAAATCTAGTCATTTTACCAGTTGTGTATCCACACAATTTTACTAGTCTAGCCCACATCACTCCATCTTGTTCACAAGGACACCATGACAACATTCCTTTGACCTAACAATCAAAAGGGAAATGAGGTTAGTCTGTCATGACCTGCTCTTGATGAAATTCTGCCAGTTCACGGTGATCCCTATTTCATTTTTAACATGTTAAACGATCTCAACATTTTAGAGTACAATTAGGAACTGAAATCAAGCTGATAGGGCTTATCTTTGCAAGATATCATTCTTCACTTTTGAAAACCTAATACGTCTGATCTTCTCTAGTCCTACAAAACCCACCAATAGTGGCTTAGTATTTGTCAGTTCTCTGGCCCCTGAGAGGTGGCTCATTTGGGCCAAATGACTTGAATTCATCAAAGGTACTTAGGTACCCTTTTATTATCTACCTACTTATTTTGGATTTTGCCTCCAGATTATCCATTTTTGTGTTGTCCTTTCTAATAAA
Source organism: Pseudochirops cupreus (assembly GCA_028627135.1). NCBI lineage: Eukaryota > Metazoa > Chordata > Mammalia > Diprotodontia > Pseudocheiridae > Pseudochirops > Pseudochirops cupreus. The sequence continues at coordinate 384,812,415 of CM053582.1, read as the reverse complement.
AAGAGTATTATTTTGGACAGAGAAAAGAGAAGTCCTGACTTCTTTCATCTATCACCACTGGGCCATTCAGCCAAAATAATGGTTCTATCCCCTCCTTTGATCCCCTTCCCTCTAATACTTTTTTCCCTCAATCCTTGTTTCCTTTCTTGGTCATCATCAGATCCAGTATGTTCTGAGGTTGGGAATTACTGATATGACTCTTACAGGGCCATTCCATGACTTGTATTTATCTTCTGTTATTTAACCTAGTTTCCATTTTCTACAATCGTTTGCCTAGTGAATATCCTATGCAACTACACTGTTCTACTTAAACGGTCCCTCCTTTTCTGAAGAGAATTATTTTTATGTCAAATCTTTTGCACACAGTAACTTCTTTGCATTCACATAGCCACTTCCTAGTCTGGATTGTTGTCCCTTCTTGCCTAGACTATGGCAACAGCATTCTTACTGGTCTCCTTGTTTTCTTTCTCTTTTCTAATTTGTCCTTCATAAAGCTGTCAAACTGATATTCCTAAAACACAGATCTGACAAAGTAACTCCACCTTCTCAAAAATCACTGGTGGCTCTCTATTGCCTGTAAGCTAAACTATAAAATCCCTTCATCCAAAATGTGGGCCCAATCTACTGCTGAGTTTTATTTTATATTACTCACTCCATGTCCATCCTTTTCTACTTAGATTGTCCTACTACCTGTTCTCCACACCTAACATTCTACCTCTCACCAGTGCCTTTGTATATGCATTGATCCCCAAGACTGAAATGAACGTCCCTTCTTACCTCTATCGCTGGAAACCCCTGTGTTCCTTTAAAGCATGGCTCAGATGTTAACCTCCTACACAAGAACTTGCCTTACTTCCCTCCAGATGTTAGTTAGGTCATGGAGAGTCAAACACAACTGAAACTACTTAAGAACGACAAAAATTACTCTCCAGATATACCACACTAGCTAAATTTGACACTCTTCTTTCCTATGTACACTACCTGTGCTTTCTCTTTTCACTGCCTTTGTTAAAATTACTATTCTCTAAAAGAGAAAAGTCTTTAAAAACTCAACTACAATGCCACCTCCTCCAAGATGCTTTCAGCCCAAAGGATGGCATTCTCCTACTGGCCTTCACAAAGCACTATGTCTGAACACTCAGAATTATTGCTGTGTGTTATATCCTTGTATTTATTCACTTTTTGCCATGCCTTGTATTTATTCTGTATATAACTATATGTTTTGTATATTATTATTGTCTCTGTCTCAATAAAATGTAAGCCCCTTGAGGGAAAACAATGTTCAATTTTTGTTTTTCTATCTCAAGTGCCTAGCACAAAGTAGGCCATTAATCTGCTGACTGATATCCTTCTACTAGACTATAAACTCCCTAAGAAAGGGGTGGTGTCTCATTTGATCTTTGTATCTCCCAAAGAACCTAGTATAATGCCCTTATACACAGTGATACTTAAAAAATGTTTGCTGAATTTAATCAATGAATATAATTGTTCAGTGATATTTCTAGGTATAGATTTTTAAAAAAATATACGAAGTCACTGGAAACAACAGACATGCAGGTGAGTATCGAGATGGAAAAAACTGAAGCTAACCTGTTTGGAAGTAGAGATATAATCAAGAATAGAGTTAATAGACTTTTCAGAATAATTCCTTGTGACTGCACTCCGAATGTAGGTCAATAGTTGTTTATATCTATTCATCATTTCTGGATAGTTTGTCTGTGAAGAAAGAGACATGAGATCCTGTTTTTAAATACTCTGGATGATCTTATTTAATGACATTAACTTTCCTAACTTCTCTTTCAAAAAGGTATTTCCTGTCTTACTGATTAAAACACAAAAGTTCAAGTAATTACGTAATTAAAAGTCATAAATATTCTAGAGAAATGCACAGTTAGGGATATTATAAAAGTAAGTTTGAAACAACACACTTAGGTCACTAAATCCAAATTAGTGCGACTAGACTCCAAAATAAAAATGGTGGTGAAAAACTTGACAGAATTCTAAATCTTTTTTTTGTCTGTTTGATTGCTTTTAGTTTACAAGATTCAGTTCTACAATCCCTTGAGTTTCAAGTTTTTCTCCCCTCCCTCCCCGTTCCCCCATGGCGACATGCAATCAAGTTTGGATCTGCAAATACTTCTACACTGGACATTAGCCTGGTTGTATAGAAGGATTGTAACTGCTGGAATGAACAATGGGAAAGACGAAACAAAACCAAACATGGAAAAGATATTCTAAATCTTAGATTCTATTCTTTAAAACTTTTATATTTTAATTATAACAGGAATACATAACAAAAAGAACCCTGAAAATTCAAAGCAATGGCCTTAAAAGTTTGGAACAAAAGTTCTAAATTAATGCCTCTCACAATACTTTGCAGAAGGCTAATTTCTTAAAATATCAAAATTATCAGGGAGATTTCAACACTACACATTGCACATGGGGAGGAAATTTTTCATTAATTAGCTATGAATTTTCTCCCTAAACACTGATAATAGTTTTTACCTACAAACTTATCCCCTGCATGAAAACCACAAAGTAGAAGAAACTAAAGACTCCTTGAACCTCACACATCAATTTCAATGCCCTAAAAAGTTTTAATCTTATTTGATGCTTGTTTGATAATATTAATCTTCAGAGAGTAAACCACCCAGAACTATTTTCACTGTATTTCATGGCTCTGAAAAGTAGTATGGCACAATGGAGAGAGAGCTGGCCTCAGTAAGAAGATCTGGGTTCAAGTTCTGCCTCTAATACATGCTGGTTGTGTGACTTTGGCTAAGTCACAACTTCTCAACGCTCTGAACAACTCTCTAAGACTATAATTTGCTGAGATGCCAACTTGCATTGGTGAAGAGAGTTTCCTTACCTGGGGTTCTCTATACCAATAAAATCACAGATCTAGTCTCCACATGATTCTTCCAAGAATTAAATATTTAATATCTAAAGAAATTAATCTTTAGACTTCTGGTAAGTTTTTTGGCAGGTGGGTCTTTTCAGCAATGGGGAACTCTTCCATAAACCTCTCAAATTATACAATGCAGACAACTTATAAACTCAGTTCTTGCTACCCAGCCCCATTTTTCCTTTGTAGTTCAAGGACTTCTTATTTTTCTTGGGCTCTACCTTACACAATTCATCTAAGAGCAGGTACATAAACAAGGTATTACGCTTTCTGTCCTTCTCAAATGTAAAGTTCATTTAGGTATTATCCATTCTAAAGATCTTTGAAAGATAAATTTCTTTATAGTTGGTAAAACCAAATCAATATCAAATTTCTGAAAAAAAAAATGCCATTAAATTTCCTCTTAATCAAAAGTGAGAGATTAACTAATGATATTAACTTCCCTAACTTCTGTTTCAAGAAGGTATTTCCTATGCACACATCAAAATCCTGCAAGAATCCTTGAAAGATATAACAGAGCTCCTTTACAGCACTATGATTATTAAAACCAGGTCAGGTATAAAAAAGGAAGATAAATGCCACCCAAGGGTGATTTTCATTTTTGTAGAAGAGATCTAAAGTACTGTCTGAGGTGAAGACGTATTCCCTACAGAACAAGGGTTCTTAACAATTTTTGTGTGATAAGCCCCTTTTGGAAGTTGAGTGGAGCCTATGAACCTCTTCTCAAAATGTTTTTAAATGCAAAAAATAAAATGCATGGATTATAAACTACTTATACTGAAATTCGATTATCAAAATATTTTTTAAAAAGACAAAACACACAGACCAGATCCCAAGTTAAGAACCTGCTGCCAGGGGCTCACTTTGGAAAGAGTTGTGTGATTTGGCCAGGCGAAACTCTGGGAAACCGCTGAGACCCGCGGCTTTGAAAAACCCAGATGTTGGTGCCTCCCTCTCTGGTAACTGACTAGGCACGATCAGACGGCTGGAAGCCCTGTCTGCTGGTCTGTCTCCTTCGTCTACTTGTAACTTGTGTTTGTATTCTGTTTGTATTCTCTGGAGTTCAGGCTGCTGACTTTTCCCCCTGAACTAGGTAAATGATATATGTTTGATTAAAGTAAGACTGTTCACCCATTAAAAAAAAGAACCTCCTGCTATAGATGGTGAGATCTTCTAGGTCAGTGGTTCTCAACCTTTCTAATGCCACAACCCTCTAATATTCATATGTAGGCATATCTGCATGTGGGTGGACCCACCTGGAGACAGATAGAGGAGCAGTGTCTCAGTTCCTAAGACCATCAGAAATATGTGTTTTTGATAGTCTTAGGTGACTCCTGTGAAACGGTCGTTCGACCCCCAAAGGGGTCGCGACCCACAGGTTGAGAACCACTGTTCTAGGTGTTTCTGTTCATGGATATCATGTTACTTGTACCAAGTGCCTAATCAAGACACAACCCCAACCAAAAGACTATATAAAGACTGTTTTGGAAAAAACTCAAGTGGACAAAATATGTTTATTATCTATATTATGACATGAGGTTAGATAGATAATGTATAGAATGCATTCATTTCTCTTCCTCGGTATATCTATATCTATCTATCTAGTGTATGTGTACAGATATAGATACAGATATATAGTATGTATATGTGTGTATTATGTACATATTTATACATCATGCACCTATTACACATATGTGTATATTTTGTCTATATATGTTTTTGTGTGTGTGCTTGGATGTGTATTCACACATACACACACATACGGTTAAAAAAAAGTGATCTCTGGACTGGATAATCTCTTGAATTCATCTTTCCAAGTCTATTATGATTCTTTAACTGACAGAAATTTGTGAATGTGTGTGATGTAGGAGTTTACTGAATAGGATGTACTGTAATCATACTAGTAAGCAATAAAGCAGTGTTAGTATGGAAACATCTTTTTTATACAGAACTTCAAAGTGGGTATTGCATAGAAAGAGCACTGGACTTGACGTGAGATGATCACATCTTGACTCTGGCTTTTATACTTAAAAGCCATATGACCATGTGCAAATAAGTTAAGAGTCGCACTCTTAAAGTTTATTCATGTGTAAATTGAGAATGATGATTGAATTCTCAATCTCATATGGCTGTTTTTAGGAAAGCTCATTGTTTTGTAACATAGTATTGCCTTGTAATGCTAACCTGTAAAAAATGGCAAGTTACAATTAAATTCTACCTGTACAATATAATTATTTGTATGTTTCCCAATAATTCTTACCAACTTGAAGTTTATTTTAATCATCTGTTTCAGTGCTTTAAATCCCCATTCTCCTTTTTCACCTTCAAGCTCCAAAACCTGAAAAATCAAGACATTTTCCTCAATCCATTAATATACCATATCATGGCAACATTTAGGGTATGAAATCATTTGCATAGGAATTCCATTGTTTTTACCCTACGGATGTTTTAGACAAATAATCCAAATACAAAACAATATAAAAAACTTGTTAGAAATATGAAAGCAAAAATGAATTTGCTTTAAAATTCCTTCAGGAAAAAGCAAAGAAAGATAGTCTGCTACTATACTAACTCTGAAAAAGTATTTGCATTAATTCTCCAAATGGAACACCTAAAACTGTGCCTTTATGATGTAATTTACTATACTGGAAAGAGCACTGGATTTGAAGGCAGAGGACCTAGATTCAAATTCTGCCTCTGGAGCTCGTCTTTGTGACCTTGGTCAAGTAATTTAGGTCCTCCAGGTCTAAATTTTTATCATCTGTTAAGTGAGATAATTGTTTTAGATCGGAATTCTTAATCTTTTTTTGTGTCATAAAGCCTAAGAATCCCTCCTCAGAATATTTTTGAGAAATTCACAGTTGTGACAGCTAGGTGGTACAGCGAACAGAGCACCTATCCTGGAGTCAGGAGGACCTAGGTTCAAATCGGCTTCACTCAACATACTTACTAGCTGTATGACCTTGGGCAAGTCACTTAGCCCCAATTGCCTTGCCTTTCCCCCCTCAAAAATAAAAATTCACAATTGCAGGAAATGCTAAATTTCAGACAGTACTTAATGGTTATCAGCTAACTGGATATAAAGATAACTCCTGCTACACTCCCACCCCCCCCATCCAAAGTCATGGACTTCCTGAAATCCATCAAGAATTTGGCCTACATGATCACTAGGGTCCCTTGCAGTGCTAAATTAAGATATTTATGACACAGTCTATGATAAATTAAAATTATAAAGAGTAGAACGGAGTACAGCTGAAAGAGTCAGGGGACTGCTCGCCTAAATCTCACTTATAACACTAGCTGTGTGACTTTGGGCAGCTCATTAAAACTCCGTATGTCTCAGTTTCCTCAACTATAAAATGAAGATTTGGATTATCTAGCCTCTGAGGAATCTTCCAGTTCTAATTCTATGACTATGAAGTCTAAAGATTTCTATGACTAATTCTACGAGGAGGAAAACATGGATAATGCTCAAAGATTCTCCGTATTTTAGGATACTTGCCTTAAACAGACTTAGTAGAAAGCTATTTCATAATTAACAAAGTATGAAATAATCCTTATTAAATGTCTGCTAAGTAGAATGCAAATTTACGTTAAGTTTTATTGTGACTACAGAATAACTTATGTTTATGAATATCTGTTTTAAAGATATTTGTATATATGTAACAGTCTCATTTGTTCTACATAAATCATATAGATATGTGCAGATATTCACAAATAGGCTAATAAAAGAAGTTTTAAAAAGTAAGTACCTTTTGGAAACTGCTTAATGCTGCTTTTGGGTCATCTTCCTTCAATGCTTTGGAATTGTAGTACTGGTTTTCCAAATCCACATTTGGTTCAGAGTTACTATCTTCAGAGTATTCCTATATTTTAGAAAGAAAAATGAACATAGAAAATCAAGATACTAGCAAAAATTTGCCTTGAATTCTAATGGAAAATTAGATACAAGTAACCCACTGACTGACATCCAGCGTAAGCAGACTTAAAACTCCTGAATCTAAGACAACTCCTAAAGCCTCATGATGGAAAATGCTAGACACGCAGAAAAAGAACTATGGAGTTGGAATGCAGACTGAAGCATGCTATTTGCCCTTTTTTTGGTTTCTTCTTTCTCATGGTTCCTCCCGTTGGTTCTAATGTTTTTGTACAATATGACTAATGTATGTTTAATAAGAGCCTATATGAGACTGCATGTCATCTTGGAGAGATGGAAGAGGAGGGAAGGAGAGAAAATTTAGAATTAAAAATCTTATGAAGTGAATGTTGAAAAGTAAAAATAAATTTTTTTAAAAACTCCTAAAAAAACACAAATGCTAAAGTTGTCTGTGACAACTTAGTTATGGCAAATAAACTTAAATGGGAAAAAAGTTCCATTCTCAGCTTCTTCCCTCTAAAACTTCATACTGGTAGGAAGTTTTGAAGGCCCACAGCAAATGTAAGTATTATACAGGTAATACTTGATTGTAATAAGCTAGAGTTTGATTCACTTCAATATATATTTACTATGAATAAGATCTGGGCTATATGGTAGGGGGATGTCAAAATGAAAAGGGAGGAGAGAAAGGTAAAACAAGGCACTTAAACTTAAATACAATAAACTATAATAAACTGTTTCTAGAAAAACGGCGGGAAGAAATTAAAATTAGTTGCTAAAAGAAGGTTTATGTAAATATAAAGGCCCCAAAAGAAATGTAAATCTTAAGTATCCTATGAATTACTTGGACAGCAGACTGTACCTATGCTTTTTCCTTCTTCAGAGAAAAAGAATATTTTCTATAATTTGAAAGAAAGCACAGAAGCAAAACAGGGGAAAAATGTGAAGTTCTTAGGAAATGAGCAGTAAATTTAGTATCTTAGCTCCCAATCTTCCAGTGTTGTTGTCTCATTTACTCTTTTTTTTCAACTCTCAAGCCTGGATACTGAAATAAAAATTCTGTAGACCTGTGTGTATGGGAAGAACAGGCAGTCTCACTCACTTTTACAGAACAGCACCAGGGCAGCTGTCCAAACAAATTCCATACTCTCCACTGACAAGTAGAATTCACTTTCCTTTCATCTCTTGGAGCTGACCAAAACTCTGCTACCCTTCTTAACTGCCTGGACTGGCAAGTCACCTTGCAACAATTTTGTCTTCCTCCCACAAACCCCAGTTTTCTTTTGTTCCCACTTCACCTAGTAGCAAGGAGGAAAAACTTCTGTCAGAGAAGAGAGAGAAAAAAGCCAGCTGGATACTATATTGGGACCCATGCTTCTCCTTCTTCCTCCAGTAACAGCAACTAGCATTAGGGGCTAGCCAGGCCTAACAGAGGGGGCTAAGTGATAGGTGGAGGAGAGAGTGCTGGGCCTATAGTCAGGAAGACCTGAGTTCAAATCTATCCTCAGACGCTAGCAGTGTGATCATGGGCAATTTAACCTGTCTGCATCAGTTTGGGGATTATAAATGCCCCTACCTCACAGAATTGTTGTAAAGATCAAATGAGATGATATCTATAATGTGCTTAGTACAGTGCCTGACATGTAGCAGGCATTCAATAAATGCCTGTTCCTTTTACCCACCCACTTTCCCTTCTCAATGGCAGCAAAACTATGACTTAGAAAGTTTAAGAGTCATTCACTAATCTCTAGCTCTTGTTCCTTAGGGAGCCTCTTCCTCCTCTGCAAGGAATCACACTTAACCCTTATCCCAGGCAACTGGAGCCATTACTGTGGCCTGGAGCTTGGAGTCCTTGTGTGTAGCTAAGACAAGGTTGTTGTGAGGATCAAATGAAGTAGTATTTGTAAAGGGCTTAGCACACACAGTGCCTGGCACATAGTAGGTTCATTTCTTCCTCTCCCCCCAGCTGAAACTCAAAACATTTGGTAACAGAAACAAGGTAATAATTTGAGTTCAGGTAATATGGCAGCCTTAGTATAATGAAGGTTAAATAAATTTAGGTTTTCGTGGACTGGATTACATCATTTAAAACTATGTTTCTATTTCAAAAGGTGCTGTGAGATACAAACAAACTTACTTAAAAATGAATGTTTGTGGCACCATTTGTTTCTAATTTTGGGGCTGCTTGCAACATGTTGTATAATTACAATATTAAACAGGAACTTTTAAACAATTTCCTTTATATCTTAACTCCTTTAACATGGTTTAACAGAAAGGCTAAACAGCTTTGGATCAAAGGCAAGGAGTTCAAAATAAAAATAAATATAGCCAATTATGTTTATATCATCTTATGAGAACTAAATATTTCCAGGACACACTTCTTATTGGACATTGCCATTATGTAAATTTTAGCTTCTGAGGGAAAAAACTGGGAAATCAAGAAGAAAAAAATAGGGATACAGAAAATGTTTATGATCAAGCAGAAAATTTACAAAGGTTGGATTTTGAAAACATAAATTTTCCAATTTATTATTCTACCAAACATGGCAGGACCTCTGAGGTATTAAAATGGCACTAACATTAAAAAGAATTACAATAAATATAGTAATAGTTGATTTTTATAGCACTTTTAAGATTTGCAAAGCACTTCACATATTATTGGGGAAGGAGATGCTATTATCTTCTTCATTTTACACATAATGAAACATATGATTTGCCCAGAATCACATAGACAGTCAGTGTCTGAGGCAGGATTTGAAGTTAGGTCTTCCTGACTCCAGCTCTAGTGCTCTACCCCTGTACTGTCCAGCTGCCTTTAATCTAATAAATAGAAAATATATATCATTTGGGATAAAACAACAAAAAAAATACTGCTTTATAAAAATAAGATGAAAATTTCCTTCTTGGCTACAAGGTCACAGGCAAGATGTCAGAAGACAAAGGACAAGTTAATAGCAAAATAAGGAAAAAAACCCCCAAAGCAAGGGTGTAGAGACAAGAACATAATACATCTTTAGTCAATAAATAGCAATATGGTCAAACTCTATAATGTTCCACAAGATTCTGAGTTACAAATTTTCTCCCTGTCTTTCCCCTCCCTACCATCCCCAAAACGGCAATCCCACTGTATGCTCCCTCCCCCAATCTGTTCTCTATGCCCTCCCCCATCACCCCTCTGACTTTCCAGTAGGGCAAGACGGATCTCCCTACCCCAGTGCCTATACATCTTAATTCTCAGTTGCATGTAATTAATAATAATAATACATACATACATACATACATATATATATTTTTAAACATTTGATTATAGAACTTTAAATTCTAGATTCTTTCCCTTACTCCCTCGTCACCCACCCCCACTGGGAAGACAAGCACATCAATACAGGCCGTACATGTGTACTTATGCAGAACATCTCCACAATGGACATATTGTGAAAGACTGACTATATTTCCCTCCATCCTATCCTGCTCCCCCCACTTGTTCTATTCTCTACTTTGTCCCTGTCCCTTTACAGAAGTGTGTACTTCTAACAACCCACCCCCTCACTGTGGCCTCCCCTCCATCATCCTTCCTCTCATCCCCATCCCCCTACTCTCCTGCAGGGCAAGATATCCAATTTAGAGTGTATGTCATTCCCTCCCTAAGCCAAATTCAATGAGAGTAAGGTTGACCCATTCCCTTTTTGCCTTCCTGTTCTTCCCCTCCATTGTAAGTTATCCCTTGCCTCTTCTATATGAGATGATTAACCCCATTCTGTCTCTCCCCGTCTCCTCTCATTCTATTCCTCTCCCACCTCTTAATTTCACCTTTTAAAATATTGTTCCCTCCTATTCAATTGATCCTGTGCCCTCCGTCTATGTACATATATATATATACACACACACACTCAGATATATATTTGTACATGTATATACCCTCCTATAGAGACATATGTGTATGCATAAATATATATATTTATATTCCCTTCAACTATCCTCACACTGATTAAAGTTTCATAAGCTACAGTTATCGTTTTTCCATGTTGGCATGTAAATAGTTCAACTCTGATAAGTTCCTTATGATTTCTTTTCCATATTCACCTTCTCATGCTTCTTATATTTGAATGTCAAATTTTCTATTCAGTTCTGGTTTTTTCAGCAAGAATGTCTGAAAGTCCTTCCACCTCACTGAATGACCATATTTTCCCCTGAAACATTATACTCAATTTTGCTGGGTAGGTGATTCTTGGTTTTAATCCTAGCTCTCTTGATCTCCAGAATATCATATTCCAGGCCCTTTGATCCCTTAATGTAGAAGCTGCTAGATCCTGGATTATCCTAATTGTGTTTCCACATTATTCAAATTGTTTCCTCTTGGCAGCTTGTAATATTTTCTAATAATATTTTCTCCTTGATCTGGGAACTCTGGAACCTGGCTATAACATTCCTAGGAGTT